>JACATO010000897.1:0-1231621 GCA_018389105.1 Nautilus pompilius | reverse complement strand
TGCACCTTGGTGTCACACCCCCAGCAATCAGGTTGGTGTACCTGTCTAACTATCAACCTCCCCGTCTTTCTTACCAAATATTAGTTGAACAAGGCGAGTAATTGATTTTTGTTGTTATCCCCCCGTGACACAGCTTCTTCAAAGGCCTCCACACAGCACCAACCATCACAGCATAAGTAGATTATTTGATTTCGTATGTAACCGCTATAAATTCGAGAGCGATCGTCTCGGTTAAAGGTGGTAGTTATATATTATACCTTTTGATGTTGGCAAGATAACCGTTAGATTGATTGCCAAAATCCTTCTGCTTTTCAAGCATTAGCCGCAAATATATTTGTTTAAAACACCCCAGCAGACATGAATTTTAATGTATATTAATAATAATAATACTAATAATAATAATAATAATAATAATAATAATAATACGAATTTTCTTTCTCATAGTCAGCTTTAATTAAGCATCTTTAAATCTTGTTTATCGGACCCTCATTCCCTGCCGTCATGGTAGCGTTAAAAAATATCGACTTTGCTCTCCCTCTGTATCTCGGTCTCCAGCTTCCCTTCTCCGCACTGGTTATCGCTCTGAATGCGACGTACTCTCCGCATCGGTCTTCGGTCGACGGGTCAGGGCGGTAAAATCGCAGCATGGCGACTAAACTGTCAGCCCGCAGTGAAGTTCGCCAGCTATTTTCGTCGTCTGTCTGTTGTTGTACCTCTTCTATACGGCGACTGAAAGGTTCCTCCCCATCCCACCAAAATCACCCCACCCCCCCCACCCCGATGGATGTAACACGCACTGGCGGCCGGGATCGTGGGCCCTAAACCCTTCGCCGCCCGGTTGGGAATCAAGGGGGCTGTATGCTTGCTTTCCTTTTACGCAGATCTTGGTCAGCAAACCGGCGCGATCTTCCGCCCACATACTAGTTGTACCCATCAGATAGCGGCACGTCGGTGTACCAGCTGTGACTCAGGTACCTAAATCTCTCCCGGGCTGTTCCTATTATAACAGCAATTCTTCCCCTCTAATTCCTTCCCTTCATAGGCGCTCACTATGAACGATATAAGGGAGGGGGGAATATACTTCAAGTATTTATTCGTATTTATCACGCACTGTACTCTTTAATGATCTCAATAATTCATTCATGATGATGCTATCGACTCATAAGATTATAATCCACAGGTTTTGAAGCTGCGAATCTTCCCTCCTTCCCCAGACCTTTAGCGTTTATTTATTACTACTCTTCTTTATTTTTGTGGTCTCGATGACGAAATAGTTAGATTTGTTTTGCAGCAGGGGTTTCGTTTCGCCGCTAGTCACCGTTCCGTTTTACATGCAGCACCCCGTGTGCGGTGCGAGTTTTGGAAGTTTGAGGTAACCCCTCCCCCCAACTTGTCTGGGTTCAAAGCGAAAAAGACAGAGCAGCTAAATTTGGGTTATAAATATGACGCCGAGGTGGGGTGAGGTGATGAGAGAGAGAGGGGGGGGGTTCATGCCGAGTGTTGCTGATGCGACCCTCTGTCTTCCGTCTTGACAGTTATCAGACCCATCATCAGGAGAACAAAGAAACGTTGGGACGACTGCTTTTGGTGGAAGGGATTTTGATTGTGGACGTATTTAAGTAGAATCATATGTTACTCGGTCGTCCTAGACAACGTCATACTTGCCTCGCCGGCCACGCTGTGTGTTTTGTTTTGTATTTCTCCGGTTCCCTCGGGGACATTTTTAAATTATTTAGTCATTTAAAAGAAAAACAGATTTTCCTCTTCAATCTGAGTCATTAGTTATGGTGATTAACACAGTGTGTGATATCATAGTGGGGCGCCCGGTCCCCAGATAATACAAGTGGCCTCAGCACTTTCTCCAATGCGGGATGGTTTTGCCAGGTTGGGAGCTTTTCTCTTGCATTAATGTCCTAAAAAGTATCACCCCACTCTTCTTCCCTCTCCCCCCAAAAAAAAACCAAAAAGGGAGGGAGGTTCATGAAAGCACTAATATTTGCAATCCACTTTTAATTAATCTAAACGACTCGATCAGTCGGACAAAACCCAGGTTCATTATTTAGCACGAGTTCGCTGGATGTATGTATAGCTGTAGCCCGTTTTGGGAGGACTAGGGCTTCTCGTCCCCGACCAACAACTACTTTTATGGGCCAGGTAGCAAGTTTAGATCACCTGATCTGCCTTTTTGATCAATATTTAATTAAACGGCGTACCTACCTGGCAGGCTTGTTTTGTTTTTACTGTTATTATTATTTTTTTTTTAAATTTCCCATCGAGAGTCACCTTAAAAACTTTACTTACAACTTATCCACACAATAAGAGGCAGAGAGGAGAGAGAGAGAGAGAGAGAGAGAGAGGAGATGACATCAGTAGAGAGGGATAGGGGGAGATATATGGCGTCAGTAGAGAGGGAGATATGACGTCAGTAGAGAGATGACGTCAGTGAGAGAGAGGGAGAGATATATGACGTCAGTAGAGAGGGAGATATGACGTCAGTAGAGAGATGACGTCAGTTGAGAGAGAGGGAGAGATATATGACGTCAGTAGAGAGGGAGATATGACGTCAGTAGCGAGGGAGAGATGACGTCAGTAGAGAGAGAGGGAGAGATATATGACGTCAGTAGAGAGATGACGTCAGTAGCGAGGGAGATATGACGTCAGTAGAGATATATGACGTCAGTAGAGAGGGAGATATGACGTCAGTAGAGAGATGACGTCAGTAGAGAGAGAGGGAGAGATATATGACGTCAGTAGAGAGGGAGATATGACGTCAGTAGAGAGATGACGTCAGTAGAGAGGGAGAGAGAGAGAGAGAATTTAGCTATATGTAGTTTATTGTCTAGAAATATTAGCTGCCTTTGAATATTTGTCTTAGCTGCAGTGGGTCTCCGTGATCCAGGGGATAGAAATGTCACGCACGAATGAAATCCCTGCGCACTTGTCAGGCGACAACCAATTATTCCGGAAGCAAGGTAACTGCTAGGTCGGCGCAAACCGAAGGACACTTTTTGTAACAGAGAAAGACGGAAGTGTAAACGGTAAGAAAAAAGAAATCGACAACGACATGTTATGGGTGGCGGAGGGTTTTAACAGGTGACCGAGGGCATCGTGTCGGAGAGAGGGGGGGGGGGTTTGATAAATCCCAACACCTACCTGTAATAATGAACGTATATATTTAGTGAACCAGTAGTAGTGCGTCTGAAAGTTCTGGTGTCACCCCCCCCCGGTGGGTGTGGTATCGCTGTTACCCCTCTCCTGTAATCAATTCGACTTGTTGCTATTGAAAGACGAGAAGGGAGGCTCTCCCCTCCCCCTCAGGGGTGGGTGGGGAGGAAACGCTCAGCTGTAGTGGCAGTGGAATTGTCAGTATTAAATCATCACGATCACAATTGTTTGTGTTGTTGTGCTTTTACTAAACGACGTTTTCCTTAAACATATATCTATATCTATATCTATGCATAGGTCTACAGTGCCGGCGGCCACCACGGGGGGGGGGGGGGAGAATTGAGGATGGCGGGTTGGAGCTTTACCGGTTAGAACCACCAGCACAAAGATAAAAACGAATTAGCATCGAAATTAGCTATCCTGGTTATGATTTTTTAAACGTTAATATTCTTTTCTTTCTGTTGGTATAAGTAAACGTGAACAAACTGACTTCCGCGAACAATTCCACCGACCCTTTCCCTATCCACGGAATATTATTTCTTTATTTATCAGAGTTATCTTATACACAATTCTGGGGCGGCACGGGGTTTGGAAAACTATGTCCCGTTGGCGTGGTTTCTTCTCCTCCAGCCGGAGGCCATGCGAGATTTTTCGATTTCCTTCCACCTCTGAAAATGAAAAGTTCGAACGTTGCCGTGCAATTTCCGTAACCAGGGGAAACGTATTACGATGATACACAATTTTTAAAAAGTAAGCGTTAGACTTTTACAATGACTGTTCTTCTCCTTTATTATTATTATTATTATTATTATTATTATTATTATTATTATTATTATTTATTATTATTACAGTATACTAAAAGTTTGATCTTCTCTTGAATAAAAGATAAACGGTTTATGTTGTTCATCTTAACCGTCCCGTGTGCTGTACCTTTCACAGGTGAAAATGACGAAAAACAAAGGAAAAAAAATCAAATAATAAGTCGCAAAATTAAAAAAAAAAACAATAACAAAACAAACGTAGATCAACGTATCCGCAGTAAAGAGTAACTTTTTATGGAAAGATCAATAAATTCTGTTGATTATTTTGGGTGAGAGAAGGAGAGACTGCATTCCAATAAAATTCAACTGAAATAGTTGGCTGGCTCTTCGGAAAAGTTCGAGTGATGAAGACCGCAAATGGAAAAAGATGCACGAACACGGGGCACTCTCACAGTTGTCGTTCCTGCCCGCTGTGTGTAGCGCACGTTCTTTAGCGGTAACGAAGAGCTGCGCAGCGCTGGATGATGACGTCATCTTCGCCATTTTTTTTCACGGACGGCTTTCCCTGAAGAGTTCCGTCCACCAACCGACTGAGCTGCATCGAGCAGAAACCGCGACTGGTGGCCCTGGCTAATCCCTTAAGATTTTGGTCGGTCTAATGGCAATGTGTCGTCTCACGGAACTTCTCCCGTTTCCCATGATTCATTGTTGAGTAATGTCAGCATCGGTGGGTGGTTGGTGGCGTCCGAGTAACGTCGGTTGCCGCGATAAGGGCTCCCCCCCTCCTCCTCCTTCCCCTCCTCCCCCCGACTCCCTTCTTCCACTTGTCTGTGCCGAGTCTTACGTATTACACATACACACCTACAGAACCGGACCCTCACAACTCGGACCAGTCGCACCCCGGAAGTGTGACCGATGTGCTATGGGTGCCCCTTGATTTGAACAGCTCGGACTATCGCCGCCTCCTCCTGAGATCATCAGCCAAAGTGGGAAACAGTTCTAGATTCTCGTTCGCGAGTCCATCACTTATTTACCGAACCCTTCAGTACATTTTCCGTTTGTCGTATCTGATGCGCGTCTCGAATTCTGCGTGTGCACCATGAATCGCGCACCGACAGCCACGGGAGGAGGAGGAGGTCGTGCCAGACGGTTTCAGAGGGAGATGTAAGTTCTTTGCCCTTATTTTAATGGTAGCTAAACAATAAAAAAAAAAAGAGAAAAAAATCCGCAGGCTAAGTATGTAAACCCTTCGTGATCACAGAAAAGGATAGTCATCGCGGAAACAAGGGATTTCGATGCCATCACCTCGGCCCGTCTCTCTCTCTCTCTCTCTCTCTTTTTTTATATTCACTTTGCCTTTTCGTACACGACGAAGGGTTAATCAGGGTCGATCTACCGAAACCGGAAGAGTGGTATATTTTTGGCGATTTTTACGAGACAAATGGCATTTAATGCAAGAATGTTAATTTGGTGAAATGAAAGTTCAATAAATATCAGGACGACGAATGCGCGGAGAGGAGTATAAAAAAAACAAACAAACAAAACTCCAACAACATTTGGTTAACAGATAAGAAATATTTGTTTGATTGTTTAATACATTCCATGGATGGCATTCGGTAAGTGACCAACCGACTGGGTCAGATATGAAACCGCTAGATTAGAGGCAGGGGTTTTCGAGACGGCGGCCAAATAAATAATTAGACGACTTGTGTGTGTGTCTCTCTCTCTCCATCATGGACGATAATCTTTCGTCACTGTTTGTGCCTCGTTAGTCTTTTTTTTTTTTTTGTTGCAAAAGGATAAGTATTTAGGTCCCACTGCTGTCAGAAAAAAGAAAGAAACTAAATAATTACGCACTGTAGAAATTCTGCTGCTGATAAAAGGTATTTTAAAAAACGCCTTATGTAAGGCAAATAGATAGCAAGGTTACAATTTGAAACAAACTGACGCCACCTACAGTCCACAGATGGCTACCATCACTGCGCAGAGGACAGAACATTTTCAAGCCGACTGTTTGTTTTATTTTTTTTTTTTATAGTAAAAATAAATTTAAAAGAACAACAAAAATATTGAAAGTTATAGATTGAGTTATTTCCAAAAAAAAAAAAAAAAGAAGCATGTATTCTTATCAAAATATGTACGAATTGCAAAGATTTAATTCTTACGAGTTATTCCCCCTTTGTCGTGATATACGATGAAGGGTTAACGAAAGCCGCTTAACAGCATTTCTCCCAGACCTAGGAATGTTTTCCGAAAAAAAAAAAAAAAAGGGTAAAAGTATATTTAGAACATTTTTAACACTTATTTTACTATTAGGCACACGATTAAGGTGTTAAGCACCGGTAAGTGGGTCTGCAATTTAACCTGTAGCGTTATCTCTAACGTTTTTAAGTTTCCCTGCAATGGAGACTCGCCAAGTGATCAACAAGAAGAATAAGTGTAATTAAACTCGTGATCGATCTACAGCAATTTTTTTTTTTTTTTTTTTTTTGATTATTGACTCAAGGGAAGTTAACTGTTGCAGTCCGCGTCATTCGTTACCTCCCTTCCCAACTCGGGGTTGGGTGGGTGACGTGGTGGGTTGTTTTGAACCGGCCGCCGGCTCCGATTGGCGCTCTCCGGTCACGTGACTAACGGACCCGCCAAAATTACAAATCCGGAGGTGTGAAGGTGTTTATCGTCGCGCATCAGGGTATTTTTTTTGTCTGTCTGTCTCTCTCTCTCTCTCTCGCGCGCGTGTTTGTTGTTGTGTTGTTGTTTGTTTTCAAACTTTGGGAAGGAAGGAAGGAGAGAGGCGCCCGACCCCCCCACGGGCCACATGCTGGAGATGCCGAACACGAGGAGCGCGCGCGCAGGAAGTACGGCGGCGGGACCCGCACCGGGCTGGATTTTAAAGACGGGGAGGAGGAGAGGAGGAAGAGGAGGAGGAGGACGAGGACTCCGGCAACTGCTCCATGCTGCGGGAGGTTGAGCTGCTGGGCGGGGACTCGCCGGACTCGGCCATCGTGTCCGACGTGGACCGGTCGTCCGACTTCTCGGAGGAGCCTGACTCCATGGCGGCGGCGGCGGCGGCGGCGCCCTCCTCCCCGTTCCCCGTCGCCAGCCCCGCGCCCGGCCTGTGGAGGCGGCCCGGCGCCCGGCGCTGCACGAGCCCCGTCCCCTTCGGTGGCCTGGAGGAAGTGGACGAGCACGAGGAGCTCCGTCTGCACGGCCCCTGCCGGCTCCGCCTCTGCCCGTCGCCGCCCCACCGAAAGCTGCGCGCCCTCAGGCTCTTCGACACGCCCCGCACCCCGAAGGCCCTGCTGCTGAATGTGCAGAACAATAACAACAACAACAACAAGAGGAGGAGGAGGAGGACGACGGAGAAGCTGGAGGCCAACGTCAATCCCTTCAGGCTGGACAGCGCCCGGATTGTGGCCGGAGAGAAGCGGATGAGGTCAGAGACGGAGTCCGACAGGTGGGTGGTTGTTTGTAAATAAACCCCTAATAACGTAGTCAGGCCCCTGTTCTACCCGATCCACGGGTACTACTAATAAGCAGGTAACCCGGTTACTATTAGTCATAGTCCACACGGCCAGGTGCTTCAGGCCAAGGTGGGCATCTCGCCGGATGACTCATCCCAACACTTAATTTTAAAAACAAATACTGTTAATTAAAATACCATTGTTTGTTGTTGTTGTTTTCTTAACAACGACAGGTGTTTGAAAGTAGTCAAATTAGTATCTATGCCCTTTAAACTGTGTGTCGTTTATACGGGGCCTGTCGGCGCCTCATCAGGGAAGAGGAGGCTGGCACCAACATATGGATAAAGCGACAACACACGTGTCTGTTACCGTCCGTCCACCCCCCCCACCCCGACTCCCATTATAGTCTTCCGTACTCTCCTTTATTCGGATACCGAGTAGATGATGGTAACGTGCGGATCTATCCGTCTCCAGTTGGTTTACATTGGTGATTTAAAACGAGAGATGCAGGCAGCTGCGATGATAAATCAAATTTGTCAGAATTGGGGTGAGCGGGATGAATTGTAAACACAGTCATGTCCGTGAACTGGTGATGGTGGTGCGTCATGTTCGACTATTTTCGTAACCAGTAACTGGTCTTGTACGTGGGTGTCGGGTTGGCCCCTCCCATAATAAAACTTTGGAGCAGGTACGGTAAGTACCGTTTGACGGATGGCTGTGCTTTGTATACGTATGGACTAAGCCCCCCTTCCCCCCCTCCCCCCCTGTGTCACCACCCCATCTAGTAACCAAGCTGACTCGTCGACCCACCTGAAGACCGACCACCATACAAATTGTAGTCTTATACACCAGGTTCCCAAAAGTTGAGCAACAGACAGTAAAACAAAAGTGGGGGTTTTTTGTTGTCCGAAATGATGGTTGTTTTATTCACCGAATTGCAGACACTAAAGCACTTTTTCTCGCAGCACAACTTTAATAAAGGAATCACAGGTAACTTGTATGGATGTAATGGAAAACAAGCAGTACCCAATTAGGAAACAAAGAATTTTAACATCAAAGAATGTATACAAAAAAAAAAAAAAAAAAAAAATTAATAGTCACTAGAAGTGGTCTCTTGCCAGCCAACGATGCATGATGCTCTGTGGCTTTGTACCTATAATCCTATTGAGAGAGAGCAGTAGCCAGTAAGAAGATTGCATTTCTTAGAGTAATCTTGCAGGAGGTAGGCAACACACCTTCCTAAAGCATCCCAAGCATCAATAGAATGAGCTGTCATGTGGGTAATGATTTGGTCAGTTGCATGTGCTTCATAGGAACAAGCATTGTCATTCATTAAAATGAAGTCTTGTCCAGTTGCACATGCATATGGACTGACATAGGGATCTAAAATCTCATCCCTGTACCTCATTGCACTACTTGAAACACATGCAGGCCTATATGGCCATTTAAATTCCTGCCTAGACCACCACACTACACCTGTAGTGATTCTTTTCCAGGTTGCTTGTGGGCTGGTTGCATGTTTCATCTTTACTCCAGACCAGCACACAGCACGAGTCACACTGAAGGCTAAACCATGACTCATCAGTAAGAAGAACATGGCTCCACTCACGTGGTTTCCAAGCCACGAGTTTGCTTATGGAGGCTGATCAAGGGGATATGCACCATGGGTTGTCTTGCGCATTCTGTGTATGGCTGATACTGATCTCCAAGTGGCCACAGATCAGAAGCAAATTGTCATTGTGGAGCCAAAAGTGACTGGCACAGATAGCTGCTGGATCTGTGACCTGTGGTTGACCTTGAACTGACCTTCAGACACAATCCTCATGCGCCTGTCTCCATAGCCAAGAAACCACACTTCTGTTCAAGTCTGGCTAGTCTAGCCATTCTGCCAACTGGTCTATGATAGTCCAGCCTCTATCCCACCGATGGGTCTCTCCACCTTCAATAATCTTCCAAACAGTTATTGCTGTCCATCTGTAGCACTGGCCTGACGTGTATTTTCCACTTCTTTATACCAAAGCTAATTTACTTGAACTCTCTTGCACAAATCCTTAATATGGTATGTCACGTGAAGAGGAGTTTGCACTGGACATTTCGTGAATGTCTCTGTTTGTTCTCTTGTTGTTTAACTCTTGGAAACCGGTGTATTATACTTGAACAGTGCATTATTATGTTTTTTTTAGGAAGTTGGCTATAAAACTCAAAGTGACAGTAGCCCTTAAGTAAGTTTCATGTGTATAGGACCTAATGGATAATTGTGTTTGTTTGAATTTGAAAAGAAGTATTTAAGTTCTTTTTAAAAAAAGTGTGATATTAGTTGCTTTTGTTACATCATTAGCATGCTGGATGGCATATTATCTAGTTGAGTAAATTCTTTTCAGCTTAGGAAATTAAAAAAGCATCAACCGTTTCCAGTTGATTTAATCTGCCTGATTGTTCGAAACTTGTTTTTTTTACTGTTTCCACTCGAGCGTGATGATCCACGGTGTCAAAGAGGCCTAAGTAAATCGCTTGCTAATCTTCAGTTACTGCCCAACAATTAAAAAACAACTTCTCAGGTTGCTATTGCTAGTTTATTTTATGCTGTTAAAAGGCAAACTTATTTTTAAACTCTAAAAAAAATAGAAAGAAAGACAAAGTTTGCATGTGAAGGAGTACTAACTAATTTGCTTAAGCAGTATTGAGCTTTGGGAAGATTTAAGATTTCAGTAGATTTGCTAACTCTGAAAGTACATTTAAATGCCTTGTAAATCATTAAAGGTATCAAGAATGGCGAGAGTCTTGTCTTAATAAACCACAGAATGTTGAGAACTACTGTATAATCTATGAACTATGTTATATTTTAAGATATTTTTTTTTAAAAACGTTTTGGAACAACCTATAATGTAAAAGCAAAAGTACGGATTTGTTAGGTAATTTTACACTTGACTGCATCCCATACCATTTCATGGTAACATGTATGAAATAACAAAACTACTATTTAAATTATTTAAAAGAATTCCTTGGAGACTAAATGTGCACAGACCTACAGTTTTGGTCCTGAAAATTCTTGTTTATAGTTAATGTGTTCTCCATACTTAGTATTTGCTTGAGAGGAAAATAAATTATGCAACTCAAAGGTTTCCAGTCTGTATGGTGAACCACCACCACTCAAGTTATCCAGTTAATTTCCTCCTTTTTCTCCATAATTATCAGGTCTACCTCTGCTGCTTGGTAGCTATTTCTTAATATTTGTGTTTATGGTTATTTAAAAAAAAAAAATTTGTTTTTAAATTTCAGACTTGCTGAAATATCTTCTGATGATGACAGTGAAGATCAGCCCCAGCCAAAGGTAAGTTCTTTAAAATCTCGTGAAATAAGAGCCCATAATTTTCCTCCTCCTCTAATACCGAGGATACAATGCAATGTAAATAGTTACATTGTAAAATGTTCTTCACTCTGCATGTGGAAGTACTAACCCAGACTCCCTTCTGTGAGTTCAAGAATTGCTTCTTTTCTTTTCTTTTAACTGCAGGATCAGCATCCACAAGTTTAAAACCATTACCGTAGATGAATTGTTGTCCTTTTTGTTTTTAGTGATCTCCTTTTTCCCCACAGTCAAGTGAGACAAATGAATAATCAACACTCAGGGGCATAAAGTAGCTGATGATAAATCCAAGACTGCTGAAAATCCAGAATATTGGCAAAAAAAACAAACAAACTGAATTTATAATTTCAGTTTGATGAAAATTGTGCGCGCAAAATTTCCAAATGTGACAATCAGACAATCATTAATTATTTACATTTTCACCATGTCAGCCTTATACCGATGCCATGGTCTTGCTCAGAATAAATATACCTGTATCTAGAAAGAATAGTAGCTACACCTGGAAAATGTGCATTTGAATGGTTGTACACGAGTCTAAACGTTTGAAAATGGGGGGGGGGTGAAAACTAACAAACATCTGAGTGACGTTAGGTGGGTTATTAGATTTGGCGATGCTGGTTAGAAGCTCGTCAAAGAAAACAAAAAACCTTGATGGGTTTTAAAAATTCTCTTCTCTTTTTTATTATTAAATTCCAGTCTCATTTGAAATTTTTTGAATTATTTTTTCTTTTATGGTTGTGTTCGCTCTTGAATTAATTTAATATTTGCTCAAAAAAAAAAAAATTGCTGAGAAGAATATAAACAACCAAAACAAAACAAGGGAGGAGGAGGAGCCCATATTATATACAGCAATTTAAATACAAAAGGGGAGGTAACAATGGCTTTTTCTGGAGTTGTGATAACAGATTTTTCTTGGAATTACCCCCACCCACCAATTTCCTGCTTCTCCTGAGTTTTGGATGGTTTGTGTAGGTGATCACTTGTCTCTTTATTGTTTACCAACTGAAAATAGTGGTTATATTTAAACAACAACAACAACAATGTATTTCCACTAGTAGAGCCATAACTTGTTTTTGATTTGTTTTTATCTCTCTCTCTCTCTCTCTCTTGTATTTTTACCTTTTTTTTTAATATACACAGAAACTTGCATTGCGAGAGATTAGCACATCCCGGTACATGGAAGAATTTTTTGAAGTTTGCAAGTTGGGAGATGGAGAGTTTGGCAGCGTTTATAAATGTGTGAATAGGTTAGACGGGTGTGTTTATGCCATAAAAAGGTCCAAGATGCCAATAGCAGGAAGTCAGTACGAGTAAGTAGTGTTGTTTTATTATTATTATTATTATTATTATTATTATTTATATGTTGCTTAGACCACATAACAGAAACTGATGATCTTTTGGTGTTTTTGCTTTCCAACTTCCACCAATGGCTACATCATTATCTGTTTTTTGTAGTTACCTGGTATTTTGAGTAGTTCTCTAAAAAAAATGAGGTAAGATTCTTTGGTTTCGTCAGCGGCTTTGGTGCTTGACCGATCAGAGGTGACAGCAACATGCAGTAGTTGCTCAATTGCAAGTCTGCACCGAGCGTGTTGTATGATTGAGCTGGTGATTTAATTAGTTTTTCTTTGGTAAACTCTGTTGATTACATAGAGAATTTGCGCAAATTATGCTATTAATCATTCTCCTCTGCTTCATAAAACCTGGAATAATCAATTTTATAACAACTCAAGTTCTGTTTAAAACCTGAAGTGGGAAGGGGGCTGCAGGATTCGCACTTTCTTTTTAAAATGTATTTGTCTTTGATGCATCAACATCTAAACCATGTTCCTGTAAAGTCAGGCAGACTTCCAGTTTTGATGTATTTATTGTTTAAAGAAACAAAATCAAAAAAAGAAACCTAATATTGGTTGATTTTATTTGTTCGCTTTAAAATATTGACCCTAATCCTGCCTCAGGTGCAAGTTCCTTCGGCAAAATTTTATCTGTTTTAAACTAAAATTTTTGGAAAAGGATAGGGAGTGGTGGGATAAAGAAGAGAAACCTTAAGACAGTGATATGAAAATTTACTGAAATTGCAATCATCATCCACCTGTAACGTAAGTTTGAGAGTGTTTTGCCGTGGCACCAGGTTTGGGTCACAGCTGGGTCTGATTTATTTTATAGAAAAATGCACCTGATGGTAGAGACCATACGCCTCGCTCTTCCAGTTGTATGTTCAGTGTTGTGGAGTGGATTCTCGTAGTTGCTGGGGGGACCCAAAGTAGATCTGTCGTTAGAATTGCATTTAAGATGGCCCTAGCAGGAACTAAACCACCTTTGTGTGTGTGCAGATTTTCTAATTTCTTCTTTATTAAATTAGCAGTGAAGTAAAGTTGAGATTGCAAAAAGAATGGATTCCCTTTTACAAGCCAAGTCAGGCCAGAAGTTACGAAATGCGCCCTCTATGGAGATGTGCATCTCTCGCTGTTCTTTGTATGCCATTTGCCCAACCAGTTCTGACAGACAAATCATTTTAAAAAGTGCAATAATTAACCCTGACCAATTCTCTCATCCGTAGTTTACCTTACGTCCACAGAAGTTGTTCTAATAAATACAGATTTGCATTTATATTTTTTTTTTTATTTTTCTTTTACCTGTATAGGTAGCAATTCACTACTGTGTCAGCAGACTCATGGTGGGTGCGGTACCCTGCTGTACTTCGATAATCTTCCTATTCCTTAGTCATTTTAGCGTTGGTTTTACTTGTAAGTTGGTGGAGATGTGGCTGAATTTGTTGTGTTGTGTTGTTTTTTTGTGAGAATGAATTGCTGAAATCTGTTTTTCGCTACTTTGCAGACGGAATGCATTGAACGAAGTTTACGCGCATGCGGTATTGGGCCAGCACAATCATGTTGTTCGTTATTACTCAGCTTGGGCAGAGGATGACCACATGTATATCCAGAATGAATTTTGCAATGGTGAGATCATATTTTTGCCTGTGTGCAAGATTTAGATTCTTGGGAATCTATTGGTGCTTGAAAGCAGTGCATTATCTCCCTTGGAATTTAAATTAATTAAAATTCTCTCTTTCCTTCCATGTCCACGCTGATGGCACGTTTAACCCTTTACTCCCATTTGAAAAGGTTTGTAGTGTTTATTTTCTGTCAGCTTCGAATTTTAATGGTGAGAGACATTATTGTCGCGTGGTTGGTTCCAAACTTGAGGGGACTAAGTCACAGCGACGTGAAAAAAGAGGTTTGGAAAACTCTGGTAGCGGGAAAATCATTTACTCAGAATGGGGCCAGCTAATGTGACACTTCAGTCTGATTGTTTATTCCATCCCACATTAATTAGTGGCTGGCTGGCTTTTTTTTTAATTGTTCTTTGACAACAATACATATAATGCCCCTCCCCTCCCATGTGTTTGGGATTTGTATCTAGAAATGTCCTCTCAGCGACTGCAGTTTATTAAATGCAAACAAAACTACATTTTTTAAAATACAGTTGGAGAACTTGTTTTAGTGAAAACTGCCATTGTCCTCTTGATTTTGTTTTAATGTGCATATCCTGGGCCAGGCTGGCTTTTGTGCGTACATAGGGCAGTTGTTTTAAATTAATTTTTCTTGTCCAGGTGGAAGTCTTGCTGATCAGCTGCAGGAAGAAAGAGCCATTGGTGGACGGCTGTCAGAGAGAGAACTGAAGCACATTATTTACCAAGTGTCACAGGGACTGAAGTATATTCATTCAAAGGGTTTAGTTCACCTTGACATCAAACCAGGTAGGAATTTTTCAAAAAGATCTCACTTTTTGGCTGTTTTATCTGACAGAAGGGCATAAGTAGGTGGGATGATGACAAGAAACCAGTTCCCCAAAAAAGCAGAGTTTGGTAACTTGTTTCCAATGTCAAAAATAATAACAATACTTTATTTCACTCAATTCTCTTTCTAAAAAAAGAAAACAAGTTTTAATATCTAACCATTTTAGCCAGTTTATAGCTATGATTACTAACTGGTATTTCTAATAATGAGATAACCAATAATACCAAAGGTTTTGCCCCATTTTTTTTTTTTTTTTGGTAAAATATTAAAATTAATTTTTGGGAATTAAGTTTTTTTATTATTATTATTATTTGTTCTTACTTGGTTATCTCCCCGTTTGATCGTCCTAAAGAAAAGTGTTCTTTATAAAGCCGTTTCTCAAGCAGTATGTTTTGAAAACATTAAATTTTGTTTTTATTATTCATCGTAGACTGTCAAGCCAGCCTGCGAATTATATCTCAATGTATTTCAAAAAAAGGTTATCATCTTCACTTTCTTGTATACTAATTATGTAATGTCAGAATTTGAATGTGGTTGATATTCCAGGTGTACTCTGATTAAGTAGATGCATGTACACAACTCCTGTTGTGTAGGAGGGCTCTGTAGTGTAGCAGAGAAACCAGCTGGACGCGAGTCCAGTCAGAGCTGCTGCGGGTGCAGCAGATATTCAAACGAGAATTTTCCCACCTTTTGCTCCATGCGAAGTTTCTGGCCGTGACAAGCTCATGTTGGGACAACTGCATTACCTTTAAGGAAATGGATAGAAAGATGGTGAAGGATGATAAGAAGAATGGCAACCTGCGCAGCAGTCTAAGAGCTCCAAGAGTTACTAATTAATGACCAAACTCCCTATTTTCTGTAGCCAGTTCATTTTAAATTTATTTTTGTTTCGAGACAGATTGGTCTTGGTAGATATCAGGAGAACAATGGTGCTGGCTGATGTTCTGACCTTAAACCATCACTCTGAATCTGTCCTCATCTTTCTTCTGGCCTCTGCAGTAAACCATTGTTCTCTCAGTCAGTCTGTCTGCTGATTGCCCTAAAGAAATTGGTCTGCAGTTTTGTTGTGCTTGAGATAAAGTTTCATCATCATCCCACAAATATCGGAATATTTTATTAGATATCTTTGTACATTTTAACATCTTTCAAATCTGTTATATTTATCTATTATAATATTACTGGAAGCCACAAAGTGATAGGATTTCTTAAGCTTTTGCATTTACTATCCCTTCTAGTCTACTCAAATTGAGGTCATTATTCATATAGCTGCTTAACATAGCTGAACATCTTCACATTGTGGCATCTGCTCCATCCCATTTCCCAGTTGGCACCAATCATTCATCTTTGAAATATTGCCTTGACATCAGCTTATGCTGATGGCTGTAATTATGGGCAGTCCAATGAAATATCCCATATTTCACTTGCGGAACAGTTTATTTGTGCATTTACTTGCATATAGCAGCTAACTGTTGGAAGGTATATACATTAAAAAAATATCAAACAACTTTTGTGTCACATTTATATCAAAGTAACTTTATGCCTGATGAATTATTGATGAAGCCACAGTTATGATAACCCTAACATAACTACATTTTTAAAATTATCTATTAAATTTCCATAATAATGTAATATTTTTGTTCTCTCAAAAAATACAGACCAGGCATAGCTTTAAATATACACTGAATTTTCAGGCTGCAGGCATTGCTTCCCTTATTTTTGGAGGGGACTGTACTGTGCATTATCAGTTTTATTCATCTTGTGGAAAATTTATTGACAAAATGTTTTGACCTAACCATTTCTTGTGGCAGTTGTGGCATGCGGAAGGAAGATGGAATGCTGTAAATTTGAAATGATAATCCACTTCCTCTCCCTCAGGCCTATGGCCAATGACCCTTTGCTCCCCATCTGATCCATCTTCCACTTTTTCCCCTCAGTGTCAACCAAGATGATTTTGGCTGGAAGCGTTTTGCGAAATGATGCAGTCTATAAACTCTCAGCATAAGCCAGTTATTGCCTCTCATTTAGATTTTAACTTTGGGTGGGTCAGTATCAGCAATGAACGAGTAGAGTCCTAGCTGAATGATGGATTATATTATTATTATTATATTTATTATTATTATATTCTATCTAAATGTGAAAATATTTTAAAAGAATTTTAATAACATAAAATTTTATAGGTTATCTGATAATTCTGTTTAGAATCATGGTAGTAGAATATTATTCTATGTAGTAACAGTAATTCTTTGGCTCCACTCCGTGTATTCTATGGCAAGTTAAGTTTCTGTGGGCAAACAAAACTTTAAACATTGTTCATAAAATTGGTGCAAAAATAGTTTAAAAATATTTTTTTTTAAGGGGTTAAACCAGATTAATAACCGAGGATTTTCTCTCAAACCTGTAAATGAATCTTATTGTACGGCTAAACTTTGCTGGATAAGTTTTAAATCGACTGCTCCATTTATTTTAAATCGTGTAATAAATAACAAAGCTGATGGTGATTATATTGGTTGTTTGTTTGTCTTTTTTTTTTTATCTTCAGGAAATATATTTATACACAGGGATCCCATCGAGCAAGAAGTTAATTCGGCAGAAAGTGGTATGGAATCTTGCGGTGAAGATGAGCAGGAACAGGTCGTGTGCGTCACCTATAAAATCGGTGAGTTTGTCCGAAGGTGGTCGGGCTGAGTTGGTCACGTGAAAATTATTTTTGCTCTCCTTTTTTAAACTCCTGCTATAGAGAGAAAAGAAACCGAGCTCCTGTTTTCTAGACGGAATTGTCGGTACAAATAGCGTGCGGCTTGTATTTGCTTGTGGTAATAGCCCTTAAAAATGTCAAGCTCTGTCTTCGACAGGTGATCTTGGTCATGTGACAGCGACGCAGACGCCCCCGGTTGAGGAGGGTGATTGCCGCTATCTCCCGAAAGAGATCTTGGCTGAGAATTTTCAGCATTTACCCAAGGCTGACACGTTTTCCCTGGGATTAACAGCATTTGAAGTGGTGAGTGGTATTACACCAGCCAAGCTTAAGTAAGGCTTAGTGTAAATGGAAAAGATGTAAATTGTTTTTTTAAAAAATTTCATTATAATTCTAGGGCCGCAAGCTTAATTTGATTTTTATGGTTGGCTGAAGATATCGATCTTTTTGAGTTACATTTGTTCTGGCTCTGTTTTTATTTTGAAAATGTTTCTTTATGTAGTCTGACATAAAAAAAAAAAAACTGGCCTGCTCAAGTTAGACACAGGTGTTGAAGACTGTTGTTATTAGAACCTATTTGCAACCCTCAACATCCAATTCCACTTGTGAGAGATCCTTAAATTAAGCATGCCCTGAAACACCTACCTTCCATCCATCAATTCCCTTCACTACACGACAACTTTAAAAAATTAGTTTCCTGTATTTACTCTGGTTGTGTGTGTTTCAGCTAATAACAAACAGTCGCCCTATCTAGCTGCGTATCCCAGCTTGTTCTTTTGTAAAGCTGCCGGCAAAGGGAGTGAATTCCAGATTTGGATTAGTGTCAGACTGATTTAGATATGACAGTATCACTATTCCAAAGACATCAGACTAACAGGAAAGCAGAGAATCAAATTTCATCTCTGGCACTGACCTTGAAGCCACCAACTCCAAATGAAGAACAAATTCAAGTTACATTGGCAGCAAATACGAATGACTGAGCTTATTGATTATCCCAAACGGTGAGGCATGGTAGGAGCAAGCACACAAACATCTTGATGGATGGCTGCATTGAGGAGAAATTGAATCAGTATACAGAGATGGAGAAAGGGCTTAAAGAGTTTCAATCTCACCTCCCGTTTTTGTTTTTGGGGGGGGGTATTTAAAAAAATATTGCAGAATACATTGTAGCCACAAAATAAAAAAAAAATTGTACAAATACCAGAACTTACCTAGGAAATGAAGGAAACCTGTTGCTATTTCAACTGGGTTTTGTAACAACTGCAGACCTTCAGTTTACTGAGTCCTAATCTATAGGTTGCAACTTGCAAGTATTTCTGAAATGTTTTTTTTTGTCTTTCCTTTTCTAGGGTGGTGGTGGTCCTCTACCAAAGAATGGTGAAACGTGGCATGACATAAGACAGGGTTGCTTACCCTTTCTTCATCGTTATTCAACAGAACTCAACAAACTGTTACAGGTAGACATCGAGGGCTACTGCCTCTGTACTCTGTTTATTCTGGTATATTGTTTGTGACTAGCAAACTTTAAAAAAAAATAATAATAGCCTTGTCTGTGTGTCACATTGACTACGTTCATTAGAATTTTCTAGGTGTTTGTTCCAGGTATTAAATGCTACTCAAAATCGATCTCTACCAAGCACTAATTATCAGGGTTGCACACTGACTAAAACGAAAGTCTGGTGTTTGTATTTTTATATCTTAAACTCATTTTAGTTTGATACATCTCCAAAAAATTGTAAAAAAAAAAGGGGGGTGTGGGGGCAGGTGTCTGTACTCTGGAGGTCAAATAACAGCACTCTATATTACAGAAACAACAGCATCGTTTGTACAGTTTTTGTGCTCTAGAAAATCTATGAACAGGTGCTTAACATTAATTACAATTGCAAATATTCTGCTCGTTAGACTTTCTTGAAAACCATCTAAGCTGTGATGCTGAAACTGAGGTGAGCTGGTCAGATAATTAGAAAGTGTAGCAGCAATGATTACTGGAATGTCAATCAGATAATCCTTTGTAGTGCATGTCCGTTAGTAACTGCTTGGCCTGGATGGAGAAAATGATCTAGAGTTTGCTTAAAAATAAAAACAAAGCAAATATTACTGCATTCATGAAATTAGTACTAGTGGCCTGTAATAGTAATTAATCTGACAATTTGGCTGAAGTGAGATGAGACAGACTCTCTTTCTCTTCCTCCCCGTACTACTTTGAACAAATCTATTGTCGTTTCAGATCATGGTCCACCCAAGCCCAGAGTGCCGCCCATCAGCAGCGATGCTGACACAGAACCAGGTACTGTGTCCTCAGGCTCTGAAATCCAGATCCCAGCTGCGCAAGGAGTTGAATGAAGAAAGGCTCCGAAACAGGTTGTTGTCCAGGTGAGAGAGCAGTCTGCCATTTTTTTTTTTTTTTTGCAGAAAAACAAGACTGAAAAGGTTTGCATTTGGTTTCTGTTTGTGCTGTAATTGCAGCTGGGAGGTGTCCTTAAAATTACAATTTGTGCATTATCACAAGAGTAAAGTTTACCTTGCTAAACATGGCATGAGAAGCAACTGATGTGTATCTGCAGCCCTTAGTGTTACCGGGTTAGAAATGAGCAAACAAGGGGGGATAATCGCTTCAAGTTAAATAAATTACTCTTTGCTGGTGATTAGATTTGTGCATACAAATTTATAATAAAATGAATTCCAACACTAGGCAAAGGTAAATGTAATGAGAGGAAATTCTGGCATTATTCTAACTTGATCCCTATCAAGTAAATGTGTTAAGGTGTTGCAATACACTAGATCAGGTTTTCAGGAGTGTTTACATTTAACTTTCCATGAGCATTTTTATAACGCTGTACCAAAATCTGGCAGCTTAACTCAAATTCAACCCATTTCTAAATCTTGGAACCAAAATGAGTAATGCTTCACTTCAGGTCACTAGACTTGAAAATGTGAACATTTTGTTTTTTTTTTACAAGTGTTGCAATGCCCCTGAGCAACCAAATTTTGTTGCATATTTAGATCGGCGAAAACTCAGCAAATATTTTTCGTTTTTTCTTCAGGCAACTGGAATCCAAACACTGTTGCTGTAATGAAACACAGACTCTGAAGCCGAAGCCGAAGAACCCTAAAGCCAACCGTTTAATTGGGGTAGGAATGAAACGAAGCTTCAGCTTATCAGATATTTAACAATGCTGACCTTCACAAGATTTAAACTTTTTAATTTTATTTTTAAAAGCTAATTAACTAACGGGGGAAAGTATCCAGTTCATAGCAAACGTGAAATAGAGTACCTCATCTGTATATACACATTCAAGTTAATGATTTAGTACTGAAAAAACACTAATTTAAGTGGCCAGTATGATTTTTTTTTTTTTGTTTGTATATATAGATCACATTTTCAGAACTCTTCATTACATACTGCTCACTGTACAATAAAAGCTACTGCCTTCTGAATGTTTTATTTCATTATGATAGATAGAAACAAGTCTTGTGATGCAGTCAGCCTTGCATAAAACTGACTTGAAGGTGGAAGTACTATCCACTCAAAATAGCGAAAATTGTTGCTTAATATTCTGGCCCTGACCCAACAAAGGCAGGCCAAAAACCCCTTTCTCCGTTAACAATAGATGCACTACTACTACAGTTAATCAGCAAAATTACACTGAATGAAGCTGTGTAGATAAATTTAGATCATTGGATGTTACAAGATCCATGTTTTTCACTCTGAAACATTTAACCGTTATAAAGTTTACACAAGGTATAGTAGACTACAGGATGAGTTTAATGTGAACATGGACCATTAAAATCATTTTGTGCCAGTTTGTTGCTGGTAAGTTAATGCAACCAAAAGGAAAAGTAGTTGGCAAGGGAGTTAAAAAAAAACAACAACAAAAACCAGTGGATGCAGAGATTGAAAACAAATGTAAAATCAGGGCCTTACTATATGAAAAAAAAAACCATAAATAAAAATTTCTCCATAGCATTTCATCTAACTGAAAACTCTAATATTCCAAGAGGGATAACAAAACCAGAAAAAGTATGAATAAATTATTTATTTAAATTTGTAAATAAATATTAACTGGTGTTATACAACATGCAATCTACAACCAAAATTTATTTCAAATGTATAAAGAAAAACAAAACAGTATTGGCATATAAACAAATCACTTCTGATTTAGTTCCCCACAAGCAGACTCTGACTGGCTTTTATAGATACTGTCAACATTATGGCTCAGCTTATAGAATGAATTTTATATTACTGCTGCATTGATCTTGATAACTTTTTTTGTCCACTGAAAATGTAATCTCTTAACTATACCTCTTTAAAAAAATTTATTCTATAAGGGGGGCCAGTCATTATGCAACATTAGTTTGTATAGAAAATTTTCAAGTCTATATATCATTCCCCCCTCTTCACAAGGCAACAGTGTAATTGTCTGGCACAACTTTGTTTTTGTCTCTGAAGAAAAAAAAAAATAAGGAAAGCTATTGTCATCTTGGTCTGTGTTAAGATGGCGGTTTGCCATGGTGTCTGTAGCTCTTCCGAAAGTCTAGTGTTGGTGAGCCAAAAGGAACTAATGTGAGAATAAAACTACATATAGCAAAAGCTATAAATATAGTAGCCACCGAAAAGCGAAAGCTTTTTTTCTGATTTTCCCATTCTGACCATCGCTGTAATAGTTTTTCTTTCAAAGTTAACACGGTAAGACTTGAACTGAAACAGAGAAAAAGAAGACTGAATTCTTTTGTGTACCAATGGTGCACATTGATCCTTTTTTTTTTTCTAATGTCAAGACTCCCAAGAGAAAGGAAGAGTGATGTCCCATCCATCAAATGTATTATTTAAATATATTAAGCATCTGCTGCATTAAAAGAGTTCTCATCAGAATAAGTTATTCCAATTTGTTTTGGTCTACACATGACACTTTGTCAATACCAACCAACTAGGCATTATTATTGTATTTAAAAAGTATACCTCCCCAAAAAGAAAAAAAACTAGAAACTTTTCAGTGGTACACACCCCAAAGCGACATGACACAAAAAGTCCTTTGATTTACTATACTTTGTACAAATTTGAATATGATAGTGCTGTACCATAGATTTAAAATCATCTTTTAAATGATTTTGCTAGCTATTTAGTTATCTTTCCTCTAACTGTACTTTTAAGTTGAATAAAGGCAGCAAAATTTAAATAATCAAGCAAAAGATTATACCAGAAACATCCACATATGATTAAAAATATTTCAAGTGTAAAGTATAAACAAACAAACCTGTGCTTTAACAAAATACAAGCAATTTTAAACATTTATAATTCTTGATTCCCAACGATTGTAGGAGTCAATGTACAACTCAGTGTAAATGTTTTTGTTTTATTACTAATGATACCTGTGCGAATAATTTTACACTAGAAAGTTCAAAGCAGCATAAATATGCAAATGTTCTCTTGCATAAGTGTTTAACAGCCCATTTAGATCCAAACAGCATTGCTAAAGTGGTGTGGCTGCACTTTCCATAATGAATGAAATAATTTTGATACATGTGCAGTGTTTTCACCTTTAGGTGCAAGAGAGTCAGGCAACCTTTTTCAATAATTCTGCATTTGATTTTTGTCATGCCAGGTTAGTGATACTGACTAAGTGTGAACAACATGACCATGCAGTTGGAATGTTTGACATGAGGCAACAGAGGCAAAAGCTGCCGGAAACAAAGGTACATCTCAGTGTGAGCATTTGGTTATGGCAACAATAATAGAAAATTGGCAGAATCCAAGATATGCTATAGAAGTCAACCCAAAGCAGATCATGAGAATGACAGGTTCATTGTGAACAAAAGCCTGAGAGAACAATTTGTGTCAGAAACTCAGGTTTTGGATGCCAATTACACTTCAAACATGCAGAATTCCTTGTGGCAAACATTTGAGAGACTAATTAAAAGCCATATATAACTTTGCCCATGACTTACAGTGGTGCTAAGTTCACAAAAGTGGCATACTAGGGTCAATGGGCCAGTACAATATTCACTGATAAGTCAATGTCCTCTCAACAAGTGGCTCATGATCAGTGTGAAGAAAAATCACTGATGTGTGGGCAGGCATCATTGAGGAAAAAAGATATTTTCATCAGGTAATGTATAACAAGTGTGTTCCAGAACAACATGGTCCAACCAATTGTAGCACCATTTTCACAATACGGCCTAGACTTAATTTAAATGACAGTGCACAACCTATTCTGTTCATTATTATGAAGGAGGCTAATGGAAATGCCACTCTGCCATGTTGCTGGATTTCTCTGCAATGCCCTTTGGAAAGCCACCTATAATAATCAAAATACACCAAGGATGCCAGATGATTTGCAGTGGTCTGGAGGAATGTTGGCAACAGTAGATGTACTATAGGTACCGATTTCTCACTAACATATACTTAAAGGAATACAATCAGTTTTCAAAAAAAAAAGTGTTTGCATCCTTATCCAATATCCTTAACTTTTGGTGTGCAATACACTAGGAGCTAAGTGTAGACTGAAGCCTCTCTAGAGCAATGCAGGCTATTCCAAATATGTATGTAAAGTGTTTATTATATCCTATTAGTATCAAAAATTGTTTACATATTTTTACAGCAGATATCTAATTTTGAAATATTCAGTTAAGATAGTGTCATTTTCCTGATTTATCATTTTGAAATGTAAACTTATTAAAAAAATTTAAAACCAAATTTCCTTTTCCCATTGTGCTGTTTAAAAAAAAAAATCACTTGTGAAACTAAGCATAAAACTATGGCACAAGTTTTCAACATTAATATTTAAGTGAAAACAAAGCACAGTATATCAGATTAATAGTCTGCCCAAATATTGAACTTACTCTTGCTTCTCTTCCTCATTCTTGTCATAATTTTCATCTTCAAGTCTTTTTTGCTCTCTTGTGAGCTCCTGGTTTACCTTTGCTTTTATGCCTTCTTCATATCTGTACAAAAACAAAGTTTAATGCTAAGTGGCAATGAGACATGGACAACTATTTTAAACCTCTATCTTCGACTTTTTTTTTTTTTGTTTTATTTACCCACATAAGTAATGCAAAATTTCTTAGAGCCTGCACTTATATGAAGTGAGATAAAGATATGAACAGACAACAATGTATATTTTAATTGGATGTGGAATAATGACTAACACAACTAAGCGGAGGAAAACAGCTCGTGGCACTACTGAATGAAGGAACTTAAACCTGACAGTTAACCCCCTTAATATGCATTTAAACAGTGGAAAAAATAAATGGAATGCTGTTTATGGTGGTTAACACAAAAGGAAATTTTCAGTCTCTGTTAACAACAATATGAGTGTGGTTCAAGTAGAAGTTTCAATCAATAGCTACAGACACAAGCAACATATCTCCCAACCTTGCACAGATAATGGTACCAGCTAGCCTCTGGATGACTGGTGTGCTGAAATGCCTCTGGGCTGGTGGTGCATCCTAGATTAAGTCCAAATAATTGTAGTTCTTACTTTACAGGGAGGGTAAATTTAAACTTTACCATGATGTCACAGAGAACCATTACACTAGTTAGGATTTATGCTAAAGAGCTGTCCATTATTTTGTGTGTGTAGAAACAATATACCATTACACCTCGAATTCTAGAAGATCTGAATAGCTTTAAAGAGTATGAATGTCTGAATCTGCTGATGATATCATGCTATCTCAAGCACTGCGCTGTCAGCAGAAAAATCATAGATGCAAGAGGCATATTTTTCCATCAACAGTTTAGAGAAAGAGGCCATGACAATCAGTGCAGCCTACTACTGTATGTTCTGATAAAAACCACTGCAGTTTATAAGAGGAACTCAGGTCTGCACCTTATGGCTGGTAATGTTAAGCTGGGGAGGCAATGTTTTCAAATTGATGACTGAAAATGTTCCCAATGTGTAGTTCTGTCAAGCTGAAATCATGGAACTGGTACATGTCTATTTGTAGAGAGTTTGAACAGCACATCACATTTTTGATGATTAGAAGTATGACTCACTTGAACCACTCTGTCAAATCAGCACCAACACAATACACATTAATGATGTACAGCAAAACCCCAAACTCTGCATCTAGTGTAGATAAATACTAATGATATGCATTAGTAGTACCCATGCCCAGTGATTTTCTAACATTCAAGACAACCGACCAGAAGATAATGTACAAGGTTTTGGAACATTCTTTGTTCATTTCTTACAATTACCAGTTTGTTCTGACATAATATTTTTTTTTATCAGAAACACTGCTTTCTTACAACCCACAGCTGCATAAACAAACAGGATTCTTCTAGTGGCTATAACTGCATAATGTGATTTAAGGAGGACCCTGTTTGAATGCAGCACACTATTGAAAGGTCGTAGAGTTAAATGCTAGGTATACATATGGTACAAGTTCTTATCCAAATTTATTCAGACTTTGGCCCAGTAAATGTTTGCAAAAGATTCTTTTTGGTAATGCTGACATCCATGCACAGGTGCAACAACTTGCAATAAAAAGATCACTGAACAGTGCAAAGATAGGAAAAAAAACAAGTGGTGCAGTCTCCCACACCCCAGTAGTTTTGATGAGTCGTCAAATTTTCCATTTTATGTAGAGCACAATTATTACAAACACTGGTAAATACTGAATTCATTTTTACTGAGCAAGTATATACGAGTCTATATTGCCTTAAGTGGTTAGTTACTGTTAATTGGCATTAGCGAAAAATTTAATTCTCAAAAGAATGTAACTTAGAAATAAGACTATTGCATTGTTAAATAAATGTACCTGTTTTGTTTTAGTTCTTTCTAGAAATCATTTCTACTAAATACTATATTAGGAAGAAAAAATTGTTTTTTTCTCTTAAGAGGAAGATAACTCTAAACCTCAAAACAAACAAATATACAATGCAACAATTTATGTATATAATATTCATGATAAACGTTTTTCAAAAACAAAACAAACAAACAATGCTTATAATTTACGGAAAAAAAAATTCATAACAAGCTATAAATAAAAATATATCAGTCTATAAGAAAAGAAACCACCAATGAGTTAATTAGTAAATGGAACTCAAAATATAATACATCTGACATCTGTGTGATTAACATATGAAACAGGCAGTTTTTATATGAGATAGTTAGCATCATTCTGTACCAAGTAATAACATTTTGGACTTCAATTTTTCAACATTCATCAAATAGCCATTACAACTTCTTGAAGGGTTCAGAGACTACAGCATGTTTGTGGACTGGCTTCCCTCAAAGCAGGCAAAACCAGAAAATTACAGATGATCAATTAGCCCATTAACAAAGCTATGAACTGTGAAGTAACTACAAACTCACCCTCTCTGAAAAGCTGACTCTTCTAAACTTATTTTAGCAGCATTTGAAGATGTCTCCTCACCCACTGAAGAATCAAGGTTGAGGTCCTTTTCACTGGAATAAAATAGAGAATCAGACCAAATTTCAAACTTAAAACAGAATTTTTTCAGGTAATGGTTTACAGTTATTGTCAATATGATGAAATTTTTTTTTTTTTTTTGGTTAGATTGTACTTATAATAAGCATGCTCAAGAAAAATGTTAATGTTCAGCTTATTTTTATCATTGCTGTGTTATATCCAGTTTTCTCTCCTCCCAACATTACATATAGGCTGTGTCTGAAATTGATCATGTTGTTGAACCTATTATATTGCTTTGTACCAGTAACAAGAAATAGAACAATGACATAACACACCTACTGTACAACAAACAGTACATTGCACTTATCACAATATTTTCTATTTTACTTTTAGAGTAAACAATTTTATAGCAGTCAAGATGCATATTTTTAATAATTGAATTTTTTTTAGTTTGTACTACTTTTTAACTGTATAGTATAGCCGCATCATCATCACATGGAAATCGGAATCAGACTTAATACAAGGTCAGTTTTACCCAGACAGCACAGAAGAAAAACAAACCTCATCTTGATTATTGTTCTTAGCTTACAATCTGAGGAAAATTATGACCATTGGTAAGGAAATTTATAGTTGAAAAACTAATGTAGAATAGCAGACCAGCTACCAGCTAATAAGCTCTATTTGGTGAGAAGAAATACAGCTAATCAGATTACTTCTAAAATACTAAGATTAAATCAATGGTGAAAGAAAAAGGGAGAGAGGTGCGTCTTGCAATTACAGTATGTAGCATGAACAGAGATACCTGAAATTACAAACTAGTGTTGTTGATTGTTAGATAAACATTTCAGTGAGATTAACATAGTTGTTTATGACTGCAGTCAATGCAAAGTTGTTTCTACAACACGCAGCAGGCACTATTTGGGTCTGACAATAAAGATCTATCAGGTCTGACAAAGATCTAGAAAATTTTGACAGTGACAAACTATTAATTTTGTAAAGTTCTGATTAAGTTAGTTATTTCCAACTTTTTCAATTTTATTTACTAGCCAGTGAGAATTTGTTTTTGGAAAAAAATCTCAAATATTTGAGGAGGAAATAAGGGAGACACAAATTTCACATTTTCAAAGAATCTAAAAAAAACTGTGTGGCATCAAGTCATTTCAGAAGTGGAATAAAACTACAGTCGCGTGTACTCCACAGCAATTGCATGACAGTAAAATGGTTGCTTTCTAAGAAGGGAAATGTGTTCAAACAATGTCTGAAATTTTATTTTAACACTGGTACCCTGAACTAAATGCACAAGGCAAAGTGTGGGAGAATGATGTCCACTTTTCAACAGTCTTCCTGCACTTTATTTGCCATTCTTTCAACACAATGATTGTACAAATGCTCTGCAATATGCCATCATCATGTTGTATTCTGTAATAACTGTGGTGTTAGGCAGGTAGTAATCAACAGTACACCTATGACTTTAAATTTGTCTCTAGCCCAATATGATAGATCCAAATCCATCATTAATGGCATTGCAATCCTACAATGTCGTGTGCATTCCATTTATGTTCATCAGTAAACGTCTTGGAACTTACCCTGCTATACTTAAAATCATTAACAGTTGTCCCCAATTGTTATAGAAATGCACATGAACTGTGAAATCTTTTACTCTCACTCATCTGTCATGCACCAGTCTACAATACTCCCTGATAACATTGTTAATACTACCAGCATGCAGCATCTCTCTAATCTGTTGCTACCTTCTGATCCAAAAATACCAGAACAAGACAGGCTGTACTCCCACCCATACACATTTTGTAGCCTACAAAAATACATTCATTGCCTCTTCACCTTTCATAGTCAGAAACATTCTCTCTGCATGTCCAAGACTACCTTTTACTCTAAAAATTTTAAAGGCATGCAATGCTTTTGAGTATGCATGTGCTACTAACAAAGTATCCACAGAGCAGTGCCATAGTTTGATTGCACAGCTATGGTCTTTTATCGTGGGACCCGCATCCAACCTAAACAGCTGTGATACACAAGTGTGAAGCTCATGAAGTACTGGACAGGGGAAAAACTAGGTATAAAAAAAAAAAAAAAAAAAACAAAACAAAAAACAAAAAAAAAAAGATGTTCCATAGTAGTTGAGTTTTGAGTGTGTGCCACACTTGCACAAGGACTGCAGAAGTGTGTGGTGAAAACTATGGCTCCTGGGAGAAAACATCACAAGCCAGGCACGGCTGCGCCATGTAGCATAACTTCATGTTTCAGAAGCAGCTGTATGCAAGATTCTGCGGAGAATATTCAGAACTGGTACTTTTGCTAAATATCTCAAGGTGTGTTCTCTGTGCGATAGATGACAAGCTGGTAGAGATCTTACAAACAACCTAGCTGCAAGCATGGGTTTTAGTGTTTCTCCAAAAACAGTAAAATGTATACATCAGAGCAAAGTAGTCTCGGTGGATGTGTAGCAGGCTGAAATTCTTTGCTGAGGAGAGCCAACCAAACACCAAAGCTGAAACAGGTAGCAAAAATGAGACAGTGGAATGAACAAAACAGAAGGGAGGTGCTCTTCACAGATGAGTCCAAGTGTGAACTATTCGGCAATAATCAATGGCAATCTGTTTGAAGGTGGGCCTATAACAGTCAATGTGTAATAGCTACAGTGAAGCATGGAGGTGAATCAATACAAGTGTGAAGCTGTACATCAGCCAAAGGTGTCAGTGGTTTGCATAAAATCAAAAAAGTATAACTATTACTGATAGATATGAGAGGTTTTCACCCGTTATGCCATTCGCTCAAGAAAGCATCTTGGGTGAACATGACAATAACTCTAAGCATACAGCCAGTGCAGTGGAAAAGTATCTGGAATGTAAAGAGGCTGATGAACAGTCACAAAGATGCCTTGGGCTGCACAAAACCCTGATAGAATCACTGAGGCTATATGGGATTAAATCGCTACTGACAAAATCAAATGGCAACCAAACACCTTGGATGAAGTGAAAAGTGCTACAGAATACTTGGAACAACATTCCAGTCATACATTGACGACCTGTATGCGAGCATGTAAACAAAATGCCATGCTCTACACAAAGAAAAGGGGTCACCTAATGCACTGTACAACACATTCGTTCTGTTTTTTTGTATTTTCTGTAATAATGCATAGTATTCTCTCTCTTTTAGTTGCAATTATTTCCAAGACTGTATATAGTGGCAATTTCCCATTTCCCTTAGAATGACTGATAATACTTTATTAATAACTGTTGTTTAGGAGAATAAATATTGTAGGAGTAATTAATAATCAATTAAACTACATTCATTACAATATATAAATGTGGCTCAGTGCTGGACATTAATGTTCCAAGCTGCTTTGATACTGAAATGTGGCGTGTGGGAAGTAAAAACAGATGCCAGCTCTGGTTCCAGATGCTTTGAGTCAGCAAAACATCAAGTCAAAGTTTTAAAAAAATATTTACAATACAAGTGAAATGGCAGTAACACACTGGGCTACAGTGAGCTGATAATGTCTATCTCTCTCTGCCATAGCCAAATCTAAGCATATAAAGATTTTTAAAAAAAAATGTGGAGTTTTCTAGTTTTCGTGTTGTTATGACTCATCTAAATATGGAAAAAAACTAACTATTATACTGTATTTACACCAATTAAGTACAGACTCACATGAATGTTTTCCTTACATATGCAATGTTGCTAATTTCAGTCCAATAACCAGTCAACATTAAGACCGCAGTAAATATCCCAAAACTGCTAAATACATTTTATAGACACTCTAGTAAAACAAAAAATAATCTGATTTAATTCTACTTTGCCATGCAAAATTATTTACATTTCACTTCAATATGAAGTGAGCAACATTTTTATTACAAAAATGAAATGTTTTATACTAAATTGAGAAAAGAAAATCTACATTATTACTCACTTATTTTCCAGAATACATGGCTTAGTCATTGCTATAATTATGCTGCTACAAGCATTTTATTCTGTCAAAATATTCTCAAAAAACACCAATACTTTACCATTAACAAAGATAGCAAGCAAGCTCAGATCATATGAACAAACTGAACTTTCAATCTCCATTTAAAGATTTTTTTAATTCATTTAATTTAATCGAAAGAGCAAGGGGTTTGGAAATAACGTGGCAATTGTCGAGGTTCAGTAGCTTTATCATGCAGGCATATATTGTTCTGGAGACTGCACGCAATCAACTAACCTGTCAAATGATGTCCCCCTCCAGGCTCCCTTAGATGGAATGCTACCTTTATCTGCTGAGCTAGTGCGTCTAAGGATGTTGGTTGCTAGAGGACCTCTACGGCTGGTGATGCTGGTGGAGGATGGAAGTGTTGAAAATCTGCTTGTGGGGCCCTGTGCAGATGATATATCAAGTGGAGAAAAATTATACTATATGCATGCACAAATAAATCTGCTTTTCAGCCTGCCAAGAAATTTCTGATTAACCATAAAAGCTGCCAAGAAGAGGTAATACATCATTTTTCAAAAATATTTTGCTGATAATAAAAACAAAAAAAAAGTTAGTATTTAAAGGTTATGCACAAACCCAAGCATGCATTTAAAAAACTGAATAAAGTAGGTTAATTTTCTTTATTCTGAATTATTTCCCTTTAAATTTATTTTAAAAAAAAAAAAAAGAAATAAAATTTGCAAAATTTAAGATATTAATAAATAGTCTGTAAACTGAATTCATTATACAAGCTTCCTTTTCACACACACAAACAATAAGCTTAGTCTGTAGCACGATTTATTTAAACAGAAAAACACCACCAACGGAATACAGTTTGCCTATAAGGAAACACTGCATTATAAATAAAAAGAATCACGATTCAGCTGACATAGGCTGAAATTCCACCTGTGAATGTTCCTTAAATAGAGAGAGAAAAGCTCAAATAAGCACAAGTAACAGTTTATCCCAAGTAAGGTACAGCATTATTCACACTGCGAAGCCAAGTAAAAACATTCCTGAAAATAGCAGCTGAAATTATCTGAAGTATATACTGCATTTGTCCGATAACAATGGATTTTTTCTCTTTCCAATTTCAGCAGCTTATCGCCAACCGAAAGAGGATTTCTGAACAAATTTTTGTTTGTTTGTTTTTTAAAACAATTCTCGCCACAGACATCATGAGTAGGAAAGGTGCACACAGCAGCTGACTGGCATCGGTTGCAGCAGCGTAGTTCCTGGCACCACACGTTCTTCGAAGAACCATTTCAAATCTGAAAGTTGTTTCTTTACTATGATGAAAGGGGTAAATTTTTTTTTTGATAGTCTGTCACAAAGATGTTGAAAAAATCTGCCTATGCCTTTAAATGGGTACATCTTTTTCTACTCATCAAGTTCCATTGGGGAGGGGGGGGATGGATGATTTATTTACTGGTAATAAAGGGCAGGCAGAAGTTAGCAGCATGAACAATGCACTTGTTTGTTCGGCTGGTATTTTCCCTTTAATGACATTTGTCCAGCAAGATGCATGTGACTTTATTCGAACAATAACTGTCCAACAGCAAGACCTGTGCATTCCAGCAAAGCAATCCAAGGTTTGCTGACTCACCACACTCTGAGATGAACTCAGGGTGGCCGGTGCTTGTAAAAAGAATGTCATATTATCATAGGAAAATAAACTAAACAAAAAAACAAAAAAAAAAAATTCTTTGCTGTTGGAAAGAAAGTGAAGATTTCTGAATATTTAAATTAAATAATCTAAAAGTTGTGTTTTCCTAAAAGCATTAAAAAAAAAACAAACTTTCATCCATCTCTGAAAGAAAAGATTAAAATAGAGCAAGGACACCTTAGCTGTGACTGCTGTCTAGGATAGAAGTATCATTAGTAGCAGAAAGACAGACTTTCCCCTTAGTGCCAGCTGATGGGTAGACTGGAACACACATCATTCACATTAGGCAAGGACAGAAATATTGTATGACAAGAACCAGTCAGCAGATCTAAGAAAAAATTCTTCACATCTTCACACTTTTAAAAGCTGTAATTTCTAATAATTGTTATGATGTCTGTCATTTCAGTCATACAAGCAATTTTTAAATCAATTTTAACATTAATCATTTACTACATAAGCATTCAACAGTACATATTTATAAATATGCTAGGAGGAACATTCAAATCAATGGCCACTTCTTTGCCTCCCTGGATATGAAAGAATGTTTAGTGACACATATTTCATGTATCTAGTATTCAGAAAATTTCAAATGTTTTGCCCCCATCCCTGAAAAAAAAAAAAACTGGTTCAAATATAATCTGGCTGAAATCATGTGCTACATTCTTCAGCTTCTTGGTCTCTCCATTGATGAAGCAAGAAGAAACACTTGAAAAACCAATGGGACAATGAATGCTTTGTCACAGTTACCCTTTAAGTAGGCACATAAATGTACACACAACTTATAAAAAAAAAACTTTTATTGTTTAATAGGTAATGGGAGGGATGAAGAAAGTGAAAATAGAAGATAATTTCCAATGCTAAAAGATCCAAATGTTTTAAAAACTTGTATATTCAGACAAGACATTACATGGATAAACAAACAATATAATGCATATTTTAAAATAACAAACACATTTAAAACTAATGAAATTCACAAATTGCATTAAATTTTATATCAGTTTTACTTCTATCTAACAGCAAGCTCTTTCGTTGTGCACCATGGTTGCTTTTTGCCATATGTACATTAATATTTGGTCATTAATAAATTTTGTCTACCAAACATTTGCAATCCACTCTATCCATGACTGTTTTTATATCAACATTACCTTTTTGAGCAGAGCTGTCATTAGCTTTTCTACTCACAATGTCTTTTAAACTTCTGTCAATAGTATTATTGTTTTACTAATAAAATTATAGTCTTCAGAAAGATTTCTCTTAACTATCTTAAGCTTAGCATTTCAAAGAATGATACACAGCTTGCACTAAAATTCTTTCAACAATTTCAGAAAAAGAAAGCATACACACATGTATATATCCTGTGAAAACTTCCTAATTTCATCTAGTTTCTTTAGTTCTCTAAGGCAATACTCAAAATACAGGTAACAAACAAAAAAGTAATGGTAAATGACTATTGACAAGGGTATTCTCAATGTAGGGGAAACACTTAATTTTTTTTTTTTTTTTTGGAAACTGAAACCCAACCTCAGTCAACATGCTTGAATAATAGTAAAGTGTAACTCTGATTTCCAGATTGCACAAGTGAAAAAGTTAAGCAAATATGCAATAATCTATCGTAAATTAATTTTTTTCCTTTAGTATTTACCAGAATTATAGGCCTGTTTGGTCATGCATGACAGTACTTACCATACAAATTCATATACATGACAAAACTAGAAGATACATAGTAAACGTTCTGTTGGTAATGGTATTACCTTTTAGATTTTTGACGTGCTGCAGAACCAAACATCACCTAAACAAAAATCTCAAGGTAAGCTTTAATGGGAAGCAACCCTGTCTATTTCTGACATTTTCTAACTCCCAAGATGTATTTATTATCAATGTTACCTTTAATCTTCTGACATTAAATTTCAAATTCTGCTGAAAAACAGAAGTTTGGGAATCTCCATCCAGAACTAAATAAATTGGAAGATGTTTTCATATTCTTAATGTTGTAAAAACAAAAAAAAAACAACAACAACATGGATAGCTTGAACACTTAAAATACTCAGACAGAAGCTATTCTAGTATAAACTAAACCACACTAGTGTTAAAAAAATTTTTTTTTTAAAATTCTGCAGGTCAGGGTTAGAAAAGATAAAACAAAAATAAACGAAACAAGGTTCGCACAACCTCTCTATTTTTCAGGAAAATGCACATGCACACACTTTTAAATGTTCAAATAATAATTGTATAAAATAGCAGTATTCATATTTGTGTAATGAAAAAGTTACCTTTAAAAAACAAATTTGAAAATTACATGATAAAAAGGAACCAACTTTACTTAGATGTGCTTCATTATTTTTCTTTGATAAGAGTCCTTGCCGTTGGTTGGATTAAAAGTCAACAGTAACTATAATATAATGATAGCTATTTATTAAAACACACTTGTAGCTATGGTGTTATTGGTTCTTTTAAATTACACAAATTTCAATGAGTTTTAATGCAACAAAAACAGCAAAATCAAGATGACAAAGCCTTAGCATTGTTCTAACAGGTACCATATTTTCTTAAAGGAAAAAAATAATCTCAAAGCAAAAGCTCCCATTTGAAGATAGCCATGAGTGAGTATCCAGCATTCAATTTCTGGAGAGAATAGACATTTAGTGTGAGCAAGCTGATTTAGAATTAGTACAGCCAAAGATGCATCTAAACATTATCTATACCAGCCAAAATAAGATTGCATTTATTGATCTTGCTTATTTTTTTTTATCACAGCTGTGGAAAAATGACATGAAAGTTGTACTTTATTCACAGAGCATTTTGTTTTTATAAGGTTTGCCCTTTAAGAAATTGGTAACCTGCGCATGACACTTAATAATTGTTTTCACCTGTACTTACCTCACTGTCTGCTAGCTGTGAAGGGCCCTTCTTCACTCCAGTTTGCTTGCATTCCATAAGAAAAGAAGTTTCCTATGAAACAGGTACAATTTTCACCCTTCAGCAAACATGCAGTTACTGAGAGATATTCTAAACTGTCAACAGTGGTTAGTCAAAAACAGATACAAACAAGAAAACTAGGGTGGTTAGACTTATTCATTTCATATTATCAAACAAAGCTCTGTGTCAAATACACAAATGGAAAAAAGAGAAAAAAAAGTGTGTTTATATAAGGAAAATTTCACATTATGCTTGAACATATATGGTTAAACTAATTATGTTGCTAGCAGGCTGTAGTTTTAGGTACAGTTTATATCAGCATCAAATACAAATTATCTATATAACAAATAAAGTACTTTAAAAAGAAAACACATGCAAAGGTTTTTATTTTTTTTTAATGTGCAATAGTGTCATTTTCCCTAGTGTGTAGTTTCTTTTAATAAAAAGAACGATGTTGAATTTTAAACCTAAAATTGTACAAAAATACTATATCCCACAGTTATCTTCATTGTGTTATCAGCAAATATAATATCTATTTAATTCAGACAAATATAATCAAACTATCACTTCTGACAGAGGAGTTTGAAATTTTAGGGGAGAAAAGTGATTACAATCAACATTAATTATATATAATTAAATAATATATTCACATACTGGAAATAAACTAATACTTAGTAGTGGTAGAGAAGTTTTGATAAATTTATAAAATGCCATGTTTAGTCAGACAGGTTTGCAAATATTTGCAAATGTAACAAATCTGGAGGCAAAAGAAAATGATTGCCAGGCTTAAAGTTCAGGTAAAAAGACCACACAACCGAATACTTGTTTCTTTTCATCTATCTTGATTCTCTTTAAAAAAAAAAAAAACAAACTTGCTACCCTTTTGAAGCCATTACATTAGCAATGAAATTACATGTCTTCAGTAATGAAAGAAAAAGAAAAAAGTCGCCCTATTGGCTACAGATGAGATGTCTTGAAATAAATCAATAACAAACAGCATGTACACCCATCAGCAGACCAAAAAGTGAAGTGGCTGGATCCACTTTCTGATTAATCTCTGTGTCCTGGAGGGGGCTTGAGGATTTTGAGACTATTTATCATCAACTTTGTAAGAAATTGTGTCAACAGAACTTTTAAAGATAGCAAAGTAAACATCAGCATAAGAACAGAATGAATTCAAATCAAAATCAATTTGCAGATGGTTATTGATAAATACATTTCAAAATAATAAAAATATATTAACAAAATCCTGTTATTTCATATGGACATAATGATTGTAAAACATGAGAAAATTAGCAAAATTTTAAAATATGTGGCCCTTTATCTAAGGACATAACGGTTTCAATTTTAAACAACAAACATGAATAATTAAGAATATTCCTGATGGGATTTCACCACAAAATGCTAGATGATTTATTTTAGATTATCATTAATACATTTAATAAATCAGAAAACATTTATTAAGGATGAGAGAATTTCTACTGAAGGAGCCCAGTTCTCATCTGACACTATTTAGTTAAGCCTCGTATTGCATTTGCTTCATTAGCAGCTGAAATGCATTGTTCAGCCAAAGACAAAAAATATACATTATTTTTCTTCCTTTCTTTAACTGAAAATTTTTACTACTAAACAAGCAGGCCATATACTCTAAATTTATCAGAATCAATCTTCTAAAAGAAGGTAAACCTCAAAAACTTACTGTTTGATTCGGGTTTTCTACAATTCATTTTTGTTTGTTTATTCTTAATTCCTTTACTACCGTTCTTTAAAACAAGAATTGCTCATGGACAGGGATCAACAAGAGGGAAGGAAACAAAAACTTAAAGATTCATCATCAGCAAATACATTTTTTCTTATAAGGATTTTATAGTTAATGGGTTCAACTTGATTTACTTTATTATTTTTTTTCTCAAAACCTTTTGTAGTGCGCGTCTGTGTGCTTGCTCCTCTTGTTTTTATTTTGTTCCAAGGTTAATTGATGAAATTAAAGAAGACAAATTGTTAGTTTGGAAATAGAACAAGCTTCCGCCACCAACGAATAATCAATAAAGCCAAAAAAATACTGGACATGACCTTCACCTGCTTTACTAAGAACTTATTTAAGGACTACAGAGATTTAATGGAAAGTTAACTTTCCTGTAAATTTTATTTAATACTAAAATATTTAAATGACCATATTCAGTTTACATCATAATTTGTTTAGGTCACTTAAATAATTTGTAAGTAAAATATTTTGGAGAGCATACATTATTAAAAGAGAAATAAAAAGACTATGCGAACCAGTCAAGCAAAACAAGATCTGAAATAAATTCTCTACTATGTAACAAAATGCACTGCGATGCTGAAGTTAGTGGTTGCCAAAGACTGGTAAATGTGAAGATTGATGAACACTTAAATAACAGATAAGCCTAAATGTCGACATCATCAAGCCATAAAAAACTTAAACAGTAAATCTTGAAAGATTTCAATTCATACAGTAAGTTAAATTGCATCAGTTTTTGCACTAAGGAAGTAAAATCTTTTCATGTAGTATTTGATGCCAATGTCTACTACCATAAGACTACTGGGGGAAAGCCAGAACATTGGAGAGAGAAAAGGGGAGCATAAGAACAAAACAGCAAATATCACCAACAAATGTTTTGAGGGACTGGATGAAAGAAGAATTGTGGTGTATGCATGAAGATCAGAACAAACAAACAAATTATAGAATTTAAACAAATATCTTTTAAAAGCTTAACAGTATGAAATCCAAAGAAAACTATGCACCCTGAAGATGTTGACATCTGTTGATAGTATTCAGGTGATTAGATTTCATTTACATAAAATACTGCTGGCAAAAATGAATTTACAGATTAATCCATGAAGTATTCATAAATGTAAAATAATAGAAAAGTTTAAGTCTGTTAAAAATATCATCCAGCCCCCATAATACATTTCTATATTATACATTACAAATAGAAAAAAAAAGAAAGAAAAGAAAATGCAACCTGAATGTCACTATTACTTAAAAACAAGCCAAAACAAGTTTACTAACTCCATTGTTGAGGCCAAACATTTCTCACTATTTTAAAAACTGTATTATCTCCATATCCCCAAACTACACTATGAACACACACTTCCCACCTGACTATTTCTACCATGAAAAGCATAACTGCACCCTTTTGTCTGTTTGGTCAAAAGTTGGTTGTTAACTAATCAACGTTGAATTTATCCTTACAAGTCCACAAACTAAGGATTATACTTTTTTTTTATTGATTTATTTGTTAACAGATGGATGAATTCAGGTACCAAATTTGAATTTTGAATGACATGCAAGGCCACAGATTACATGTTCATTTTTGCTTCTAATATCAAATCTTCAAATACATGGGAAAAGCAAAGAGTCTTTTAAAAACGTTTTTCTTCTCAGATTTATGTATAATAGCATCAATCTCTCTCAGGATCCACCTGTTTGGTGAGAATTAAAAAAAAAAAAAAAAACTGAACAGAATCCTCATAAGATCCAGGGAAACTTTCAAGCAGTAAAGTGAGTTAAGCTAGACATAACAAACCCAAGCAAGCATAATGAACATTTTCAAAATTATACTATGCCCATTAAACTGGTGCACAGGAGAAAAAAGCAAAAAGAAACAGAAAAGACCTAAGTAGAAATGAGCCAGAACCAAAGTTTGAAGCTTTGGTTTAGTTCAAGCAAATTTAAGTGTTGCTCTCATGCATAGTTGCTTTACCAGATTGTGTAAGCTAACCAACCACATGCTAGTGCAGAGCTTGCAAATGTGCTGTTGACTAGACATACCATGGATTGGCCAGACAAAGAACTTTTACAGATTGTGGCAACACTTGCTCTGCGCTTTGAAGTCTGAAACAGAATACATTAGAAAAAGGAAAATGTTCATGTCTTAAAAACAAAACAATACAAACATACGCTATTTTTCTTCTTCAGTTACAAAGAATAATACTGTTACATTTCAAGGTGAGTATTTAAAACTCATGTGACAATTTATTTTAAAAGTTTACAAAATTAATTTTCATTTCCACTTTTTTTCATGTGTTAATATTTTTTCTGCACAATCTTGTTTCAGTTAATACTTTAAAAATGTGGAGTTTCTTTATTCTAAGATGTTACTTTGTAATTAGCATGAAAGAAAAAATGAACAAGAAAGAGTACATATTTAGTTATATAATTTTAAAAAAAACAATTAGAAACAAATACCTAAAACAACAATATATCGTACTTACCAGATAAAACTTAATAGTAAAATGTTATTTTTGTCACAGAAATATCACAGTTTCACAAAAGCTACAAAAACTATCTTTTCTAGATTTGCAAAGCATTTTTCAAATTTAATGGATGCACCCATATCTTACATGCATACATCTATCTATAGACCTTCAAAACATTGGAACTAGTGTTCAAATATTTAAAAAAGGCAGAAATATTTTCTATGCACAGTTTTCTGATGATAAAAACATGCACCATATAGCATATGCTTGTTTCAGTAACATTAAAAATTCTAACAAATCTACATGTTTATTCAAGTTTTACTACATACTTATAGTTTAAAATGCCATAATACCAGAAACTAATTTTTAGAATCTACAGCAGTTTATTCCACAATTTTATTTAGTCTTTGTAGATTATCACCAAAATCTGAAATGGTTTCCAAGTTTTTATAGACTGATTTTCTACCAAGAGCATGCTTACTACTCACTTTTACTTTTTTCCAAAAGGTCATCCAATTCTAAGACTAAACCTACATTTCAAGGTCCACCAAAGCAAGTCTAGACTTTTCTTCTCTTTTATATAATTTAAACTTCTAAAACACTGAAAAATCCTAAATAACGGCTCCTGAAGAATGCCATGATAAACTGGTGGCTGTGTAGAGAGCTGGCATAACTTTGTTAATGCAAAGGTATTGTTCAGAATCAGTTGCATAACTTGGTAAAGATTAATTTCACTAGCACTATCTTTCTCACTGAAATTGTGAAAATTATGAAAACTACCTGACATGCAAAAATTAAAATTTTTCTGATCCTACTATTTGCAAAAATACAAATAATTATGATCAATTAACAAGCAGCAGCTAGATGCTCCCACACAGTATAGACTAAGGGCTGGCTGCAGCAGGCTAAATTGGTTCATTAGTAACTATGCTTTTCTATCCAAGTCTTTCAAAGTTATGACATCATTATGAAAGATTTGACAAAAAAGTGGCAAACATAGTGTACAATTTTTAAGACTAAATTTATTATAATATCACTTAGCTTATACTCTTTTGCGCATAGGATTTCTACATAGCATAAAACTAAAATAGCATCTTTGTGTGATTAAAATGTGAACTTCAGTGTTCCTTTAAAAGGAAAATCAACCACATACATCTTAACCCTCTTCATGTATAAATCATCAAGGAGTCAACTGTTTTGTCTTTAAAAAAAAAGAAGCAAATTTTCATTAAAATTATTGAAGTAAAATTTATACATAATTTGAATATTACAGACTATAATTCTTCCTTAATATATTAAAAATAATTAAGTAAAATTGTAAAGATACTCATCTTTGAATGACCTAGTTGTTAGAGAGTTATTAGAAGTTAAATATTTTGCAACAAGCATTCTCAAGATGATTATTGTACCACATTAATTTAGCTCTACAGCATCTATATTTTATCCTGATACAACAAAATTTTACAGTAGTTTTCACTCCTTTTTTTTATCACAGGTAGTCTACTGGTTCTAATTGCCACCCATCTCCCACACTTCTCCCTGAAAAAGCTATTAAAAAAAAAACAGCAGCAGCCATTTATTAACATTCATAAATATTCCCAATAAATGTTCAATCCAATTGTCAGGAATATTTCAGAACGTTAATATTATCTATAAAAGAATTTCCTTTGTAGACACTGTGACCTTTGAACACTGCATTTAAATACTAAATAAAAATCAGCTGTCCTTCAGCTCGAATCAGCTTTAGCCTACTTCAAAGTCCTTTTAATCAACAAAGTTTCCGCATCAGTGATAAACAGACTGCTTATTCACAATATCTACTCCTTGGCTGTTGATGCACTTCCCTCCTTATGTACTCACATTGTGTACTCCATAATTTTTACAAGATACTTCCTTGTATGGCAATACTTTGAAAAGTACTTCTTTCTTGGAAATGTGTTGCAAATCATTTGATGCTCTGTATTTAAATGACGAGTGTATGGTAATTATGTCAGATCATCATTTGTTGTGCTTTTAACACACTAATTGTTTCTCACTCTTTCACTTACTCATTTAAAATTCTATTAGCAAGCATTAATAGAGACAGAAAACCAGAAATGGTAAGAAAAAAATATCAGTCAGAAATGATTCAAGTAAATACAAGATGAGAGAACACTGATTATGAACCTGACCAAGAAAAGAAAACTGCTACCTTGGGTGGTCAAAAACTACAAGATGATAAATAGACAAACTTTTTGAATGGAATTGCAAGCATCAAGATTGTGGCATATGAACAACAGAAAAAAACAGATAAAACTCAATGTACAGCAGATTTTTTTAAATCTCTACTGGCCCAGATAGCTTTGCAGAGAAACAGACTTGCCAACTCTTCCAATATGGGTGGGAGTCTCCCAAATTTGGACCTTTGACCCGATCAGGTTTTTAAAAAATTGACCATTTCTACCAATTTTAGGCATGTACACTGATTTTTTTCTGGAAGTTTACCTATTTGTATAACTATAATTAATTTTTTTGTACATTCAAAATTTCCTGGTAAACATCGGCCAATTGTTCTCTCTCTCTCTCTCTCTAGCAAAATCAGTTGAGTAAACAAGTGATTCATACCGGAAATCAGGCTTCACTTTCTTCTTAACCAATGGAAACCAATTACACAAATAAAATGACTAATAGCATTTATCATTCTAAACCAAGCATGATTACTTAAAATGGCTTCTATGGCAACAAAGGAGAAGAGAAAATGCTACAAGTGCACATTCCAGACATCTTTGGAAACAATTTCCTTGGGTGGCCAAATGTACTTCGAAAACAGATGCATTTTGCAAGATTAGGCCTATTTTATTTTACACTTGACATTTATGAAATGCTTTAATTCTCACAAATGATTATGTTGTATCTGCAATTAAGTCTGTTGTTTTCATTTAAACTAACATTTTTAAAAGAGTCCAGGCTGGGGAACCCCTACCCAAATTTTAAATTCTTCATTGTTTAGTACCATTAAAATTGTGTTTCTTATTGTGTTATTCAATAGTAGCTATCTTTCTCTTTGATTTGTGATTATTACAGTAAATTATTTTCAAACATGTTCTGTATTTGTGATTGAAATGTAATGATATAGTTTATTAAATAGTCAGTTGTATCAAATTGTATTGTATTGACAGGTTTTACTTGTTTTTAATATTTCAAGATGAGGCACGAGGTCTTCAGAAATGAAAACAAATACATATTTAAACTAATTCATCAATTAAGTATGAGTAAAACCATAGAAAACAACAGCCAAAGTATTTACTCCCTCACGGTGCCTAAACTCTTTTTTTTTTTTTTTTTTTTTTTTTACTTCCAGAAACAAAATCAACAATGTGTTAAGATTAAGTCTGAAATTTACAAAATGAAAATAAGATATTCTGACACCTGCAGAATTGCAAACAAAAGACAAAATCAAAGAATGCATAGGTATTTGCAAATTGATGGGTTTTAAATCAGTTTTGCTCGTAAATTGCTTGATTTTCAGTGAGTCGCGCAAAATCTCCCTCATTAGAATTTTGAAAAGTTAGCATTTCATTTATCCATACTTGCCATGTTGTCTTTATGAGAGAAAAAGACAACCATTGTGAAAATACTGCCTGAACACCAGAAGAAAAGGCAGAAACATTCTGATGATACATTATTAGAATGTGATAATTCTTCGAGAATTCACTGCCAATATTAGAAACATGGATAAAATAGCTGTCCATTTTGCCATGCTGGGCAATTCAATTCTGTACTATTTCAAGAAAATCAAAATAACTGGGCATGAAAGAGATTAGGTGACAACCCTGCTCAGTGTGATGGCTAGTGAATGGAAACTATCAATTCTTGTTATATTGAAAGAGAAATGTGATATATCTACTTTGTCATTTCCTGCAGGTGTTTTAGTTAAAATCAGCCCAAATGGTTGGCTAAATAAAGTCCTCATTCTCTACTGGCTGCAAAACATGTGGGATCATCATGGGATTTGGCTAAGGCACATAAACCTAAGACACAAACAAAATTATGCAGAATGGCTGCAACTCAAACACTGAAATGCTTTGGGCAGTTGCCCTAGGTTAGTACAATTAATCCTGGCAGAAGTATAAATTCTGATTCATACTGCGATGATGAACTAGATTGTCCAGGATTCACATTGCAAAATTGTGATTGTCAGGTAATGTGAGAAGAGTGAGTGGACATATCAAAGATGAAGAGATAGAACAATGCCATAAAAAAGTAGTTTATAATGATCTTGAAAAATGACTCAATGAAGTTAGATCCGTTGATAAAACTGGAACTGCACTGTGTCATGTATGATCAGTGTTACTTGGCTTGAATTGCCATTTGGAAATATTCTCATAGTTTAGTTCCTATGTAGCATAGACTGTTGCTGATTATGGGAAAGTTTGGATTTCGTTCTCAGTAGATTGACTTCTTTGACTCTAGTAATCCATCCCCACCAACTTAAAAATTTTCATGACTTCCAATAAAAAAAAAAAAAAAACAGATGGCAATCAGAATCAATAAGTTTGTAACAAAATGTAAACTTATTTGTTTAAAAACAGACATTCAAAATTTTAAGCCCAAAATACAAAACCACTTTTTTCCTGATTTTTAAACATTTCATTGTTAGCAAAAATACATTATCCTAGCAAAAGACATGGAAAGTCTGATGAACCACATCAGAACATTAAACCATTAATTATGATGTCATCATTGTTTTAAGCTTTTTATATAATTAATTATGGTCTCAGCAAACTGTTTATACATATTTTAAATTTAGTTCCTGTGAAAGCATGATGTTATCATATTCATCTGATATTAATTTTTGCTACTAACTTGAATAATTGTTACCTCATACTATGCTTATTTTTAAATAAATGTTCATAGATGTTATTATTGATGACTGCTATTGCTTTGTCTGATAGTTGAAAATGGCACCTAAAAACAAAATCACATAAAACAAGGCTATCTGTCAGTGTCCGTTATAAAGCCAGTTACTCCCAGTGGGAAATTATAGAGGATGTTGGAGTTACATGGGATGGTGTGTCGACAATCATTTATAGAATAAAGTCAAACAGCTTAGCCATAAACTTAAAAGGCAGAGAGGGAGAGGGAGAAAAGAACAAGAAAATAGGTTGTTGGTTCAAAAGTGTAGAGCAAATTATTTCTTGACAGGTAGCCAATTAACTTCCAACCACAATTCCTCTTCAAAAAGTCAGTATCTCAACTTATACACCAAAAGACAATTAAAAGCTGCTGGATTGATTGGCCAAGCAGCAGCTAGAAAGGCCCTTGTTTAGACACAATAACAAGACTAAGCAATGTGACTGATTTTTCATGGATTTTTGTTGAAGACATTAATATATGTTCATGAACAACAATGTGTTGAAAGGGCAGGTAACAATGGTTTTGTATGGTGCGCTTATAATTTTAAATATTAAATATAAATGAGAATCCAATCTGTAAATTATAAAAAAAAGAAAAAAGTTGGTAGTAGCAGAATGATAATCTTTTGTATAATTCTAGAAAATGGCTGCATAAAATCTAACTACTCTGCTGGATTGTTTAGAATATTACTCCAAAATAGTTATTAAATAAATAATTTTAATCCACCACAGCAGATAGTTATAAAAATATATACTACCATAAAACATTCTGGTGTATTTTATAAATACTGACACACTGACTTATATGACTCCTTTTAAAGAGTTAATTATTAGGCAATAAAGCCTATGACATACACAACTTGAAGCATATTTACAGCGATTCAATAAATTAAAAAATTTATATAAAAATAAAGTCAAAATCATATAAACATGAAACTAATAAAAACTAGAGCCACTAAATAAAAGATCTTTACAATATTCAATAGAAACTGAATTCTAGGCTACTTACATTTCTGCTTAAAGGTCAGCTGATAATCATAATTAAGTAGTCCTAAATCTCTCACACGCTTATAAATATAAGAATGCATTAACTTCAGTTTTTATTCTAGACAAAGCCCAATACATAAGAAATTATTAGCATAATAAACAATTCTGTATTCATAGTCCCTATATTTGAATGTACAAAACTGATGGTTATAGTTAGTCTGCTATTTGCATATTTTACTTAAGGTTGAATATAAAGAGGTGCTACTGGCTGTAGCCAATAAGAAAATTCATGCAAAGAAGTGGAATACAAAAATATATTCAGCAAGTGATTCTATTTTACTCGACAGTATAAAACTCAAGACTAACAGGTGATAGACAACATTCTCAAAAATTCATGCAGGTTAAGTTCATGCAGCACCACAAGCTGGTCTGTCTGTCTGTCACAGGATGTTGGATAGTGTTTCACAATAAAAGATACCTCCAGGAGTTTGGCGGCAGCTGCTGAAGCAATACCTGTGGCTGTTGTGGCTTTGACACGAACTTGCTAACAGGATACAAAGCAAGAAGGTTAAGGATTAGCTGGGAATAAACTGTATACAAGTCAACAAATGGTCACTTTTATTAGGCAAGGAACAAGGCTAAAAGGGTTATTAATTTAATTCCAAAGATTTTCTTATGAACACTGTGGGTTGTTTTCATCGGCAACTCTTGAGTCCTAACTAGTAGCAGACTGCCAAATCTGAGTGTTTCCATACGCATCTAGTCATATCATTTTCACTCAACAGAAATTAAAGTATTTACTGCAGAATATATATTTAATGATGACTTAGTAATAACTTATCCCAGTCCACACAGACAAAACCAAAACAAGGGTAAAGAAATGTCAACTCAAAGATATTTCCTGTATAAAATAGAACACATACAGGTGCATCTCAAAAAATTAGAATATCGTGGAAGAGTTCATTTTCCCCCGTAATTTAATTCAAACAGTGAAACTTTCATATATTCCAGATTCATTACACACAAAAAAGGCTTGAAATATTCCACTTTGTTTTAATTTTGATAATTACGGCCTACAGCTAAAAAAATAGAAAAAACATATCTCAAAATATTAGAATATTTCATAAGATCAATAAAACAAAAAAAAAGAATCATCACTGACTGGAAACTTCACACTGGACTTCAAGCAACTTGGATTCTGTGCCTCTCCACTCTTCCTCCAGACTATGGGACCCTGATTTCCAAATGAAATGCAAAATTTGCTTTCATCTAAAATGAGGACTTTGAACCACTGAGCAATGGCCCAGTTTTTTTCTCCTTAGCCAGGTAAGACACTTCTGATGTTGTCTCTGGTTCAGGAATGACTTCACACACTAGGAATGTGACACTTGTAGCCCGTTTCCTGGACACGTCTGTGCATGGTGACTCTTGATGCACTGACTCCAGCCTCGGTCCACTCCTTGTGAAGTTCCCCAAGTTCTTGAATCAGCTTTGCTTGACAATCCTCTCAAGGCTGCGGTCATCCCTCTTGCTGGTGCACCTTTTCCTACCACACTTTTCCCTTCCAGTCAACTTTCCATGAATATGCTTTGATACAGCACTCTGCGAACAGCCAGCCCTTTCAGCAATGACCTTTTGTGGCTTACCCTCCTTGTGGAGGGTGTCAATGAGTGTCTTCTGGGCAACTGTCAAGTCAGCAGTCTTCCACATGATTGTGGTTGAGAGAGAGATTCATGGTATTTATACTGCATAAATATTGATTTACTCAAACTCGAAATGGAATATTCTAATATTTTGAGATATGTTTTTTCTATTCTTTTGAGCTGTAGGCCATAATTATCAAAAAATTAAAATTAACAAATGCTTGAAACATTTTAGTTTACATGTAATGAGTCTAGAATATATACAATTTTCACTTTCTGAAATAACTGATGAAAAATATTGAACTCTTCTATGATATTCTAATTTTCTGAGATGCACCTGTACATACACTAATAATTAGAAATGCAATGTTAGAAAAGTTTCAATACAAATTTCAAACAAAAATTTTGAATTCCCTTTATTAGTTATTAATTTATTTTAGAGTATAATTAACTTTTAATATTTGATTATTTTCCACTGATTTCATGTGAAGCTAATGCACTAAGCTAGCTACTTGAATTTTTTTTCCCTCTAATATTCTTTTTATCTTTCTTTTTAAATACTTGAAACGAGTTCTTAAACTCTGACATATGTCATGGGTAGACAGAGAATTCATATTTTTATAGAAGAAACAGCTAAACTTTTATTCTGTTTTTCAAATGGTTAGACCAAAGTAAAAATATATGGTTTAGAATATTAACAATGTGACAGATTAATTGCTGAACTTTTCATTTTCTTCATATAATCATGCACAAAATAAGAACAAGTGGTTAGAAAATCTCCATGTTATTGATTGTGATTAGTCAGAACTAAACAAAAGCCAAAGTAGTAGGATTGTTAGCAATTTCACAATTAATCTGTTGAATGAAAAGAAAAAATTCTGAAGAAAAATATTTCTGACACTTGTGATATTAATAAAAATTAGAAATAATTTTAAAATCCACATAAATAGAAAATGAGATTAATTGTTCAAGGTAATATTATTCAAATAGTCACAAAATGTAATCTTCTATGCTTCCAATAATATTTTTTTTAGCTCATACAAATTTCTCTTAAAATATTTTATAAATTTATAAACAAATATACAATGTATAAGCATAATCTTTCCTACATTTAACAGTTCTGCACAAGCATTAAATTAGGCATGAATTACTTTAAAATGATGTCACAATCCACAAATTATAACTGATACCTAAAATGTGTGTGGTACAGAAGCCTGTTTATGTCCTGAGAGATAAAAGCCATTGTTGATCACTCTTCCTAGGTACATTATGTTAGCCACTTTGCATTTGTTATACTGATGTCATACACCAAACATAAAACAAAACTAAACTTTGATAAGCCCAAAAAGTTCCAACTTTGGTGAGCAATGAAATGTCATTTCAAGGGTTCATTAAGCCCTCTAGCAATATTCATTATCTGCTTCAAAACCAAATGTTTATCATTCCATAGAACTCATTAATGAGGGTTTAAAATTAAGTTTATATATTCCAAGCACAATATTTCTATCAATAAAAAATTTTTTTAGAGAGTCACCAGCTGGTGTTGATCATGTATAATATACCACATATAAAAGTAAGATCATGGTTTACAAAAATAAACAGATTCCTGCAGAAATTAAGTTATTTTAAAACTAAAAATACTGATTACCACTTAACTTTGCTACTGGAAATCTTTAGCTTACAATCCAAAATTTAATTATGGCACCACTACTAAAGAAGTATTTCTTGATGCCTGACTTTGTCTTAACTAAATCATACATACACTCAAAATGTGACCAAAATTTAATGCTAAAAAAAAATCTCCTCTGAAGATGTTATACACTAAACTAGCGAGAAGCCAGGAATATCAAGGCCTGAAAACTATGCAAAAAGAATCAGTTTTTTATAGTTACTGAATGCTAAAAAAAAATTATTTTTTTGGCTGTGACAAGAGTTTTATTTACATTATCCATCAGCAGAGTCATCTTGTAAATTAGTTCACATCTGGATTTACTTGAAACAAACAGGTACATAAAAAAAAAAAGAAGCATTTTCAACTATTTATTAAACATTATAAAAGAAACAGCAACAATAAAATGCTAAGACGTTTTTGCTGTTAAGGAATGTACTACTGTGACCAGACCTGTGGCATACAGCTATTAATCAGAGATACATCATCTTAAAAAAACCTCCAAAACACAATTTTAAATGACATTTTGTTTCCTAATTTTCAGAATTCTGCATTTTTAAGTGGCAGCACAATTTTTTCTGTTGCCTTCTCACATTTTCTATCTTTTAATAACATTAGAAGAGTACTACACTGCTGAGCTTTTTCTCCTGCAATAACTGATAACCTAGTTTTCAAAAAATGTGCTTAAGCTGAATGACATTAAGTTAATCAACTTTTTAAATATAATTTGCATAAATATGAAAACTTGTTGCATGTAAATGGGTGGGTACTTCTGTATCAATCAATCAATGTCTTCTGTAGCATGATCTATAAACACCAAAGAGCAAACTGGTCAATCAATACATATACCACCAAATACTAACCGTGACCTGTTTGGAAAGCATCTTCATGGAAATGAACTGCCACTTTTAAGATAAATCTGATTACTTAAGGCATCAATGTGTGTGTATATCATTTATTATTTTGGGCAGCTGAAGCAAGCTAATGTTAGAAATCTACAAGGATGGAATTTATAGAATAGCAAGTTAAGCATCTATGGCTTTTACTTTAACTTATTCAGCATCAGTTGGATATAGGTTCACATACTGAATGAGAGTGAAAAAAAAAAAAAAAATCTACAGGAAGGGCTGAGATAGCAGCAGTCACAGAATTATCTATAAGCCAATATGCCAGAATTTAAATAAGTTTATATTATAATATCTGAATAAAACAGTGCACAAAAGGTTGAGTATTTGATTTAGTGTAAAATGAAGTTATCAAGACATCCTTTAAAAATAATCATGGAATTGAGGAAAGATTGCTTTGTCAAAACTTAGTTTAGTAAAAAAAAAAAACAAACCAAAATGTTTCATTAAAGTGTGAATGTTAGCTGTTTCAGTTTTCAGGAATTTAAAAAAAAAAAACCAAAAATAGCAGCTGTGCAAGTTATGCATCATGATGACATTAAACACAAACAATATCAAAAGAAATTCTGTATGTAAACAGCAATACTTAAGTTTAGAATATAAGTAATTTAATATTAAAGTTCATTAATAAAAGCTTTTAAAATAATTTGACATTATTGACAGTAAAGGATCAATGAAAATGGTAAACAAATAAGCTAGATTTATTTTTAAAAAATATAAATCTATTGCTTACCAATATCACATTACATAGCCAGTGTGTACATGTGTGTATTCTAGATAATTTTGGAAATATAGTAAAATAATAAGACTGTACATCCAGAAAAAGAAAAGGACAACATTTTAAATTTTCATTAAGTGTGTATATTAGACAGATAATGCAGTAGAGTTTATATGTTATAAAATCTGTGATCACCCAATCTATCTGTGGTAGATTTGGGAGTCATTGTAGATGCTAACTGCTGCAAATCCACATTCCTGTGGTCAAGTAAATATAGCAGCTATTGGAAAGTACCTGCCCAATCCAATGTTGCCCATAAGTAGTTAGTTCTTCAATAACTGAAAACATTCTGGTAAATGTATGTTGGATTTTTAAAAATATTTCAATATCCTTTATTAACTATATGCTCCATGAGCCTCCACAGAATATTCATATCGTGGATAAAGTAAAAAAAAATAATGGTACTAAGTTTTTTTGTTTTGCTTCGATTCAGTCATTTATCGTTGGCATTTTATTAGCTTCGTTAGCAGTTTTTCTTGAGGAAAGTTCACAATAGTAAAATTATAGATGTTTACAATCTATAATTAAATTACTGATGCTACCCCATTGTTAAGAGAGAAAGAAAGGAAAGTTTGAGAACTTACAATAAGCACTTAAAAAAAAAAAAAAAAAGATATTTAGGAATTATTTACAAATATCAAATACACTGAATGAAATATTCCAAGCATGTAAATAATTAAAAATTAATTTGCTGACTGATGTTTAATGATGTTTGCAAGAAATACTAAAAAGTATATTTGTAAGTTGGCATTTTTTAAAATAGTTATTAATTATCACAATAAAGATAAGAATGCACTGACAAAAATGGTTTCTAAGCTTTCAAGATACAATTTATAAACCAATATGGTTTAAATATGATCTAAACAGGACATGATAAACCATTACAATTTTATATAAAAGGTTTAAAATAAATTATGAATTTTTTTTACCAGATGCATAAATTTAAGTCAGATGTACATAAAAAGCTCATTTAATAACAGAACCATAAATCATACTTATTCATTCACTAATTTCAATTTGTTTCCAAAGAAATTATGGTAGTAAAGAATATATTTTGAAAATCAACTCCTAACTATAAATACATATTTCTAACCAAAATCAAGTTTCTTAGATATTAGTAACCAATTTATAACTATTAAATTAATGATTTCCAACAAACTTACAGATGTTTCTTCCAAAGAAAGTTTACAAAACAAAAAAAAAGCTGATCTAAGTCTTTGTTATAAATTTTGCTAGTTTGAAGAGGCACCAATACTCATATAAAACCAATAAATCTGAGATCAACAGTACTATTATCTTTCAGGGTATTTTTATCCTAAAATTTTTACATAGGACTGATTTTTTTAAAAAAAAATTTCAGCTGTGTATAAATAAGTTTTCAGAGAGATATATTCAGGCTGAGATAATTGCACGAGTCATATAATCATGTTTTATATTTTTCTCCAAGGCTAGTATAGAATTTAGCAACAATTTTCTGAAGGTGAATATGAACAAATATCTGGCTATTAATAATCACATTATCGTAGACTGTTCATCCATTTCTTGTGATTAAGAATGTGGAAAACCTATCTAAACCAGCAGTGAGTAAATAAATGTTGTTTTGCATTTTTTTCATTTAACAAAGTTTTACAGACAAACACTTTGTTCTAGCAAGACTTTCACACTTGACAAGCCTATTCTTTTATTTATTGCTAAAAGGAATATATATAAATGATGTAATAAACAGTGAAAAACTCATTTACAATATGGTCAACAACAGATGATAATAAAACTTACATAAAGTGAAGAGAACAACTGTAAATCAATAGCCACAGATGTGAAGTAACATTGTGTTGGCAGTGTCATAGTTGGGACTGGTTCATTTTTGAAATAAGATTCAAGTAGGTAATCAATAAAAAGGTTTTCATGTACTTTATGCCTGTAAAATGAAAATCACTTCTCCATTTAGGAGGGGAGAGTTTGGCTTTAAAAATGACAAATGAATACAGTATATCAAAACAGCCATCCACAGTTTGATCATGTTCAGACCAAGGGTACATTTCCAATTCTCATCATTTACAACTAGCATTCAACATTCAGTGAATGACAGCAAAATTTCACTGGCATTTCACAACATGGATTTAAGTGCATAACTAATTCAATTTTAATCATTTAGTCCATTTTTAAAGGAAAAAAATCATTAAAAACTTAATTAAATATAAGGGGAAAAATATATAATTAGTAATAAGATTACTATGCAAATGCAGGATTTTTTCAGCCATGGAAAAATTTAAGTAATTACATCACTGCATTCCAGAATTCAGGAATCATGCCTAAAGGAAATTAAAATAGTAATTGATATATAATTTAGAGGATGTCTTATTAACAACTATTTTTTATAATTTTTATGGCTGCATACATGATTGTTCCCAGGTTCTCTAAGATCTAATGTTAAAATCATCACACACACACACACAATCTGTACTGTAAATTCACAAAAATTCCATCAACAGATTTTTTAACTATAAGACGTGCATCAGATTTCCAGTTTTGTAATGCGTATGTATATCTCAAATTTCTCTGTATACACTTAAAGAATTTTATTGTAGCTTCTTTCCAGAACTATATCATGCTAAGAGAATTTCTGCAAAGAGGGGGAAAGAAAAAAGGATTTTTAGTGCCAAATCCAAAAAATGTGTTAAAGCTGTTTTTGATTGCTGAAATTGCAGGGCCAAAAAAGCTCAAAGATTACTGATTAAAAAAAAAAAAAAAAAGTAAAATTCAATAGAAAACTGAGTGACATACAGGAGTGTGAAGTAAATTTAGACAGTAAAAAAAAAAAAGAGAGAGGGGAGGAGAAGAGACTATATCCATGTATTACACTGGTCAACAAATTTTTATTTTTTTTCTTTGGCAGACCATCTAGGAGTGTTTTCTGGGGTTTTGAAGGTCGCTGATTACGAATATAACATTGGTTTTGTCTGATTGGCTCTAGTTTAGAAGATATTGATAGCCTCAAATAAGCCTAAACTGCTAAAATTCTCCCTGAAATACTTCAATATAGAAGCAGTAAATAATAATTTTCTGATATTATTGAATCATTATAATGATTATAATCATTATAATGATTCAATAATATCAGAAAATACATAATAATTATTATGTATGTAGTGTTTTTAAAACAGTTTGCACATAAAACTAGGGCTCATGAAGCAGTTTGTTAAGGCGTTGAACAAAGATGGGGATTGCTTCAAGTACATATGCAGGCAATTTCCAGGTCTTTCCATCGAAAAAGCTAAAGGTGGCATCTTCGATGGACCTCAGATTCGAACGCTCATGAGGGATTCTGACTTCACTAATCATATGAACATGGTTGAGTTAAATGCTTGGGTGTCCTTCACAGATGTAGTGACAAACTTTTTGGGAAATCACAAAGCTGACAATTACAAGCAATTGGTCCGTAAGATGCTTACTGCATACGAAAAACTAGGGGCAAATGTGAGCATCAAAGTTCATTTCTTGTTTAGCCACCTCGACAGATTTCCTGGTAATCTTGGTGATTACAGTGAGGAGCAAGGAGAGAGATTCCATCAAGACATCAAAACAATGGAAGAGAGGTATCAAGGCAAATGGGATGAGCACATGATGGCAGACTACTGCTGGAACCTTTTGAGAGACTGCCCGAAAGTTGCTCACAAGCGAAAATCGTATAAACGTCAATTTCACTTTTGTGAATAAAATATTGTTTTGTGTGTTCATTGTAACTAACTAAGAATCTAGTGTATAATAATGCTTTGCATTAATTTATGATATATAACTGATTATGTAAATGTTTTTTTCCCTTGGAGAATTAAAATTCAGCAAATTTTTAGCAAATTTTTTGTATATTCTCGAAATATATGAAAAGTGTTCATTTATTAATAAATGAAATGATGTTATATCTAACTTAACTTGTTAGATTGAGATTTTACACTGTCTTTGTGGTTTTGGATTATCATAAAAATCAATATCTGACATTTTTGCACTATTTAGCCGTTTTTTGTACGTTTAGTTATGGTCGCGAATGGGTGATTTCAGACGAACGACCCCCCTGTGATATCTCCAAAACTAGAGCCAACTTGAAAAAAACAAATGTCAGATTCGGATTCAGCGCCCTTGAAAACCCCAGAAACCAGTCTCACTTTTCCTGCCAAAAATATTGTGTTGACCAGTGTTATTTGTTACCTAGTTGTATCCTCTCTTTTTTTGGTTAATATAACTTAGAACATCACAGTGGCCATCAACAGCCCCTTTAATCATGTTTTTATCTTCTGTATTCCATACATTTTCTCTCTGCAAACATGTCCATAATGAGATTAAAAGTAAAGATTTGTATAGTACGTACTCATGGTTCACTTAAAGACATCTGGTGAAGTAAACAAAAATTTTGACCAGTCTTATTCATGCAAAAATGTACGTTTTAAAATTATTCATTTCTATGTTTTATTTGACTAACATGTAATCAGTAACCAAGTCCATCTATCTGCATCTACACATATTTAACGTGAAATGTAAACAAACATCAAGCAAACAACTTTAAGGGATGGGTAATTACAAATCACTGCAATGGAAAAAATGCATCAACAATCAAAAGTAAAGTGTGCATACATGGCTGCACATATTCATTAAGATGTCACTCTAGTAACCACCATTTGCACAGAAATTTCAAAGTTATTAGGAACTTTTAAAAAAAGAAAGAAATAATACTCACTTTTGGAGTAGGACTGCCAAAAATTGATGCAGCTCTTCGAGGGTCAACTGCAAAAAAAAATGAAGAAAAAAGGAGTTCAGGTTATAAGCATTCACAAACACATGCAAAGGTACTGCATTAGCATACAACAGATCCCCTGCTCACCAAAACAACTTCATGAAGTAATTCCCATGAAAACGGACCAGCTTTGCAATAAATCATTCAGCAGCACTGACATGCTAAGTTTATTCAATGATGCAGTCTGTTGTTTTTGTTTTTTTTTTTAAATTAAATTATGACAGTAGTAGATCTGAGGCATGTTTGTAGTTATAGTTCTTTTCCCAGCTTGTGCTTTAGTTTAATAGCTCATCTGGCTATTAAAAAAAAAATATATATATATTATATATATACACACATGCACATTACACATAAGGATTAAATATTCAAAGTACACATAGGTTGTAGATTTCTGAAAACCCATGTTTGTAAAAAGAAATCCATGAGATATGCACAGAAGCAGTGCACCAAACCAGCTTTTCAACTGTAAAGGCCAACCCACAAGACAAGCTTCAGATAAATTCCAAACCATTAAAATGTTTCTTTAGAAAACAGTGACTCTTGTCCTGTCATATCCTCTCTACCAAAACATGGCTATCAGGGATGAGAAGCTGGTTTATTGAAGTTCAGAGAGAAATATGACAAGAAAATCAAGCATATGTTGTAGCAATATATCAGGAACACAATACAGCTTATCTTTAATTGCCTGCAAGAAAATTAATTCCAGATGCTGGTAAGAATAGATTCTGCAATATTATGAGCTCTTCCTACATAGGTATAGTGGGAGGATTAACATATGGAGTATGTAAAAGTTGCTTAACAATAAAGATTCTCAAGATGCACTATTATAGTTCAGGTTCACATAATGTAAAAAAAAACAAAAAAAAAACAGTTATTTTAAATATTCCAATCATATACAGAAAATAAACAATTTGTAAACAGAAGCTGGTAAAAAATAGTTTTTCCAATTTTTGTATGCTGTAAATAAATCAACTGCTAAATTGTAATCAATCTGGCTCTGTATATTAGGTGAAATTCTTGGTTTGCCATCTTTGAAATATTTAGCCAGCATATAAAAGTATGGGGCACCAGACAGATCAAACATCTAAATCTTAACCAAATAATGTAACAAGCAACAATCAACCTAACATAGCTGTTTGTCATATATACAAGAAAAAACTAATCTAAATTGCATTTCTAATTGTAAAAAAAGAAGAAAAGCTTCACATAAAGTACTGAATTTGCAGTATCTCTGGCCTTTTTTAATGTAAAGAAAAATGTTACTGCACATTAATATAAAATAGCCTCTGCTGCTGCCAAATTTTTTAAAAAAAAAATGAATATCAGTTTTTCAGGTCTTTAGTTTTATCAGAATCATTTTTGATTATGTAGTACTTACATTCAGTACCATATTCACAAAGATAATTCATTCAAGACTATTCATAATAGGCTTTTTTTTCTATATTTTAAAATCTTATCCAAATTGTATATTACCTCCCCTGCCAAAAATTAAACAACAGCTCATACTTTCTATTGCTTATTATTTATTTATATATTTAAATAGATTTAGCTGTTTTATATATATATATATATATGCAAAAAGGTTACATTTTTCTTTCTGTTTATGTGAATTTGCATAGATTTAGATGTATGTACGTAATTATTTAATTACTACTTGAGAAGACCAAAGTAGCATGGAAGGACTTATGGCAGAATTTAACATTAAGAAAAATTCATGCATGCACACACACACACACACACACACACATATATGACACAAACATTATTACTTAAAAACAACATGATAGTGAAAGTCAGGGCAAGCCTATTTTTGGTCTCACTTGAACAGTTAATTAAAATATACTGAGTAAATTATCCCTCACACACACAAAAAAAAACAAGCTAAAAGCAAACAGATGGCACACACATGCTTTTCTGCTCTGCTTTTATGCTGAGAGCAAGTATTAAATTTGCTTATGTTTGACCAATTTTAGATATCCAGGATCTAGAGCATCACGGGATTCAACAATCAAACAAGAATTGCAGAATTCCTATAAAAAATTTAAATTAACTAAATGGTGAACTGCTAATTGTTTAAAAAATATATTGATACAGTATTGGAAATGATTATGAGAACGAATATGCACAAATAATGAGTAATTTCAACTGAGAGACATATATCATCCATACACAATACATTATTAAAGAAAATGTACAAAAATAAAATGAAGTTGCACAGTATATTAGTATTTGTTATGTGGCCCCTTTGCTTTGTACAGAACAAGGCACTCTGTTTTCATGCTCCCATACAGGTTATCAATGTATGACTGCTGGATGTTGTTCCAAATATCCTGTAGCACATTCCGCAATTCAGCCAATGTGTTTGGTTGCCATCTATCTGATTCCATAGTGTATAACCCTATATAGCCTCAATGATAATCATATTAGTTAGGACTTTGTGCAGGGAAAGGTATCTTTGTAAGTGTTCCATCAGTCTCTTTAGGTTCCAAATAGTATTTCAACAAATTGGCTATATGTTGGGGCCACTGTCATGTTGGAAAATCGGTCTCTGCCCAATGAGACATTTTCCTGAGGAAATAGCATGGTGGATATATACCTGCCTGTATTTTTCAGCAGATAGTATATCTTTAAATTTGTTCAAATCTCCAGTACCCTTAGCTGTACACTGATTGTTATACCATTTTCCAGTCCGCCTTTGAGCAAACAGTTCAAATTTACATTCATCTGTAAAGAGCACCATCTTCCAGGTTTGTTCATCCCAATGTTTCTTCTCTGTTGGCTATTTTAGCCTTGCTATTTGGTTTTCTCTCCTCAGCAAAGGTTTTTTTGGCAACTACATACCTATTGAGACCATTTTACATTAATGTGCATCTTACTGTTCTTGAAGAAAAATTAACACCCACACTTGCAGCAAAAGCATTTGGATGATCTTTAATGGCTCATCATCTATCATGTAAAGAACATACCCTGAGATACTTAATATCACTTTTGAAAAGCTTGGGCTTTCTTCTTTGATTGCATCTATTGTCAACAGTGCCAGTTTTACATATTCTCCTGAGAGCCTTGCATGCTGCTTTTTCTGAAACATGAAATCAAGCTGCAATTTGCCTTCACTAGCTAAGAATTATATTTATGTTTTTAATCTGCATTTCATTCCCAGGAGCCATAGTATTCACTACACTACAATTATATCACTGCCTATACTTGTATAGTCTTTCTTCAGTTGTAGAAAACTATATCACCAAATTACAGTACTATGAAGTACTGTATTTCATTTTTGAGAGAGATACAATTTTATCATGTGTTATTTACATTTTACACCCAGTTTTAATTCCGTTTCTATAATCATTTCCAATATGGTGTATGTCCAGTAACATAAAGAAACAGTAAAAACCCAAGTCATTGTTTTTGTATATATTGCAAAATTCATTTTAAGCCTGATTTAAAATCGGTTTAAAAAAACCAAGAATAAAACAATGAAAAAATAATAATTCCATTTTGAATTTTAATGTCTCTGAAACTCACTGAAACTATGACATTTGGGCTGGCAATGTATAGAAAGAGAATGAGGATACCTTTCAAAGTTATGGTTAATGATCAGACTATTAACAATAGTTTTCCATCAAACACCTTTGCATTATTGCTATATAAACAAGCAAAACCCATATCAAACTGGATACTTCAGAAAGAACAGTTTATGTATATCTTTAGCTAGTGGATTCAAGTGAGGTATTTCTTATTTAATGACCTATAAATGTGAAAGCAACTTTAAAAAGAAAAGAAAAATGTGATGATTTAAAATCTCCTAAGTAATAGTAAAGAAAATAATATCAAAGATAATAATACAGTAATGAATAGAGTTTTTTAAACTTTTAATCCCCTTGAAAATGATCTGAAGATGATTAATAAAATTTTCCAGCTAAGAACTTCTTTATTTCGGAAAAAATAGCCTTATAAGGGTTATCCTAATGATGGTAACAGAATCAGATGGTGGCAAAACTTAACAATATTGTTAAATAATTCTAATTTTACATGAGAATGGTCTAAGAATGTATTTATTCCAGCAATCATTGTAAAATGAAAGAACAAAAACTTACCCATATCATCAAATGCTGAATGACCATACATTTTGTTACTATCATGAAGAATTTTCCTTAAAGAAAACAAGATTTAAAATAGATTAAATTAACAAGAATAAATATTTATTAATTTTTTAAAAGTTTAAAAAATATGAAAACAAAAGAAACAGTACTGTTATTAATATTAACAACAGTCAGAGGTTTTCTTATTGCATTCCAAGAAGGTAGTTTTCTTTTTTAAAAATGAACTATATCATTATTTTAAGTTTCCAAAGGTACAAATAACAATTTTAATTCAGCCTTTTGTATTTTGAAAAAGGTAAAACATGTTTGTGGAAATATGCTTTATTTCTTCAGTGTCTGTCAATCTTTGGCAATAAAACTGTTGTTCCAATGGGCAAATAAACTGATGCCATGTGCATGGAACACTGAAAAGGTGCTTGTTTACATAATACAGGGTGTCCGTAAAGTTACTATACAGTCTTACAAGTTACTGGTCGTTGTTTCAATGCCGGTACGATGACATTTCTCAGTTTGTCCAGGTACCTTTCTCCTGTAACAGTTCCGTCGAAGAACTGTGGACCCACAATTCCATCAGACGATATTCCTGCCCAGACAGTTATTCCAGGCTGTTTCAATTGGGACGTGATCGTAAACTGGTAAGACTGTATAGTAACTTTACGGACACCCTGTATATTTAATTGTTTCCATGAGCCCACAGTTAAATTGAAGGTGATGGATATCATATAATCTTTGACAAGTTTCAATCTTACAAGTTTAAGCATGTACATCTAAGATTGTTAAATGTATCAAAAGTATAGGGTATTTACCATGTATTTAATTACTTAAATTTTAAAATATTGTTAAATAGCATGTGTTGTCTAACTGGGTTAAACAGTTTATCTCATTTTTACATCAAATTGGAATTATTCTGAATAGCAAAAAAGTTCCAATAGTAGCTTTACCAATCATGTAGGCCTATACAAAATTATATACTAGAGCTACTTAAATTTAATGGCTAGTTGTTAGGAGTATTGGAATTAAGTATGGTTTATTTTTTAAACATGTAGTGTTTTATTAATTTTTATTTTTTAGTTGTGACAATAATTCAAAACTACAAAAGGCAAGCTGATGCAAGACTGCATTCAGTTATACCAAAGAACAGTTTAATGACATTGTCAGTACAGTGAAGAAGAAAGCTTGCAAAATGCACAAGCTTATGGAATCCCTTTAGGAATGTATAGTAACAAAGTGAAAGTGGATTATTGCATTTAGTGAAAAGCAGCAGCATTATGTATTTAACTACTAATACATAAAAGTTGTTGTTGATGATATGACTGGGGTTTTCCATTTCATTTGTTGGACCTTAAGATGTTGGCTTATCATCTTCTTGCAAAACTAGATAGATTTGTTCTGTAATTTAAAAATATCTTACCAAGTACAGATTGGGTACAGCATTTTATGAAGCATCATAAAGAATATTTGTGAATTTGTCAGTGTCAAAACTTTGCTAAAGCACATGTCAACAGACACTACCAAATAATACTTCAGGAACATAAAAAAAAAAAAAAACTTTCAAAATAAAGACATCAGGTCAGAACCACCTACAAGTATATTTAACTATGATGTAACTAATTTAAGTGATGATTCCAGCACAATGAAATACATCTTTTAACAAAACTGAAACAGTACCAGTAGCTACAGGTATTACATGGTAAAATTTAAAATGAAGAGCATTATGAAGCATTACATTGGAAGAATGAGACTATCAGATTCAAATGACAATCACTGTCAGATTAAGCTTTGTATGGTGCTCAAAGAAAACTGCTGAAGGAGAAATAGGCTTAGAGCAAACAGTCAGAAGACAGATGGAAGAGGGGAAAACTAATGTTTCTTGGAAATTAATTGCTGTAATGCACAACTAGTCTTCAGTAACTGAAAAACATTGACAATTCATGCCTGACGCTCATTTTCAAATCAATGGACAACTGCTGCTGTTAGTGTTTATAAATAAAAACTAGATTTTAAAAAAAAATAAAGATGTCACAGCTAATGTTGATAATGCCAGTTTTGCATTATAATAATGCCAAGATTGAGCAAAAATAGTGTTTTGATTAAAGACAAGTACACATAGTTTTAAAAAAACTTCCATTCGAAGTAACACCAACATGAGGTTTTCTCTGAACAAAAAGAAAGAATTAAATAAAGCAATGCTACATATTAATAATCTTTTTAAAAAAGCCATTCAGACAATTAGTACAAATGCTCTTCTAACTATTAATAAACTTCATTTCACACTTAGGTGGGGAAAGAAAAAAGTGCACATTTACTTTTCCCTGTGCGAAACTGTAATTGAAAAATGGAGTTTCTGATTTTGTGTCTCACCTTTGTTTAAGCATAAATAGGTCATCACATTTACAGAAAAACATAAGTTCATCAGCAGGATAATTATGCCAACTTAGCAAGCACGTTAAATGAAATATAGTTTTCTTTTTCATTATTTGTTTGTTTATTAAATTTAATACATGCTATCTCTTATATCTAATGAATTGACTCATAAGCCTAAAATAATCAATCAAAAACTTAAAATTTTAGCATAATTTAAAATTTGATAATCTATTTTTCCTTTAAACTTAGAATTATGAAGATGTTCATATTTGCTTTTTCAACACTTTACTATCAAAGAAAATGCATCATTTCAGAAAACAAAAAAAAAAACTGAGATGAACCACATAGAATTTATAAACAGTGACATTTAAAAATTACTTCAAACTTTTTCTTCCATCAAAATAGCCACATTTCATATGAAATGACTGCTGCCCATATTTTAGACATTCTGTTCAGTAACTTATCAAAACATGGCCCACCAATTTCTACTACAAGTAGTTTTATAGCTGATTGTCTTGGCATTTTTCCTTGACTTTTCAATTTAGTTTATCCAAGGCAAGTTCAATAGTGTTAATATGGAGATTAAAAAGACCAAACCATGATTTTAAGAAGTCCTCCCAATTATTTTCTATTAAGGTACTGTGCTTTGAGCTTTTGTCACAACATAGATTCATTACCTGTAAAACAATGTTCTGATGAAATTTCATGGCCTTGTAGAATACTGGATACCTCCATTTTGTGAGTATCCCATCAATTTTTATCAAGTAACCAGCCAAATAACCAGTAAAACCACCTAATACTTTCATATTTACACCACCATTCCTGACTATAAAGAAAACACAGCTATTCTTACACTTTTCTCAAGCCTTTCTTCTAACATGCTATTGTTGCTTAACATCTAAATATTTCAAATATACTCCCATCTAACCACAAAACAGTATAGCATTTTTAAAAGGTGTAGTTCAGATATTGTTTAGCCCAATCAAGTTCACTCTTTCTTGTTACCATTTTTTCTGAGGTCTTATTACAAAGGCTTTCTAGCTGCTATTCAGCCAATCAATCCAACTTCTTAACTGTCTTTAAGTGGCAGAAGCATAGCAAGAGATGGGCGAGTGGTACACAATGCTACCAACAAACTGTCAGATAATTATGTAAATATGTAGTTTCACATGTTATACTAACATGTAATATTATATGGGTTTACAGTATCGACAAATGACTATTATTTTATTACTAATTTTTAATTAGTAATGAAATTCTTGGTGAAATGCATATGAAGAGGGCATTGGTAAGTGCTGACTGTTGTAATGGAATGTGGTCAATATTTAATTGGTTACCTATTAAGGAAGGGTTTGCTCTAGACTTAAACCAGCAACCCTCTTTCTTCCTTGGCCCTTTATGTTCAAAACCAAGCGAGGTGACTTCATCTCATAAATGGTTATTTGTACATCCCTGTGCAAAATTTTCCACAATGTTCCATTGGGAGTAACCAACTTTATGAAGGATACTATAAAAGATAGCCTTGTTTCATAAAGAATCTTGATTTTAGATGTCATTTTCACATCTGCCAAACAAAGCAATGACAGTCATAAGTAATAAAGTTCATTAACATTTAAACAAAAGCATAATATGAACAAATAAATGTTCAAATTAGTAGTAAGAAATAATATTGGATGAACATGATAACATCATGCAATTGGTATAAACTAAATTTGAAATTCATAGAAATAACTTGCTGAGTCTATAATTATGTAAAGACCTGGAAGTGGTAGTTATTAATGGTTTTAATGTTCTAATACATGGTTCATCAAATTTTAAATAGTATTTTGTTGCTGAAAAAGCAAATATTAAAAGTTGTGGATTCATAATCTTCAATGTCAGTTTACTAAATAATGAATGAGCAATGACAATCTATTTGCATGTCTGAAAAAATGTCTACTGTTGCATATAAAAATTTTAAAAAAGGAAGCTAATTTATCATTCCTATTTGTGTCCTTGGCACAGAAATATTTAATTATCTTAATATCTATTTATTATTCAGAATCATACTGTAGTCTAAATATGTTCAAATACCATTATGCAAATCTAGCTTCTAGAAATTCCTTTCCCCATTAAGGATAGTATCGCCGTAATGATATCTGGCTAGATTATATTTGAACATCCTTGGTAACTTTAATAAGTTAATAAATCAATTCATCTAATATGTATTCAGAGTGAAAGAAAATTACTTGTGGAAATCACCCATAATATTTTTTAAAATCATTTCCCAAAGTAGTCTGCTATAAGGAAAAAAAAAGTTAGAAAGCATAAAAAAATCCTTTGACTGACATACTGCAAGATGAATGTATTGTAGCCACAAAGATTTAAATGTTTTTGTAATTTGTGCAGTTTTAAAAATATTAAAATAACTAGTCCAATAGAAAAAGAGAAAACTGGACATAAAATTAAAGATATAACTAGTCCTTAATAGTTTTAATTGGAAAAGATAAAACAAAAAAGAATTTATAAAATAAAAAAAAATAACAAATTATTAAAGTTTTAAATTGCTAGATGCTAAAAACAAGCTAATTAAATCCACATTTGAATGAGATTCCTAATTAGGCTGAGGTAATCTTAAGTTAAATAAATAATTTCTATTGGAAATTATAAATAGTGTAAGATAGACCAGTTATAGTTAAATTTAAAAACAACAAAAATATTGCAAGGCAAAAAAATAAACGTCATGCTATAAAAAACCCATCTGGACAAATCCTGATGAAAAACTCCCCCCCCCTTTTTTTAAACACATTCTGAAAGCTAACTTTCATAGGGATATACTGAATATAATAAACTACTTTAATAAAGTAACAGCTACTCAGTGCTAAAACTATTTAACAATTGAGATACTTGTCTTGTTACTTTTGATATAAAAAAGAAAAATGTAGACTAAAACACTATCTTGATACATCTTAAGGATAAAAGAGATAATAGGTACCATAGAATCAACTAAAATCAAAAAGGCATTCTGTAGCTACAGGAGATGCAAACACTGACGCTTGTGTGTACAGCAAATGTTATGCAAAGAAAGCCAAGATATCTATCCAATTAGATATACCTACAGATGTGAACAAGTAACTTATGATAAAGTGTGAACCCCTCCACTGGCCAGAAAAACAGGAAGAGCTTTTATAAAAATTTTAAGTTCAATTGGATATTATTTAGGGGTGCCTCCAGGCAATGGAATAGAATGAGAGAAGAGGTCTTTGTTTTGACTAGAATACTCTGATGTTAAGCATGGAAATTTATGACGACTTCACTAACAGGTCTGCTAGATAATACACAAGAGAGAAAAGGCTCAGGATATTTGGGGTGAAAACCTTATATGATGTCTTCACTAATAATTCCATTCCCTCATGCCTCCAAGTTTTTTTTTTTTATTATTAAGAAAGAAAAATAAATTGGAGAAGGGAAATCTAGTAATAATTCAATTAAAGAATTTATTATAAAGTTTTCAATTTTAGTAATTAGTTTCCTAAATCCCCCCCCCCAGTTTTAAACACTAGAGATAACATACTACACTGTTGAAAAGGGAATTAAATCATTTTATCTGACATGAAGTTGAGAAAATGCTGTCAACCCAATATATCCCAATCAGTGTGTTATTTATATTCCACAGGTATACTGTTTTTCTGCCTCAGGGAACCGCTACCCTTCATCCAGCAGACAAGTTTATACATTAAACAAATGAAAACAAATACTGAAAAGAGGTCAGTTAGCCTAGAGGAAAAAGTTGAAAAGAGGAACTTTTTGTTGAATCCTAGGGAAAGAATAAAATGGAGAGAGGAGCATTTTATTTTTTTGGAAAATTGGGTGGTCCATTTTATAAAAACTAAAGATCACTGATAAAATCAAGACAAAAATCACTAAAAAAAAAAACTTGAGTGTTAGTATAAGATTTTTCCCTACATAGTGGATAGTCCATGATGATTCTGTTGACAGCATCTTTGAAAATTACAATGTCTTGAAGCATCTCTAGAAAGAGTATCTAAAGTTAAGGTTAGAGTAAGATTTTAAAGGAAATGATAACTGAAGCTGCAGATGTCACAAGAAAATCTGCTGTTTGGACTAAAATGTTGCGAAAAGATCTTGAAGATCACTGATATCCTGAAGAAGACTCTTCAGAAGTAGTCTATCTGCCACAGAAGCTCATGAAATTCCATTGCCACCGTTATCATTATGAAAGATGAGAAAAAATGAGAAATTCAACCTCTTAATGCAAAGAAACTCTTGCTTCCAAGAAAGAGAAAGACATCAACAGTACTTCAAAGTCATACACCAGGCTATCTCCTGCACTCAAAACTACTATGATCATCCTGGGAATGTTATCTATTAAAACCACCTTAAAGCACTGCTGCTAAAGACAGATTTGCTGAGCTCATGGAGGTCAATGATTTCTATGGAAAGAACTTCAACAAGAATGAATTTCACACACATATCAATGCCCAACCTAATAAGACTGAATCTGTAAGCAGCTCTGGTTTCTGAGGGCTGGAATTTCTTTAGGCAAGTGTTCATTGCTTGCCTAATTTTAGTTATCTGCAACAAATTCAGCAAACAAGCAGTCCTTTGCAGCAATGTGTAGGCTTTAGCTACTTGCAAAGTACCATGAGAGAAGCAGGGCTAACCATCTCATGGTACTCTATATATAAGGAAATCCTTTTTTTTTTTTTTTGCCAAGTTGATGTTATTAAAACACAATTTTCATATGTTATGGATATATGAGAATAAAAGTAATAATAGTAAACTAGAAAAATGATTGAATTACTGAAAAGTAGAGCATTGCAAAAGTGGACATCGTGGAGGTGAACAAACAAAAGATAAATTTTTACTGCCAAAACATTACTTGGTGATTGATGGTTTTAATTCTTTCCCTTTGAAAAGTTTTCCATTTCTTCTTTGGAAGCCTCCATCCCCAACCTGACCTAGTGATTTGCCAGATACTTCCACTGTGCAGTGATTGTCATAATGTCCTCTAGGTCATCATCATGCCACAACACAGTAGTCATCATTCCCAATGTATTGGATTAACTGCTCTAAAAACTTACTATGTAAAAAATTACCAATCTCCATATCAAACATGCAGTTGTATCTGTAGAAATTTTCATTGATATCCTTTTCTAAGTATTCAGAAAGTCTCACATTAGTGCTGTGTTAGTAATTCAAAAATATTTAAGATTATCATTCCTCTTGTCTTTACTGAATTAAAATTTAATTTAAAAAAAATTATACCTCATACCATAAGTATTGATTATAGTTTTTAGTTTACATATCTTCAAACATTTGGGATATGAAATCATCAGCTGTAGTCTATACCACATCTATTAGCTAACATATATGTCAAAAATTGAAACAAGACAGATTTATACAAATTATTGTTGAAAAGGTGGTAAGAGATTTAGAATTGTAATAATACTGATCTTGCCATAATAATAATAATAATATGGATATTGCAAAATAACAATTTATCCATGGTTTACATATTCCATTTTCAGTACTGTTCTAATGTAAGCTTTAAGGTAAACAGACTTATTTTCCTAGAAAAAGGGATAAGAAAAACCACGTGGGTCGGGATATTTCCTGAGAGTAAAAGATTAGTTTGGTCATTTTCCATCGTATTATCAGTAAAATCCTGTTACATACACTCCAGTTATTTTTTTCACTTTATATTAAAAAGGAAAGGGATGACATTTACATCCATTCATTTTTATGCAAAAATATTCTAAAAATTATTTAAACAAAATATTTTCTGATGCTTCTATTAAACTATTTTTTTTTCCACAAAAGCAACATACTTAGCTTCTTCTAATTCACCATGTTCTCGTTCACGAAGTCTCCTCAAGTTTTCCACATGATGGATCATTACTTCAATAGCTCGGCTCATCCGATTTTCCTAAAACAAAAAGATAAGAAAGAAAAAAAAAGTCAGTTTATTAACATCTACTAATTTCATTATGAAACAAAATTACTAAAGTTCTACAATCTACAAGTTGGTATCAGATATACCATGCTAATCTTTAATTTAGGTTCTTTAAAAAAAAGAAAAAACTAAAACAAACAAACAAACAAACAATAAGATGATGTTAAATGGGTTTCTCAGGAGAGGCACTTCAGAAACAGAGGCTTCAAAATTTATCCAGCACTAAACAAATAATGGCCAGAGTTTTGTTGTAGCTATTGTTGAATATTCCCCAAATAGCTTTAGATTTTGTTTTCTGAATTTTATGACTTGAGAAATCCAGAAATTTTTTCTTTAATCAAGTGTGCTAAAGAGAAAAAAAGCAATAAGTTTTCATGCCCTTAAAGCAACTAACTTTAAGATATCATCTATTTCTCACTGTTTACCTTTTCACATTAAAATTTGTATTTGAGGCCACTGTGCCCTGACAATGACAAGGCATCTCATCATTAATCTTGGCTAAAATACTACTTGATGAGGGACCAGATCCTTCCAAGATTAAAAAAATTCTGTCACCAGCATGGTAAATTAGCCTATTTGAAGTCCATGCTAGAACTCTTCATTGGTGTAGGAGAAAACTAGAGTACATGAAAGAAATCCATGTAACCAGCTGGTGAAATTAAAAAAAAAAGGAAATGCATACCAGGAAGGTACATCAAATGAAGCCATCCCAACTGGAATTTGAATTTGAACCTTCAATCTTAGCTGTCCCATGGCCTAAATGCTAGATTACCACATTGCCCTATTAAACTCTGTCTGATTATGATAACAGTTCAATTAATTTTCATTTGAACATTTTTTTTTTTAAATCAACACAAAAGCTCTTTCATAGAAGTTAAGGGATAAAATTACACAATGTAAAATCAATCCAGTGGAAATAATAATTCAAAAAAATTTTTAATTTTCAATATCTGGATCTTTAAAAACAAAGCATCAGCAAGTTATCTCTCCTCAGTTCAATGTAGAAGAAAAATACATCAAGGACATTACAAGTGTATTGGCACTATTTATAGTTGTGCATGTTTGTTTTTTTTACTCAGTGGTGGTGAGTTTGCAGCATTGCATCATGTTTATCTAGTTATCAGATATCATTCACCCCTCCTGCTTTAAACCAGCCTTCTTGAAAGTAAAGAGGACAATTGGTGTTAGAAGTATTCCTTGTGCTTTTCCAGAGAAGTGTGTGATAGGTTTCAACAAGTCAACTAATGCTTTATAGTTTGGAGCACTGTTTTAATGAGTTCATGCACCAAAAAGTGTTTTTTTTATTTTTCAACTGCATGTTCAACAATTCATGTCTGCTATTAGTTGTTTTCCTACTCAATGTCAAAAGGTAAACAGTAACAATGCCTTGTCAGTGAGCACATTTGCTAGCTTTCAAGATTGGTCTTGTTTCAATGAAACTAAAACACATCTGGTGGTGGTATTCCATTGCCATTTTTACACCACCTCAAAAGCCAAGAACTGAATCTGTTGCACAGTCAATTTTAATGAATAATGATATGCTTCTTATCATATACCTTGTTTGCTGGGATTTTTTATAAACCCCATGAATGATTATATATCAGCCTACACATTTTGTTAAAATGAAGCAACACAATATTATGTTTGAATCTGGCATGGAAAACAAAACAACAGAATATCTACTGGAACAATTAAAAATTGTAGTAACCCCAATACTAAGCTTTAAAGATTGTGATGTAAAAAAAAAATATAAAATAAATTTTGATGCTAATAAGCAATGCACATATCATAAAAGATAATGCATTATAATATTAATTATCAAGTGACAAATGATTTCAATAGTCAGATATTTTAAGTTTTATAAACTTAGTAAAGTTTTTCAGATGAATAATAGGGTATTTGTAATGAAGTTTAAAAACTGTACATTAGAAATGATTTTAAAAAAATCTAATTATCATTTGCAATATCACAAATCACAAAGTTCTATCATGAATAGAGAAAAGAAGGAAAAATAGCTAGAAGAATTAAAAGGTGGTTTATTTCTTATTCAGTAAACTGGCAATTATCCAGCAATTGATTTATCAATATGACAGGACCTTTCTATGGTAAATAGTCTCTCAAGGCATGATGTAAAATTGTTTAGCTTCAGCAGATTAATTTTATCATTAGTATTTCTAATCCTAACTTTATCTATATAATGAAAGCTTTCAATAATTTCTTGAAACATCTGTTCATTCAATATCATGATTACTATCATCTCAAGCAAAGACGTAATTTTTTATACAACCTTTGTTTTTACTGTCTAAAATATGCATGTATCTGACCAAAAACCACATTAATTTTCAGAAATTTTGAAATTTATTAAATGAAAATAGAAAAAAATATATCTAAATTTGGAATCAGGAATGAGAGCTAAACTTTAAAAGTGGTCACAAACAATTAGAAATAATGCTATATTTCAGTCAGTTAAATGCTACTCAAGAATTTTCACTTGACTGCCTACTTGCCTAAAAGGTGGTTTTTCTACACCAATTTTCACTTCTTAACTTTAAGAAATGATAGAGTTAGATGATTAGATGACCTTTAAGCACATAAACTTGTTTCAGATTCTGCACATGTTCCCAGGTTATTCCATGTTAGTTCAACCAGGGTCAGAACCATGTATTGAGATTTGTCTCAAGTTTTAAATGCGGTTTGTGTATTTATTGGATTAAAAATTTGAAAACATTGTGCTAATTTCCATTCATAAGAGGGCTTCTGAAGTATTACAGAACACAATACCATAGTTTGGTTGTTTTTTTTTTTTTCCTTTTACCTTTATCAACTTATTAAATGTCAGAGCTTTACCATTTTTAGAGTACAAAGGAAAATATCACCCTGGAAACCAAATTTGAAGCCCTTATCTTAATTAGTTTGAGTCATGAGTAAAATTAGAGTGAGTGTGACATGTTTTTCAGAATCAAATCTCTCACACAAACGGGGATAAAATTCCCTCATTAATGAAAGTTGATACAAAATATTCTCAGGTATTTAATTTGATAAACATACCAACTACATACAAAAGACTGAGCCAGATAGGAGACATGTAGAGACTGATTTGACATGAATGGAGCTGTATCTATTAGCATCTAGGATTGATGTTTTAAAATCTAAACTGTGTGTGTGGATCAATTTATTTGTTGAATCAGACATACCCTTTACCTCACAACCAATCTGTCAATCAAAAGACTAATAGAAAATCTAAAAAAAAACAACAAAAAAAAACAACCTGCCTGAGTCATTAAGATATAACAACAAAACTTTAGTATATGGAAAGACCCAAATCTTAAGTAAAAATTATTCCAGGAAAGGAATTCATATCATTTAAAATTTCAGTCCTAACAAATAAAATTCTATGTAAGAGAAAATAATGAATATGAGTGATCTGAAAAAAAAAAGAAAGAAAGAAAGAAAAACTATTTTCAGTCAAGTTTTGAAAGAAAAAAAGAAAATGAAAAATGAAATAAAAATTCAGGTTAAGTTTACAGCTATGCCCAAAACTGTTTCCATAACTTGTCACAGCAATATATCTTGTAAAAATGTTATCAAAAGATTCCTTTGCAATGTGGATGCTTTTGGATGTGCTTTTCTTCAACTGTGCAAACAATGCATCTTTTCACAGATTCTGTTATTTCACAGCACATTTTTTTTTTTTTGGTGCCTTCTCTTTTATCTTTTAGCCATTCTTGTATCCACTTTAATCTTTAACACCAGTTTATTAAACATCCCTCCAAATGCTAAATTTTAACGAATTCTCTTTATAATACAAATGTACTATGATTTTTTTAAATAAAAAAAAATGAAAAATTACTCGTGATTTATACTATATTTTGTGACATTTTAGTTACAGTCCTTAATCATTTACAGTGTTATTTGCTTAAAATTAATTACATTGGCACTAGAAACCAAATGTTCATCTATAGAAGGAATTGCCTGTATTTAAAAATTGAAAAGTTACTCACTGCTGGTTCAATGAATAACACTAAAACTAATATTTGCATAGCTCTAATTAATGCATCTCATTTATCAAATATTCATTTTTGTAAATAGCCACAAAACATTCGTACAAATGAATCATTGTAAAGTTTGCTGGAGTTTTAATTCACGATCTGTTTACTGATTAAGTAAACGCCACTAAACTAAAAAAGAAAAGTTTCTTTGTTTAGACATTTTTAGAATTATATAAGTTATGCTCAAATAAACCACATCCAAGATTTATTAAATCTTATGAGCATTCTTAATATTTAATAAAGGAGTTGCTTAGAAATCTAAACAATGTGCAGAATGTACTGTAATATTTTGTGCTACAAAAATAAAGGTGAATTAAATATTAGTATTTTTTTTGTTTTAACAAACTACTATTACACAGCACTAAAATATAATAGAATCACATGGTTGTTTGTTGTTGTTTTTCTACTGTATAATTACAACACGTGTATTCTCTTATTGTGGTGCATAGCGTGTTTTGTGCTGTCATGTAAAAAAATTAAATCTTACAGGATTTCTTTTTCATACTAACTTTGGTGACTGCCAGGAAGTATGATGAGCAGCTTTTCAGACATTTTTGTCACTAATGGAATTGCTGCTAGCTCAGATAATATGTAAAAGTATTGTTTTTATTGCAATAAAACCTTTACACAATGTTTAAGAGAGCTGTCTCTGTTGGATAAAGCTATTCATTTTGCTCAACAGGATAGAATCAGAGACTAATATTTCAGATAAATGATAGCGTGGTGTCAAAAGTCTACTGCTGAAAAAGGAAGTGTATCAGATAAAACCTGGTAGAAAAGATGGCATGCAACTTGGATAGTAGAGAATGGCAGATGGCCAAAGAAATGGCAGAACTGTGCTGGCATAACTATCATTGAGATTGACTGTATCAAAGTATTTGAAAAGATTTCAAAAGAATTGCTATAAAGAACCCATTATAGCTTGCTGCCAAAAGATCTGAATTTTCCAAACAAAAACATGTAACCTAACCACAAGATAACACAAACCAAGTTTTATTTATTTCAAAGGGACAAATGTACAACATGCAAGAAGTGGAATAAACATGTTAAAATAATGGTGTTGTTGTGGTATACAGTATGTGTGTTAAGGTAGTTTACCATACCATTTTGATTTGATTTTGAAGGCAGCAGCCAAAACAGTTATTATTTTTAAAATTTTTTCAAGCAGATACCTGGCAAAGAAAGAAAAAAAAAGAAAGATCGATCAGAATTTACTATAGTAAATGGCAAAGCAATCTAAGGCTAGATCTCAACCTAACTGAAAATATTTGGATTACCTTAAGACTAAGTGAGACAAAACTACTAAACCTCTAAGTATTCTTAGGTTATATTTGAACTTTCTCACATGATGCATACTTTTTGTGCAATAAAAGAAAGGGAAATCATGAAAATTATTAACCAACACTGCCTCATTCAACACTTTTGGCTGAAATGTGTATACATAATTTTAGAAATGATTGTTCTTTATTAGATAAATGGAATTACATTTAATATTATAAGGCATTAATGTAGGTTTACATAGTGATGATTATCTAAGGACAATAGAGTTATCTCTGACTTAATATGTTGGCAGTCACCCAATTTTGAGTGTGTCATCATCCAAGATTCAAATCATTGGTGGGTCCTCATAAGTAACAAATATCTAGATAACAGCACAACAATAACTGATAATCTTGTTTTGTACAGATCTAAAAAAAAAAAAAGTTATTATTTTAAAGAGGAAAGAATCTGAAATTATAGAGATTGAAAGCGAAATTCATCTTTGTGTGAAAGACCAGTTTAATTGATGGAAGTGAATGTAAATTAGATGATTCTCAAAAAAGTGATAAAGTAAATAATAATGAAATAATTAAATAAAGAAATAAAAAAATTAATTAAAAGAAATAGAAAACATGTAATGAACCACAACAATAACACTCAAATATGAAATTCACAATGATAAAATGTTAAATAACTATGTTTAATGCAAAGCAGCATTTTAATATGAAAGTAAGTAAATAAAAAATATATAATATACACGCCATAGCCTAGATTGGCCAAGTTGCCTGCAGGACTGACCTAAACTTCAAATGCTATCTGATCTTGCTGCAAACTGCATCTGACCTTTGGAGAGGAGAGAACAATAGGCATCTATGGCAGTATTCCTTGATTAAATATGTTGATGTTATTTATTGAGGCTTGTCTTATCTATTAAATTAACAAAATGTTGATTTTAATTTGATCTTTGATCCTGAATGACTTACTATATGATCTTTCTTCTAAATCAAAATTACAACTATTGTTGTTTATACCCCCCCACCACACACACACACACTCAAAGGTCCATTATTGAGGTTTAGACTGCCCCAGTTAGTGGCTGGTTCCCCTACCATATATATCTAATACATATTTTCAAGTGTTTGCACATTTGTTTGCTGCTCTTTCATGATCATCACCTAGAGGCCCCATATTTTAGTTGTAGGTACTTCAGAATCTAGGCAAAGTTGTAAGCTACCACATGTTGGCCCTGAAGGCCATTTTGAGGCCACCAAAGGCTGCTTTTCAAGACCTTTAGATTACACTTAGTTCACTGCATTCATTAAAAATAGGTGGCCTAGCAGCCTCAAATGATAATGAAGGTACCTCAAGATCAAAGGCAGGATCCAAGGGTACCAGGGCCTAGCCTCAAAGGCCAACAAAAGCCACCTTTCAAGGTTTAGAGTTACTACAGCTTCACCTATTCATTCAACTCAGAAGTGACCACAGATTACAATTTTTCAATAGTCAGCCTTGAAGGTTGTTTGAAATCCATCAATGGCAGGTTTGTATATCATACACAGTATAACTTTGAAAACTAAGAATAAAGATTCATTTGGTAATTTGCTACATGTTTATTTATCATCATCTTATAAGCTAGCCCCAAATTGGTCAGGAGCTTTTTTAGATTCCTAAACAAGACAGCTGAAAGATAACCATTATCAATTTTAAAAAGTATCTCTGAATTCAAGAGAATCCATTTCCCTAGAAAACTCAGCTTTGCTATGACCATCAATACAGCAACACAGCCAATCACTGAAAGTTGTTGGTTCAATTTGGATAGTCCCAGCTTTCCCATGGATAACAGTATATTGGATGCTCAAGAGTTAGCCAAAAGAAAAATCTGTATTGGTTTTCATCCAAAGGAAAAAACTCAAAAAACATTGGTCCATAAGAGCTTCTTTATAGAAAAAGCTAAATTTAAGTGTACAACTTATTGAATGTTAAGAAACGTATCATTAGCATATATTCAATGATTGTGTGACTTAAACAAATAAATTTTATATTTTTCAAATTGATACAAAACTTTTTTATGAAAGCCAATTTTTACCCATATAACTGGGTACCTCAGCTAGTAGTGATATAAACCAAATTCAACAAAAGGTGCAAATGCTCTTATTTTACTGTTTATTCATTTTCAATCTGAATTTAAGTCTTAGAAAATTAACCTAACTCTGCCAGTGGAAGCAGTTATTTTGCAACAAACTCATGCTTAAAGAAAAAATTTTAAAATAAAAAGAAAATGAAAAAGCAAAGTTAAAATTTCTTTCAAAATAAAATAAACTTTCTTCAAAATATTAAATTTAGTATTAAAATTTTTATATACAGTATTTGAAATACATATGGATACATAAAAAAAAAACTGAGCATAAAATGCAAATAACACATGATAAGAGTGCATCTCATGTGTAAAAATGGAATGTTTCATAGTATAGTAACTTGTTGATATAATGACACAACTGCAGAAAGACTATACAAGTATAAGAATGAAAGCATTGTCAGGCAGTGCATGTGTGGTGAATACTACAGCTCCTAACAGCTCAATTTCATGTTTCAGAAAAAGCAGTATGCAAGAATCTGAGGAGAATATGTAAAACTGGCACTGTTGACGATATACGCAGTCAAAGAAGAAAGCCCAAGCTTTTCAAAAGTGATATTAAGTATCTCAGGGTAAGTTCTTCACATGATAGATGATGAGCCACTAAAGATCATCCAAATGCTTTTGCTGAAAGTGTGGGTGTTAATGTTTCTTCAAGAACAGTAAAATGCACATTAATGCAAAATGGTCTCAATAGGTATGTAGTTGCCAAAAAACCTTTGCTGAGGAGAGAAAACCAAATAGCAAGGCTAAAATAGCCAACAGAGAATAAACAGTGGGAGAAAAAACCTGGAAGATGGTGCTCTTTACAGATGAATGCAAATTTGAACTGTTTGTGCAAAGGCAGACCAGAGAATGATATAAAAGTCAGTGTACAACAGTTACAGTGAAGCACAAGACTGGATCAATACAAGTGTGGGGCTATATATCAGCTAAGGGTACTGGAGATTTGAACAAAATTGAAGATATACTGTCTGCTGAAAAGTATAGGCAGGTTTTTTTATTTATCCATCATGCTATTTCCTCAGGCAAACATCTCATTGGGAAGAGACTAATTCTCCAACATGACAGTGGTCCCAAGCATATAGACAATTTTGTGAAACACTATCTGGAATGTAAAGCCTGCACAAAGTCCTAGTATGGTCATCAATGAGTACTAAGAAAGTCAAACAGCAACCAAACATTTTAGCTGAAATGTGGAAAGTGTTACAGGATATTTGGAACAATATTCAGCAGTCATATATTGATAACCTGTATGGAGGCATGAAAACAAGATGTCATGCTCTGTACAAAGCAAAGGGCATACATACCAAATACTAATTCATTGTACAACATATTCACTTTGTTTTTGTATATTTCATGTAATAATACAACGTGTATGTATTATATACATCTCTCAGTTGCAATTACTCATTCTTTGTGCATATTTCTTTTGTATATTCACAATTATTTCTAATAATGTATATATAAAGCCAAAGAGACCAAAGGATATTTTTTCAATGTTATAAATGTGAAGTGTAAAGTTTTAAATTTATAGTTCCTTGAGATTAGTATCTGAAATAGTCTGTATTAGTTAACTATTTACATTTTTCTTCTTTCTATTAAAATAAAGATGGCAACAAACAACACCAAAATTTTTTGGCCCATTTTGGATAGCATACTGTTGAGTTTTGGCTGCCAAACTAGTTTTTTTGTCACGGTAAAATAAATAATTCTGCAGCTGATTTTTATAAGTTGTTTAAGCAATAGTAGTGCTAAATGGTTGTTTCACAATGCTTTCAGTTATTCCAACTAGATTTTTTTCTTAGAACAATATCTCAATTCTTCTGGCACAAAACTAATAAAAGCAAAAAATGCAGCAGCAGAGCATCTTATTTTAGGTCACAGTAGTATTTTGGATATTTAAAATCTGGGATATCCTGAAGCCTTTTCAACAATATGAACAACAGCAAATTTTGATTAAAATAACACAAACATTGTTAACTTAACAAACAAACAAACCTTTTTTAAATTTCTAAACATGTTCAAAAAATTAATCAGATTTCATAACATTAAAAAAAAACAAAAACAAAACAATATTAAATAAATTTTCATACATATCTGGTAAACATTAACATGGAATCCAATGAAAAATTTAAATGAATTTCTTGGTTGTAATTCTGAAAATAGGAAGAAAATTTTCATATTAATCATTATAATAGCATTTATTAATATTATCACAATTCATAACACACCATTTTGAATTTCATTTAATAGCTTGTCTTCATTAAATTACTTGATTCTTTAAACTTCAAATTTTTAATATGTACATATGACTTGGTCTCAGGAAAAAATCCTCAAATTATTGTCTTGTAGAAAATCTAAGAATGAAAATAAAAATAAAACATTGGAAATGTATAAAATTGCAGTACCCCAAATTTAAGAGATCAAAGAGAAGAATCTACTACAATCTTTTAAACAGGTATAATTACAGCGGTTTTTTTTTTCCTATTTAAAAGATTATACAGCAAAGATAAAGTCTTGAGAACATGAGTCTATTTATGTGGCATCTTTAAATGGGAAAATTGCTGATCATGTGTCTACAATTTGGTTGGGGGCTAACAGATGTGGGAGGCCTCCAGAAATACCAAACACTAGTGAATAACTCTATTAGAATTCTTCTTTTTAGCCATAAAAGGAAACCCTTTCCAACAGACTGGTACAGAAGAGAGAGAGAAAAAAAAACAAACCAGGAAGTTTCACCAAACCAAGTTATAAACCTCAACAAGGATTGTACTTAGCTGTGCAACTATAGTAGGCCTGTACACTATACACATAGCCCATCATCAGCTGCCTGGCCTAAGAGGTAGTAAAGTTAAATGCTGTACAATACAAGCATGACTTGATAATCTGAAAAGATACTTTGAAAAGGTCTCTAATTATTCAGGCACAAAATCTACTATCCTTTTCCTTCTCTCCCTCTCACTTGAGCAAATGTTCTTTAATAACTTCTAAAACATTTAGACATTGTCATTATTTTTATCAAACTCAATTTCTCTTCTAATATCAGAATAAATTCCATGGCCAAATGAATGAACCTATTTTGTATCAAATCATTACCCTGAGTTACTATCACCATGATCTGTACTGAAAAACTGAAACATGAAAATTTGTATACTTTCAGGCTTAAAATTAATTCTCAGGAAAAATATTATTAATCTTAAAAAAAAATGAAAGATAATAAAAAAAAAGCATGCTTCTTTTTTCAATTCAACTTAAAATATTTCTGTCTAATCTAAGAAACCATATCATGGAACAACATGATTCTTACGGCTATGTGATGGCCTATGTCAGTTTCCATGAGCTACAAAGACGCCACTGAAGAAGATGCATGTATAATACTTCTGTTTCACAATTAAAAAGTAATAAAGACTAACAGTTTAATAACATTTTGTTGTTGTTGTTGTTATTTTTTACATCACAGTTTATTTAAGCTAAACTGTGATGGCTGTTATTTTATGGCATTAAAGCAGCATGTAAGTATTAAAGTTGAGAAAACAAAGAATTTGCAGTAAATAATCAAAGAAAAAGTTTAAAAGTTAATAGGCTAAATTAAATATTTCACATACAGGAACATTATTAAATGAAGGAAATAACTTTATCCTAAACTGGCTTATACTTTTGTATTTGCATCTTTTTTTTGCTTGTTTTTTTTTAAAATAAAAACTGAATGTGTTGGTTCCTCATTGATATAGGTTTTTGTTTGCTACTTTTAAGAATGAGTATGAATCGCCTAAAAGTCAAGCAGTGGTCATTTAAACCAATTCATTCATCTCTTACAGTTGTAAATTATGAGAAATGAAACAAAGCTACAAATAAACATATTTTGGAATCAACAAGGTAGGATGTTGTTTGATTCATTTTGAGTGTTTTTCCATAAACCAGTTTAGAAATATTTTTAGAAAAAAAACTAGTCAGATATTGTAGCTATATCGAGTTTTAGAACCGTATGTTTGGATCAAGAGTGATAACTATTAAATAATCTAACTGGATAACAAGACTTCAAATCTATACTCTTGGGGGTAAATTAGGCAAAATAAAGGTCATTTCTGTATGCTAGTGAGTGAAGAAAGCATGGAGGGAGAAACACTATCATCTTCAAAGCTTTAAATAAACTGAATGAAAAATACAAAAATATAAGCAGCAATTATTCTGACAGCCATAATTCAGGCACTGAAGTTTTTGACATTGGAATCGAGTTTTCAGTGATGATTCAGAAAGGGAAATCTTGCAGTTTATAAAAAAAATAATTAAAATTTTTTTTTTTTACAAATAAAGGCTAAAAAGGCTAGTTTGTACAGCAAATATTTAAAAAATTCTCATCATAAATAATAATTTTAAAATGTAATAGGTTAGTTAGTTAGTTAGTTTTAATTTTAAATTAGTTTTTTTTAATTATCATTCTAATTGGAATACTTTCTGAAAGTCTAACAAACTTTTCTTTTCATCTTCTCATCTAATGTATTACCCTTACCATGCTTTAATAAATTACAACTTTTTTAAAGTTAGATTTTATATATTAACATTTAAAATAATTATTATAGGAAACTTCGAGTGAATTTTTTAGTCAGGTAATACTGTAGAGTAGATAGCAATTATGACCATCAAGGTTATTCCACAATTATCATTTGTCTAATAGTTTTATAATCATAAATAAAAACAATAAGTAAATATTTCAATCATGAAAACAAACCAATTTACGTGTATAAAATTCTTCACATTAATGAAATGAATTTACCTTTGTATTTTTTGTTTTCTCTAACCACCAAATGTTCACTCAAATAACTAATCTATAACAACCAAAATAAGTTTGTTGGTTGTGTTGTGACATTACCTTCTTCAGTACACGAGTTTGTGTATTCAGATATAAATTCTGTAAACACTTATTCCCATACACATTTTAATAGCATTTAAAGTATCAATTGAATTTCAGACTCAAGTTACCTTCAAACATTGAAAAAAACAACAACAAAACAAAATTGTCACTGGAGATCTGGCAGGTAGATGTTGGACAAGTGCATCTGCTATTATAGTTTTTATGCTAAAACTTGTAAAGAGATATAATGAAATAGTCAGCTAATGCATTGCTGTCTGTAGAAGTAATATTTTTTATCATTAGTTACAAACATCTAAAATTAAATTTAAGATAATGAATGCAAAAATAAATATTTCTTTGAAAATCAGAAATTTAGTATTTACTCAGAACAAGAATATAAGCTCAATTCAACTTTTTCTTAAACCTGAAGATTCTATCATGTCTGTTAAGTTTTAAAAAATTTCCCAATAAATTTAAAGTAAATTTTAAAAATAATTTCAGATGACAATTACAACAATGGAAATAATAATAATTATTATTATTACACAGTTGGTGAACAACTGACTGCCTCAGGTTTCTTTATTACAAAAAATAAACTGAAGAAAATGTACCAACTACAAATACTCATTAACTAGTTACTTTATCTTTTAAAATCTCTTGAATTCAATGTTTTTCATGGTCTGATTGGTAGAAATTTCTGGAGAAAATCAAGAGAAAAAACTACCACAAACTTATACTATTGATATTCCTAAGATAAAAGGTGGAAAATGATCAAAATGTTGGCATGGTTTCAATGAATAGCATGTATAACTCTTTCATGTAACTTAAAGAATAGTGACTTGTACTTCTTAGTCAACAATGAGGAAATATTTTTGAAGTATCCTATAGAAGTGAGATAAAAAAAATTGCTCTTTTTTACTTTAAATCAATAAATCAGTTATATATTTTACTCAAACTAAAAAACAAAAAAACAAATGAGCAGCCTAGTCACATTTCAGAAAAAGAGAAGGAAGTTTGTCTGTCGTGCTTAGTCACTGTTTGCACGAGTCAGGCATTTGTCAAGTAGATGCTAGTTTAAGTGATAAAAATGTATGGATGTACTCAAAATGAAATGCAAGTTCTAACTTGTAACAAAAAGGATCATGCAACCATCGTCTTACTGAAATTTAAAAGCTAAATAGGTATAAAAAACAACAACAAAAAACCCACCAAGCTAATGCAGGACACTGCCCAACCATGTGAAATAGTTAGTGTATGTATGAATTTCTCAACACAGGTTGTCAGGCACTGTTGATGCCTCTTTATTTATTAAAATTAAAGCGTATCTAGAATTATATATATGTACATACATACATGCATTATTTTCTTTTAGTTATCATTTATTTTAAAATAGAAATGCCTTTACATTATTTGATAGGTTTTTTTATAATGCTAAAAATCTGGCACAAATAAAGGTCCTTAACAACGAAGATGGCCACTCACAAATTACGTGCAGACCCCTGTGCATAAGTTTGTATTCTAACATAAAAACTGTTTCCAGTGATACAGTGACAAAACAAATTGTATAAGCAACTGGTCATCGTTATTGCTGACGCTAAATCTAATTTCAAATAAATCAGATTGAATCATTTCTAAAAATCTATTTCTTCTTTAAAATGAAAAGCACTTTGAAACTTTGCATAATCTAGAATTTGTATGCAAAGATCTTCTTGAAGTCTGTTTTATTTCCTGAAAAATATAAACATTTTTTTCCTGAAATCACAAACTTTGTAGTATTTTAAAAGTGTTTTAATTTGGCAGTATACTTTCTTTCTCTGTCAATCCTTGCTGTACACAATGCTTGGTTCAGAGCTACAGTATTTACAGATTAGAATTAGTGTTATGCTAATAATTAACCTTTTTATATTTGGTAAAAAAAAAAAAAAATTCTTTCTCCCCTCAAAAAAATCCTGATAGAAGAAACAAATTGAAACAATGTACCTTCTACATACACAAATATATTCTATTTAAAAAAGAAGTACAAATTATAAAATTATTAATAAAGCATATGCATTTGTAGTCACCAAATAGTCTAATAGAAAAGGATGGCACTGCATAAACTTTATATCTATAGATATTAGAATAAATAGAAACAATATATTTATCATGATAACCATAGTAAAATCAGACTGTACCGATTAACAGTACAGTGTAATAATGATAGTAATAAAAAATAATAATAAAAGCAAAATATAACTTTTCAAATTAAGCTTAATACAACAAAAATAAGAAAAATGAAATCACAATTCTAAATAGTAAGGATCAAAATGCCGCTACAGGATCCATTACTTAAATGAAGAGAGTTTTGAGCAGTCCCTGTACTGATTTTGATTAAGAATTATAGATTCTCCTCACAGAACATCAAAAGCTATGGTTTAAGCAAGCAAATTTCTGGCACTTTTTCAGTTTTTTTTTAAAATGCCATAATAATTACAGTTAAAAAATACAGATTTTAGTTTATTCTTCAGTAAAATTTCTACACATAGAAATATTAAGTACAGTGCCTCTGAAATAGTTTTATGTTGATAATTTCTTTTAAGAACAGAATATCACTTCATCTTAACAACTTAAATAACTTGTGTCTTATGTTTGAAAAAAACAACAACAAGACAACAGAATTTAGTGAAGTAATAACTCCACAAACACATTCGCCCAAATTCAACTTCGTACACATGATCAGCATAGGAGAGAAGGAATAAGATATTATGCACAGGAAACAAATAACCTGTAATGTGTAAATGCAGGGACAGTTGCCAATAAATTCTGATGGAGTTAGGAGTCACCTACTTGGCTGAGTAACTACAAAATGCAAAGGCAAAATGCCAAAGCAATGGATATCAAGATGAATAAGAAATAGGAGAAAGTGGTGGACAGATACATGTATAGGATGGTTACAGGAAACAGGAAATCTGGCTAAAATTTTGGAAAATAACAAAATGGCCAACAAACTGAATACTCATACAGGTGTGAAACATGCTTTTATGAGAGATAGTCATAGTCACTTTAAGCTTGAACTTTGTTAAAAAAATTTGTTGTTATGATGATTTAAAATATTAATATAGTCCCCAAATCTGAACTTTATCCTTGTTGATAAAATATTTGATTTTAAATCCTGAATCTGATTTGTTTTGGAAAATGGATTACTAAGCATTAATGTCAGCATGACAGAGCTTTGAATTCACTCTCAATCAACATAATGTACCACGTATGAGTAAACTAGGTATCATTCCAATCATGGAAGGAGGAAGAATCATGAGATAAACCTATAGCCAAATTAGTATCATAGCATAACCAATATTGAAGATCAAGTACCAAAAGATAAAGTTCATCAATTATGTTAGCTTTCATTTTAGACATTGAGATAACACAAAAAGTAAGCATTTATGATAGTACTACTAATATCAATAGTTCATTAAAAACAGAAATGAACCCGATGAGTTACATTTACAAAAATATTCTGAAAGTCAGTTAATAATAAACCAATTCAAGAATTTTTTTTTTTTTGCTCAGTCAACTGCACTTTTTCTATGTTGCTTCCATCTCCTGAAGTTTTTATATCACATTTATGCCAAAATCCCAAAGTCAGCAGAAACCCAGCCAGCCATCCATCCACCAAAAAAGACTTGAAAAATTAAATCATGCACAACTGGCTTTAAAGCTGACAACAATTACAAACAACATTTGAATGAAAATTAGTGTTTATTAGAGCATTCTAGCATAGGCATCAGAAAATTAACAATGTTTGACTGGCCATCTGGCGATATATGGCACAAACTAAATGCTGAAAATTGTAAAAAATCTATAAGGAACAGCTGGCCTTGATTTTTGTGTGATCATGCCAACAGGTCTATTTAAGTTTTGATCAGCTCTACTTAAATTTTTTAACAGTTTTCTTTATAATTCTGTAGTTAATCTACATAATCACCAGTACAGTATTCTACTGGCAGTCTGCAAGGCAACATCAACAAGCCATTGCTATCACTATAATCAATACCAATCTCAGCATATATTAGGATTCACTGTTCTGCATTTAAATGTCTGATGGTTTTATCAATGCTGCACAAGCATTTACAAGCACAATATTGGAAGGATCAAATATAACAAAAATACATTATTTTGTTGCCTTCTTTACTTAATGAATAACACACTTATTTTTATAGCTTTAGCCCATTATGATTTTTTTTTTACTTTTTAAAGAGAGAATAAGTAAATTACAAATTAAAAGCCAAATAAACATGACATAACATTTCCTGAGCTGAATAATGCAAAACCTTCTTAAAGTCAAACTCCATCACATAGGTAGTGATGGCAACAGCCAAGGATCACTTTATCAGACTAAGCCTCCATAGATAATTCTGTGAAAAAATAGCTTATATTGTCTTGGTAATAAAGACCTTGTAACTACAGCAGAAGATGCTTAACATTTTGAATGCCCTCTGACCACCCTGATATAAACAACACTTATTAAGATTCATAAATCTTACTATTAAGCTGTCAGTAAACTAAAAAAAAAACTTAAACATTTTTGAGAAATAAACAAATTATATTATTAAACAGTATGCAAAAATAAGAGAATTTATTACTTTATACTGTTTCAGTTCCATAATTTTTCTTGCTAAGCCACCCTCCTTGGAAGAGGACTGTCAAAATGATTGATAAAGAATTACTGTGTAATGATGTAGCTTGGCTATCTTCCTTCCAATCTATCAGTAATCTCCAGTTTGAAATATGTAGTAATTTTTGTAATGCAGTTCTAATCAGCCTAAGAGTGCCAGTCAAATTGGAATTAAATCCACTATAACAGTGTAAAAAGCAAGCACTTTAACCACTTAGCTACTGTAGGGCCATCTTAAGGGGTGAGAAAATTGGGCTCATGCCCATGACTCCCATCTAAATGTAAAAGAATTTCTTTGATAAATATAAAATAATGATTCTTGCTTGGCTTTGGACTTATAGAATATCAGCTACATAATCATATGCTTTAGGAAAGAATGACTTCTCTGTCTGTAAATCCCAAAAGTCAAATATGCAGAATGTATGTAAACTTTTGCTGTTGGCGCACACACACACACTCCACACACACATCTCTCTCTGCGTATCTGTGAGTGAGTGTTGTGTGAGTGAGTGTTGTGTGTGTGTGGGTGTGTGTGTGTGTGTGTGTTGTGTGTGTTTTTTGTTTTTTTTCTTTTTTTTGGTTTGCAATAAAATTTTGCATTTACTTCCTACTATAAGTTGGTACGTCATGGACTTCCAAATTTATGCTGTGCCTAGAGGATTTCGAAGTCTTTAAGACATCGCTTGGTTACTCCAATCATTTTATCACATATATAAAAGTCAACCTGGTTTCAAGTTTTAAAACAGTTGCTTTCTTCTGATATACAAAGGCTGTTCTGGCTACTAACCTCTCAAACTACTGTAATTTGGCAAGTGATGAATTACCACTTGAAAACAAAATCTGCTTTTAGTTGAATCTACATATATTTCATTGAATATAGTAGGCATGAAAAATAGATTGTGAAATATAGCAAAATAATTGTAGATTTTTAAAAAAGACTGATAAAAAATTATAAAGTAAATTCATTGCATAAATGTATAATTTAAGAAAAAAATTATTTAAATGGCCAAAAAAAAAAAATCAATCAAGTACACAAGTAAATATGTTTCATTTAAACTTATTTACATCTCAAGGTAATAAGCTAAAATCCAGTTCTAAAGGAATCATTTTTAAATAATCAGCTCTGAGACAGAAGACAACCCCTGTTCACATAGTTTGAGAAAATATTTTGTGCAAAAGATTGTGTAACCACAGTTTCGTTGCATTAGTTAAAGGAAATGCTACAAGAATATAAGAAAGGAAAAAAATGTTGATGCAGCTAAAGAAATGGGAATTATGCAGGTAGACTACATATGTAAGGAAACCAACTTTAGAGAAAGGATTTATTATTATATTATTATTTATTAGCAGTATAATTAAAATATAATTCTTGAAGTGATTTATTTAAAATGATTTGGAAGTTTTGTATAATAAGTGTTAACATAACACAAGCAAAATACTGGTTTTAATAATTAATCCAATAAATGATTATCCCTCACTTTAACTCCAAAAAGCTATGAAAGAAAAAAAAAATTTTTATGCATTCACAAATATCCCTACTAAACACCCAGACCCTTCTTTAGAAATATTTTAGAACATGAATACTGTTTATTAAAGAATTTACTTTATGGACATAATGGCCCTTAATTATTGCATTTACAAATACTGAATGAAAATCAGCCATCTCATTCACAGTCAGCTGCAGTCTATTTTTTCACCAATGAAGCATCAGCACCATTAATAAACAGGTCTCATTCATGAAATTTCCTTGCTATTTGATGTACCTTCCTATCTATATATTTAGAGTGTTTCTAGAGCATTCATAGAATATCACTTTGTTTGGAAATACTTTAGAAAGCACTCCTGATTTGGCATATGATTGTTGTGTGAGTGATCAAATGGTGCTTCTTTTTTAATTGATGATACCTGCAGTAATTGTATCAGATCATCATTTACAGTGATTTTAGGCTAATCATCCTTTCTACTCTTTCCCACGTTCACTCATTAAAATTATCACTGGCAAGCATTATGAATCATGTCTGTGGAAAGTCAGACTGCCAAACTACACAAACAACTTTAAACTAAATGCTGTAAACTACTGATATAAAATCTACAACAATTAATGAGGCAGCAAACCAATTTAGTGCGGACATAAAAAAACTATTCAAGAGTGAATACAACCAGCTTATGAGAGAAAACTGATTATGGACCCACCCTAACAAGAAAGCAGCTACCAGAGGGAAAGTAAAAAAAACTGTAAGATGTTGAAACAAATCAACCACCTCTTGAGCAGTTTTCAAAATATCAAGAACATGGCAAATAGATTAAACTAAAACCTAAAACCATAGTAAATTTGTATCCCCCAATGGCAAAGATATCCATGCAAATGATAGATAGGTTCACAAATGGATAAAGTATTATGCCATCTCTATTAAAAAAAATGGTTGTTATGCAAAATTTCTTGAACACCAGAAGGATAAAAAAGGTGGAAACATTTCACTCATACATCATTAGAATGCAATGACTCTGGTACTGTATTCCTGATATCAGAAACATGGATAAGATAGCTGTCTATTTGACATGCCAGGCAATGCAACACAACTCTATGTCTGCAAGAAAACTGTTTTAATCAAAAAAAACTAGGCATGAGAAGGCAAAGTGATATTCAAGCTTAGTGTAACACCATGCCCCATTGCTGTTTTAAAATGAAATAAAGATCCAACTGTATTGTTGATTCCTGTAGAAGTTTTAGTCAGAATCAACTCAAATAGATGGAAATGTTCTCTACTGGCTGCAAAACATGTGGGCTTACCATTGCCTAATGAAATTCTTCTTGTCCATGGATTGTTTAGGGTTCAGAGGACTTAAGAAGTAAAAGAAATAGTAAGCAAACATATGCAAAGTGTTTTTCACTCTAATGCTGCATTGACTACAGGTGATTTAAAAATCTTAGTACAACCAGCTATTGTATACTGAAATTGGCCATTCAAGCAAAACATTCAAAGAAATGAGACAATCTAATGATAAATGGAGAACACAAAGAGCATGAAAAATGTCTGAAATTTCTTGTTTCCTGTGTAATTCGAAAATTTGTAAGACAACAGGTATATTTAATGCTTTAAATGACAGAAAACTACACGATCACAGGATTATGAAGTAACAAGTACAATGCAAGAGGAAACTAGATATCAAGAATGGAGAGCTAGAAAAATAGTACCATGACAAAGTCTACCATAATACTGAAAAGTAACCGGTGAAGTTAGATCCAGGTAATGAAACTAAAATGAAAAGCAGTTGATTGTGTTCATTTGTGTTTTATTTTAACCCCCCTCCCCCTCTTCTCAAAGATAATCATCCACCTCATCTTTCAACTTTAGATGAATTTCAATAAACTCCTAGACAGCAATTAGAACCAATAATTAATGTTAAATGAATGTTATTGCTGAAGCTGCAAGAATTTAAGATATTATATGCACAAAGTTCCTTTTTTAAAAAAAATTTCTAACAATGGACACCAATGAATGGGGAAAAACCTGTTTATACCCATCTTATAAATGAACATTTCCTTTCAGATTCTCTCCAAATACAAAACAAAAGCTTTGGTATAACAATGGTGATTACAACTTTAACAAAAAGAAGAGAGATCATGAGCTTCTTGGAACATTTAAATTGTTCCTAAATATAATTCAAATACATCAAGAGTAATTTTGATCATTTGCCCATAAACTCTATTTTAGTTTTTTTTTTTTTTTGTTGCTAAAACTATGGTTTATGAAATAATGGATATAATTTTAGCTAAGTGAAGCGAAGAATCTTTAATAGTCATCACAAATCAATGCAACTGGAAACTGCACTATGAATATATTAAAAACTTGTATTCAATAACTGTGAGTCAGACAAACTGAGCCCAAAATTAGATTCAAGTGTCAGTCAATACAGAACAAACAAAAGTCATTACTGTCTACAGTATACTTTCACTTTTAGAAAAACTGTAGCCAAGAAAATGCAAATCTAATTTAAAGTATACAAACTTTCAGCTGAAGTAAACCGGGGCAAAAAACAAATACTAAAAACTGAAGAAAAATTGATTTCAAAATGTTGCAGGTGGCCTAGATAATGTAGTAACTCCAAAGCCAAAATGTCAAGATAGAATTAAGCTATAAGTTTATTTAATCTGTTCCTATATGATCATTTACACTTCTGTATAGCTAATAAAATTAAAATAACAAAGAACATCCCTGAGAAAAACTTTACTGTTACAGTAACAATCTAACTATCTGGAGTTATTGGTGAAAACACCAATAAATATTAATGTGTGCAATAACCAATTTATTTCTCATCATAACAGAGTGATAAGATTTAAAACATGGATGCAAAAAAATCCCCATATCTAATAAAATTTGATTTAAAACTTTGTTTCATCAAAATAACATTCCTTTTTGCATCAGAACAGTAAGATATTAAAAGTAGCCTGGAGGTTCCCCAAATATACTCCTATCCAATGGGCCAATCAATAAGAAAGATACATGTCTCAGAAGATTATAAATTGAATAGAAGATATTTTTAAACCTCAGTTGAAGACAATGGTTATTGAAGTTTTCTGGCAAAACAAAGCAAATTGATCATGAAAAATGACCAACTATTTGTACTTTGAGAAAAGAAGATCCAACAAAGAGAGATTGCCAGGAAACTTGGAACTTCCAACAATGGTGTTCACTACACTGCAAAAGGTACCAAACAACGGGAACAAGAGAGATAGAAAATGCACAAAGAGGAGAGTAACATATAAAGGAGAGGACAAATATATTATGTTGTTGAGCAAACAAAAAATGGAAGACATATCCTATAAATTAAAGCACAGGTAAATAACAAAATAAAATCTGGCCCTGGCAACAGTTAAAAAGATATCTTAAATCTGTTGGTTTAACTGACTGTGTGCCTTCTAATGAAGCACTGCAATAAGCAAAGTTACACAATCACTGGATCATAGAAGACTGAAATGAAACGTTATGGAAAGTTTGAGGTATTTGGGTCCAGAAAGCTTGAAATTTGGTAACATCTAAATGACTCCACAGAATTTGCAAGGCTATTTTTCAGAGCAAAGGGGATTGTTTTAATGAAACAAATGTTTCATGTAATGAATCTTATATTCAGTTATGAATTCTCTTTTAATAGATGTCCCCATATTTGTTTACTTCAAAAAAATTTTTGCCCAGTAGAATGTGTGTGTGTGTGTGTGTGTGTGTGTGGTGGTGTGTGGTGGTGGTAGTAGTAGTTACAACAACTTTAATTATAAAGTATGTTTGTGTGTTGACATTTTAAATCACACAAGAAAAATGAAAATGTTTATCAAAGAACAGCTAATGTTAAATACAGATGAAGCCACACTAATATAAGACAATTTCTACTTTCAGAATGACACTTCACTTTGAGAAAAAACAGAAAAGAAAACAATTATGAAACAGAATGGGCTGGCCAGTGATGTAGCTATTGGAGAGAGGGGTATGAAGTGACCTCATCATGAATATTTGCAGTAAAAATTTGAAAATTTAAGGATCTTAAAAATGTATTTATTGTAATTTACTTTGTCACTACTGATTTTTTTCTTCACTTTATAGAGCTGGTTAAATGAAAAAGTAAAATATTTTAACATGCAGCTATAACGAACAGCTAATTATTACTGGTATATAACTTACAAATTCAAAATGCAAACGTGAACTGTAAGAGTAATAAATTGCAATAAATAACAACAAATGGAAACTAGACTGCTAAAACTACTAAATAATGTACTGAGAGTACCATACTTCTCTTGCATTTCCAATCTGTTGTTTGAATAAAATAACTTAAACAATTGTTTAAAAAAGTTTAGTGATGCATATTTCGTGTACCTAATATTCAGAAAATTTCAAATGCCCCACCACCACCCCCCCCCCAAAACAGGAAAAATTTCTAGCTAAACCACTGGGGATGGCTAGATGAACTCCAAGAGTTGCTTGAATTTCAAAGTCTTTTTACTATATCCTAATTTGCAATAGCCCAATTATAAAAATTTTACTTCTCTTCCAGCAGGAAAAATATCAAAATTGCATACGTTTTTTTTTTCATTCATTTAAACTTATTTTGGCCAGTAAAATTTTAATTTTTCAGACTGTGTCGAAATAAAATAGACCTAAAACTTTAAGATGAAATAATGATGAATAGTCTTAAAAAAACAAGAAAAAAACCAAAGTTAAATCATTCCCTGTGTTATGTCTAAAATAAAGAATAATCAAATCTATAAAATAATGAATAAATAATTATTTCAATAACTTTATAAATTATTAAAATAAATATCTAGTTTAAAAAAATAAATAGAATTGTTAATTTTTAACTATGCAAATCTCAACTAATGTCAGAAAAGCAAAAACCTGTGTATTTTAAATTTCCAACACTAAATATAAAATATTTAAAGCAATGTAACTGGAAGATTAAGCAATCTGCTATGATCTTTTTAAATTGATACTTTACTGATAAATAATTTTATTTCACCACTAACTAGATATTCTAGAGTAAGGAATCCATGGCAATTTCGACATCTTAGAGCAGACATCCTTCCTAGCAATAACAACTTATCAAACAACCTATGTAGCTATTTTACAGCAAATAACAAAATTTTAATGTCATGCTGATAAAATATCCATTGTCATAAGCAACAATGCAATATGTAACTAAGGGCAAACAAAATAAATAGTAACTATATGAAATTAGAATACTAAAGAACATCCATAATGGTTAAATTCCTATGGAGCATATAGTTTTGGAACCACAAAAAGCATGTCTGAACTGAATTTTCTCTTCTCTTGCCACTTCATTGGGTATATTGTTATAGATATTAGCTAACAAAACTTTGTTATACATTTATCCATTTTTTAAAACACAATATGAGAATTTAAAATTGCTTCTGCATACATTTAACAAAGAAACAGGTATTTACTTTAATACTTTCTTTCCCACCACAAGGCTAGTAGCATTGTGCGTAGGATTTTTCAAGGTCATGCAAATTTTTAGGAAGAAATTACCACAAATTTTTCATATTATGGATAAATCCATTCGTCTGCTATAGAGTAATGGTAAAATGCATGATGTATCATACCTGTTGGACTGCTCCATATACTTCTGCTTTACAGGACACACGAGCTGCTGACTGTTCTAGTGCCTCTATATGTTGTTGGATTCTTGTAAGGATGTCTCTTCCTTGAGAATTAGTACACAGATGATTGAGATTCTGAAATAAATAGGTTTTCCAGTTTTAAGCATTTTGGTCTTAAAATTTCTGAAAAATCAGCTACCTACATTTGTGAAAGAAAAGTCTGAAAAATTTTCTGTCCATCCTGTATTAGTAACATTATTAATAAACTCTTAGTAGTACTGGATTTTATAAAAAACAACAAAACAAACAAAAAGTTTAAATCTTTCATAAGATAAGGTCTGGTTCTAAGGTTTAGTGATGGCCTTATTCTTACAGCAGAGCTATATGCAACATACTACTAAAAATTAACCTTAGGATGACTATAAATAATGCATGAAATATAAGCAAACATTCAACGAAAATTTATTTAATTATAATTAAAATTAGCCAGAAGAGTGAGACTACAATAGATGTTCAATATTTTAAGTACAGAGCTTAAATCATATTTCAAGGTATTAAATACACTGAGATAAATTTTAAGAAACTGTTCTAAAATCTATCCATTTTTTAAAGTTAGAATGTATGACGTTGTTTTTAAATATTTCGGGAGTTTTCCAGTAGTAATATTTCAAGAAAATTGTTAAAAAGGCAGCAGTCACAATAAACTTCTGTCTTCCCATTTTGTGTATACTTTATTTTTTCACAATTGTGTGCATGCATGCACACAATGATGTTATATTTAAAATAGCATTTATTTATAGCTAAAAATATCAAAATAGGATGTCATAGGCTACACCAAAAGAACCATATTTTAGCCTAGCAATTAGCAGAGAGAAAGAGAGAGAGAGTCAACTTAAATAGATGATTAAAAATAGTCATAACTTCTCCAGTAAAGTTGTTAGGATGTGAGAACTGAAGAAAACAAGCTTAGTTTCTTTAAATTTTATTCCAACAAATTCAATAAGTAAACAGTAGTAACACATTTAAAAAGTATTATCTTTCTGAAAGATAAACAATAACCAAAGTAAATAAATTCAATAAACAAGTGTTTAACTATACCAACAGAAATACAATACTACTCAAACAGTCGCAATATAATTTTTCAAAATGTCACTAAAAATAGTTAATAATAAGAAAATGCATGAAATTCTGTGGAAGTCTGACAACAATAAATCAGGGAGACTTTTGGTTTGCCTAATTTACCAAATCTAGAAATCTAATGGTGGCAAGTTCATTAGCAAATGAAGCATAGTTTGTATGAAGCATTCTACCAAAAATAGCTTAAGTACACTACATTTTAAAACAAAGTCCAGAATTGTTTAAACATAAAATTTTGGTCTATGGTAAATATTCTGTTGGTGCATAACTTACATTATCTCTATTCAAAATATTACACAGACACCTTCCAAACAAATTAGAGCAGGAACTAATGGTAAATAGTCTAAGTGATATAAGATGCAGAAGACAGTGGCACTTGAGATATTTCTTCAATCAACTAGTGAGAGTGTAGATAAAATGAGAGACCAAGTTTGAACTGTCAAATGGTTGTGTACACTGTACCATCATGCAATTTTGAGGCCTGTACAACTGCTGAAGAATATCAACTGTCTATTGTATCATACAGTCATAGTCAATTTCTGCAAGCATTTGATGTGTTATCAGAAGTTAGGATGCTGAGAGTCTGAGATAGATTTTTAAATAAACTTAGCTACAGTTTAATGGATGGCTTTATCAAAGAAACCTTCCTATCATAAATTATCAATAAGAGCCAGTTAATGGCCAAGACACAACAGATATCTACAAGCAACAGTCAAACATGGACTACAATTCAGTTTAACAGGAAGAAAAGAGAGAATATTTATGAGAGGAAAGTTCAAAACATTGGATGTCCTTAAATTTGCAATGATGTTCAGCAGGAAGATATTGTCACATAACCAAACTGACCAAAAATGATAGCAATGTCTCACTAGATGAAAAATAACTCTGAAGAATGTTTAGATGTTCTCTGGGTTTTTTTCTGTCAAAGTATTTACATGGAAATAAATATGACAGATATTACATTCTACCTAGTACGATTTAAAGATGGTATTTTGATTCTTTATGTCAGTAAAAAAGTGGTAAAGATGAACTTTCAAACAAGAGTTAAAAAAAAAACACAAACAACCAACCTTGGAGTAAGCTATGCTCAAAATGTCCACAAAATTGTCTAGTGTAAACAAAGTGAAATTTGGAATTGATCTCTATAGAAAAATCTAGAGCAGGAAGTGACACAAACCTTATTAATTTAATGCAAGCTCAAGCTACAAGATATTCACATCAATTCTCTCAAATCCTTTTTTGTTACTTAGTTGTGTGCATGCATCACAAAATGTCATTATAATAACTATGCCTTCTAAAATTATAGAACTGAATTATTCTGGCAGGAATCTGCATTTCTCTCTTCTTTACATACTCACAAATTATAAATTAATCCAATTGAGTAGCTAGCCTTTTAGGGAAATTGGCATTACAAAAAAAAAAAAAAAATCGTCACAGTTCTTTATTGGAAGGAAGAAACTACTACATCAAATCACACTTGAAAGCACAAGATTTTAGAGCAATTAAAACAAGTAAAAAATGCTAACAAAAAGTATGTGGTGGGGAGCTGGTGATGATGATATATACAACTAGCACTTTGCCAAAGGTTGAAGAATTTAAAACAACTTTTAAATGTTCAGCTCAGTTTCACCAGTTAGAACAAAATGGTGATGGATTTGGAATCCTTAAATAGTTCTTAATGCAGACACTTGAAGTTCCAGCATTAATATTCTATGTACTCATATTTCCTCCTGAGAATATAGGAAAAGAGATGGATATGATTAGTATTTGTATTTTCCAGTGAAAAAATTTCAAACCGTTAGAATTAGTACAACCAAAAATGCATGTAGATTAGCTCATGCTTAATCTTTTTTCCTTTTTATTACATAGTGTAAATGAATACAAGTGCATACTTAAAAAAACAATATTTTTTACATAAAATACAGAAAAAATTAACCCTGAAAGGTCAACCTGATTAAATCAATATAAATAATTTTTAAAAAGTAAATTTATGATAAAAAATTGTAGAATTCGTGTAAACTATTTATAAATTATAAATCTGAGAGAAAAATAATAAACAAACAAATGTTACAATAGAAGTATTCAAGGAAAAATCTGATGCATCTCAACTACAGTAAAGAGTTGAGAAGAAATAAGCTGATAATTTGGTGGATTGTACTTTTTATTTAACACACTACATTTAATAAATCGTCAGAGTCGAAATGTTAACACTTAAATGCCTATAGGTTTCTTGGTTCGAAAAATACAAGAGCTTGCCAAAAGACTTTTTAAAATCCCTACAGTATTAATCTATTTAAAAAGTGTGATGGTTTTCATTCAGTAATATCAGCAGATAACATGAGAAACAAAAAGAAAAACTCTTACAAGGCATTTGGTAGCTGGTCAGATGTGAAAAAAATTACCACAAAATATAAATGTTTTCAACAGCTAACTGCATTATAAATGACAACTACAATTTTAATGTCAAACAGCATTTTATATCTTGTTTTACAACCCATCTAGATTTTTTTAGTACATAGCTTTTTCTCAAAACTAAAATGTATGTATCACAATGAATTTCATAAATAAAATGTTGGCTCAAGGAAAAAAAGATTAAGTTTATCAAGCAAGTTCTTATGCAATCACAATTTCAGAAAACGTTTTTATTAAATACATTAAATTTTTCATTTTAAATTTTATTTAAACACAGATGTAATAGTTAAAATACCATAAATTTTACACATACATTTATTCTGTAATTTATATACAATAATGGTTTGAAAGTGATTTACAGTATTTGATAGAAGCACTTCTTGCATTGGGTAGAGCTTCAAATGTCTAAGCATGCAATGTATTATATTATAAATAGTGTCCTGATCCACCAAGTCTGCAGGTATTTCTTCATTTGCTTCTAAAGAAGTTTGTCTTGGTCTTGGTCATTCTGCTTTTAGCTGTTTATCAAGATATTCTCATAAGCATTCAATGAAGCCCAGGGAAGCAACTGTGGTCCAATCTGCATTTTACAATTTAATGTTTCTGAATATATGACACACAATTTTATCCTCCTGCAATATATGAGGATTTCAATCAAAGATCACTTGGTCAGATATAGGTAGGAGGGAATTCTGAAGAAAATGTGAGTATCAGCAGAATTTAAGCTTTCATTAATAAATGCAAGATCTTTTTTACCATCATACCAATACTCCATATCCACTGTACTGAAAATCTCATGAACCATTCTCCAGAACTATGCACATCCAGATACATGAATTAGTAAAAGCTTAACTTGTCTGTGAACACTATACAACAACAGGCAAGAGATGTGCTAATGTGTTGAACCACCCTTTATTATTATCGCATTTGTCAACTGTTTCCAAAGAACCAAACCATCAAGTATATGAAATTTTATTCTAAAGAAATTCTAATGCATTAAATAAATGATATTAATGCTACTATAGCTAAAAAAAGATTGTTGGTGATAATTGAAAACTTGATTAACAGCAGCCCATTCTGTGCATGCAGCATTTACACATTCATGTTTAAACAGATTAATTATTCAACACACAATATCCACAGATACCAATAATGCAGTTTGTGATCTGACCAGCATCATCATAATCAATTATCTAACTGAGAAAATGGTAAAATAGAGAAGCTGCTCTATAGTTTCAGCACCACAGTCTAATAATAATAGATGTGTATGAAAACCCTTGACAAACTCTCTTTTTAACATTAAAAAAAAAGTTATTTTTTGGTGTTCAAATTATTATAGCAGGCATTTATCTGAATTTCAATTTGATGCTTATATTTCTCTCTTCCCACCCAACATAGCAATAAATGTAGATTCCCCATAAAAATTCAAGCATAAAAAAGATACTTTAATGAATGAAATCTTGTGCTAAAAGTTCAAAATCTTAACAGAAAATTTTTAAATGCATGAATTTTCTGATATTCATGCATAAATGTATGTAACTATAAGCACTAATAAATTCATCTATATATGATATACAGGATATTTCACTCAGTACACCCATACACATTCAAACTCAAAATATTTTAATAGTTCTGATGACAAGAAGAATAGCAGGTAATTGGTTAAATCTAGCAAGTAATCACTTTAGAGATTTTGACTGAGGACAACATCATCATGGCAATGTTTAAATCTATAACTGTTAGTTTTGATTTGCTCTTCTTGTTGGAGAATAAAAAAGAAAAGGAAGATGAAAAAAAAAATTAAAGATCTTTTTGTCTGTTCGAGAAAGAGAAATTTTAACTAAATTAGAATTCTTAATTTTGCAAGTTATATGTTTTCATCCTACCTCACTTTAAATAACATGCCATCATTAAAATTGAAAGTTGAGAAAAAATTTTGGGTTTTCAATGTGTTGTATTTATGTTCCCCAACTTAAAAAGTAAATCCTTTCATTTTGACTAATATTTAAACTGTTTATTAGGAAAACAATTTTGACAACTTATCTTTGTATTTTTCATGAGGCATTAATAAAATAAATGTAAACATCATTGAAAGACAGAATGGACACTGATTTTAGCCAAATTCCTTTCTTTAGACAGGAAATGATTATCTTTTAAGCATCGAATGCAATTTACATTATTAAACTTCCTGTCCTAGTGTGAAAATTTTGTTCTATTTTTTAATGAAACTTTACATTTTGAAGGAAAGCAACCTGTCAAAATGTCCTATTCTACCACTGCAGATTTAATGTAACTTTAGCTCAAGTTTGAAAATTTACAATTTACTACCAAGAAAAATAATGATAACAAATAAAACACTTGTCTCTTTATATAACATGTTTACAAAATTCATCTAAGAATTTTACAATATTTTGTTTTCAAATAATGAGAGAGTTGCAGCTGCAAACTTGGCTTTTTCAATATCAACTTTTAATCAAAAGAAATAAAGAAAATAATGTAAACAACTAATTTTCTCCCTAAAAGTCTTATTTTTTCATAATTTTTTTAAAAAATGTTTAAACAGCAGCATAAGTTTATGATTAAGGAAAATTATAATAGGAAATAAATTCAAACAGTGATTTCTTTACATAACTGTCTAAAATATCCAATTCTGTAGGGATATTTTCCTTATATGAGATTATATATGATACAGACTTGAAACTGCCTTCACATGATCATGCACTAAAAAAAAAGGTAAAAATATATTTTGATAAAGTATGATAGAACTGAGGAGTGGAGGGCTTACATCAAAATAATGGATAATTCAAGTTACAAGCTAAGAGCAGCAAATTGATGTCTCTGTAGTTGCACTTCCTGAATCATTAAAACTCTTTAGAGAACTAAAAAAAAAAAAAAGCAATCATCTTCCATTCTTGTGACCTTCAAAATAATCTTCTAGAGGTTGAGCTGAGCAAATAGACAGATCACATTACATATATTTAAATAGACTGTTGATGTGACAATCATTGGTATCAAATGTGTGCTTACAAGAAAATAGGCTTTTTTGACTCAGCTGCAAAATATGACAAAGTAGTTCCATGAAAGGATATGTTGTTAGGTGATACTTCTGTAAGTGTCTTCAACAAATAAACAGTACTCCCAGCTTAATAGAAAATTGAAAGCATAACTATTACAATACAATAAAAGGAGAGAACAAAATCAAATATAAATATGCTGCCATAAGAATCATGGCCTAAATATCTAGACTATGAATGGAACAGACTTTGCTGATGTGGCTTAGGTCCAGAATCAGAATCTTTAATGAAAGCAAGTGTCAACACAGCATTGATATGGAAACTGCTGTTTACTCTCTCTAAGAGTACACCACTTACAAAAAGGGATAAACTGTAAAGGCACCACCAAACTTGCAACTATGTTGGAATAACTTCACAGTACTAGCCGTGTTCTTAAAACTGATTGGCCTTCTTCTTTTGCAGTATGGAAGACCATGGAATCTCTGAACAGTTAGATTGCAATAAATTAGATTAATAAATGCGTATCAGCTTGAGGAAAACCAAAATGATTAAATGATTTATTTCCTGTCCTGCCATATTAATGGTGCAAGCATCATAAATGAATGTATCTTAGCAAAATTTACAAATTTAAGGTGTGAATAAATATATACCGGATATCTACATGAGTAAATAATGAGTATGCAATATCACATACTGAAAAAGGCAGATTCCATGATGTTTTTCTATTCACCTGAAATTGTATTGTAGGTTATTCAGAACTTGGCTAGAGTCAACAACAGATTGCCAAAGATAACAACATTTCTCATGGATCTGTGGCCAATATTATTATAAAGTATGCCAAGGTGAATGTCACTAGTGTGAGAAAGTGATCTGAATTGCTAGCAACAGTGATATCATAAGAATACAAAAATTTGCCATTACTCATCACAGCCATAGTCAACATCCTCCTGCAGACATTGCCCATGGAACAAAAATGAAGCAAAGAACAAACAATTGTAACCAGAGATTTCCTAGAGGCTATGTAGCATATAAGCATCCTCTACTTTCAAATAGAAATGAAATGCTTCAGGTGGTCTTCTAAGAAAAAAAAACATGTCTAGCAAGACTAGTATACTGGTTTGTGAACTCTTCTCTGATGAGTGTACACTTAAGCAGTTCACATCTGGAGTTTGCACTTGGGTTTGGAGAAGCCCACACCAAGGTTGCAGCCTATAGTCAAGTATAGCAGCAGAAGTATCATGGTATGAGTTACACTCTAGCAAAGTGGAAAAGGCAAAATTTCTGTTTGCCAAAAAACTTTTTATTTTAGCCAAGTGCATTGCAATTTTAAAGTCATATCCATCATTCATTGTACCAACAAAGCATACTGTCATTCAATGCCGATATCCTTCAAGTGAATGGCACTACATGCTTAAGAAATCTAACTTCTTCTCTGGGTACCCTAAATCCATGATATGAATCTGATCAAAAATATGTGGGAACATCAATTTTCAGATGAGATCAACCCATCCACATCCTGACAATATGATGTAATTAGAGGATGTTCTCATATTAATATGTGGGAACCTGGACTAGAACACAATACAAAATTTCTGATTTAATGCCAAACAGCATAGAAGATTTTTCTGGTGCAGAAACTATCTCAATCAAGTCCTAATATAAAGTTGACACTAGCATATCTTTTTTTTTCTATTTTTTGCAACAAACTAAGATGTTATAATTACATCAGGTTGTCAAATTATGGAAAAGCACTTTCATACATATATAGAGAAAGAAAGCCTTAAAAAAAACTTTCATATATATATATACATACACATATACATAGGATTAAGTGATGAAAATAAATTATTCAACTTGGAAATAAAAAAAAAAAAAAAGCTAAATTCAGACCCATCCAAAAAAATTTATTTTTGAAACCCTCCGTTTTAAATATTAAACATCATTAAATATACTTAGTAATTTCTTTACTTTGGAGATACCTGCATGAAACTTGATATGCACATCTAGATTTTTACAAAAAATGTTTAAACTGCAAGATGTTTCCCACTTGGGCCAATTCTGCTCCTTCTAAAATAGTTTTAAAAGCACTTGTTTTGAAGAGGATAATCTCCCAAGTTGGAATTTCGAATGTTATGTTGTCGTCATTCAAACAAATGTAAATCATGCACAAGAAAATATATAAAAATATAAAATAACACGTAAAAGGTGGTACGTAAAAATTAAAGTATTTTGAAATTTTTTCACTTTTGTTATTTGAAATCGTATCTTAACTTTCTTTTTAATTTTTTCTCATTTTTTGTGTATATATTTATACTTTTTACATTTTTTATTAATTCAAAATATCAATATTTTAACCTTTTAAAATATATGTGCATATACATACAGATGTATACATGCATAATGAGAATCAACAACACTCCATCACCATGTTAAAAAGAACTTGATTTTCAACAAAGCAGCAATTTTGCTTTTTCAATTGCCAAATTCATCCTGAACATCTTACTGTTATCATCCAGTGTTGGCACTTCATCTGACAATGCAAGAGAACTTATAGTAAGTGCTGTGTTTATGCATCTAAAAAGCGGGTTAACCCACCAACTGGCATTGTAGTTATAAAAATAATAATATTGTTAAATCCTTAAAAATTAACTTCCATTTTAATTTCACCAAACTTTGCTTGTAACATTAGCCAGACACAAGTATCGATATTATAACAGTTCCTCCCTAAAAATCCAGTCTACATCCAGCTATATGCATTGATAATGATGGCCATTTTGGATTTTGAGATGGATACTTGTTACTGAGTAAAGAGAAAAAAATATATATTTCAGTCATATCTCCAGGAATGTTACATTTCAGGTTTTAAGACTCCCACTGCATTCATTTTAAAATCAATGTCACTTGACATATTACAAAATTACCAAATAGGAAAAGTGTGCATGGGTCTCAACTATTTTTGTTAAAAATATTAACAAGAACAAACAGTTCCAGAAATACAGATGTGCAAAATTTTAAACCTGTAATTATCTATATTAAAAACACAGCATACAAAATCTTACATGTATACATACATTGAATAATTTCAACCTTTCTTAGCCTAGCCATCAGTTTTAGGTTGAGCTCACCTAATTCAAGCCTTAAATCTACATAGCTAGAAAATGAGGAACCCAAAAACATTTTTTCTCCATTTTTTTTTTTTTTTTACCTAAAACTAAAATCAGAAAATCTCAAATGTACTTGGTCATATCAAGTGCACAGCCTGCTCTAGGTGCTTGATCAATGACATGTCCATATTCAGGAAAATCTTGCCTATACCAGATACAGATGAAATACTCCAAACATCAGGTTGTGCCAATCATGGATGCTGATGGAACCCTATTCTAGCAAAATAATGTATGCCAAATATTTTACAGGAAAAAAATTTGCAGAAGCCCCTTAAAAAGAGATTTTCCAATATTTGGCACCTACTGAACAAAATCTGTAGGACAATTTAGAAAACTGTCTCTGCCACTAGGAGCCAAAGGCATTGCTGCAAGAGTGGAAGAATAACCTCCTAGCTAACATTTAATATTTAACTAAATCTATGAGATGCCAGTATCAAGTATCAAGAAAGACTACCCCCACTAGCAATCCACTCAATCCTAGCATACATAAATTGTTTTGGGTGTCTTGTGAAACTACAGGATACAGTGCCCCAAGGCCAGATTAAAAGATAAGCTAAGTAAGCTGCAGCTTATGGCCTCACATTACTAGGGGTCTTTAAAAGTTATCAATATCACTTACAATAATTTTTACAGTGAACTTTTTTATGATAAAAACAATATACTTTTTCATTGCATTTTACCTTTAAATAAGTTGTAATATATTTTATTATTTTGTACATTGCTTTTCATATTAAAACAAAACTGTCTTTAATTTTTTATGATATGGGGCCTCTCACACTTGGCTTAGCTTAGAGCCTCGTGCTTTCTTAATCTGGACCTGCCCTGCCCTTTTGTGTTAAAATTGATTATCAATCATGCATAGTTCTATAGAATAAAAAAATATATATATACCCTGATATTAAATGTATTTCTTTGAAGAGAATATATTTTAAAATAAAACTGAAAAAATTTCCTTAGCATTATAATAATAATAATAAAATCTTAACAGAAGTTTACTTCACGCAGTCAGGTCTGGACAGTAGGTAATGCAAAACAGAAGTCAAAAGAGCAAGAGATTCTTTAAAAGAAAAAGCATAAAGCAAGATATGATCAGATATACTGGATTCACAGTTCAGTAAGAAGGCGGCTCAAGAGGGTAGATCTACAAGAAAAGCTTTTCAAAGGCACTGCAACAGATACCAATAATTTGCAACAACATCCACCCACACAACTACAATTGTTTACTGTCCATTTTTCTTGGCTCAGTTCCAAGAATGTATGTGGAAAAACACAGGTTATAATGTCATCATACATTATAAGATTACTACAGTATAAGCAGCTTAATGACAGCACTCGATTTTATGGAGTGGTGCCATATAACTTAGTCTGCACAATCTGGTTTTCATTATCAGTCAAGTCATTTGGCATCAGTTACTTTACCTCATTACTTTTAAATCCTTCAATAAATCATCATCATCATTTTCAATATGGAAAATTTCATAAAGAGAGAACAGCAGGAATAAATAGAAATTTAACCCCTTTATTGCTGACACCAACTATAGTCAATAAGCAGCATGTTATACTGTTAGGGAGGGTACCATCTGTAATGAATGTAAACATTTCATATTCAACCAAAGAGAAAAGGATTTATGAAAACAGTAGCAAGATACAAGTCATTTATATTATCCATAAATAAAATGCAAAATCAATTTTTAAAGTTGTTACATTTATATCAATTTCAATAACATGTGAACACCTGAATAGACCTAACTACTTGTTAAATGACCAGCATATTCTACAGCAACAATTACAAAAAAATAAAAATAAATATTTTATTATTAACTATCTTTGATGGTGAATCATCAAGACAACTGTAATAAATGTGAAAATCTAAAACAGCTTCATGATTGTGTATGATGGAAAACAGTTTACTCTTTTAAAAAAATGTATATTTTATGCCAGGCATATTGTGTTGCATATCTTCTTTAACAGCAATATTTGCAATATAATAGACATTCTTAAAATAATGAAATATATATATAAACAAACAAAGCAGTTTTTTAACAAACAAATATATTAGCTTTTCAAAGAGTGATACTAAACCTGCATTTACTTTAGATATCAAGTTCAATAAATCCAGCTAATAGTGTGATATTATTTATTTATCCCCCCCTTTTTTAAAGAAAAAAAAAAAACTAAAGCTATAATTTTTTCCTAAATTTTCTATACAGACAATAAAATTTTTGTAAAAAAAAAAAAAAATTTGCCTAAAACATTAAAGTCAATATGTAATCATTGGCTACAAGAAAACGTTTTAATTCCAGCAAAAACAAAAGTATATATGTCTGAAATTTAAGTAGTTCCTGGCAGTATAAAGTTTAAAACAAAAACACACCATGTTCAAAAAATGATGTAGAGTGGGAATGAGTATCTTCTGTAAGAGTGTTAAAAACTGCAAAGAGAACTTAAGTGCATGAAGATCTGGGTTAGTAATGCCAGAAGTAAAAATGGACAGCCACGTAAGATGTCAATCTAAACCTCAACTTTCATTATTAATTTAGGTAATCTTTTCCCTACAGTATATTTTTTTAAAAATTTGTTACAAATACGTGCTTTACCAGTCAGGTAACAGAGTTCAAAGATTATAATAAGGTAATATAAATGTGTGCAAATTTATAATTGAAATCATTATTAAATTTTCCCTCTAAATAAAATGTACTAAATTTAAATAGTTAAAGAGAATTTTAGTGTATTCTGGTATATCAGAGTTTCAACATCATTTAACTTTATGGTCACCTCCTGCTAATATTTCATAGCATGTCATAACTAGCACCATAAATTGTTTGAAGAAATCTAACCAGTTAAAAATGCATGCCTCTTTCGGTCTCTTCTACAATCATCAATTTATAGACTTGTTAAATCAAACTAAGGGCATGTGGATTAGAATGTTACTTATTCTATCTCATTGTCTCTAATAAGTTATATGGTAAGAAAAATTGCTTAAGTCTTTCTCAGTTTAAATCTTAGCAGATATAACTATGGATTTGTCCTGCTTCTAGCAAAGTACAAGAATGCTTTTAGATTATTTTTAGCCTTACATATAAAGAAAGGATTGGTGAGGTATCTGAATTTTTAAAAAAATTTTTTTTAAAATTTCAGTGTATTAAGCATGCTTTGCTATTTATTACTCCAAAGATTTATTATCACTGAGTTTTGGTAGAAGAGAATGAATATCAAAAATTCATGCAAAGTGAATAAATAAAAATGGCTTCAATTCTCATTACAATAATAAATTTAATGAGCAAAATGAGAAGCTAGATTGATCCTGAACATGAAAGAAACCAAGTAATAAGATTTTCTTTCTGATGTATATCCTTCACAAATACATCGTAATGTGGCTAATACATGAAAGATTATGGATATGTATAGCATTGTGCACAACCCAGGTTTTTATGAAGTAAATAAGTATGGCAAAAACAAGATGCATTTTATAGCTCGTAATGCAGAATGACAGGAGGAAACAGCTTTCAAGATGAGAACAAGCAAAGTCTCTTGGATTAATGTATATATTAAAAAATGTTCAAGTTTTTCATTGTCTTTCTGTCAGTCACCCAGTAGCATGTTTAACTAACGACAAAAAAGAACTAGTACATTTTTAAAAAAAACTATATAAGCAAAAATAATTTTTTGATCATCAATAAAAGATTAAATCTAAAAGAGATAAACCATCATCAACTACAACAGAATGTTTGTTTGTAGACTTTATGAAAACACATAAAATGGCAAATTTCAAACAATAAGAACCAAACAAAAATTATATCAATTATCTCATGCACTGTATTCTTGTATACAATATTTCATACACAAAAAGCAGTTACATAGAAGAGAAAACTCATGCGACATTTGCTTTAAAAATACACCTTTTCCTATTCTGTGCTACTAAAACCATGTTAGTAGCTTTTACAAACTAGTTTAAAACAAAAAAAAAAACTACCATAAATGCAGTAAATTCAACTTGTGCATAAATTTTTACTAGAAAGCAATAAAGAAGAAGAAACTACATGTCTCAATTTACACTATGCAGTCTGCATTTATCTGAATATACATAACACACACACACACACACCACACAAATAAGAGTAAGTTAGGGAAATCTCTAAAGCATTTAAAATGATTTCTATCATCAATTTAAGAGGGTTTTCAGAGAAAGCCACTTAGCAGCTTTTTTTTGTTGTCTGTTTGTGTGTGTAGACCTTTGTGCCCAAGTTGCTAAAGATTTATTCTAGCTTCTCAAAACAGGAAGTTTTCTGATGAGAAATTATTAAGCCAGCTGATTAGCTAAAACTTTTTTTTAAAATTATTATAATTACAAAACCAAGAAATAACAATGACTTTTTTGTTTTGCTTTGTTTTGTTTCTGCTAATCTTATGGACCCTGTTTAGTACCCATAAAAAAAAAAAAAATCTTATAACTTATTTAGAGTTGCTAAGATGCTTTACCTCAACTGAATCTCGTAATCCTTGGAGTTCCTTGTCAATATTCTGTTCAGCTATATCCCGAGAGCGTTCCTGAATATCTAGTCGCTTGCCTAATGTTAGTTTGTCTGTCTTAAAAGCCAAGGATAAGCTTTGAAATTTATTCTGAAAAAGAATGAAACAAAATTAAGTTAATACAATTACAAATATATGTGGGGGGAATTAGAAATACTTGTCATTATTCTTATCATGCAGCTAAAGCTGATAGTAGAAGAGGGTAAAGTTCATCATTTTAAAAAAAAAAAAAAAGAGCTTATTTTATTTTTGTTTGTTTTCCCAACAGGCTCAGTGCTCTTTCCATCCTAATTATGTCTTTATTTTATTTGCCTCTGGTAGTTTTCTTTCTCTCAGTCTATCATTCTGCAGATGTTAGAAAGCTGGTAGCTAATCTGACAGTTACACATGCCACAGTGTGTGTGTATATTATACTTAAATTTTACCCTGAAATTTTTTTTCTTCTTTTATTTATTATGCGGAGTGATGCAATTATTTTAAATTCTTAAAAAAAAAAAACAACTGCACAATAGATGACAAAAACTATGAATAACCTAAAGAAATGTAAAAAAAAAACACAACTTTCTAAAAATTCATTTTTTCTTTTAGTTATAAAAAAAATTACAGACCAGTGTTTTGTTTTATTTGACTTCTAGCAGGAGATTCAAGTTACGATGAATCAACTAAACTCAATACTGTAACACCATCCATACCTGTGAAAAACATAAACCTGAGCGCACAGCTGTACATGACACATCAGTCCTAACACAGCAACAACATTAAAAATAATAATAAATAATAATAATAATAATAATAATAATAATAATAATAATAATTGCATTTCAGAAAAATTGCAAACCCAATAGAATTTATCATCTAATATGAATTCAGTTAAACACAAATAAAATAAAAATGCAACATATAAAATACAGGGGTAAATAATTATAGATATATGAAAAATGTCCAAATTATGTAATGATTAAAATGTAAATTAAACAAGATTTTAAAATGAAAATGAAATAAAATGTGCATCATGCCTGTACATGCATATAAAAAATAAAATAAATAAAAAAGTAATGAAATAAAATAAATAAAAAAGAGGCAGAGTTGGATTTTCTGTGATGATTACTTGCGTATGTAAAATTGACATTTCCATTTAAACTATGTACATATAGCAGTTCCCATCAACAAAATCAATGAATAAGTTTTGTAAAGAAAATGAAAAAGCTCTTCACAAATGTTATATAAATATAAAAACTTACCTCTATCTCGGTATCTGTTAGCTGATCAGTGCTGGAAAAAAAAAAAAAAAGAACTGTCATTAAAACAGATTGAAACAGAACATTAGCATATGTTTACAAATTAAATCCACCTCCTACATCAGGTTGGCACATACAGAATATCCAAATACTAGCTGGAGTTAGACAGGGGTATCCACCTTTTGGCTACTCTAAGAGCTTGAAGTACAACTTTATGAAAACTTTCCATTCCTTGTTGATCACTTGATGACACGTGCGAAATCTGACAACTTCTGCCAGGTCAGTCCAAGTCAGAGCCAGGGACAAGCAGCAGCCAGGATAGCGTGAGAGTTTCATTAAGAGGAAAGAAACCCACGCTGGGTAGTGCTTACTGCTGCTGCTAAGGCTGCAGGCAGTTAGTTACCTATGCTGCTCTATAGTGAGCATGCTCAAACAGGGCAGCTAAGGTAGGTTTGAAGGAAAAATGACATTGCTACTGCAAAGCTGTTTGTTGGATAAAATTAGAAATAATGATCTAAAGGTTTGGCCTGGCTAAATTATTCAACTTGCTTTTGTCAAACCCATTGATCATTGGATTTGCTTGAAGAAGAGTCCTGCAAGAGCTATCTGAATCATACCATTATTAATTTCTTTCTATGCTTCTAATTTGTGCACTGTGGAGAGCAGACTTGGTTAGTTTAATTAGGTGGAATACTGTTCAGACCACTCGTACACAAAAGTGACAGAGTGAACATTCAAGAGGGAGGGGGAAAAGTAAAACAGCAATCCTTGATAAACTAGTGTGCCTGATTTAAAAGTTAACATATTTCATAGGAAAGAAATATGTAAATCCCCCCCAAAATAGAACAGTGTAAATTAGAGTGTTTCTGCACATTTAGGATATAAACACTTTTGACATTGACAAAAAGGTTTCTCTCATCCAAAAAAAAGAAACAGAAGAAAAATACCAAAGTAAAGAGAAAAGGTAAGTAGATCTTTAATTTAAAAAACGGTGATGTAGTTATTCAGAATGAGGCTTATCAGGGGAAAAAAGCAATGATTTGGTTCATTTTGTCCATCATGAGGCAAAAACCAAAAACACAAATTTAACCACAAAAATTAATAAAATCATTAGTTTAAAAAGATTGCTAATCTTCTACATGGTTCTAAATAAGAAAACTAAAACAAGTTAGTCTCATTTTATGTACAGCAGAAATTGTATTTTTTAAACCAGTTTCAGAGAAAATTAAATTTTATTTCTGGAACAGTAACCAACTTTTCTTTCACCGACTTCAACACATAGGAATGCTTCATTGTTAGCTTGCCCATTTTTATTATTGAAATAATAACAATAATTAGAGAGGATCCTCCTCAGCATTTTCTGAACATTTTTAGAAATAGGAAATTAGGTATTTATAAAATCATGATGATGATTGTTATTGGAAAAGAGGAACTTATCACTGACATGTTTCTTCTACCTCTTGATTTTTAAGCACTTGACCTAAACAATACTCAAAGTTGTGAGATTCTTCTGTGAAGGGGCAGTATAAATTTTTTAAAAAAAATTAACCAATAATATTTATTTATTCAAATTGAATAGCATTACTGAATCATAAGCTAATCAAGTAGAATCAGCAGATCTTTAATAAATATATTTCAATGATAAATGTAATACATACTTTTCAAGTGTTTGTGCATTTGTTTGTTACTCACTCACAGCCAAACTCTAGCATCTAGAGGCCCCAAATAGGTATTTCAGAATTTGGGCAAAGCTACTGCATATTGGCCTAAAGACATTTTTTTTCCTGTGCAGCACAGAGTATCCCAGCTAGTTTACTAATAACTATGATAAAAATATGAAAAAGGCAGTTAACAAAAAAAAAAAAAAGAAAAAGATTGGTTTGTCAATTGATGAGGTATTTTAGTTAGTGCATTGCCATTATTATCTGATTTTGTACGCTTATCTTGCTGATTGGATCTTATGTACACTCGATCTATAAAAAGGTTGAGGTTTTTAAACATGTTCAAAGTTACTATTTTCATTCTTAAATTATTATTTTCTAAATAAATACAAATACTTTGTTGCCCTTTAAAAAAAAGAAAGAAAAATCTTGGTAGCTATGGCAACTTTACTAGTCTAAATGTTAGGGTCTGCTGATAGGAAATCTCTTTAATAGACATGATTTATGGATCTCAAAGCATCAGTTGTGGGAAATCTGCCATCATTCATTAGCTAATAAATGAAGAAGCCAAAAGTCGCAGCATTTATGCGATTGACTACTGCCAGTTTCTCTAAACTCAGTGTTTGTTCTAATATTTGCTCAACCACCTCTCAGATAGACCAGATAATTTCTACCAGAAGCCAGGGGAAATCCACAGTGTAGCGCACAGACACTAAAAGCTGCTAGCCATATTCTGGACCAGAGTAAAAATCAAATCAATCAGAAGAGCTGCACTAAAACATGCAACTGAATCAGCAAAGACAAAAGAAAACAAAACAGCTTAATTTTCAAACTGGCAAATTTCACTTTCTCCACAAGAGCAAACATTCAGTAGACAAATACACAACTAATTGAAGATTTTCTAATATCCAGAAGAATTAAATTACAAATGAGAAGTCAGCTCTTAAGATAAACAAGGACCCTTTCTAGTTTGACTAGATACATATGGGATAAAGAAAAAAAAATGGGAGGGGATTCTAATTGAGAATCAAGTAATCTGAGTAAGTAAATAACTATATTATTATTGATAGCCCTGCATGTAAAAAATCCTGAAAATCCTGTGATGTTCTAAGCTGCTTTATTACCTGCTACTAATCTCTTATAGATTTGGTTTGCTTACAGAAAAATGACTGATTTAAAAACAATAAACATCAACAACAAAATCCACACACTATTACAGAGTCCAGATTACTTTTTTAGGGGTAATAGTTTTGCAGAAGTGTAAGATCAAAATTAAATTTTAACGTTAATGATCAGGTAGGTCCTTGCAAACACAAAGTAACATTTAAAAAAGGAAATATAAAGTACCGTTGACTAAACATATCATTTTTATTTCTTACTGATAAACTATAGAACCTGCATTTCTAAAGTTTGTTGATGCCTTTTCAACATCCATATTAAAGAGATCTAAATATTCCTGATGGGTTGCAAGTGCCAGATTGAGAAAAAAACCAACTCAGGTAAGTAAGAATTTTTCATTATCCATTCGACATGGTTGGAAAGCAAGAAAAATTGATGCAACAAGATGACTATTGAAGTACATGAGGCAGGAATATCTCATAAAGAAACTAGATGTCAGCTGAATATCTATTATTTAGTCATCTAGTTGTCAATCATCACAACACAGACTCAGTTGCTGATCTTCCATGTTGGGCAGTAAATAACTTTATTCTTAATATCCTAATATATTAGGGAGGATGGTATTTGCTCATGCAAGGGTCCTCAGAGAAAAAGTTCTTCAAACAGCAGCAGCAACTAGCAAAGGCCCCAGAGCAACTGAGAGACTACCTGGGTCAGAGAATGAGAGAAAATGGACTATCAGAACCTTCAAAAATAGTAATTTGTAACCCATAATTTATTTCAGTGATTAAACAACAGTCTAAATGATGTTCAAACATTAGTTTTTTTCACATTGAGCATTTCAATTCATTTATTTCTGAAAAATTATAGGTGGCTGCTTAACTTATGGCTAGGTACAGAAAATTATTGTACCATCTCATTAGAGCTCCACCAAACTGAGAAAACAGAAAGATGCCATTTTAAGATTAGAGAGACCTTTAACAAGTTTTAACATTATTTTTTCATGCTCATTTGTTAATGTATTGAGTGTTATAAAAGAAAAAAATGTGTAAAAAATTTTTTTGGTCTGTAACTTGATATTTTCCCCTCATCAGGGTTTCAACTTATATTCCAAATAGACATATCTATAGATAGATTCATCAAAATTGGATTAATGAAAAAAATTTTAAAATTCATGTGAAACAGATTACAGAAATTACTTCCAATAAAATTTGTCAATTGAATGAACAATTCACCAGTAATGCACTCACTGAAGCATGCAAATCCATCCAATGACTGATAAGAATGTGCTCATCAATTACATTTTATCTATCCCTTTCAATTCTATGTACAAATACTCCCAGGAAATCCTCTACTTCATCTCAAAATGCCTCCCATAAGGTCACACAATTAGTACATAACAGCTATTAAGCTGGAAGTTAAGTTCGCTGAAGAAAACGGTGGTAATATGGCTGTGTTCAAAAAATGTGTCAGCAGGAAATGTGTTAGGACAGGCGTAAAAAGGAGGATACGTTATGAACTACAAGGAAAATCATGAAGGCAAATTGCAGCTGCAAAGCCAGGTAGACTAATATTATGGGTAAGTTGGAGATGTGCTAACCCAATGCACCATGTGTCACGGACTTAATACTGTATAGCTGATACCAAAAAACCAAACAAATTGAAACAGACAATCACTGCCTTTACATTTCTCCCTATCTTTTGCTAATGTACAGTATTTATCATGATGGTCTCCAAAAGGTGTGTACCATATCATGTAATCAGAAAATAGCTGAATGTGTTGACTTCTGTTAAGCTAGTTGTGAATCCAAATGTTGGACAACTTGAAACAGAGCTAAATACTGCCTCATATTATCAAAAATGAATTTGAGTTAAATTTGACTTTTAGCATGCCGAAATATTTAAAAAAATCAAGTGCTGAATATAGATAAAAATGACATGCTTGTCTTTTTAAAGTAGGCAAATCAACACAATGCAGATGACTGAACACCAAAATCACGCAGTGACTAGTCACAAAGATTTCAATAGCAGAACCAATAATGATATCTGTAGTCTGTTTCAAATATCTCCTTGATTACAAACATGTTGAAAAACTATTCAACACCCCATTTATCCAGAAGATCATTCCACAAAGTACTCTTATGATATGTAAAAAAAAGTTCATTAATATTCATGTGCCTAGAAGTACCCTAGACAGAAATGCAATGCAACAATGTTATGAAAGATTCAACATATTGTTCTGACCAGTTGAAAGTTTTGCCAATGACTGTAGTTGATCCAGCCTTGTCTTATTATACTCCAAATCGACTTATCTATGAATGAAGAAAAGAAAAATGGAAAAATTAGCCAATATGAATTGTACTCTGTATTGACCTTCAGGCTTAAAATTATGGTAAATCATTCATTACGTCTACTAGATATTTTTGCATTTAAGACTTCCGTCAATAACTATCCATAAATCTTTTCATAATTAACATTATTTCACTTAGCTTCTCCCATAAATGGTTGCTAACATCACTGTTCATTGTTTAATGCTCATAAAATAAATAATAAACAATATATGTTAGATTATAATAAAAGTTATTCTTAATTGCACTACTGGTATAAATATTTTCAGTTGCATGTTACACATGCTCATGATTTGAATTTGCTTTACTATCCCTAAAACATGTATCAATTTTGGAGATTTGATTTCCTTTGGTAACCCTATTCTGATAGATAAGTCTTAAAACTCCTGCCTACATTACATTTCAGAAAGAGTTACATATAAAGGTCTGAAGAGGATACATGAAACTGGTACTGTTCACAATAGGCACAGTTGAGAAAGAAAGCACAAACTCTTAAAAATTGATGTTAAGTACCTCAGGATATGTTATGTTCTCTATGCAATAGACAACAAGCTAGTAAATATCATGAAAATGACCTACCTACAAGATTAAGCGTTAACGTTTCTTCAAGAATAGTAAGACACACATTAGCATAAAATTGTCACAATGAATGCATAACAGCCTGAAAACCTTTACTAAGAGGCAACCAAATGACAAGGCTGAAATAGCATAAATGAAACAATGGGATGGCCAAACCTGAGAGAAAGTGCTCTTTACAAAGAAGTCCAAGTATGAAATATAGCAATAATCAACAACAACTTGTTCAAAGGCAAACCAAGGAGCAGTATAACAGTCAGTGTACAACAGCTACAGTGGAGCTTTGGGGTAGTAGATCAGTACAAATGTGGGACTGCATATCAGCCAAAGGTGTCGGAGATTTGCTTAAAACTGATGATATACGACTGACAACAGGTACAGGCAGATTCCATCCATTATTGGGCCGAGAATCATCTTCCAACCTAATAATGACTCCAAGCATACAACCAATGTGGTGAAGATTTTTATATAGTAGCCATCACCTGGTATCTGAAGACTTAAATACATATGATTGTATATTTTTGCATATTTTTATAACCTATCAGTAGAATCCAAAATTTAAGTTTAATACAAGCATGATCAAATATTTATATTAGGTTTTCTCTTAGCCATAAGATAAGCGATAAATGCAGTATGCTCCTGTATCATGTCATAGCACACATTCACGAAAGAAAAAAATTTAGTCATCAAGAAATAATTTGTTTTGACACATATTTCAGTAACAAGATTATATTACTAAGGCAACTCTCACTGACATCCCAACAGAGTTCATTCTTCACCTTCATGCAGCAATATGGATAAAATGGAGGAAAATTTTCATTAATTTGACTGCTGTTGCAATATTTGGTAATCCCCTGCAGTACAGAAAAATTCAAATATACTAACAGTTGGTGAACAGAAGAAAAGCAAACTAGAGGATGAAGCTTTGTTATGAACCATGAGGAAAATTGTGGTCAGGAAATCAAATGGCAAACTAAATTCATCTGTTCACAAACAAAAAGGTGTGGGAACTTGTCTGAGATATGGCTCAGCACATAGCAACCCAACATGATGCATTTAAGAATAATACAGGCAATTTCCTTTCTTTGTTTTTAAATTTAAAAAGTAACTTTAAGAAAAAATATTCATTATAGGAAACAAAGACATTCTTCTCGCTGCACCTCTCTGGTATATAATCAATAGGTCTCAACAACACTAGTGTTTCAAAGTTGTGTCAGAAAACAGCTGCTCTGGCTTCTCACTGTTAACCTCGATAGTTCTAGTGACCTAGACAGACCACGTTTTTGGGCAGCTAGTTCATCAACAATATTCTTGGATATCAAGACAAGAAGAAGAAAAATCAATACATATTTGTTTAATCAAATCTCAACAAAATATTAACCTGTTTTCTCCACCAACTGCTAATCATATTTCTTACTCTTTTTGTACAAAATAGTGCTGCAGTGACCTTTTCATTTTTTAAAATAAATTTTGTTTTAAATAAACAGTGAAGTATTTTATAATTTACCTCCAACCACAACGCACCAATGCTGTTCAGTCAAATATTAGATTAGAGATAATACAAAAACAAAACAAACAAAATTTTTTCAAGACAAGTATGACTGGCAACCTCAAAACTACATTAATATTTTAAAAAATTCAAAAGCCTTGTCCTAGCCTTATTTCTAAATAGCTATGACAACTAAATGCATAAATAATTGTTCTTTGCAGCAACCAGTGCTACCTTTCTTTTCAGGAATTTCATGTTTCACTTTCCCTCTTCTCTCTCCATCCCATCAAGCAGATAGACTGACAGGCAACTAGTTTTGAAAGAGTGACATAATTACAAGTTAATTTACTAATTTTAACCAACTATATACATATTTTTAAGTAAAATTATAAAATTAAAAATAGCTCCCCCCTCACCACAAAAGTAATCTTTCTATAATTGTTATATATGTATTAAAAGCTTTCAGGTTTATTATCTCTTTACTATTTTAAAGTGAAAATAAATTAACTAAATTTATTTTTTAAAGATCACTGACCTGTTTCCAATGCTAAAACCAGCTTTGCACAAAATAATGCTTTTAACAAGATAAGCAATTAAATAAATAGTCATTTCAACTGACAGAGAAGCACTAACCTTAAAACTCATTAACCTGGAATTCATATCATTTCTGTTAGCCTTATATAATGCTTGATTTGAATATTCAGAATGACTTAGTAGACCAAATTATGATAGATAGATAAATAAAAGCTTTATTTCTTTTTCATGTATAAACATGCAACTAGCTGTGATGTCATAACTACAGAATTTATTATTTTAAGATTTTCAAAAAGACAGTGATTTTGACTGATGTCAAAGTGTAAAATTAAATAAACTCAGATATTCCAAAAATGCAACACTTTCTAATAAAATCAAGTTACAACATGATGCAAATTACATGCATCTAATGTCATACATAGTAAGAGAGTTTTACCTAGGTTTCTCAAGCTTGACTGCATTATCCAATATGTAAAACATCACATGCCCATTTCTACTATTGATCCATTTTTAGTTTTATGCAACATAAGAATTTGTTATCAAAAACAGCTATAGATTTTTGCATGTGAAAAGTATGAAAGATGCAGTAAGGATGAAACATTATTGGTGAAATGTTATTTTGATTTTTAATGATGCAAATGAAAGTCAGAAAAAAACATGTAAAGCCTGTCAATTTAGAGACCTATGACACAGGTCATACCATAAGGTCCTTCAGTGTTTCATTTGTTTGTTTAATATAGATTTTATGAAAAGATTAAAAACAAGAAAACTTGTGCTGTATCTGATTTTTTTAAAAAAAAATTAAAATCTTAGGAAACCCAAACATCCAAAAAATGTATTCTCTCTTTTAAATACATAGACTGAGAATATAAACTAAATGCATATCAGAACCTAAGTTCCCTCCTGTTGCATTACCTTTTTCAATAAATCACTAAATGTATTGGCAATGAATATTTATTTTCATACTCATCATCTCGTCAAACAAGAAACAAGATGCATGATAACAGATGGCTTTAACACAGATTTTACAAAATGAAGAAACAATATAGTTTCAGCTATTTACAATAGCTAGTTGATTAGCACATTAAGAATGTAGAACTTAACAATTTGTTTGAATTTAACATTTGTAGCATAAATGCAATGAAACAAAACCAAGCTAAGTTACAAAAGTGTGCGCATATAAAACAGTTATATGATTTTTGCAGATCTAATAAAATATGCCTTTATTAAAAATTGTCAGATGCAAAAGCAGACATTCGGTGATGTACCAAACTTATTTAGAAATACATTTCCATTATGTTTTTAAAAAACAAAACAAACAACAACAAAAATTGTTAATACTATGCAGTTAATCATATCTCTCAAATTTTTTTTAAGTATAGGATTTTATTTCCATATCTTTTATATGAGCTATGAAATTTCACCATAATCTAAGGTGATTCAGTTTCAAAAAAGAAACAAACGTGGACCCCATCAAAAAAAAAAAGAGAGTCATTGGCCACAAGATTCTCTATTTAGTAGAAAAAAGTGTGTTCTAAACTAAGATGATCAAAAATCTGTTTTCTTACTAAATAGGAATGTATCACAAGTAATACAATATAGAACAATATACCTTTGATTTTAAACATCCAAAAGAAAAACTGCATTATATAATGCAATAGCATATATTTGTACATTTTTCACTGTTTGTGTGCACATGCACTCTCTCTCAAATGAAGCAACAGAGAAAATTCTACCCTTTTCAGCTTTCTGTAATACAAACATCTCAATCCCTTAAGTAACTACATGGTAGCATATATGAAATAACTAAAAAAATACAAAATTAATCGGCCATCATGTGATTATCCCACCTTCTTTGGTATTGCTCCTCCAAAGCTTGTATATCTTGATAGAACGTTTCACCTTGCTCAACACTTGCATCACCTAGATTTTCAGGAAATTTATCTAGATGACTGTTGAGGAAATGAACCTTCTTTATGCTCATGTTTCAACCCAGACGATGAAAATTCTTAAGCAATTTTTTAATAAGATCTTTATAATTTTCAGCTTTTTTGTTTCCCAGGAAATTTTTCATAACAGCCACGAAAGAATTCCATGCTCTTTTCTCCATGATCATTCATGGAGCTTGTGAAATGTTGATCTCTCATCAGTTTTCTAATTTGTGGCCCGTCAAACACACCAGCTTTTATTTTTTCATAACTGAGGCTAGGAAATGTTGTGCATATAAAACAGTCACCTTCTATGCTCAGAGCTTTAACATACTGCTTCATTAGACCCAGTTTGATGTGGAGAGAGGAAAAGATGATTTTTACCTGATCTACTAGTGGTTGGTTTTTGATATTTGGTTCTCCGACATTTAAGCATGTTCTCATCGGCCAGTTCTTTGAGTCCAATGCTTGTCCTTAGCTCTACTATCCCATAGGCACAAGAAACATGGATATTTTGTGTATCCTCCTTGTTGACCAAGTAAAAAGTTAACCATTTTAAGATCCCGTAGAACAAAAACTGGAGCAAATGCAAAATGCCATAGAACAAAAATTTGATGTGATAGGCAAAAACTGATTTTATTTTTGAAATCAGCACCACAAAATTAGTTAAAAACAAGTGTCAGATCTTAGTCAGCAAAAAAAAAGTGAAAAATGTTGGCCAGTGATATAATCCACTTCATGACATTGACTTCAACTAAATCCCATTTTTCTATTCCTTAATTTTTTTTGTTTACATCTACAAATAAAAATCAGAATGAAATGCCACTATTTCTTTTTAAGTGCATGCATGATGTGAGTTAAAATGAAGTATTATCTTCTCTTCTCTCCAGGTATGCAATATCTGTTTGCTGTGGTCATTAAGAAATTGGTTTGTAATAATTATAGTGCAGAATTCCCTCCAAGATCATATAGCCAAAACCATAAAGTTTGAATATCACTCCTTATGCCTTTCTTTGTAACTTTTAAAAGTATCTTTCCAGTTAGATGATTGTTAGGTTTTCTTCATTTCTAGACATGATTGCTTTCTTTAGCCACTTGTTTCTAATCTACAAAACGTCCAATGCACTAGCTACAAATATTTCAAGCACTCCATTTATAAGGCACCGTAATCTTTAAATGGGAATATAACATTAAATATCAATGCAACACTGAGAATCTCAGAAGAACCTATTAATTAGAGTTGGTTGTATCTACATGCAACAGGATCATAATTTGGCAACCTGTGGTAATTGTAATGTGTTAGTATGTGGAAACAGCACAGAAACAAGCAACAGAGTAAAAGTCTATCTATATGTTATTAGTTTGCTGAACCACCTTTTCCAGCATGTAAAGCTTCTACTCTGTTTGGCATTTAATCAATGAGATCTTGTAACACAGCCTCATCTAGGTTCTACAATATCCATATGAACATTTCCTTTAATTCCATCATATTGACAAGTTGTAAATTGGTTGGTCTCATCTGACAATCCAAATGCTTTACGGATTCGTTTCAAAACTTTGGGGTATTCAAGGTAAAAAAAACACGAATGCCTTGATTACTATTTAGACTGTGGTTATGTGGAAATTGTAGCACCATTCTGCTAAAGAATATGGGCATTAAATCTCTATGTCTTGTTGGTACAATGAGAGATCTCTCTTTAAATTCGCAGTGTACTTTGCAGAATTGAAACATCCTCCAACAAACACTAAATCTGACTTTCATTTTGTTATAATTATTTTCTTATTGTATTCAAATTCTACTTATATAAACTAGATGGTTCATTCTCCTTAGAAGGTAATGGGTAATGCCAAAACTATGAAAAAAAAAATTTTATTTTTTGAGTATTCCACCAAAAGTAAAAACAAATCCAATTAAAATCAATAAAATTTGCTTGCTTCTACTTTTTCTTAGTAAACACTATCCCTACTAAAATATTTCATAGATGATGATTAGTATCTTAATATATTATTTTATTTAGTCATATACAGGTGCATCTCAAAATATTAGAATATTGTGGAAGAGTTCATTTTTTCCCGTAATTTAATTCAAACAGTGAAACTTTCATATATTCTAGATTCATTACACATAAAGTGAAATATTTCAAGCCTTTTTTTGTTTTAATTTTGATGATTACGGCTTACAGCTCATGAAAATAAAAAATCCACTATCTCAAAATATTAGAATATTTCATAAGATCAATAAAAAAAAAGAAAAAAGATTTATAATATTGAAATGTCGAACTTCTGAAAATTATGTTCATTTATGCACTCAATACTTGGTTGGGGCTCCTTTTGCACGAATCACTGCATCAATGCAGCATGGCATGGAGGCGATCAGCCTGTGGTATTGCTGAGGTGTTATGGAAGACCAGGTTGCTTTGATAGTGGCCTTCAGCTTGTCTGTATTGTTGGGTCTGGTGTCTCTCATCTTCCTCTTGACAATACCCCATAGATTCTCAGGCGAGTTGGCTGGCCAGTCAAGCACAGTAATACCATGGTCGGCAAACCAGTTACTAGTAGTTTTGGCACTGTTGGCAGGTGCCTAGTCCTGCTAGAAAAAGAAATCAGCATCTCCATAAAGCTTATCAGCAGAGGGAAGCATGAAGTGCTCTAAAATCTCCTGGTAGACAGCTATGTTGACTTTGGACTTGATAAAACACAGTGGACCAACATCAGCAGATGACATCACTGACTATGGAAACCTCACACTGGACTTAGCAACTTGGATTGTGCCTCTCCACTCTTCCTCCAGACGATGGGACCTTGATTTCCAAATGAAATGCAAAATTTGCTTTCATCTGAAAAGAGGACTTTGGACAATTGAGCAACAGTCCAGTTCTTTTTCTCCTTAGCCCAGGTAAGACACTTCTGACGTTATCTCTGGTTCAGTAGTGGCTTGACACCAGTATTGCGACACTTGTAGCCCATTTCCTGGACACGTCTGTGCATGGTGGCTCTTGATGCACTGACTCCAGCCTCAGTCCACTTCTCACGAAGCTCCCCCAAGTTCTTGAATCAGCTTTGCTTGACAATCCGCTCAAGGCTGCGGTCATCCCTCTTGCTTGTGCACCTTTTCCTACCACACTATTCCCTTCCAGTCAACTTTCCATGAATATGCTTTGATACAGCACTCTGCAAACAGCCAGCCCTTTCAGCAATGACCTTCTGTGGTTTACCCTCCTTATGGAAGGTGTCAATGAGTGTCTCCTGGACAACTGTCAAGTCAGCAGTCTTCCCCATGATTGTGGTTTCATGTACTGAACGAGAGAGATTCATGGTATTTATACTGCATAAATAGTGATTCACTCAAACTTGAAATGGAATATTCTAATATTTTGAGATACATTTTTTCTATTTAATTTAGCTGTAAGCCGTAATTATCAAAATTAAAATTAAAAAAATGCTTGAAGCATTTTAGTTTACATGTAATGAGTCTAGAATATATACAATTTTCTTTTTCTGAAATAATTGACAATGCTTTACAATTAAAATACTGGTACACAAATTCTAAAAAGACCCTATGTTTAAAAGAAATTAACATTTTTCTGTTTTAAATATTAGAAAAAAAAAACAAAGCTTTCATCATTATTTAACTTATTTATTCATTTACAATAATTATCAGATTTAAATTCATTACTTATGTGGAACATCTGTATAATTATGGATTTTTGTCATTTTAACTCATGATTATGGCATCTGCCACCTAACAAAGTAGATCCATAACTTCTAAGCCAACTTGCCACCCCTTCCAAATGAAAGCAACCCACACAATTTGGTTCTAAATCAAAGTTATGGATTTTATTTATCATTACACAAACCAGATTATTTTAAAATGTGCTGCAAAAACATCCATAATGTTGAAAAGTATTCCAAGTACTATATTCTCTCTAATTTTTCTATCATATATAAAAATAGTGAGCACTGCAATTTTAAAACTAGTTTAATTTCTAAATAATGAAGATCTCATGAAAATTTTGCTGAAATTAATAATAATGTATTATGAGTTTTGTTTGCCACCCATCATCCACTGACTCTATTGCTTACATATTTCATCTCTGAACAGTATGTTCAGACACACATCCATGGGCTATGAAATGGATTTAAATTTACCAGGAACAGCGGTTAGGTTAATATTTCCACTCTTCAGTTTTTGTTTAACTGATTGTAGCAAATAGCATCAGACTGCATCCAGAATTAATAATGTTGGTTTATAAAGGACCATGGGTATCTGTCCCAAATATTCACAATCCAGAGAAATTCACTAATTTCATTTTTCTAATGCAATTCTCTTTTGCTACAAACAAAATCTCAACTGTCATTATTTAATACGTGTCCAAAATCACACTAAGCTAAGCTAAGCTAACTGTAGTATCAAAACTGGCCATTTTGTGCTTTTTCTTTCTTGGCATACTTTCTGGATTTCCTTCCACTGCATTTGTACCATATTTTTCATTTTGTGGAGTTTCAAAACCTCCATCCTGTCCGTAACTCTTTTTTCATGTTGTTTTGCATATTCAATTACTTTTAATTTAAAACTAGGTGAACACTTGGTTGACAGTATATTATTGTATATTGTTTTTCTCTCATATTATTTAACTTCTGATTAGTTTATATCTGGTTACTAAACTTTCAGACAAAATTTGATTTTGTTTAATTTCACCTATGAAATCCATACTATAGCAGGCTGACAAATTCTACTTGCCTGTTTCATGCAGCTGTAATGCAAGCAGCACTAGTGATTCTGTGCAAAATAGTGATTCTGAACAAATGGCCAATTATGGTAGCAGCAGCAGCAGACATTTAAAAATAGAAAAAAATTGCAAGAAATATAATTAGTAGTAGTTTCTTTTTTTTATGAGAGAAAGAAAAAAAAGGATTTTGCAGAAAAATTTTGTTATCCAACTAACAAGCAAATTATTGTATATTTATTAGGGGAAAAAACTGATTAAAGTGTTAAAGTATGCAGAAAAAACATAAGCAAGATATAAATGATTTTCTGTGCTGAAATAAAAAAAGTCTGACAAAGTAGAATGTTGTGAGACTTGTTCATCACACACTTGCCACTGGTGGTAGGTGTTTTGGAAGCCTCTAAATAAAGCTAAATGTAAAAGAGATGGATCTTTAAAAAAGAGCAAAACCTATGCTTGAAAAAGTTGGGGTTTCTTTCTGATTTGAAAGTACCTAAATGGTTATCAGATTTTTGTTTAATTCAGGGGCAAGTAACCCTTTTAAAGGCTGCTATGATGTAGTCATCTGATTAAAAAATATAAAACTTTAGCTTTGAATAAGCCCTAGAAAAAGCACATTCTTCATTTTCTATTCAGATGAAATATATGGTGGTTTTGTTTTGTTTTAATTTGAAAAGTTACTTATACATTTGGATTTTTTTTTTCTTATTTCATTTTAAAGTTCCTTTTCCATCATTAATGTCTGTAATAAACTGTTTACATAGTAATAAAAATAAACTTACAAAAATTTCCCAAGAAAATTAAATCTAGTTTTAAAAAAAAGGAAAAAAATATTGACAACAAAAGCAATCCTTGTTATTAATTAGTTTACCATTACCTGCAACATTCCAAATTTGACACACAGTGATGTTTACCTTTTTGGTCCCCCTGAAGAAACATCTCAATTGCATGAAGTTTAAGAATGGTGATGTGAAGGTTGTGCATTCTGAAATGGTTTCATATCCAACCCCAAAATGTCTATGCAGTTGTAATGAAGGTTTTACCACACTGATGGGAAAAGTGTATACACGTAACAAAGGAATGTCTTAAGTAGTAAGACAAGTTTCATCAACTCTGATTTTCAGCAAATAAAGTGCAGGCAGACTAGTTCTCAGAATCTCTTTTTTAAAGAATATTCAAAAAGTAACTCTCTCCCTAGTTTATTTCACAGATATTTTTTGAAAAAAAAACCTAATAAAAGTTTTAAAATTCTTTATAAAGGTTTTTTTTTATATGTAGACAATTTTCCCCATTTTAATTTACTTTTTAATTCTTTTTTTAAATGATAAAAAACAGAATTAATTTGACAAACCATTCACAAAACTTCATATTTGTCAATATTTCTTTAGCAACACAATTATAAATGTTGTAAACTGCCAGTAACTATCATTACATATCAGCATAAAACAATATTAAAAAAAACAAAAAAAAATAAATATACCCTTCCTGAATGTCTGTATCTGAACTTGTGTAATAGCAAAAGTAAATGTTAACAGAGGAAAACAACTTGATGATGTGTGTCTGTCTGTCTGTGACTGTGTGTGTGTTTAATTTTTTATTCTTTTAACGTCTGGTATACTTAAAAATCACTCACTATGGGGAAAGTTTCTAGTATGGACACAAGTGTAGGATTTTTGTTAAATGTGACCATTCAAAAAGCATGTCTACTCTTGTTTTAGTCATAAACATGAAAGTTCAAGTTTCATGCAACAACTTTTTAACTGTGAGCCCTATTGAAATATTAAGCTGATAATAAAGTGAGACATACTAGATCAAAGGGAGACTGGTACAGTGACTTAGCTCTTGTATCACATAACAAAAACTGGTAATATCAAAAGAAACATGTATGCCAAAGCCATATTTAAACTGTTAAAATTTAGAAAAATTTACAAGTTGTCATCATTTTTGTGACTTCCACACTGCAAAATGATGTGAAATGCTATTAATTAAATTTTGCAGACTACCTAGCAACTTCAGCTGACACTGTTTTTCAGTACTGTGTCAATGCTGACTATTTTTTCAGTAGTGTCTCCTATGCACATTCACTAATCTTAAGTGAATAAACAATTTTTTTTTTTAATTAGTGGTATTGGACATTATCAAAAAGTATACAATTTGTGTTAAACTGCACCAGTGTTAATCTTTAGACAGTTTTTAAAACAAATACCAATAGTTTAGTCTTCAGTAGGTTCAGATAGCTAAAATTGCAATAGAAAACCATATAAGATATTGAAAATTACCAAGGTCATATTTAAATGCTTAGTTATGTTACTTATACTGTAGTAACTCTTGACAGCTGTATATATTTTAAAGTCATCTAAAGCAGAAAAAGGGAGTGAAAGTTCATGAATATTTAAAATAATTTGTTTAAATGGTAATATAAATCTGAAAGTATACTGTGTAAAACAAAATAAAGCTACTTTAAAAAAGCAAGAAAAAAGCTTTTTTAAATAATAAAAACTTAAACATTATTAAACAAATACTTTTAATAACTAAAAAGAATACTATAAAATTATTTATTTATTGAATTTTCATTGATCAAAATTGAGCCACACTAAATATTTTGAGAGAGTATAACAAGAAGAAATATAAATGAAAGGGATGCATTCTGATTTTAAAATAAATATTTCTGCATTCTAAACTTTTCATAAAATACATAGTGCTTTTAAAAATCTTGATATCACAGCAAACAAATGCCATTCTAAAAGTCATAGCCAGCTATCCCTATTTTCTAGTGAATTATTTTGTTTGCCTTAAACCCTTATTTATGAATTCATAATTTGTCATTTTTACAAGCTAACATTCTGCTACATACCAGTTTCAAAATGTTCTGTACACTTGTATTTTACCTTTTAATGTGCAGAAAATCACATTCTTTCCTGAACTCCTCCATTGGTAAAATATATCCAACTGTTGGTGCTATATACACCAATGACTACAGTTAGTAAAACATAACAGAATGGAAAAATATCATAGTAGTAAAAGGAATGCTTTCTGACGTGTTCATAAGCTATCAGGTAGGTACAAAAGTCATGCTCGCTCACTTATATATACACATATCAATCAGGTCAAAATTCTCTGTTAGAACCAAGTTGTCAGGCTGACACTTCCTTCTATGTGACAAGTGACCAGTTTAGACTAAAGAGTTTATGATAAGACCTGGAAAATAGAGATAAAGGTATCCAGTGACATGAAAAATTGTTTAATGAATGAAAAATAACAAAACAAATGAAAAGTAGGGTGCAAACTGTTGCTAAAATAGATAAACATTTTTTAAAGTGGATGCTGACAAAGTCAAACTTCCTAAAGCGATAATTTATACTAATCCAGTTTTAAATCAAATAACTCTTAAATTAAAATTGTATGAAAATGTTTCCTTTTTAAATAATTTTAAACAAAATCATAAAGCTAAAAACACACAACAAGCCAGGTGAGTTTAAAGCCTATGTTTGGTTTGTACCCAAAGGCATGATTTCTGTGATTCTTTTGAAACAGGGTAAATGAATGGATTTCCTCCAGGTACATCCCAGCTATAAACGAGAGATTCATTTAAGAGCTTCCTGGATAAACTTGTCTGTCTGAAATGCACTAATGACATCCAGCGACCTTCTAATTGTGAATTGTGTATAGGCCTCAATGCCATAGGCAATATTAACTCATACTATACCTTTAACAGTAGTTGTTATATAATATCTAAAAACTCAAAATGCCTAATTAATTAATTTTTTTAGACAAAAGTATGTAAAGTCAAGTACAAAAAACTGCATCATCCATGAAATTACCAATGCCATTTATTTCATCAATAAAATGCCTTTTCATAAATTTTTATCCATTCTTGCTTAACTTTAAAAGCTAATCAAGCACACTTAAATGGCTAGAACATTCCATAGAAGTGATTTCCATAACATGATTTCATATTTCCCAGAATAAATGCCTATTTTATGGATGTAAGCAACTTGTAATTTTGTTTTCAGCCACAAAAATCTAGAGCAGTTATAAAATTTCTATGATACACTTGGCAACTCATGGAATGTTGTTTTTTTTTTGTTTTTTTTCCTTCTCCTTCAAAAAAAAAAACAAAAAACAAGTAGAATTTTTATCTAAGTAATTCAAGTTTGAGGAAAGGAACTATCCAAATTCTGTTTAACATTAGTCCTTCAAAATTGTGTCAATTTAATTTAATATTTAACATTGAAAGCTTTAGGATTTACAAGCAACAATGAATGATTCTGAGGTTTCTCTGCATCAACATTCTCTTTTTTATTTTACAACAGTAACATCATGGAATTTAATAAATTGGAGAGAAAATCTCTCCTATTGGAACAAAGCTAAGAAAATACAAGATATACACTATAGTCAAAAAATGGGGAAATCTATAAAAAGTAAATGAAACTCATCACTTAATTATAGAATGATGAACATAATGCATTTTTGTCCAGTAAGCAGCAATTATGACAAAAATACACTACTGTGATAAAGCAAAGAATTAATATTTAATGTTTGTTCATATAATTAAATGCTATTTTTGTTGTGTTGTATGCCAACCTGTACAATGGAGATAACCTCTCCACATTGCAGATAACCCTGGTGATGGAGTGCAGAGTTGTGATTATCTACTAGAGTGTTGCCTATCTTGCACAACAAGTGGCCTGGCACTTAAAAGAGAAAGCCCTACTAAAACTCTTCATTTTTAGATGTGTGGGGGATCCACACACACACATACACACAAGCTGATAAAGAAGAGCAAGAAGAAACAATGCCAAACTGGTACACCAGAGCCAAAATCAAACTCAAGGCCACCAGCCTTGGCACTCCAGTCGTTTAACCAATTTAATATTTTCTTAAAGTCACAGTAGTATTTTTGCGACTTGATTCATTTTTTTCTTTAGTTAAAACCTATCATTTTACAAAAGAAGAAAACTCTGCTTTGAACACAAAATCAAAATTAAATTTGTATTCAGTGAAAAAATAAAATACATAAAAACGGTTGTGCACAGATAAAAGAAAAATTAGCATGGATTTTAATGACTAGGTAAAAAAAAAAAATGAAGAGTAAGTATTGTTCAAAGGAAACAAATAATAATTCAAAAAACAAAAATTAGGGAAGTGCCAATTAATTGGCTGATTATTAGGTTTTATAACAGCAAATGAAAAACTGTCGTTTTTTTTTAGTCAGAAGAACTAGATATTGCTACTCTGTGCTCTCCATATTACACCAAGTTTTATCAACAAATCAATTTAACCAGAATAACACATAATCGGGGGGCATCAATCTGGCTTAAAGTTGACAACAGAAAGAGAAAGATGGTAAATCCCCTAAACATTCTTGCAGTCACTATCTCTCTGACACTTTTAGAGCCTATATACAAATACATTTTAGTGCAAATGTTTTGGGTGAGTAACTGCTCCTCTCAGAACCCCCTCTTTCCAACAATGGATCAATACCCAAGCACATATCTAAGTGAAGGTCAAAGCATAAAAAAATAATACTGGTCTAAAACACAATTCAAAATATTCCCACCACATTTATCAGACTTAAGTTTATTTTTTTAAAAAAAGAAAAAAACTGTGTAAAGGTAATTGAAACTTCAAAAGTTTAATGTTAACTAGTTAATATAGGCACATCCAAATCCCAATTAATATGTAACTAAATTTGAAAGCCAAAATACTGAAAGCGATATTGTTCTGCAGCAAAGATTACAAATTTGACATGTATGAAACTTATAAAAGCTGTCAAAAATAGTATGAAAATGTCCTACTTGAAATCAAAAAGCTTAAAAATTCCTATGTTGAAAACTATTTCCAAATCCAGATTAATATGTAACTATGTGAAAGACAAAGTATTAAAAGTAATACTAGTCACCAAATACAGATTCAAAATTGAAAACAATTATGAAAGTTTGTGAAAAGATTAACTTAGTATTTAAAGTCAAAACTTTTAAATTATAATACAAAATTTTTACCGCATTCTGGATTGAGGTGGTTTCTTGTTCGCTCACATGTGTCCACTGGTGATAAAAAGCTGTTCAACTATCTATGGAAAAATTAGTAATTCCTGGAATAATTAGGCAAAAAAACCAGTGGAGATGCTTTCTACATCACAAAATCACACCTTAATGTTACGCTGTTTGCTTACATGGGAATAAGAAAAAAAATTAATTCTATAATCAAAACTAAATTTTAGATTTATTAAAAAAAAAGCTTATTAAATTCACATACTACAAGAAAATATTCTAATAATATTAATAATTTCAACCATTCAAAGACTATGTATCTTTGTTTCTTTCTTCCATCAAAACAATATATTGGCAGAATGTTGCAATATATCAGAAATTCTCAAAACTTAGCAATTATTCTGGGTGTTTTTACTCTTTAATTTGTATTACCAAATACATTTTTATTAAGATTTTAGGAAAATGAATAAAATTTGAATACAAAGTTTAATGTATATATCTGTCCCATGGGAAAAAGAGAGAAGAGACCTATTTATTTTCCTGCCTGTGGTGATACTGTGCAGAGAAATAAATTTCTGCTTCACAGTTGAAGCAGGCCAAAAATTGTTATAAATTTTATTAACCAGACAACTAATCAGTCATCTGCTATTTTAATGAGCACATTCCTAATGAAATTGTACTTCTCTAGCAGCACCTTTGCATTTTATTTTTTAGATTTATTTTGTTTACTTTGCAAAGACTAAAATTAAGAATTTTTTATGGATGAAATCTGCATATGCTTATATATTTTAAATGTGTAAAAGAGAGATTAATGTAATAAATAAACTTATAAGATAATTCAATTTGAAAAAAAATTAAGAGGAGTTTTAGAAATAAGGAAACCAGACATGTGGTTGAGCTCTGAAACATTAGACGATGTCTTAAGAAGAATATTTTTAAAAAAAATTCAACACAACAGAACCAAGAAAGTCCTTGGCACATCATCTAATTTCTCTAGGTTTTGTTAGCTGCAGGGAAATGACTGTTTTAACCTCATTTCTCAAGTATGTGCCAAAATAAAAACAGCTATTAACTGACTACAAAAATCAAATCAGTGAATAAACTACATTACATGGTGTTAGAATAGCCATTGTCACTAGGTGCAGCTCAGAAATCGCATTCTATTTATGCTTACCTTGCTCTGTAAAGGATTTTTCTAAAAATTGTTTTTCTTTTTAGGATCTGTATGAAAATTCCTTTCAATAGATTTAGTTCATAATTATGTAAATATCAGATGGGCCTAAGTTAGTTTTGGTGACATTTCTGATAAAATAATATTAGAAACCTCGTCTGTACCAAATCTTGAAGGTACAAAGCATACATAAAATATTATAACTAAGAAAAGTTCACATTTATATACAGGAGCACAAAGGCAGTTTTTTTTTTCCTTTTAACTGTGCTTGTATTTCATTAATAATGCACAATTTTGGAAATTATTTAAAAATTTGGATAGAAAATAAAAATAATGCAATGAATAAACAAACAACTCAAAGCAGTTTTTTTTAAAATACTGCATTAAACACAAATACAAAAAGTTATGACATATATGCATCCATACACCATGATAGAGAAATCAATTAAAGTAAAAATAGCATTAAAACAACAGGACTAAATGTTTTAACTAAGTAAGTATCTAGATAAGACTAGAATTAATCCCAATGTAGTAACTTAGTAGCAACAGTTAACTTCATATTTTTTTGGAATCTGTGCAGATAAATTAGTTTTCTGTAAATACAATTAAGTTTTTTTCACATTTATGCACAATCTATTGAAGGATGTTTCAAAGAATTTGTTTTCTTTACAGGATTTTAAAAAATGTTTCATTACAGTAGAACCAACTTTGAAATCAATTTAACATACACTAATCTGCTTGCTGATTGCTTCAACAGCCTTATCCATTCAAGAAATGACATAATCAGTCTTAAAACATGAAAATTTGCTTACATAATTTGGATTTTCCCCCTTTAGACCATCTTCCACTAAAATCCAGAAAACAAACAAAAATTTTTTTGTCTGGTCTCTGACCAGAAATTCCCAAGAACCAAGGGGACTGACTTACATCTGCAAGCAAGCAAAGCATCTCCCAATACTTTAAATAACATTCTTCAACATTGGAATTATTTACATAAAGTTTTATCACTGACTCCAAGTCACTGAAAAACTGCCTCCATCACATATTACAGAGCCATTCAAGATACATTTAGTTTCTCACTGGTAATGGCTATCTAATGAACAATCAAAAAATGAGTAATGTGTATGTAAAAAATAAAAATAAAATGTCTTTGACTGAACAATTTTTTATTTTAACAATTTTTTTTTAAAAAATATTTTACAGTCCCTTAACATTGTTATTTTGACAGATGACAGTCAGTTTTTTAGTTATGCTTTGTACTTCTATTGTTAATGCACCATGATTTCCTAGCAATGCATTAAAAGTTAGATAGAAAATAACATTTGAGATGGCAAATATCCAAAATGAAAATACAGTTGAAAAGAGATATGATCAAAAATGCTTTAGCCATCTGCTACTGGATTTAAGGAGCACTGACATCCATCTTAGTAAATAGTCATAAAGATCAGTTTGAGACATCTTGAGTGTTTAGCTTAATGCCAGTACAAACAGAAAATAAGACACTAAAAAATTTAACAATTTTAAAATTTAAGAAATCTAAAAAAACATTATCCTTTTTTCCATACACATTAGGAGAGACTTCTAAGAACCATAGCCCTTACAGAAATTAACCAATATTCACAAAATTGCCTTGTATTAAAACAGAAATTGTTTACTTTTTCTGATCTTACTATTACAATTATATTAAAATAAGCAAAGCTATTGTTATATTTTATCTGCTTCAAGATAGTAAAATATCATTGGCTAAAGAAAGAAATACAGCATGGCCTTATTATAATCAGATGCATTCATTAGATTATAAAGAGAGAAAGTGTCAAAAGAAAAATCCTATGCAGAAAACATTTCTTTTTCAAAACTATCATGAAAATAAATCTGTACAAAATATTGACCAACCATGCTTAACACTTTTAGCTGGACAATTTTTTTTATTTTTAATTCAAATGAGTATATATCAACAGAGCATGCTACTATATTGATATCTGAGACAGAACTTAAAATTTAGTGGAAACTTGCCAGAATATTCTGAGCAACTCATGGAATAATGGAAATAACCCAAAAATATCAGTCAGCTACTGGCCAAAACTGTATGTTGTTGTGCACCAAATAGCTATATTTAGTTTCTATAACTGAATAGCAAAGACACTTGGTGTTTGTAATATTTCTCCTTTGATACAAGAATGTGTAACTAGCTAGCTAAATGATTGTATGCATCATATCATGGTAAAATTCTGTCTTTGTAACAAATGTACATTAACCTAGAAGACCATTGTCTACAACATCCAATTTTAGACATACAGTTGTTTGCTAGTTCATCACTAACAATATCAGAAATGTATAAAGTAGTAATGAAACTATAGATTCTTAAGTGGCACTAAAACATCCTCTTATTGCAAATGTTAATAAAAGCAGCAGAATGGTATGACCACAACAAATAATTAAGTTGTTTTGCAATATTAGTAGTTTCATCTTGAGCTTCATGCCTATAAATGAATAGTTAAACAATATTAATGTGATAATATGAGCCACAATTTAGTGTAATAGCTAGATGTAGTTAGCATTTATTCAATGAAATAAGGCTTAAAGCAACCTGATATACTGATATTTATTTTTTGTAGCATCTACTGTATCTAGACATGACCCTATTGAATGTGTTTAGGAATACCATAATAGAAAACTGCAATTAAATCTGTACCCAGCTAATGTTAAAAAACTAAATTTTGCATTCATTTATGAAAAAGTGTGTTATAAGATATATGTGGTGCTTTTTTGGGTGTTCTCTTTGCATTCTTGGGGCTCAACCTTGGTAACTGCATAAGAAAAATGTATGAAGTATGACAAAACATATGGCCAAGATAAAATTTCAAATACCTGAATTTAAATGTTGCCAATCTACTACAATAATTGAAAAGAAAAAGATAAATCCCTACCTAAAATTTCAATAGGCCATCATACACATTAAACACAACTTGAATGTGTATTCATATAAGATTCCACAATTTTCTGAATGATATGCACTTCAAACTTTCCCATTCCTCAAGCAATATCATTTTCATATCAATGATGGTAGATCTCACATTGCAACTCTTCCAAAAGATTCTTAATGGCATTAAGCCTGATTAATGTGGTGGCTAAAAAGGATATTGAAAGTCCCTCTCACATCCTTGAAGTTAATCATGAAATATACAGGTAAAAGAACTTCTCTGAAACATCCATCACCCTCACCATATAAAAATAGTTCAGAGAGATATGCATGTTTCTTCAATAATGCATCAGAGAAACATAACCAGTTAAATTCACGAAAATGTTCCGAAAATCATTATCCCATCTCCAGCATAAAGGTCCTTAACCCCATGAGATTGGCACCAAATCTTTACAATTTCATCTGCACCGCGATTCAGCTGACCAAATGCAACAATTCCCCACCTAATTCTGATGATCTTCACACCAGTGAATACACTTTTTGCAGCAGAGACAAATGACATGCAGATGGGATGGGCATAGTTACCAAATCTGGTGTCACACCATTCCCTATGCACTGTTCTTATTGAAATAGATGTCCTAGGTTTTAATTTCATGTATTTCAACTGTTGCATCAATGAATGTGTTTGCCCTCATGATCTGTACTAATTACCACTTGTATTAGTTTCTTCTGTTCATGATTTTTCCCTAGATATTTCAGGTTTTCGCTACTGAAGCTCATTCTAATCACGCTCCTGAAATAATCCTGCTCTTCAAGTCAGAAAAATCTACTGCCTTCCCTATCCTGGTAAAATATGAAACACAAGAAATGTGATTATTAAAAGATTTATGAGAAAGTTACATTTTTAATGAATTCCTAGTTATTTATTGGTTCATGCATTTTTTCAAAATTAAATTTACTATAATAAATTTACTTAAATACTCTAAATAACAACAACCCGAGATAAAACAGATAATTAAATGTGATTCTCATATGATGCCTTTGTAAAACTTTAAAAAAATGTATTTTCTCTCTTTTAATATTAAAAATATTAAAACCTTTTTAAAAATGTGTGCTAAATTTAAAAAAAAAATATATATAAATGTAGGTATGCAGTTTCAAAGTGCTTTTGAAAGACACACACAGTCTTCACATTAACTCATATTTGCCAAAACTTTAAATATATCCAACATATTTCTTTACCAGTAAAGTTAGCTGTTTTCTATTGTGCAATACTAAGACTGCTTACCAACTGTACATGGTAGTTCCAAAAGTCACCATGCTAATTCCTACAAGTTCAGAATGATGTAGCAATATTCTGGAAAACATTATGATTATCAAACTGAGAATGACAACTTATTTTGCAAATAGATCAGAATCTCCAAATAATCCACTACCCATCCACTCCAAAACACCAACTCTAAATAAAAACAATTATACTTCAACATTCACTATTAACTCTTAACACCTTTCATCAGTTATTTACATAATGCACATGTGAAAGAGCTGTTAAGAGAACTTATTACAAAAAAAGAAAAAATGTTAAATTCTATAGTGTTTTAATTTATAACAATACATAATATCAAATAAAACTGTTCTAATAAATAATTAATCAATTTTGAAGCAATGCTGTCTCTCCACCCCCTTTACCTGAGGTAACTTTTTGCTAAGTTACTTATCTTGATTATTACTGATGTTACATTTTTTTCTTTTAAATAGATTTTATACTCAGCTTGATAGGGTTGCCACAATTTCTCCTTCTAGCATCATTTTAGCCAACATTTTTCTTTCCTCTATTGAATATTCAGCCTTATCTTCATTACATACATTTAAATGATGCATTTACTATTTTTATCTGCTAATGACTTTTTAAAATGGCTTAATGAACAACATCCTGACTTAACCTTTCTTGTTGGAGAAGGATGGCCAAATTTCCTTTTTCAATACTCTTCTTCTACATGATGGTGTAAATGTGTTTACAAGTCCATTTATAAGAAATCTATTCATTCATTTGACTATAAAGTAGGACAGTTTCATTCTTAGACTTTATAAACTCAAATTTGTAACAATTTTAGTCTTTAGAGTCATTATTATTTTCTCTTCATTTGTTAATTTTCATTTGCAGTTTAAATTCATTACTTAATAGTTAACACACAATGAATTTCTCCTTTCTGTTATTCAATCATGTATCTGTAATGTCTGGCATAAATTGTCTTAACATCATCCTGTAACTAAAAAAAAACTGTATATTTAGTCATTGCTCACAGTGTCTTTTGTACCATGCAATTAAAAGAAACAATTATTTAAATTATCAAAAGTCTTTCAGACTTTGGAAATCAAAATATTTTATTTATTCCAACACAGTTGGATCACTGTTACCCTTCAAGGTCAAAATTCTGATTCCTAAATAGGTCAATCATGTATATTACATCAAATGTCAGTCCCATGAGACTGTATACATTGGAAAAACTACCAGCTGTATAAGATATTGGTACACTGTGCATCTATCAAGAAGAGAACATTCTGTCCACTTAATTCATATGGCAACTAATTCAAATAAAATTTTCTTTGAATAACTTAATGATTGTGGCCAGATCTTCTGCTGATTGCAAATTTCAAATAATAAATTTTTTTAGGTATCAATCTCTTCAAACATGTCTTAAATTACCAAATTTCTTCCATTCTGCTATCATTTTTTTCAAAGTTTTATTTCTCTTTTAGCATCTGATTTTACTCTAATAAATGTATAGAAAATAAAGAATACAGAATAGTCAGTAGCTAAATCTAAGCGAATAAAGTCCATTTAAGTAATCTGAAAATATGATTTTTAAAATTACAAAAGTTAAAAAATATGCTGAAAGATTTAAATAACACAAATTTTCTCAAATTGTATTTATAGTATCTGTTTGTTTTTTTTTTCAAGCTATAATTTAATTCATGATAAATTCTCTGGTTGTATGGTGTTAAATTATATTATTACAGATAATGAGTGCTAAACAAAAATGTTCAAACATTTTTTTCAAAATTGTAGTAGGTAATCGGTAACATTTTAAAAATTGCACTGGCAGAAAGTTTGTTTCTCATACTCCAACCCCCCACCCCCCCCACAAATACTGCTACTATGGAAGAAAACAAACAAATGCACTTTTGGGATCTTTAATTTTGTGAAAAGTCCATGGATATATCAAATGAAAAGCTGCTGAAAAAACATTCCATTGACTCATCATTCATAAATGAAAAATAGTAGTAATAAATTTGTTACAATGTTAGAATAACTTTAAAAGATACTGAATCTAAACAGTATTTTATTCCTTTTTTTTAAAAAAAAAGAAGCAAACTTAGAAGCAGACAGACCATATTTTAGATGTAGAAATTAGTTCTGGATAAAAAAAAAATTAAAAAAAAAACGTATTCTAATTTAATAAAAACACAATAATAAACAATTAAAAACTGCTTAAACCTGATACAAAACTTCTTAGTCCTTTTTCATTTTAACTTCAAGAGACAATTAACTCCAAATGTATGTATTTAGCATAAAAAGTTGAAAATGAGATTCATAAGGTATGGAGAATTTTTTTAACTTAATATTTAAAAGGTTTCCTTTTTATCTAGCTGGTAAATTCACTTTCAAAATCTCTATGGCAGATGTGTAAAAATAAGTCTACCACAAACAGTAGTATGTACAATAGTACACTGTCTGATTATTCCAAGCAGATAGATTTTTAATGGTGCTTTATAAAATGACAAACTAGAATGAATTTTATTTTATATGAAAGAGAACAAAACAACATTACAATTAATAATTTTGTCCAAATCATTTATATTAAAGAAATAAAGAAAAAAACAAACAAAAGCAGCTCACCTGAAGTCTATTTCCTGATCTACTGAAAGACTTAGTTCCTTCAGAAATTCATCAGGAACACTTGGTAAGAAAGGATTCTGATTTGGTGGTGGTGGCTGTATAACTCCTGGGGTAAGCTCTTTAGTTATGCTTGAGGCTAAATCCTGCTCTTGAGAATCACTTGTGGTTTCTGCCATTTCTGTCAGTTCAGGCATTTTCATATGTTTCATCTGCTCCCTCTTTCTTGCAAGGTTATTCTGCCAAGTAATCAAAATAAAACTACAGTACTGTTTATCAGAGAGGGAGAGAGAGAGGAAAAGAAAAAAAAGCTGCTCAGCTATGCTAATTTATTACAGGTAAACAAAGATTTTTAAAAAAGGAATCAAAAAGAGAAACAAATATATAAAATAAATAACACAAGAGCATCCCAATACTTACTGCCATAATGTACTACAAGTTGCAATTTCAACTCATTTTTGTGACTCAGAAATTTACATTTTGATAAGTTGAACTTTGGCAGTATACTATACTATACTATACTAGGTATGGGATACTGTTCTGCTGCTGTTGTTGTGATAGCATTGCTACAAGAAAACTTTGCTTTCAAATTTGATGTTTGATCATTTCAAAGTTTGCGCATCATCACAGCGGATCTTCTAGTAAAAAATTGTCACAATAAGAGGGTTTGCTCTTTGACATTTCCTTTACAGCACTGCTCCTTCCATCACTGCTATTGGAATCCAATAGGAGCGTCATTATTAGAGGCATTTTCAAACAAAGTTAATTTATTAGCAGCTATAGAAATGTACTAGCACGCAGATAAGGGTACATACTAAAAAGGAGAAAAACAAACAACAAAAAAAAGCAATTTAGGGCTGCAACTTAGTCTGGAATATATAGTAATTCTGGAAAAGTATTTAATAAGCATGTATGTGCATGAAGTTTCTAACTTTTGTGAATTTTTTCTTTTAACTCCCTCCTGTCTTCAGGACAAAAAAAAAACAAAACAAAGGAGATAGTAAGTGGGGCTTTATGTATCAGTTGTCAAATCTATTACAAACATCTACAATAAGAATTTTTAAAATTTCTAAACAGAATGTTGTTAACAATCAAAATATTACATCATAATAACAAGAGTTCCAACTGACTGGTAGAAATTTGATGGTGTCTATTTGTGACTTTCATGGAATGTTTTTCCAAAGTTTTTTTTAAAATTTAAAACAATAGTCAGTCACACACACTCTCACTCTCGACTGTAGTTCCCATGTAAGATCTTAGCAATAAAATATTAGTCAAATTTACATTTGACAGTTCCCAAGTACTAATGTCATTATATATAATAAACATATTACTAAAACAAGAACATAAGTTAGTTTTTGAAATTTAAGACTAGTATATACATATTTTTCACCTCAAAGGTTTATTTGATCACTTTTTTATCCTTAAAATTGACAAATTTATGGAAAGCTCTAAAAATTCTAAAAAAGGAAAAACTAATATCTAGATATATCGGCATGCAAAATTTCCCTAACAAAGTAATTGAAATATGTTAAACCACTCCCATCACATGGATTTTAGATTACCTAAATCTGTTTATACTTAGCAAGAATAAAAATAAAACAAATTTTGGTTGAGTGTAACAACTAGAACTCAAAGATGAAAATTTGATATTTCCGTGAAAAGAAAATTCTAATCAGGAATATTATCTAAAAAAACTGCAGAAAATTGAGCAGAATGATGTTTTTGTTAAAAAAAAAAATTTAAATGACAAAAAAAAAAATTTGTTCAAAAGGCAAATGATAATTATTTTTAGTTATACAATCCCCATCTATAATTTTCTTAACAAATCACCTTTCTTGAGAGAGAAAGACCACAAAACAATATGTAAATTTAAAAGATATATCATCACAGTAACCATTGCTAATTATAAAACAACAAAATCTTCTATGGCACGTAACAAAACTCAATTATTGTGATAAAACAACTCAACACATTTAGATTATAGCAGTTTAAATCAACAAATAGCGTCTAAGGAGAGCTACACCAATAATTAAAAGACTTTTCTTAAAAAATACAACAAAATATTCAGTTTTAAACTGTAATCCTCTTTACAATAATTTATCTCTAAAGTAGAGATATTAAATGTACAGCCTATGGAACAATTTCATCTGGCATGCAGACTTCTCATGAATCTTCATTTCATAATATAATCTGTTAGTATATCACTCTTGGCCAAACCATTCAAATAACATATCTTTGTTGACACGAATGAAAAACTCAGATAGTTGTGATGAAAGAATAAAATGTTCAGAGATATTGTAAAGCACACCATGAAGAGAAATATGCTAAGTACACAAAGTTGTGAAGACAAATTTTGTATTATCAGTCATTGAGAAAGCAACAACCAAATAAATATTTACTAATGCTCATGTAAGTAATTCTGTTTAAGCAAGCTATGTGATTCCCCATCAAATAAGTGTCATCGAAACCAAAGAATTTTTTTAAAGAACTGCATACTAAAGGCTTCAGAAATAGGCTTTTTGCAAATATCAGCCTCTCAAGAAACAATCACAGAGAATCAATGATTTAGCTGAGAATATGAACAATCAACTCCAGAAGAAAGCAAAGCACTTTGTTGCTTTTTCAATTGCATTTGATAAAAGGACTGATATAATTGATGTGGTTCAGCTAGTATTATTCATTTGTGGAGTTGATAAGAACATGTGGTCTAGCTACAGACTCTCAGACAGAGGATGCCAAATCACCTTCACGTGGTGCCCGAGCCACTGCAGGGTGATAGGTAACGAGAGCGCAGATGAGAAAGCAAAAGAAGGTGCAAAAAATGACCAAGCGACTTAGCGAAAGCTGTGATTCGCAGAGCCAACCGCAACAAACCGATAACACACCTCCGAATAAGAAGCATCTACAGCGAGAGAGAGGAAAAGGAGAACCGAGAAGAAGAAAAGAACCTCCAGAGAGCCGAACAGGTCACCTTGGGTAGACTCCGCAGCGGCCATCATCCAGACCTCAAGTACTGGCTGAAGAAAATAGGCTGAGCAATAGACACGGTCTGCCGCAAATGCGGACTTGGAGAGGAGACCACAGAGCATATGATGATAGAATGCCCACGGATTCATCACACCCCAACTGACAAACGGAATGCTGACATAGCCACAACCAACCCTATACAGGCCCTCACGACATGGGAGAAGTGGAAGACCAAAAAGGACCTACCAGAAGTCTCGCAACAGGGGAACTGAGCAACTTAAAAAAAATAATCCATGACTGTGTTGCTCAACAGCAGCAGCAAGATGACTTACCTCTTCAATAACTTGGGAACAATGGGCGAATTGGATGTGGACTGGATAAGAGCTGAAAGTCTGGTCACAAATGGGGCACCCTCAATAAGAGGCAGGAATGCTAAAGCAGTTACAAAATTTAGGGCCTAAATGCAAACTATCAGCCCAAACCAGCTGTAAAACTTTAGAAATGAATCATGTTATAGATGCCATTATTAAAACTGTACATTTTATTTGAGGTACATCTCAAATACCAGAAGTTTAGTTGGCTGTTGTAAAAATATGGACTGTTATATGGGGAACTATGTTAAAACACTACCTTGTCCTTATAGTGGATTATTTTGTGTTCTGTAAGGTAACCATAAAACAAAGCTATGAATTAAAAGAACACTCATTCAGAACCTAGCAACAAATTTCAAGCATTTTACTTTTTAGAATATAGTTTTGAATTTAAATGAAATTACTTTTGCATTCATTTCTTTGCAGTTCCATGAGCTGCTTTTTAAAAAGTTCTGAAGGAATTACTGGTAAATTTGTACATAGTTCATTCAACAATTTGAAGCAATTCCTATTTTTTGTGTGGCTGTGGACAAAAGTAAAGTAATATTATAAACAAACATGCAGACGATACATGTAAAATTATGCAAGTAAGCAGTGGTTTGCAAACAATTTAATTTATAAAGATAAACAAACCTGTATTCAGATACTAAAAAATCAATCCCTTTAAATGCTGACATATTAACTTGTTGGTAGCTAGTATTACCTTTTTTTTTTTACTATTTGTGGCTTTCCGCAAATTCTCCTCTGAATTTTGACTAACCTTTGTTTATATGTACACATTATTACACAAATATTTTTATGATCCTTTTATCTTAAAGCAAGATTGTAAGGAACTTGAAATCTGCTGAAAACCAAAACATTCCCACGATGCAATGCAACGGAAGCTAACCATATTGTAGGTGGTGAGTATATTGTTGAAGATAAATATTTAAACATGAATTTTAGTACACACCTTTTAACAAAGTTCTGCATCTGCAGTTTGCCAACTTTCATGTATTGAATTCTGGGAACATTTTCCTAACTAATGATGAGTGGTAGATTCCATATACTAATACCTTACAAATGGCTTTATAAAAAAATGAGCAAATCTAGCATAAAACAAAAATATACTATTTAATTAATATGCTGTTACAAAAGTTAATTGGGAATTCTTTAAGAATGTAAAATAATGGAAAATTTGTTTCTTTGTTTTTGCTATGACGACATTCAATCAAATATTTTAGCAGGCTCCATTTACACTTCAATAAGATTACTTTCTGAAAATGGATTTCCACGATGTTCTTTGCTGCCTATGACTATAGAATTTTTTATTTCTTTACTAATCCACTATGTGTACTAGATAATATTTTCATCATAATTAAGGTTGAAATTTTATTTTAAATTTATTCTAACTAAAAAAAAAATCATTGTTTTAATAAGTTAGATATCTTGATTATCCCCCCCAATTTATTTTATACCAGCTCAGTGACCATAAAAGATTTTTCCACTCCAGTTCCAAGAGTGCTCTTTTTTTCAGTCTTCAACTTTTAGAACATCTAAAATAATTTTTTTTAAAAATCTGATATTACAGATAAACAAACACATGCCAATTTCATCAAAGCTGCCTCAAATCTATCAGCTTTCTGAATTAGTGCCAGAAAGGGTCTTCTATTAGATCACTATCATATCAGTCCATAAACCAGACCATAAATTAAGGAATCTTTTGAAGCTGCCTGATAATCATATACCTTAAATATTTTTTTTTAAAAGTCAAATGCTTAATTTCCTTTGAAGGTTATAATTTTCTTTACATAAGGAAAACTATCAGACCTCATCAAATTATACTTAGGACATAGGAGTCTTTTCAAAATCTGATATTTAATCATCTACAGTGGCTAAAAACAGTCTGAGCTCCAATTAATGATTGAAAAAAGGGGTAAGGGTAAGGCCAATAAATTTGAGAGTAATTATTTTCTACTAAGTTCAAGAAGCATATTTGTAGGACTAGGAATTTTGATGAACAATGATAAAAGTTTTCTTGGCATATAGTGGAAGTAACATTTTATATAATACTTGCTTAGCTATGGTAAAAACTGAATACATACATTAAATATGTTCTGAAATATCTGATGTTAGAATTTTCAGTTTGATATTAAATGTTTTTCTGAGGTAATATATAACTATTTCAATAATCAAAGTCTATAGTCATTTTTATAGACAAAATGTAACAAACAAAAAAAAAACAAAAGCAAGCAAACATGGAAGTAAAGTTAATAAAAACAAATAAAGCCAAGATTGGTAAGATAATTTTGCTGATAGACATTTTACTAAAAGTTTATTTTAATTCATTAAATATTGCTAATTTTTAAAATTATGTACACAGGTTGTCTACAGATTTATTTTTTTTCCAAAGAAATTACTGCCACTACTGATTCCATAAAAAGACCTATTAAACATGAAACCTCATATAAATAAAAACATTAACTATTTTCTTTTGCTGATAATAAATATAATTGGTTATGAGATTTTAGTTATATCTGTTGTGATTTGGGTCATGTTTGTATAAATGATTATCAATCCTAGAAGAAAATAGAGTTGTTTTAAAAGATAGTGAACTTTACATGAAACTTCTAATAAAATTTTAACAGAACCCATTTTGTCATGATGTTACTAAAGTTTGGACTTCATAGATGACCAAGATGATATTATTTTTAAATCATTTTATGACACATACACATGGGCACTATTTAAGACGAGGTCAACAAAACAAGAGAAAAACAGTACTAACCTTGTTTTAGATAGTAAAGTTGGTAATAAAAAAGACATAATGTAAACACCATTATAGGTCAGCCTAGAAGCTGATACTTCTGGATTGTGTCTGGTGTCAGCATGGTGCCAGCAAAAAAATTCAGTCATTTGTTTTTTGCCAAATTTCAATGAAAAAAACAACAACAAATGGACTTGACAGTTGCAGAAATATACAGTATGGCTAAACCATCTGTTGAGCTTTTAAGTCAAAATTACAAACTGTATCTGTATCATCATTATCGTTGTCATTTTTATGGGTTTTAACTACCATGGATGAGTGTTTTGTGCCTACATATATTCACTGATTACTGAACCAAATTTATAACTTTAGTAATCTGATAACTTCTCCCAGTATGCACTAGATAACACTGTAATTCTATACAAGAGTTTTTCCTGCTTCATGCTCACAGGAGTTTACTCTGTTGTCAGTAACCCCCCCCCAGTTTATAAATGGTAATAGAAGGAAATAGTTTTACCCTCCCCCAACCTTGTTTGGTCTGTCTTTATAACTACTGTCTAGTAAATTGTAAATTCACCTTCCAGTAAATATAGAGACACACAGACAGACAAACTGGATATTTTCTTTCTTTCATTTGAATTCTTAAGAGATACTAAAAATTCATTTTCTTTTTTAAAAAGAAAAGCTGTTAATTTTAGTAATACTAGTATAGTTTAATGTATTTTTCCATTCAGGTCTCAGTAATCTGAAATTTAAAAAAAAAACTAAATAATTGGCAACAAGACTAAAAGTTTGTGGTCATTACTGGCTCTTGCAAGAGACAGACAAGCAGACATATTCTTCACCTACTGCAAAAATTTTTTTTCCAGTTACCAACATATAAAAACAAATAGAAGTATAAACTGGCTAAAATACCCACTAGATTATATATATATTTTTTAAATCAGTGTGCTTGATATAAAGATATTATGTAAATTGTATAAATTTATTGAGGATCAAACATTTATACAGTTCAGGATTGCCCATACAGTTTAGCATATAATTACACAATATTTGAACTTTATTTGATGCATTTATTGAAGTCATAATAACAGAGAGTCACTATTACTTGGATATCCTTAAGTAGAATCAATGGTTTACACTACAGCATTGCAACTGCATCTTATATTGTACCAGACATTTGATAGTCTTCTAGCAGTATATTCCATTCTTATATCAACACTTGACATTGGTGGTATGGTCTCAGGAGCATGTGATGACTGTCTAATGTGACCAAAGTCATCCTAAGCATGTTCTATAAGTTTAGGTTTGGGGAATGAGTAGGTCATTGAAGATTTTCAATCATTTCCTCTTTAAGGCAGTTTACAACAATTGTTACATGATGGGCCATTATCATCCAGGAAAGTGACTGATTACCTTGGCTTCATACAAATAGTATAACAACAGATCTAATAAGGTCATCAAGGTAGGAATGACATATAAAAGTTCCTACAAGAAGAATCAGTTTACTTTTGTGGTTCTATGATACAGCATCCCAGATTAGACCATCACCATCCACAAACATTAGTTAGCATTATATTGGATTGGTTCCACCAAATATATAAATGAATATCAACAAAAGAAACAAATGAGTTCTAAACAATTCCATCTCACCTTATGGTTGCTGGTGTTAGAGGTGAATGAAATATTGCATGTTTAGCTTATAGATTAACATTTTGTCTGGTCAGAGATACACATGCCATGGACCTGCTACAATTCATTCTGGATAGAACTATGAAGATGTGTAATTACATTGAGCCAGATAAGTGATTTAACAATTATCATGATGCTCATTATGACTTTGGCACTCTCTGCCAGGCCTTTCATGAACTTTTTTTTTGGGGGGGGGAGCCAATTTCTCTGTTACCTCTGGTGAAGTTGACAGATAACACTTTGTTACACCAAGTTCAGCATCCATTTCTGTCTGTCTAACTGATCTGTGGCTAGATATGGCTCAATATTGCTGCTCATTGTTAAATCATTATCAAAGCACATGCACATTTGTAATCATCTGATGGCAGTATGACTTTTGCAAGTACTCTACTCACCAACAAAATGCCACATACAGCACTAGAAGCAAAAAGAATTGTCCCACGACTCAAGCTTTAGGTTGACAAAGTTAAGGATAATGGTGCACTTTCTACAGTAGTCAAGGTTACTGTAAATAATTGTACAAGAGGTTGCATATGAAATCCCCTTATATTGTTTTGTTTAGTGCATTTACTTAGAAATGATTATAATACTAGCTATTAACAGTAAGTGTGAACCATTTCAATAAGTATATCAATAGACTATTTTCACATCCTTAATATAGTAAAGTATGTCAACCAAAAACCTACTTTATGAAATAATCTATTTTACAAAAGATTTGAACATTCAAATTCCAGTCCGTGGTCACCCATGCTCAACTCCAGAGAAGTTATTGCATCATCCTAAATTCCCTGGCGATTTGTTTACTGGGGTATGGATACTGCAGTCAACAATGCTGGGTCAAGCATCAGTCTTCAAAGAGTCTTAGTTCTTGCCAGCCGTACTCTGTACTCTTTGTTTAATATTGATTTTATTTTGCCCTCAAACAAACACAAAAATGATAGCACTAAGTGTAACAGAGCTAAAAAGAAATGTAAATTGGTAAGTATACAAGGAAGAAATTCTGCAAAAACTGGACCAAGAACAGTCAGTGAACAAAATATGTATGACTTAGAAACCATGACAGTGTATGACTTAAAGAATTAGTGAGAGAAAATATTGAAATTTTATACTCATAGTTGCAAAAATTCATGGCTCAAAGAAAAAATTTCAGTGAACTTAAGTGCACCAGCCTGGATAAAGTCTGCTACGAATGGTTTAAGCAACAACAGAATTGCTATTTCTGGACCAATGCTTTGTAATAAAGCTAAAGAATTTCATGAGGAACTAAAAATTCCAAAGTACTATGACTTCACCATGGGCTGACTTCAAAAGTTTTAAAAGCAGCATGGCATTCATTGCATTAAAGCTAGTGGAGAAAAAGAAGTCAGCAGGCAGAGAGATCCATGGAGAACTTTGTGAAGTGTTTTACAAAGTTAGTTCAAGAACAGAATCTGAGTTATGAATAAATCTACAACGCTGATTAGATTGGTCTTTTCTGAAGATGTACACCAAGAATCACTCTGGCAGGTAGGGATGAATTCATTGTTCCAGGCTAAAGGAAATTAAAGAAAGAGTGACTCTGCTGGTGTGTGGGAAGGTAGCAGGCACATTTAAGTGTCAAGAAGCATTGCACAGAGAAGGGACTTCCTAAAGATTGAAAATTCTTCTTTTGCTGGATAACTCCCCTGCCCATCCAGATGCTTAATCATTGGCAAAGGATAATATAATTATGTACATTTCCCTTAACTGTCCACCCTTTATCCAACCAATGGATCAAGGAGTAATTTTCAGTTTAAAGTGTAATTACAGAAAAGAATTCATGAAGAGAATGCTGAATCATGATACATCTGAAGGTGGCATAGACCCATTTAGAAAGCAGTTCATCATCAAGAACTGCATCTGGGCTTTAGCACATGCCTGGGAGAATTTAACACCATTGATACTACAAAAGTTGTGGCATAACATCAGGCCTCTTAAAAGATTTAACGATGCTGAGTCACTCGAAGATTTTGAAAGCATTTGTGTTTTAACTGAGAAGATAGCAGCAGCAGAGCAAAACAGTGAAGTAGCAAACAAACTGAGTGCAGAGGACACAAAATAATGGATAAATTATGAAAGAAATGCATCAGTTACTGCTCAGATGATGGATCGAAATTTTAAATGCATGTATGGTCATGAACCCAGAAGACCAAGAGGAAGTGTATGATAGTGACAACAAAATTTACAGTGAAGAAATCCAGGAAAGATTAGCCATTAATGAAATGATGAGGGTTGAGGAGCAGTACATACAAGCCCTTGAACAGTGAAACTTCATCACACACCAACAAATCACGAACATTTATCTTGTCCAAAATGCACTGAGAAAAGAAAGGCCCAAGTATATGAAAGAGTTAACACTGAATGAAATATTAAAAAAGATCTCCAAATAGTGCATAGGAAGCTCTATGACAATCCCCTTGTCCGCAATGTCCTTAGTCAGTGACTTAGAGCCAGAGCTATGTCAATTACAGTCTCCAACAACATTGGCTCCATCCACACCTGACCCAACAATGGAATAGCTGAATAGTCTGCTAAAAACCCTCTGATGCCACTCCAAACACTTCACTATCCATTTCATTAACAACAGATAAGGAAAAAACTAAACAACAAGTAAAATATTAAACAATAAACATTATTTTCTGTATGGTTTTTAACTTTTTTTTTCTCTATGTCAATTATTAACAATTTCCAAATTACATTTGTCTCTCTAACTGTTTGACATTTATGAAAAAATCTATTCATTTATTTTCGAGTGTTTATTAAACTGCAGGTGTGCAAAATGTTCATACACCAGCTATCATTCCTGTCCAGACAGTACCAGTGCCACCAGCTAGTCATCTCAGCTGACCACTCCACTCATCTTCTTTCATGTGTTGTCAGCAGTCTCAACACCTGCAAACTTTTCTTCACTTCAAAATTCCACACTTTCTCTTACAACTCCACACCTTTATTGTACATAATCAACTTATGAAATTAAAGAATACAGAATAATTTTCTATTATTTAATTTTCCACATGCTACATGAGAATACATGAGAAATGGGACAATCAGGTAGCTGGCTGAGTGACTGTGTGGTGGTGGTGGTGGTGGTGGTGAGTGATGAGTCTACTTGTCTTCACATGAGCTTGAAAAGTAGGTTATATGGTGATTGTAGGAGAATGACGACACAATGAAAGCTTATGTAGACTCAATAACATTACAAGTGATAATGAATAATGAAATAAGTCAGTATACAGGTATTTGCAGAAACTATTAATATAACCAAACTGATGCAAGTACTCTAGTTTATTACATGCTTTCTTTGGACAGATGTTCATGATGGTATCGACTTTATGCAATTGTAGTAGATAATAATTCAACTTTATAAGATGTATTTGTATTTTATTCTTTTAACATCATGGCTTAAGAAACTAAAAAAATATGTACTGCACTAACTTTAAACAATTTTATATAAAGTCACAATGCATCTAAAATACTCCCAAAATTTTTTTATAACTAAGTGTTAAAACTATAATGCAATCAGTGGAAACAACTGATGTTCCTCTCAAAATGTTACTATCATTCATTGTGAAGAACCATATGCAATAACATTCACTCATTAAGCTTACTTTAATACTCAAAAGATGCTAGGTAAATAAAAGTCTTTGTAATAAAGGTGACACAACATCTCCATAGCCATATGTACAAACCAATAAACATTAAAGCATGATAAAAAAGGTTGCAATCTTTACAAAAAATAGGGTGAAAAAATTAAGTGAAATAAAGTTAGCAGATGGCCAACATCAACTAAAAAAATTATATTCACACACACACATAAATAAATACTGTTGATAGAAAAAAATAATGCAATTCTCCCCTAAAAAAAAACAAAAACTGAATTTGGATCAGTTATTTTCTATAACTGCTTTTTTTTCCTTGAACAAAACCTAACATTACTTATAAATGGGGCTATAATTTTAATAAAATTCATGACCAAGGTATTTAAAAAAATAGTAATTTGCAGAAAGGTAACCCAATAATTGTATTTTGCTACATTAACATACATAAGAGCTTTTAAGTATCACATTAAAACCAATAATATAAACAGTTGACTACTAACAAGTTTTACTGTTACTATAGGATAATAAAAGGTTGTTGTAGCTAGTTTTCCACAATTTTGAAATAGCATATTGCAAGGCTGTCATCTTTCAAGACATATTTATAGGAAAAAAATGATCTTGCACCCTTTGTGCTATTGATGAACATCAATAAACTCCTTACATAGAGCAATTACAACTGATTTGGAAAGTGATTTTTTAAGTCATATTATAATTCAACAATGTTCAAGCACTTCATATCAGAAACTTCTGATGGAGCCACTAAATTTAGTTTTAAACATGAGAATCACATTAAATACATTTAGTGATGCAGGGTCAGAATGTTTAGTTTGATTAGGATCAAACACTCAACATGCTTTGAAAAAATTTGCAATATTTTGACAAAAGCATTTTCATATTTCATCACTTTTTTGGCCAGGGCTTTCTTGGCTAACACATCAGTTGTGTCACTGAAATAATTTGCCAATCTTGCAAGGTCAATCAAACCACTTGTCACCTTGTGTGATCTTTTATTTCATCATAGGTATTAAGAACTGATATTATTCTTGGAGAAAATGCTGCTAGATTTGCTTTCATTTCTGCTGATCCATTTAAGTTTACCATATGTTAAACTGCTGAACTACAACTTCACTCAAACCTCTCTTCACTGAAATCCATATAACTGGAAATGGTTGGCAATAAAATAAACAGCCAGCTGTTTCAGCTTGTGATTACCAGTGATGTGGTATAGCAGACACTTTTCACTTTTCCTATGTCTTGTGAGCAGGGCAGGCAATGAATGCCTCTTTTCTCTAGATACCATCAATTATGTTGAGGACATGGGAAGTGCAAGTTGCATGCAATGCATTTAGAAAAATTGCTTTGAGGTTACAGTCCAGAGTTTGGGCATTATATACAGAATTGTCAGAGATTAAAAAAAAGTAATTTATCAAAAAGAAATTCTATATTTTTAAACTGTTTCCACCATTGTTTGACTCTCAATTTTGAAGTTTGCAGTCTCTAAACAAACACAATCTATTTAAAAAAAGTTTAAGTTCCAAACTCCTTTACCTTTGTCAGCTTGGACTTAAAATGTCTGCAAAAGAGTAACATAGTACTGCTACAATATTTACAAATCTTACTGGCTGATCTACAGAGCTGTACATGCATGCACAACCACACAAATTACAAAGATTTGTATTTTCAGCACAAAACAGCAGTTTTTAAAGGAAGCACCTAATCTAATGTTCTTATAGCCATATCCAAGATTTCATGGACTTCATTCAAATTCATGATTTAAATTAGTACTGTGACAAAACTTTGGCCATACTTATGAATACTGGAAAAAAAAAAAAAAAAAAAACGAAATTCAACTTTTCTATGAACTAATTTTGGAAAAGTTAGATTACAATATTGCTTCTTTTTTCTCATGAAGAACAATAATGTAGCTTAACTTCTTTTGGTTTTCCAGTAGTATTTTCTTTTCTTCATAAAATCACAGATTATATTTGAACTCTTCAGCAAAACCTTTGAGCTCAAATAACAATCATATAAAATGCATACAGTATGAAAAATCATGTCAAATATCTTCAAATTGGAATTTAATAATTAAAAGAATATAAATATTACATTAATCAGAATATTATTATTTTGTAATAAATTTATTTCAACCCATGAGTTTCATTGCCACTGTTAAATGAATAAATAAAAACAAAAATAAAGTTAATTTTATATATTTCATTCTGACTTGTAGAAAAAACACTAATAAATTTATGGTTAAAAATTTGTAAGTCACTAAAATAGGAGTGAAATGAATCACAAATGTGGGCCTATTCATGGAATAAATACAGTATTATTTCCAGAATGTACAGTATTAACTAAATACAACTTTGAAAGGAAACTTAAAATAGGTTATTCTATTCAAGATTCTAGCAAATGCTTGTACAGTCAAAAACAGGGATCCATAAATACATTAGTTTAAAAAAAAGTGGGGATGAGAAAGAAAAAAATTTTTTTTTTTCCCCTGGCACAGAGGTCACCCATGTATACAATTCCTAACATTCAGAATGTTGATAAAAAACTAGTTTTTTCAAGCTGAATTATCAATTTTATCTAACACAATTTAACTAGAATCCATAGAATAGTCTAAAGTAATTCAAACCTATAATCATCATCATTAGGAAATAGCAATAATAAATTACTCAAATCTAAAATAGTTATTTACTTTCTAAAAATACTGAAACAAAAATGCACATAAACAAGCAAATAGTGTGTACATACGCTCAGTCATTTCCACTGGGTTGAGTCACATAGTTGCAGTTATCAAAGTGACATTTAGTACACTCTCTTAACAAAGTGATATTTATGAGCTAACTGTAACATCTAATATACAGTGGTATAAAAAATGAAAAGGCACAAAGAGATAATGTCCTTGTGGGTAAAAACTGTTTAAACAGGATTCTAAATAAAATAAGCTTACCATTATAACCCCAAGCAATGTCTGACAAAGTTAAAACAAAAAAGAATGCACTAATAATCGTTCAATATAAAGAACCAATTTAAGTTTCTTATTTTGAGCATTCTGACAAGAAAAGTTCAGAAATTTATGCTATCTGCTCTGCATCTAAACTAAAAAAAAAATAACTAACTAAAACAGCATATACTAAAAAACTTTAGCTGGTGTAAGAATGAAAGTATTTACACTTTGTAAATAGTGACATTCATCTATTTGTTAAAACCATATCTACATATTTTTTCCAGATTATACTAGGACATTCAAACAAAACCAGCTGAGATAGCACCACCCTAATGGAAACTGGCAGGATTTCCTTTGAATGTCTCTAGTATACAACACATCTTTTGATAACATTAGTAAATAAAAATTTTAAATAGCCAGTGGCCCTGTGGTTAATCTACTAGACTGCAATGGCTAAGGGACCAAGTTCAGTTCCCAGAGGGATCAATTTGATTTTATGTACCTCCTTAGAACAGTTTCTTCTCATTCTTCTTCATCTAAAAGCGAAGAGTTATAATAGTGATTTTTATGCTGAAGTGGGAATTGCCTCGCCATTTGCGTTATGGGAGAGCCAATGTTGCAGCACCACCCTCAGGGCTGGATTTACCTTCTCCGCTGTTCCTAGGTAAATTTTCAGACCAACCTATCCATAACTACAATCTACCTTACTACAAATTGGATAACAGCATCATTACTGAAGAAGAATTGATAAGAGTTTACCAGCTTTACAGACTTGACAATTTAATGCATGAAAATGGTTCACAAAAACAAAACTATATTGAGTTAACATGAATATCAGAATATACAGGTGCATCTCAAAAAATTAGAATATTGTGGAAGAATTCATTTTTTCCCGTAATTTAATTCAAACAGTGAAACTTTCATATATTCTAAATTCATTACACATAAAGTGAAATATTTCAAGCCTTTTTTTGTTTTAATTTTGATGATTACGGCTTACAACTCATGAAAATAAAAAATCCACTATCTCAAAATATTAGAATATTTCATAAGATCAATAAAAAAAAAAGAAAAAAGATTTATAATATTGAAATGTTGAACTTCTGAAAAGTATGTTCATTTATGCACTCAATACTTGGTTGGGGCTCCTTTTGCACGAACCACTGCATCAATGCAGCATGGCATGGAGGCGATCAGTCTGTGGCACTGCTGAGGTGTTATGGAAGCCCAGGTTGCTTTGATAGTGGCCTTCAGCTTGTCTGTATTGTTGGGTCTGGTGTCTCTCATCTTCCTCTTGACAATACCCCATAGATTCTCAGGCAAGTTGGCTGGCCAGTCAAGCACAGTAATACCATGGTCAGCAAACTAGTTACTAGTAGTTTTGGCACTGTGGGCAGGTGCCAAGTCCTGCTGGAAAAGGAAATCAGTATCTCTATAAAGCTTGTCAGCAGACGGAGGCATGAAGTGCTCTAGAATCTCCTGGAAGATGGCTACATTGACTTTGTGCTTGATAAAACACAGTGGACCAACACCAGCAGATGACATCACTGACTATGGAAACTTCACACTGGATTTCAAGCAACTTGGATTCTGTGCCTCTCCACTCTTCCTCCAGATTATGGGTCCTTGATTTCCAAATGAAATGCAAAATTTGCTTTCATCTGAAAAGAGGACTTTGGACCACTGAGCACAGGTGGTCCAGTTCTTTTTCTTCTTAGCCCAGGTAAGATGCTTCTGACATTGTCTCTGGTTCAGGAGTGGCTTGACACCAGTATTGCGACACTTGTAGCCCATTTCCTGGACATGTCTGTGCCTTGATGCACTGACTCCAGCCTCAGTCCACTAATGGCAAGCAAAGCCAGGCTATTCAATCTTTCTTGACTTAATGGTGACCTTAATAATTCTTTACAACATTTAGACAAGAAATATCTCTCTTGGCACTACAACTTGTAACTAAAGTGCAAAAAAGAGTGTGTAAGGCTTTGACTACATTGAAATAAATTGCAATTTGTTAGTTCTGATTAATTTGTGAAGTTCTGTAATGGGTTTGTCAAGATTATTGATACTCTTCAAGTGAGAGCAAAGGTGCCCGTATTCATCAGCTAGGGCTTTTCCCAAAGTCTGAGCTTTCGAAACATTAATACTGAGATTAGTTTTTTCCTTACTTGAGTTGTTGCCTTAGGCTGAGTCCTTGATGGCTTATGCAAAAAATCTGGCCCAGATACAGTCCTTCACCAGGGCCATCTCCAATGTAAAAAAGTTATCTTTATTGCTGAGACTGGTGTATAACACAACAAAAAATTTTTTAACAACTTAAATTAAATGACAAGTTATAAACAAAAAAATTTATTTATTTAAAAATTAACAAACATAAACCAATTTCTGCCTTATCATTTTCCCACGAGCTGGTTTATTGACATTCTGCACAAGCAGTTTTAATTGGCTACAATTTCATCTGGTAATGTTTTTTAAAGAGAGAAATGACTACTTTCAAATGAGTGTGTAAATTTAAACAGAGAAAAGAATACAAATAGTTGCACTGAAACTATTTCAAAATTGTCTACCAGTATTAAGCTGTGAGAAAACAATCCCCTATTTAAATGCAGACCTAACTTCTGGATAACTATACAGCTATTGCTTTCCAGATTTTATGAAGCTCATTTTTTAAATTTCTATACATAGCACTGTTTTGTTTTGTTGTAGTTTTCACACTACAGTCAATAGTACTTGTTTTAGTCAATCAAATATTCTCCTGATTATTCAAAAAATATTATTTTACCCAACTTTTAACATTAAAATGTAAGCATATATAACTTTCAAAATTAACAGATTTGTTTTTGCTAACTTTATGTTTTTGAGCATTTTAATGTGATTTATCAGTAGCAACTCTGGTCTGAGTAAACTTCTACAGCATTTTAATTTATGACATTGGCATACAAGCTATATTTATTCCTTGTAAACAAAGTTCTCAACATCTGTTAATTTCCTTTACAAAATAAACCTTGTGATTAATTTGTTGAATGATATAATAGAAAATTCAAATTACTTTTGAAGTATTTGCAATAAGATCAGGAAGTCATTAACTCATTTGGTCCCAATACTGCATGAATCTGTGATATTTTTAGCCTTATCAGTATAACTGGGGTTGAATGAATAAATGAACTAACTCTGCTCAAGATTTTAAGATATACAGTAAGGAAGGGATATAGTCCATGAGCTGTAAAATACTCTAGCCAAATCTTTTTGGTTTTCTTTCAAAACACTTTAAAAGTCTTACAAATAATTACTTCTCAATCTAATAAGGCAAATCCTTCACTTGATTACTACTCTATAAGTAAATTGTCTCCAATGGGTTAAGAAAAATTGGCACTCCTAAAATATTTTTTTTATAAATTTATTACTATATACACATTAATAACAAAAAAAAAACATTCACACAAAGTGAGGATTTAAAAATTAGTGTGTGTGTGTGTGTGTGTTAATCAAAAATTGTTGGCCATTAACAAAGAAATGCAAAGTAAACTTTTAATTTTCTTTCTTTTTAAATGTAACACAATAACAAATTCAAATATTTCTTACAAACTTATTGTAAATTAAACAAATTAATAACTAAAGAAACTATTTCCCTGAAACAACAGTTCCCAAATTTGTGAGATAGCTAAAATGGTGACATATAAATATAACCTTTTTTATGAAAAAATAAAACTAATGTAAATAAATATGTCAGATCTTTTATGCTATCTCAGCACCACTATATATATTTAATTTTTGTTAATTCATAATATTTTTTCTTAGGTACACATACAGTTTTGCTTTTACTTTCTAGCATTACTTGTTCTTTGTTAAAATGTGTTAAACATATTATTATTATTTTAATCCTTTTGTAAAAATCTATTACACAATACTTCAAATGTGTGCATGCTTGCCTCAAGTTCAATCCATCCATTATGCTTAAGTATTGTGATATCTCATATTCTATCCCTCTCTATATTAAGCATCATAATGCTATTCATTTGTTTTCTTGCAATGAAAAATAACCCAAAAATACATATTTAAAAAGCAATGAACAGAATTAAATAATTGTTAAACTGCCATTGAAAATGAATGTTTCTCCAAACCAACATGAAACTCTGCAGCAATGACACATGTAGTGCAATGGTTATGTAAATTATAAAAAGAAGCACTGCTGCATATACTGTATTAAAATATTTTTGTTATACTGATAGCAGGCTAAAAAACACTCATTATAACCATATTTACAATGTTAGAAAAGTTCGCATTGTTGAGAATTTTCTTTTAATTACTGGAAAAAAGTATTTCAGCATTTAAGAAATATTTTTCATTTTGGAAAAGATATAATGGATCTGATGATCTTTATACTAGATATAAGTGGGTATTTAGTCAGAAGAGCAGGAATATTTTAAAACTGTATATATAAACCAAACCAAACTAAAGTCCCTTTAGTCTGTTTTAATAGCTGAGGATACACATATCACTAACTATCCTGTAAAACTTTTTAACAGTTTTTCAAAATGTCACTTTCCTGTATAACAAGTATTCATGGCAATGCTGATACTCCAAAAAAAATAACTACTAATAATTTATGGGGATCAAACATGCAAAACACACAATGGTTTCAAATTTTAAAGATATTTAACACCTAAAGCCTTTCCTTTTCCAGCATAGTTCAGTAGTTCACATAGGCTAAAATGCAGATATGAAAAAAAAACAAAAAAACTTTAAGTTGTGTGTAGAGAAATCCAGTAAACATTGTAAATAACAATTGTACTGTTTTTATTTTGGTCATATCCTAGAAGTAGATACCATATTCTGGTCATTTTAATGGTATACATCCTAACTTTTCAGGCCATAACTAGCAATGATTGCACATCCTGATACCCCTAGTATTTGACCTTCTCTATATGCTCTCTCCAGCTATCCAATTAGGTTTAGTATCATGTACAACTTTCATAACATTATTAGAGATGCAAATGTCAGTACAATCTATAAACAACAGAAATGAGGTTCCCCCACATAAAACACTGAAGTATTCCTCTGTTTACATCCAAAAGATCAGAAACAGTATTTTGTATAAATATTCATCCAAACCTGTAGACTCTACAAAAATAGTGAATACAAATTTGAATGAGATGCAAATTTTTTTGATAAAGTTGTGTTAGTTTCTGGAACAATTTTATATAAAACTGTGGAATCAGCAATAGAATGTCATTTGAGAAAAGTGGATTCTCTCCCTCATCCTAAAATAATTACAATATGATTTAGCTAACCGTATGGTATTGCTTATCAGGAAATTAACAAGATATTTTATTAACTAAAAAGCAGAAAATTTTCTACACACAAATATAACGAAACAGAATTGTTAAAGTTTGTTTCTGCTCATGTTGAGCCAATTTATTTAAAAACAAAAAACAAAACAAAAGACTAAATGTTTTGAAATGATTAAATACAACTTTTTGAACTTTTGCATGTGAGTGATAATCTATTCTGAATAACAGAAGCTACAGCGCAATTAAGAGTAAATCATTCTTTACATGTTGCTGTTTCATGTGTTTTTTTCCCTAGTCTTTCTGTTTTTTTTCCAACGATTATCTATTCCAGGTTTGCAACTTACAGAATAAAAATCATGAATGTAGAAACTTTTGAGCCTGCTAAACTTGAATAATTCAGGAAAAAAAAAAGATTACAGAATTACAGAAAAGGGCAAAAGTTTAAAATATTAGTTATTCAGTTTATATTTTAAATAATAGATGTAAAAACATATTTACTACAAGTGATAATTAAAATGACAAAAATAAGTTGTTTTTTATTTTTATTTGTTTATGCAAAAGTATAATATCTATTATTCCGATTAATTCAATGTTAAGATAACAATAGAAACCTTTAAGAAATACCAGGAATGTTTAAACAAAACTGGCTAGAATAGCATCTCACCAGGTTTCATCTGAAGATCCCTAGTAATTGTGAACTTGTTAATTACTGAGCTGAAAGGAACAAATATAAAATTATGAAATTTAGACTTCTAAATCTTTATGATAGAATGTATTTTGAACAAAAAAAAAAGGAAAGAAAAAAATTAAATGGATCTCCATGCCTTCAAATCCACCAAAAATTAGGAAAATAAGGATAATATTCCAGGCAAATTGATACTTAACTTGAGAATCTTATATAAGCCACTATGATTCATATTCATGAAACAATCAAGAAACAAAATTAAAAATGACAATAAAAGGAAAAACCATTCTGTTTTGCTAAACTGAAATAAACAGTCTATGTGATAAGCACAGCAAAAAATAGTCTGCAAAGCTCTCACTACCTGTGCAAACAGTTTTGACAAAATACAACAGATTTCTCCAGGTCTTCCAGTTTGATGATGATAGATGGATAAACAATCTCACTCTACAAATGCATTTTTGAATCAAGGCAAACAAAAAAAAACTAAGAGTATCCTAACTAAGAGATTATCATTTTGGTGCATGGTTTTATTTACTCTGTGGAAAAATTTACAAAGATTCTAAAAGAAATATTTGAATAGTTTTTTTTTTTTTTCATTAAATGTCACTGCCTGTTCATTTGTAGTGACTGTTTTGGCTTAATTTCCAGCAATGTTTTCTAAATATAGAGAAAACTTTAAACACACTCTACTTCAAGATATGAGAGAACAAAAAAAAAAAAAAAAAAAAAATACAATTACACATTTTCTCAAAATCTCCTAGCAACAACAACAACAAAAATCCTGAGATTATATACGTTTACACATTGAGATTTTCTTAGATATACTCAAGTCTTTTAACAAACATGTCACAACACCAGGATTCCAGCAAGTCAGTAGCCATTTTGGCCACTTTTACTGTAAAACCTGTATAAAGTCTACAGCCTATGGACTTGCATGTGTCATATCCTGGCAACAGAAATGTTGTTGCTCTTCTGCTGCAGTAAGCTATAGTAAATCTGTGGTAATATTTAACATTCCCTGATAAAACATCTAGCCAGGATACCTAAAGAGCCAGACAAGGTCACTATATTGTTCTGCTTGAAGGAGGTTCATACCAGCCCTGTTGAGTAGAGACAAGCAAGATATAGTCTATATACTGCTGTATTGTTTGACTTAGGTTCAGAACCACTATCTAACTTAGAAATTATTTTTCACAGCAGACAATAGCAAGATATTGCTACTACCAAATCTGCTGTACTATCTAAAGATAAAATCATTCTAATCAACATTACAAATCCAATGTTCAGCCTATGCTTATGCAAACTGCAGCCATTAGAATAATGCAATTTAGTTGGGAATCTCCTATCAGATGGTCTAATACATCTTGTGTAATCCAATATAGCTTCAAGATGTTGATTCAATGCACTGAAAACCTTTTGTTCTTACAGTTATAGACATACTACCAGTAGTAAGCAGCAATTCTGTAGATGATATAACCTTTTCTGATGTTCCAAATGCTGCATTATAACTATGAGTTGGAAAAATATAGGCTCATCGCTGGCATTATCTGTTGCTGTGTGACAGGATACCATGTACCTTTGGAAAGGCCTCTATCAACAGACCTAATAAGCAGTTTCTGTCTTCATTTTCCAGTTGTAATACTCCTGATGCTTTATGGTAAAGCTTTGAAACATCATCTTCAATTAGCCAAGGTGAGGTACCATCATCATCATCAATGAAGAGTCAAATGGTAGTATCCGATGCCATTTTTATGAAAACTAGTTCAATGTGAACTTCTATGATAGATTATTTATGAGAGACATTGACAAGAGTTCTATGATGGTAATATCATGGCTGGCAAGATTCCTCTGATCATTGTTTAAGGTTACTTGCTAGTCAGTAATATGAAATTGTAATCCTGCTTCTTCATTAACAACTGGCACCAGCATGTGTGTTCCAGAACGACGATGCTAGGCTATACAGAGAAAGGTTCATCACTGCATTCTTTAAAGCCAACAAAATTGCATCAATGGACTAGCTGGCCATGTCCAAGATCTTTCACCCATTTAGTATCTTATCTTGGAATAAATTCTTCTTTATAACTTTTAATAGCTTTATTCATGTTTTCACAAGAGCAATTAATTGATGTAAAATTTCAATATTCCTGAATTTTTGCTATATTGAAACATTTTAAAACACAACACCCTTTCCAAGAAATATTACTTTAATATGTTGATGAAATAAATAGCATATACTAAGCACAGAATCATCATATTATCATATTGCATGTAATATTTCTTGGAAAGTGTTTAAATATAGCAACTACCCATTATCAATTCTTATAAGATAAGTGAAAATAATTTGCATTTAGCATGAACAAAAATAGTGTTAACTACTAAAATCATTAACATTTAACTGCTCTGGCCTAAAAAAAGTAGTCTCAGAAAATTAAATTCTATAAAGAAAACTTTGAAATAGAAAAAAATGTTAACCTAGACCTTTATCCATATTACATGCTAAATATGTATTTTTAATTCTAGTATTTTCATGAGGCCAAGTATATTAGCTTTTTGCGTTTTCCTGAAATATCTCCAACCTTCTAATATTTATTCATCCTTAACCTTAGTCATCATTCAGGAAACCATTAATGAGTTTTGTTTATAGACAAGTGATCCCAATCTCAGAAAAATTAAAGTGCAACACGATTTAACTTTATAAATGTGTATATGTCTTAGATGAACATCTCCTAAGGGATTCTTGGCACAATTACAAAATTTATTTTGCCATAAGACTGGCAAAAGTTACCAGGATTTTGTCTGATTGAGAGATAAAAATGGAATGATAATTACAAAGGTACAGTGGATAACATTTAAGAAATGAAACTTCTTTCTTTTAAGTGGTGGTGTCAAACCAACTAATACTTATTGCAACTACTCTGATAAACTAAATTACAGTAAATTGTGACTGTTTTCAAGATTTATTTTTGCTTTCCAATTTGGTGAAAATAATACTGTACCTGTTATAAGAATACAAACTACAATTTTTCTTCAGGGTTTGTTTTGTTTGTTTGTGTTTAACAAGATACTACTTAGTCTAAACTAAAGTGGATTTTCTAAAAATTAAACTAAATTTTTTATTCATAGTTCACTTAAACACAGAAATAACTATTTAAATAAATTACATATAATGCTGGAAATCATTTTGTTCAAAATGTAAGAGCATAAGTATATAAAAGTTGAGGTAATAATATGTCGGAATGTGATAAAAAAAGCTTTAAAAATATTATATATAGCTAATTTAAAATTACTTCAAAATCCATTGGTATCAGAAATGAAAACTGCTGCTACTGGAAAAATTCATACAAAGCTAATGATATCCAGATTCAATTTGCTATGAAAAATAAAAGAGTCAAATTGTAGAATTCCAAACTTTACAGTAATACATGTGTGACACATACAATATGACATCACTGATGATTTCCTGCAAAAAAATGTCATTAAAGTAATAGATTATATAAAATGAAAATTAATGCGATAAATAGAAAAGAGAAGTAAAAAAAAAAACACTTAATCAAAAAAGTCAAAATAAATAATATCTTAACCATTTAGAAACAGCAGTTAATTTTCTTTAAAAAACCAAAAACATTACTTGAAGACGTTTAACACTAAAAACTAAGCTTTTATAAAAGAAAAAAAATTTCATATTGTGTTTTACATTTTTATTTTGCTTCCACGGATAAATTCTTTAAAAAAAAAGAAGTTATATTTCATTAAAATAAGAGTTTTAAAAATTAAAATTCAGATCATCCACATTTCCAAAAATAAACTTATGGAAAAGATTAAGTGCCCTAAAGATCCATAACCTATAATGGAGAGTCCTTTTCTTGTTGATCATTTCTTACTGAGGTAGTGATTGTTTACCTATAGGACAAGAAACTTAATGAACAAAACTCAGCTTAGACAAGAAGTCAAATTCAGTTGTCAGCAGTGGCTGAGGTTTGAATTTTGGTTGTAGCACTGACTGAAAAAAAAAAAAAAAAAGGGGTGTGGCGGATTTGTCTAAAGGGGTCAGATTAAATTTAAAATTCTTGAAACCTTTTTAATTCATAAACAAACTAATCTGATTAAACCATGATAGAGCCTTTTAAATTTCCAATCACTAAATCAGATATTGTTTCTTGCCTGTTTGAGAGTTTCTGTTTGTTTGTTTTTATGATTTTTTTAAAATTAAAATTTATTATTTTTTTTAAGGGACAGCAGTTTTCAAAATGTTTGCTGTTGGGATTTTAACTACACTTAAAAAAAAAAAAATTTTCTTATGTAGTATATACACACCAAAGTGAATATCTTAATGATTTTAATTAAAATAAAGATTTTTTGATTTCCCTTAATTAAAAAAGACTTTTTGAAAATTCAAGGTAAAGGAATTATTAAAATAATTTGTAAATTTTAAAGTTAAATACTTTTACATAAATCCCAGAGTGCATATTTAGCCCATTTCTAAAAATATTCATACACAACATTCCTTGAAGGTACAACAATCACTTAGTTTATATATATATCACTGCATGGGGAAAAAATGTCTTTAGGCCAACCTTTGGTAGCTTAAAACCTTGTCCAGATTCTGAAGTACCTATTTGGGGCCTCTGGTGCTATAGTTTGGCCGTGAAGGAGTAACAAACAAATGCACGAACACTGGGAAATATGTATTAGATAAATGTATATTTCAGTTAAGACTGATTTTTTTTTATTATGCACTTTAAACCCATTTGTAGTTTGTTATTTTAATACTAATAAAGCAATATTCATTAAGAAAAATAAACTTTCTTTATGAGTAGGAATAATCTTTTTAAAAACACTTGTAATAAAGACGAAAACACAGTTCAAATGAAACTAAACGATGACTCACAGTCCACAGATCCATCCTGAAGCATGTGCTTGCTTTAAAATTCACACTCAATGTATGGATGGGCTCACTCCAACTAAAATTTGTATTAAAAGATTTTTTTTTTTTAAATGTCTTTAATAGAATTTTTTAAAATTGTGATTTAACAGATTATTAATTTTGTAGAACTAAAATAATTTACAAGCAATTTTTCAAGGCAAAAATAGAGAGTACCATTATTAGCTTTAAAAAAAAATAAATGATAATTCTGAATTTTCCATGTCTGTATCTACTTTAATATAAATTAGTAAATCAGAAATAAAGTGGACATAAAAAATGTACACATACACAGCACTTAATTATAATTCCATGCAAAAGTTAATTGGGTAGTTGAGTCAATGTAACAAACAGAATATAAGTATCACTTTTCATAAAAATATTCCAGATACAAATAAATGTTGTTATTTCACATTTTATAAAAATAAATCACTTTTTATATCTACTTTTTTTTTCTAATGCTACAGCACAACAATTTAAGTGGTGGGGGGAGGGGAGAAAAGAAAAGGGTTACTTCAAATTGAGTTTACTAAAACAAACAGTCTCAGATCGTCATCTATCAATCATAGGTCACATTTTATTTTTAAAGTTATGTAAGAATGGAGAAGCTAATAAAAGGATACGTATTAATATTTAATAAACTTTCTAAAGAAGAAAAAATATATGATTTTCCTACAGAAATACCCCACCGGATACTAACATACACTCACTCACTCAAATGTATGAAGGTTTCAAACTTTAACCTCCTCTTGACCTTTCATTTGAAACTCTGTTGTGCTTCCTCTTTTGTAATCACTAATCTAGGCAAATTTCTAAAACAGACAAATACCACCTAAATGTTAATACCAGGCTTCCTCTAAATCTTATAACAGTTGTTGTTCTACTTCCAAAAGAAAAAGAAAAAAAAAAGATTGGAATTTACTTTTTATCATTTTTATTATGACAAAATCAAAAAAAAAAAAAAACTATTCTTTAATATCTTCTATCATCATTTCACAAGAATATATTTTAATTCAGTTATTTTAACAAAAGCAGTGCTAGGGGGATATCATAGAAGTCATTCAAGTAAAAACTGAAATGACATTTTCTTTTAATCTAATTCTATCAGAACACAAATATCTGCAAAATCAATAATTAAAAATAGAAACTAATAAAACAGCTTCTTCAGCCAAAACAATAATTAAAATAAAGCATGGGTAGTTTATATTATCTGACAGTGGTGCAATATCTAGTATTTATTAATGAAAGTTAAAAAGCTGGTGAGAAGCATTAGCAAAAAGAACAAGCAGAATTCTATAATGTGATAACAATTACAATTAAACAAACAAGCTCATTTAGAACACAAAGTATGCAAATTTGCAAGTGATATTTGTTTTCTGTATGTACACACAAATAAATTATGGACATCTTTAATTGAGAATGCTAAGAAATCTAATGATAGATGGATTATGCATTAAACATTTTTTAGAAACCTACATTATTGCAAAAATGATAAGAGCAGCATAATAAGAATCCAAACGCCAATTTCTGTACCATTATTTTCCCCATCTAATTAGTGGTAACATTTACAAAACAATGACAAATACAGTACCAAAGTCATTTTATTTGCATTAATAAAATCAACATCCTTGACTCATTTTTTTTTCCTTACAAAGTAATCCCAATAGTCAAAGTTATAAAGAATGGTGTGTTTGTTTTTAGTCTCCCAAGAATCTATTATATAAACATAAAATGTGCAGCTGTCTTCTTTTATTGGTGCCATCTCTAAAGTTGTGATACTCTTATATGACTGTCGTATAAGGAAATTATAAATTGTTTTCAAAGAAATGCTTAGAAAAGGACAGAGGTCCTAATTCAAGGACACTATGCAGTTTAAATTTAAATACATTGATATTTAAGTAAATAATCTTATTTAATGATTTCTTACCATATTTGAATTAATTAAAAATAAGCAAATTTTGAATTTTTGTCAGCTACTGCAGTGATACATTAGTTTTAATATTAGTAGAATTCTGATATAATATTAATAATACCATAATCCCAAATTTACTGAAAGAAGATTATGCTAGACTACATTGCATTTTAATGGCTATGGAAAAACCAAACTTAGTAAAACCTGTAACCATGAAATTAGTCACAAAATCAAAATATTAAATTAGTAATAATTAATTTTAATATGCTGTTTCTTGAATAAAACCAAAAATGTCATATTTTAATATTAAAAGAATGGTAGATTTTGTATGCAAATTCCTGCAAAATTTTATTTTACTGAAAAGTTTATTCGCATTGGCTTGTGTTACGTTACATGCAGTGTCAGAATTTGATTTCTTAAATGTCATTAATTTATAATGAATGATTTTTAAATAGAGAAATGTTATTTTTGTTTGTTTGTTGGTATTATAATAATGATAGCTTTTCTCAATCATCGTACATTGTGCAATAAAATTAATGTATCTCTTGGCTCCATCTTTAATTTCTAACAGGTATACATTTATTAGCACCACCACATACTGCAAACACAATTTTTCTATCTGACACAGATGTTTGTAAATTAAAACAAACAGAAATCCCAAAGTAATCTTAGTTGATTTTAGCCTGAAATTTTGCCTAATAATTAAATAAATTATAACAGTAAAGCAGATCTTACCCATATCAACCATTAGTTTTAAAATCCAGACCAAATGTGAGGAAGAGCAAGCTATTTCTTAAACACACCTCATAAGAAACAGAATCATATTGCAGAAACCAGCTGGCTGAAGTTCTCAGGCCTAAATTACTGCTAGGTGCAGGGAATTTATAGCTTCATTACATTACATAAAAATCATTACATCAGTAATTTGCAAACTTTTAGTCTAATTTGTTGGCTCTGTGAAAAAATGCCAAATGTCATTGGAGCAGCAAAACAACTGACTGTGATGAACTGATATCTTAAAAATGGGAGAGGAAATAAGGCAGTTTGCCAATTAAGCATGCTGTACCAAAATAACCCAAAAATATCTTCAACCAATACAGAAAAAATTAATTACAAATAAAATTTTACTTCAAATACACTTGTTTTCCATCTCCAGAAAAATATGCATACATGAACAAATAGATTGGACATTGCAACTAATTGCATACATACAATTTACATTGAGAAGTAAAAGAGAAAAATCTTCAAATTCTAAAATTAATTTAATTAGTTATATTTACTATGAAACAGGAGAGATTTAAATGTTATTTTATTTTTCTTATTTTCTAACTTTCTATTTTTTTTTATTTCAACATATACAATAATCAAAGATACAACTTTGATTTTTTTCTGTTCAATATTAAAATATTTGCTATATTTTTTAGCTTTCTTTTCTTATTTTCCAACCAATGGTGTGAATTTTGTAAATTATATCAAAAACACTTTGAAAAACCATAAAAATCTAAGGTTAGTATCTTTTTCTATAAAAACAATTTTTAATTGAAAATAAATGAGTACATTTTCTACAGTAAGCAGAGAAAAGATAAAACCAGTCTTTGATGGAAAATAGCTTTAACATGGTCTTAAATAATCAAATTTAGTTAAAAGCAAGATCATAACAAAAAAAGCTTGTTCAAAAATCATCATAAAAATAAATAAATATAATAATAGTAGTAGGAAACATATGCTCCGCTTAATTTAATAATGAACACCAGTAAGATATTAATTAAAATAACAAAAAAGTTTTACTGAATGTTTTAATTAAATTCTGTATTTTTGTTTATACTGAGAAGAAATATGAATAGTTTGCTAATCAGATATCTGTTGTACACAAGAAATTCTATTAAGAATCATCAAAAACTATAAACTTCTTTTTAAAAAAAAAAAAAAAAATACTGTAGTTAAGAGTTTTGTCAATTTTCCTATGCATGTATTGACTTGCATTCAAACCTGAATAGCAAACTGATTATGGCAGCTCATAAATTTTCCTCTTTGTTAATATCCTAGTCTGGTATCAATTAACAAAAAAACGTTAACTCTGAACAAACAACAAGCAATGCAATTTATTACAATTACAAAGAAAACTGCATAATCTGTGTTCTATTTGTGGATTTGTAAATTTTGTATTAAAATGTTTGCATACCTATATAAATCTTTAATCTTTCATTCAGCATAATGCAAATTGTGCTTATCTTATCGTCATAGACAAAATTTATGATATACCTACACTTCTAATTATCACCTGTCAATAAAGTTAATAAGTTCTTGGTCATGTTTCCAAACAACATCAGAAAAGAACATCCTTCTAGCTAGAGGTAATCAACAGCCAAGAAACAGCACTACTTGATTAATGATTTTAATTTGTTTTTTAGGATGACTTATGCTAATCCCAGAAGTATGAAAATTCTTCTGAAATATATTTTAAAGTTTAAAAAAAGAAACAAAAAGGGATTATCAATAGTTCTTTAGTTCTGCTGTACAAAACAATTCTTTAAACCCAAAAATGATTATTTCATCAAAATGTTTTGGAGAATAATAAATTTTAGCTATTTAGTAAAACTGAAACATTCTAATGTATCATTCTAGAATTATGGGGTAAGAAAATTAGGCTACTTTCTAAAAGTAAAAATGGGTAGATAAACTAAAAAATTGCATACTGGGGCTTAAGAATCACATGCCAGAAGAGATAATTTAAGTGTATCATAAGGCTGGGCATTATTATTATTTTTTTTTAGCAACAGAGTGGTAAATACTTGAAAAAGTGTGCTGGGTGCAGTTGTTCAATATAACATAATACATTTAAAAAGTATTGGATGAAGGACTTGATTAGGATAGATTTTATATAGGCCAAATAAACTTTCCAAGAATAGAGAATAAATATACCTACCTTCATATAACTGCAATAAATAATTATGACCTGCAACTCTGAGGTAAAAAGATATTGAAGAAAGTAGATAATTAAACTATACACGTTCATGAGTACAGCAGATGTTGAAGGTCTGGTAAATTTCTTCTAGTGAGTAAAAGCCCTTTCCCCTTTCCAGTGACCAGAATGAAGTGGGGCACTAATTTGCCATATCTCACTTTAAATTCAGTTTTAAATTCAAAAGACCACTTGCAAAAATGTAAACATTAAACATGGTACATTTGGTATTTTAAAATATTTAGTATCTGTTTATAACTTAAAGATAAAAATGAAATAGAAAGCTAACAAGTTGCCAAATTCTACAGCAGAGGAAAGATTTCAATTGTGTATACAAGTGTTGTACTGAGTTTCAGTGTTAATTTTATATTTAAACTATAAATGCAAAAATATCACAAACTAATCTTTTTATGCCAAATGATCTTGTTTTCTGTTAAGTAAATTTTCTGGAAATTTCATGTAACTACAGAACAAGACGGAAGCTTATTTAAAACACCACCAACGAGCTAACTAGCTTATTTAAAAATAGCCAGCTAGAAGTTAATGATTTGTTTTGTCACAGTTAATTAGTGCATAATACTTGAATTTAGTATCATGTTACCTACACAGTGTTTACAGTTTTAGCTAAGATAAATAAAAAACTGAAATTGCATACACTAGAAAGTGCTCAAATAATAAGGAACTTGATTTTATGCATGTACTAAACTTCTAACTGTTAATCCAAAGTTCAAAGGCATTCTTTTTCACCAGTGAATACTCTACTGGAGGTCAAAACAACTTATTAATGTGAACTTAAAAGAATTTTCTTTTTTAGGCTGAGAGTTTTCATTCATAGGAATTTAAATCACTTTTACACAGACACAGAGAAGGGGGATTCATTTTCAAGTTGGTCTCTCTTAGAGCCTCAATGCTTGTCCATTTCGTATGGTACAGTGATCATGGCCTGTGTTTAACAAAAATGATTATTTATACTTTTTGTGGCTATTTCAAAATTTATTTATTTATCATCACAACCACAGTAGGTGGTATAGACTGAATTCCTAATCCTGAAGTATGGATACATGATACAGAAATTATTTTTTAAAAATACTTTTACGGTTAACTTAAGATGGTAGAAGAGATTTAAATATTGTCACTCTTTATTTGGAAAACACTCTGGTAAAGGAAAATGAATTGAAAAGGTTGGTAGAATAATCATCAAAGACAGAGGATGACATAACAACAAATGGGCTTAGAACTCACTCACCTAAAATGGTCATATTCACTGCAACACTAATGAAAGAATTATCTGCACACACAAACAGTAATTTACATTCATTTGTCATGTTAGAAAAGGACACCTTACATAAAGCTCCCATATTGAATCTAGAATTTTTAAACTCCACCTAGACATCTGAAACTCTGTTTTACATCTAATTCCTTGGCTATAACAGTGGCCTACCCTTTGCTTTTTGTCCACCAAATATTTCCATAAAATTATATTAATCTTTCAAATAGATTTCAAGTGCCAACAACAAAAATACTTTGATACCTGAGAAAGCTTAAAATAATCATTTGCTTTCAACAGATGCATCAAAACAACATTCTATTCTCATTTTAACCCTTAGAATGCTGAAAGTTGATACTCTCTCTATTGCCATAAGTGGGAATACCCTCACATCTTTGGAAACCTCACAACTTCTCCAATCAAATACCTAATTTCATTTTTTGGTAGATAATTGAAACATTCCAGCCCAAAATTTTATCAATCACCAAAAGTGATAAATAACCCTTGAGCTGCATAATTTTCTGATGAGCAATTTTTGCAAGCATAAGTACATATAACTTCTTCAGCTGTGTGTTTATTATGTACAATAGGTATACACACTTTCATAAGAGGGGAAAAGAATGACTATAATAATTTTAAAATATTTTCATATATAAATAATGTAAAAACATTTTGACCATTAAATATGAAATGCAGAAGAAAAAAAGACACGCAATGATATCTGACAATATAGAGAAAGATTTTACACACAAACATGCAGTAATTTAAAAAATTATAAAGCAACAACAGGTAACCAGTCCTTTAGTCAGTGAAAAAGATAGTGGAAAGGTGATTCAGAGAGTAAGAAATTTTAAAGCCAAGTGTGGGTAAATAAATTAAATAAAATGTTTAGATAAAAAAAAAATTTTTTTTTAAATTTTATAATTGAAAAAATGTATTTTGTAGCTAGAAGAAAAGGAAATGTCAAAGGTCAGTGATATCTATTTAGCATGCACATTAAAATATCAAATTAATTAGATGAAAATCAGTTTATTTTTGTAACTGGGGCAAAGAAAGTGTGCATGTTGGTAAAACACTATAATCACTCTCATTAACAGCAAGTGTGTATTGACAAAACAATCTTATAAAGCTTCATTTACTGCATCTCATTAGCTTACTATAAATCCAAGAATTGTAAAAAAAGCAGCAGCATTCATCATGCCAAGAAAGTCCTAAAAATTAAGATCGCTGCCCGTCACTGACTTTTTTTCCTTGATTACTAGTCATTCTGAACCCCCCTCACTCCAGATTTCAGCTAAAGAGCCCCAGTATTTTGGTTCTAAATTAAGAATAGACACCACCTAAATAAAATGTCATTCCATAAACAAATTAATCAATCTAGATTGTAATAAATATAAAAAAAAAACAACAAACAAACAAACCCTAACCCCTCGTGTATCTCCTTTCCATTTTTTTTTCAGTGTAACATAAATGACATGCACGCACGTGCACACACACACAGTTCCAATTAAACTTTTCACATTTGTAAATACGAGGGAAAGTCAAAAATTATCCGTACTCTTGTTTTTTCAATTTATTTACACAAAAGCAGGGGTTAAACAAGTACGTCATATTTCTACATAGTCTCTTTCTTTTTCGATGCACTTGGTCCAGCGGTCCACAAGCTTACCATCTCTTGAGCTTGCTGAATCTTCTCGTCAGTGGTGGAGGTTGACGGGTGTCCTGCTCCTCCTTCGTGCATCACACTTGTTCGGCCACTTTTACACTTCTCGATCCACTCATACACACTTCTACGCGGTAGTGCACTGTCGCCATATTGTGTTAAAAGCCTCCGATGAATTTCAGCCCCACACACACCTTCTGACCAGAGAAATCGGATCACTGCTCTTTGTTCCTCCTTGGTGCACAATGCTAGCGGAGCGGCCATGTTTACACTGTAACAGCAGCAAGAAAACTGGCATGATCATGCTCAAACTCCGATCTCGTGACCACAATAGTACCAACTATAAGCACGCATGAGCAGAAGGCGGTGTGACAAACCTAAAGATATGTTATGGCAAAAGCGCGGATAATTTTTGACTTACCATCGTACATTCTAAAGTTTAAATCAAATCTGGCATTTGTAACACTTATTAAAATATGAAATTTAAGGTATCCTACACTCTAAAATAGGCTTGCTTAGAAGAGTAATGAAAGTAAAGAATGACTCCAAAACAATATATTGTACATTAGAACTAAAATATAAATTAAATATTGCCCCCCACATATATCATCCTGAATGATGGGAAATATGAGAAGAAAAATTGAGGGAGGGTTAGGGTGCTTATGAAAACTTCAGAATTTTTTTTTAAACATTTGTCACATGTGAAATAAGTTGTCTCTTTATTTTTAATATAAACTTGTCTAATTTTTTTCTTTCTTTAAGTTTCAAAATGATCATTTAACAAAAATCTGGTTTATGCAAAAGTATGGCAAGACTAGAGGAAGATTAACGTATATTATACAAGCTTGTTATACGCTAAGATTACTGCCGCATGCATATATGTATAGGTGATTTTTGATAAATTAACTGCAAACTAATGATAGCTACTTAAAGGTGTTATCTGAGTGTTAACTTTTAAGATCTGAAACTGTGTGAAAGAAAGATTTCTGTAGTTGCCTGATGATGGAAGCTGCTGCTGCTGCTGCTGCTGCATACTAACTTTTGTCCCAATGACTCGACTTGTTTGTAGGTATATTTGTATTTTAATGCTCAGTAAAAAAATAATTAAGAAAACAAGAAAAACTAGGCGTGAAATGCAAACAACGGGTGATAAAATCAAATCTTGCGTAAACTAAAATGCTCCACAGTACAGTCATATGTTGATATAGTGTGGTACCACACACCTGCAGAAAGACTATAAAAAGTATAGTCAGTGGTATCATTGTAGTGTAGTGAATACTACAGTTCCTGAGGAAGAGATATTACATAACAATGGTATAAAAAAACAGTAAGATATACATTAGCACAAAGTGGTCTCATCAGATGTGTAGCTGTCAGAAAATCACCACCGAGGAAAAACAACAAATGAACAAAGCTGAAAGGGGCAGCAAAAATGAAACAATGGAATGCCAGACCTGGAAAAAGGCGCATATTTATATAATCAACAGCAATTTATTTGAAAGCAGAACTGGGAACTATGTAACAGTGTACAACAGGTACAGGGAAGCATGGGATTAAACAATATAAGTGTGGGGCTGCATATTGCATATTAGCAAAGTATGTTTGGAAATTTGCATAAAATCAAAGACGAACTGCAGACAGGTACATTCAGGTTCTCATCCACCTGTCATTCCCTCAAGATGATATTTAATTGGGTGCAGATTCATCTGCCAACATGACAACGATTGTGAAAACCTATCTGAAACATAAAGAGGCTGACGGGACACCCAAAAAGATGCCTTTTTCTGCACAAAGTCCTAATATAAACATTGTTGAGAAAGCCAAATGGCAACCAGAGATCTTTAATGAATTGTGAAAGTGCTACAAGATAAATGAAACATTCTACACTCATACATTGATAACCTGAATGGGAGCATCAAAACAAGGTGTCAAACTCTACACAGCAAAGGGCTCACATACCAAATACTAATGCACCATAAAACATTCATTTTGTTTTTTTACACATTGCATTATTACAGAATATATAATATGTATCATATACATCTTTCAGTTACATTACTAATTATTCATGCATATCCCATTTATGTGGTTTTTGATAACAAAACCAGCATGGTGTGATACAAAGTAAACAGACATTACATAATAATTTTTTGTTGTTGTTTGCTTCTAGCAGATTTTTAAAACTGGTTTATGTTTTGAGCATTGGGAGGGGAATCTGCATAAAATAAAATATATTTATACTAAAAGCAAAATGCATGGATTATAATATCACATTTTAGATTTAATAAAGCCTTTTCTAACCCTTTCAGGTTAAATTTTAAAATTACCTTCCCTAAATATATTATTGCTGGAGTACTGATTTATATTGGAAAAACTATCAAATGACATAGGAAAAAAAAAATTCTAATAGTTTTGTTATTATTCATTAATAAATATCAGTGAGATAGATAAATAACAGAAGCCCTGTGCTATCCAAGACGGTTTTTACTTCATTTCCTCCTGTCATTTTACATGTTTGTTTTCTTAATTGCACTTTATGGATGATGAATTTTCGAGCAAGTTTTTAAATGGTATGCTTCCTCACATCATAATCATGAGTGAATTTTAAAGGAATCTCAATCAAGTTGTTGTTAGTCCACAAAAATGTGTACCTAAAATGTAAATGATTAACAAAATATTTATATATATATATATTTTTTAAAATAAAGTATACTGTATATTTTCCAAATGTGTTAGGAATTTTCAGAATACTCTTCTCTTTTTTTTCCATAATGGTTAATCGCTGAACCTCCATCAATTCTTAATTTTAAATGATAAAATCTTAAATTAAGCTTTTTAAAATTAAAAAATTATATATATATATTAGTGGAGTCCCCTCCCCCCACTTTTTTTTTTTTTGTGAAAACCAATATGGTTTAGAATCTGTCCACTTATTTATTTAATTTATCTATTTATTTTAAATCTTAAAACTTGATTCATTCTGTTTCCCATTATACTTTATATTCATATTTAAACAAATAAGTGCAAGTACTAATGTAATGTCCAGTCATTATTTATACATGACAAGAATAACAGCTGGTCTTGCCTACCTGACTGCCATGTTAATCAAGATCAGAGAAATGATTTATGAATGGATGTCTAACAGGCTGCCAGAAATGAACTAGGTACTATTTCCAAGTTTTTACCCATACAAAGTCTGCCAGCAGCAAAGCATAAAGAATGGCATCACTTTGTCTTTTACTACTAATAATAATTTTTTTAAAAATGAAAACAATTTTGTTTTAAGTAATATTTCTTGGAAAACATTTAAAATTCTGCATATTTTTTAGTTAATTTTTTTTAAATTGAGAAATTTTAGTATGACTTAAGAAATAACTCATTTTTTTGTAAAACTATAATTACATTAAAAAAAATAATAGGTATCATGCTAAATGCTTTCCTTTCTATAGATTATAATTCATTTTTTAAAATATATAGTTATCACAAGTTCTCTATTTTTTTTCTTTTTTCTTCTATTCTCCCCATGATGATCTATCAAGAAAGAACTATTATTTTCAAATAATCACTATACATTTAGATTCAGAGTGCTGGTCTTTGGGTACATGGTCAGAATCCTAGGCATGTGCAGTAGGTAAAATATCAAAAGCTAATGAACTTTTCACTTGTGTTAGTGGTCACTAAAACATGAAACTAAGTGAATTGCAAATGTTAGTACATTCAGATACTCACATCTTAAAGATTCTGTTGTAATTCAAAACCAAAAAAAAACACTTTCATTTTTGCTGAGCTAGTGCGATTCAGTCTTGTTATAAACTGGCATGTAAACATCAGATCAGCCTTTCATAAACAGATAAGATGATATAGCGAATTCAGACTTATCATCAAACAAAACACCAAGGGCGGAGTTTTTACACTTATCTACAATTTACATTCACAAAGAAAACTTTTATATCAATTTTCCATTTAGGTGCAAAGACTTTCACCCAAATTCTGTTCAGTGGGAAAATTTTTAACTTATTGGTCTGAATTCCAAGTTACAAAATTTTCTGGAAGCAATTTATGCTGTTGTTTTCTTTTTTAAAATCTTGTTTCTGAAAAATAGATTTTCATTTCAAGTTAATGCATTATCTAGATGCAAAAAAAAAAAAATTATTACTGGTTTACAAATAGAATATAGCTTAAAACTTTAATTAGACAATAAATATTTTTTTAAATATTTATTCTCAAGGAGTTGGTTTACAGGTGAGATTATTAACCTCATGTCTCAAAATGACTGCTGTGCTTTTATTGATATTTTAATCTTAATTACACAGCAAATTTTCTTTTATTTTCAGCAGATAGTGTTGTTTTTATCAAATGAAAAGCACTCCCATCCTAGAGAAAAGAGAAAAAAAATTAGTAAAAATGCAAAATGATAAAAAATCATTCTAAGCAGGTTACACAGTGAGTGATCATCAATCTTCCTGTGGCCCTTTATGTACAAACCATAAAATCCAATTAAAAGTAAAGCTGTAAGTATACAGTATATGCTATAACAAGCTAAACTGTAATCATTGAATTTGTTATAAGATTTTTTTTGTTTTTTTTTTTGGTGGCACAGACAGAAACCAATATCACAGCATTTCCAGGAGTCACAATAGAAATGAATAGAATATATTAACCCTCCTGTCATTTTAAAACCATCCTAAATGCCAACATTATCACTATTTTAGAAAAGATCATATGACTAACAGTAATGTAGTGATTGCAGATTGTGATTTTTCTGTAATGAAAATACAGTGTGGTAAAAGGTAAGTTTAGAATTAAAATGTTAATGTAAAAAAAACACTTGTGGGCCTTCCATCTTAACCTTAAAAAATATTTCTTAAAAGAACTCCATAATTTCTGAAGTCAAAGTTACTGGGTTAATAACCTAAAAAAACAGAACTCACATTTTCACTTATGGTAGAGGCAACTCAAAATCAAGTAGTAACTTATCAGTGACCATCCTTAAAAAAAAAACAGCAAATACCTATGCACAGTATATATTCTCTAGTAGTACAAGAGAACATTCACCTGTTTACATTTTTTTTTTTTTTACTTATTTATTATTCACATTTATTTAAACAAAAAGGAAATTGCATTTCCTTATCATGCCGCATAGTATTTAAATAATAATAAAGAAGTTTAATAACAAAGACGAAGCATAAATCTAGTCACATATTAAACCTTGATAACCTTGTAAGCATTGATTGATCCACAGGAAAGTCAATTAATAAGTTAAACAAATTAAATGACTGAAATTCTTATATAGGCTGATCTGATACAGAAAAACTGATCATATCAACTGTGCACACTGAAACTTATCTGTAATATTTGGATTTTGAAATGATTCCATAAAAAAATATTGTTACTATCACTTTCAAATGAAATTATATTTAAGGAATAAATTAGTATCAGATACAGAATTTGTAAGGTTTGCAACTCACTGGGAAGCCAATGCTACTTTCTACAGTTGTTGAGACTGCTAATTTTGAGTTAGTTTTGATCGTTTTTATTCAGTCTGATGCTGCACAAAATGGTGACAAATTTAATTTTACCACAAACTTCAAAATATGCTGATCTTGGTGTACACACTATAGCCTGATTTTTTTTTTCTTTTAAAGCATTTATTCCAACTCTGCTCTTGAAGGCAGCATCAGGCACATATCTTGTCACTACATTCTCAACAAATACATAGTATACTGAATATTCAAAGAATCATTACCAGCTTTTAAAAAAACAATAATAGAGAGCAGCATAGAAACATGAAATTTCTATTCATTTACATCTTTAATTTGTACAAATTGTTATAAATAAGGTTCTAGTAATTTTAAAAAATTTAAGTGATCCAAATGACAGCAGTTTTGCTTACTTGAATCTGCCCCAGTAGTAAATGATTCTCTAACTGAACCAAGCATGGTATAACATGCCATATACCAAATGGAAGATACTGATTGTGATATTATTTAAAAAATGCAAAAGTAATCATTTAAAGTTAAACTATGAAATGTATTTGCAACTTTATCTTATCAATATCTATTTTCAATAAAATACAGACACTCCAAGCTTCTTTCTAATGTGCAGTTAGTTTTGAAAGACAAAGTACAAAAAATTCACTTTTTAATGCATATTCAATCGTTTGTAGTTGTGGAATATTCTTGATGCCATCAAACTTTAATGAATCAAATGACAATTTTTTTTCACAAAAAATAATACTGGACAAACTACTGACAAGGGCAATGATAAACTATGTATATCCTAATATTTCGAGTTATAGTTCAATGTAAAGAAAAATAACTTATCTAAGTTCCCTTTCAAAATACATAACATTTTTAAAAAATGTAAACTATTTTACTAAACAAATTACTCCATATCATTACAGGACATTTAATTTAGTTATTACAAAGAAACAAGAATATGCAAGGCTTCAACTAAATATCCAGCCATGCTAGTATTTTAGCTAATTTATATTTAAGAGCATAGTGTTTTTAGCTGCAAATAATCAAAAGAACATGTTACTGTTTGTATGCTTATAACTTATATATTATAAAAACAGCTAATACTAAAAATGAGCAATTTAATATCTTTAACCATTGTGCATATTAGAAATGCTTAAGGTGTGGAAACAGTCGGGACTTTTTAAAATAATAATTCGCCTTTAAAGAAATAATAAGTTCAATGTTTGTAAAGCATATGATATGAATGAACCAAAAAATGTATAAAATAGCACTAACTTTTCTCTGATTTTGTTATAGTTAAAATTATTTTAATTTTTTTTTCATTTTTTCCCAGCAGCTGAGATGTATTATTAGTCTAATTTTTAAATTAGCATCAATTGTAAAACTTTATTCTGGAAACTTGTTTTTGAATTTAACAGCTCTCACTCATATAATGAGTATAATTAATCTCTAATTTTTGTGTGAATAATTCCACTTTTTTTTAATATGTAACAAAAGTATACCAACATACACTTATTCCATCAACAATGTCTTCCCTTAAGTCTTTTATATAGAATTTTATAAAGTTTCACTGAATTCTAAAGTACAAATTATCCATTTAATGCTTAGCATTATTGACTTACTTATAATTTTAAAAAAAATTTAAAAGAAATGTTTGAGAAAAAAAAGCTCAAGATGGGAATTTTTAGAATATTATTTCTAATTAAATAATATATAACCTAACTTTATCACTCTTTCTGAGTACATATAACATTCTGCTCCTTTTCATTTATTTGAAATAACACCTTTTCATAATGATGAACTGAATGAAATATACACATATATAAAACTTTACAAATTAACTAAGGTAGGTTTTTTTCTTCTTTAAAAATTCTTAAGGGAAAAAATGTTATCTGGCTCTGCTGCTTTATCAGAAATGAGTGATTCAAACATTCCTAATTAGCCTTCTGTAATGTTAATAGGAATCTTTTCCATTCTGAAAATGACTTACAACTTGGCGGCCTTAAAGTAAAATATTTTCATGTGTTTACTGTGACATTTTAAAAAAACCTTTTAAAGCGTTACATGCTTTTAAAACTCCTGTTGATCCCAAAGAAATCACCATGTTATTACCTATTAGATGGAAGAATGGATGGCTAGAGCAACTCAAACAACAAAATATTCAAGCACGTCTTCATGTCCCATGCCATCCTTATAAAATATAGTCTTAACTAAACTCTCAATATATTTGTTAGAAATACAGTATAATAAAATTTTATTTTTGGCACATTTTTGTTCTTCATAACCTTAGAGAAAGAAAAAGTTAGGCTGCAATTTGTTTTTAGTTTCACACACACACTCACACACACACAATTTTTAACAGTAAATGGAATAATTTTGGAAAGTAAAGCTGTATGCTACTTAGATCATACTATTTTCCAAACAAAACCAGTTTACTTACCATAAAGCAAATGCCAAAATTCTACATTTTTTTTTTTTTTAAATTGATTTTATTTAATTTTAGGAGTAGATTATTTTGAAACTTCGGACTCTTATTAAAAAAAAACAAAAATGCTTCTTGCTGTAATTTTTTCCTAGTTTCATATAAATTTAAAGTGCCTTTCCCCATTATCCATCTTTACCATGAAATAAGGTCAAACAAATGCAGTTCTTTCAAAAAAGTGTCACTTTTTGCTTCACTATAACAACATTCCTGTCAGTTATATATACAAGACCAGAAGATTGAAATGACTTGCTGGAGACTAATCAGTCAGTACCAAAACAAGTTCTGGAGTTTTTGAAAGAAAACAAACACCACACCACACCACACAAGTGTCTGTGCCTGTAAAGAAACTACAGGTACATCTCAAAAAATTAGAATATTGTGGAAGAATTCATTTTTTCCCGTAATTTAATTCAAACAGTGAAACTTTCATATATTCTAAATTCATTACACATAAAGTGAAATATTTCAAGCCTTTTTTTGTTTTAATTTTGATGATTACGGCTTACAGCTCATGAAAATAAAAAATCCACTATCTCAAAATATTAGAATATTTCATAAGATCAATTAAAAAAAAAAAAAAGAATTTATAATATAGAAATGTCGAACTTCTGAAAAGTATGTTCATTTATGCACTCAATACTTGGTTGGGGCTCCTTTTGCACGAACCACTGCATCAATGCAGCATGGCATGGAGGCGATCAGTCTGTGGCACTGCTGAGGTGTTATGGAAGCCCAGGTTGCTTTGATAGTGGCCTTCAGCTCGTCTGTATTGTTGGGGCTGGTGTCTCTCATCTTCCTCTTGACAATACCCCATAGATTCTCAGGCAAGTTGGCTGGCCAGTCAAGCACAGTAATACCATGGTCAGCAAACCAGTTACTAGTAGTTTTGGCACTGTGGGCAGGTGACAAATCCTGCTGGAAAAGGAAATCAGCATCTCTATAAAGCTTTTCAGCAGATGGAAGCATGAAGTGCTCTAAAATCTCCTGGTAGACGGCTGTGTTGACTTTGGACTTGATAAAACACAGTGGACCAACACCAGCAGATGACATCACTGACTATGGAAACTTCACACTGGATTTCAAGCAACTTGGATTCTGTGCCTCTCAACTTTTCTCCAGATTATGGGTCCTTGATTTCCAAATGAAATGCAAAATTTGCTTTCATCTGAAAAGAGGACTTTGGACCACTAAGCAACGGTCCAGTTCTTTTTCTTCTTAGCCCAGGTAAGATGCTTCTGACATTGTCTCTGGTTCAGTAGTGGCTTGACACCAGTATTGCGACACTTGTAGCCCATTTCCTGGACACGTCTGTGCGTGGTGGCTCTTGATGCACTGACTCCAGCCTCAGTCCACTTCTCATGAAGCTCCCCCAAGTTCTTGAATCAGCTTTGCTTGACAATCTGCTCAAGGCTGCGGTCATCCCTCTTGCTTGTGCACCTTTTCCTACCACACTTTTCCCTTCCAGTCAACTTTCCATGAATATGCTTTGATACAGCACTCTGCGAACAGTCAGCCCTTTCAGCAATGATCTTCTGTGGCTTACCCTCCTTGTGGAGGGTGTCAATGAGTGTCTTTTGGACAACTGTCAAGTCAGCAGTCTTCCCCATGATTGTGGTTGTGTGTACTGAACCAGACTGAGAGAGATTCATGGTATTTATACTGCATAAATAGTGATTTACTCAAACTCAAAATGGAATATTCTAATATTTTGAGATATGTTTTTTCTATTTTTTTGAGCTGTAGGCCGTAATTATCAAAATTAAAATTAAAAAATGCTTGAAACATTTTAGTTTACATGTAACGAGTCTAGAATATATACAATTTTCACTTTCTGAAATAACTGACGAAAAATATTGAACTCTTCCACAATATTCTAATTTTTTGAGATGCACCTGATTTATACATCTTTACATCTACTGCACAATTGGCTGGATAACTCCAAATACTGACATTTCATTTCAGAATTTAACCAAGTGGCACAACATTATCATTATTATAACTTTAGTCTTAGCCTGGACAGTTATTGTTTGTTGCTTGTTGTTTTTTTTTTTTATATGATAGATCAAAGGAATGACATCTTTAAATGATAAAGAGCGGAAACAAAATCTTATGACTAATTGCTAAAAAGTCCGCAATAGTGACAAGAATTGAAACCTGCATATATTATTATTTTTGACATTTCTGATCTGGAATATAAGTATATGTCCAAAAACTGCCTTTTTATTTTGTTGTTTATTATTGAATTATTTTTTTTTGTTTTGCTTCTCTACAGCAGGAACATTGCAATCATCTAATAATTTTAGAATTTAAAACACACACGCACACACACAATTTTCCTTTCTTTTTAACAATGGTGTCATCACTAACCTGATTTACAATTTCTATATTCTAACTTTCCATGTAATATTAAACTAACAAACATCAACCCATAATAAACAGCTTCAACAAAACTGAACCACAAATTTATAAAGTTAGTACTAAAAGTCTATTAAGAAGAAAAAAAGTTACAAGCATCCTTTAGATTTTTAAAAATTAATTTGAGAGAGAAAAAACAGCAACAGCAATAACATAATCAACTATTAGTATTTGTGAAATAAAAATGATTTATTGTTCTCAACTTGGAAAAATACAAGAAAACCAAAAAAAAATCAGGCAATGATTTAGTAGATTCCAGCTACATATTAAGCAAGCTTGATAAAAGCAAAACAGTTTCCTAAAAAAAAAAAGTATTATGTTGTGTTGAGCTAAAACTAGAGTTATCTTCTCTTGAATACTTTAAGAGTTGAGAAAATAAATCCACTTACTGTGAAAAACAAATTATTCATAAAAGGATTTACATTATTGACAAAAAAACATCTTTTGAATAAAATTTAGATACAAACTTTATCTCCATAAACTGTGTATAATATGTAGTATATGTGCATTCATGCAGAGAAACTAAGCTGGTGTCCTAGCTGAGGCAAAGAATGGCTCTTCCTGGTTTTGCCAGTGTTAAAATGTTCATGATTGTAAGCAAAATGCTAATAAGAAAAGACAGATTGATTGGTACACAAGAAGCTAATTTCTATACCTGCAATAGATCTAGACATATTTGCAATTCCAACATTGGCCTTAACAGCTACCAACTCTCTCTCCAGTGAAATACTGTACATAAAATAAAAAATCTTAATTTCTAGATACAATTTAGTTAATATAAAGTCTGGAAATTATTATTCATTATCAAGTTAAAAAAAAAAACAAAACAAAAATGTAACATGTATCATCTAGTTTTATTCAATACTCTTGGAGCATTTTTAGAATATGACTCCCTTTAAAAAATAAAAACAATTCATAAAAGCATTCAGAAATATGCAGCTTTAAACCATTTAAGATCTTTAAAAAATAAAATTAACAATTTAAGAATGTCTTGTTACTCTACAATGTTGTTTCAATTATATACAAATATAAAATAAATGTATACAACTCCACATAAAAGCAATAATAATCAGAAATTTGAAAAATAATTATATATTGAATAGAAATATATTTTAATTTAACTTAGCTAATAACTACTAAAACCAGAAGAAATTAATTAATCCTATTTATTTATTTATTTGTTTGGGGTTTGTTGTTTTTTTCTTTCAGCCAATAAAATGGATCAAGGGAGACAAATGCTGTAAAAAAATAAATCAGTTTTTTTTTCCAAATTTGTGCAAAGCAAGCACCATGGATTTAAAAAAAAGCAAAAAATAAAACAAACAAACAAGCAGAAGTATCTAACAAAGCGAAGTATTTAAGTTAATAACAACAATGATTTAGATGTACTATAAATGATCAGAATGCATTTATTTCTATACATTGGGATAAAAGAGTTGGCGAAGCTACAGGGACGGGCATCAAAAGACCTACCGTCAACCAGTTTACAGGTTTCATATTCACACAAACATTTGTACTTGATGCCTAGCCATTGCTGTGGTTTTTCTCTATCAACTGAACTCGGCTACTAGCATTTTTTCTCCCACCTCCATAGATAAATGCCTTGGGCAATTTCTCACCACAAAAGATGACAGTATTAGCTCGCATTTCACGAGAAAGATATTTTAATGGCCTTAAATAGAATGCTACATGCTTAAAAAACAGTACATATTGAATAGAAACTATACACAAGATAGATTTGTTAAAATTCATGTTAATCCAATCTGTTTTCATTTTTATTAAGTATTACTTTAAAGAAAAAAAATAAGGTACAATCTTCTTCGGACAATTACAATAGTATAAGTTAATTAATGAGTTTCAAAAATTTTTTTTTACCATAATGTAGAAATTTTCTAAACCCTGATACTACAAGGCATCTTAGGTATGTACAAACATCTAAGAAAACTTTAGGAGGAGTTCAGTAGTAAAGTTAAAGTAGCAAAGAAATCTTTTAAGAAAATACTTAGCAACTAGCATTAAATCCAACCTGGGATTTTATGCATTCAGCAAAAGAAAAAAGTTTGTAAATAGAAAGTTAGAACACTAAAGAGATACAGAGTGTTATCTAGTTGAAGCTATAGAAATAGCCTGGATATTAAATAACTTTTTTGTTGATGCATTTACTAAGGAATGCATTGGTTTTATACTACAAGACAGAACTTCAAAAACAGACTTAGTGATATTACTACAATTGAAAACACACCGAAGCAACTATAAGTTATAAAATCCCTGAGTCCTAATGGTATTAGTTCCAGGATTCTTGTAAATACTTGTAGCAAATGAAATTAGCTACTTCCTTAGGATTTTCAGTCTTTTTTCCAGCAAAGTGCTATCAGATTGGAAAATTGCTGATGCTTCACCCATCTTAAAGAGAGGTAACAAAATCAAATTGGGAAATTACTGAGCTATTAACTTAACAAGTGCTGTTGACAAAATGTTAAAATCAATCATCAAAAATAAACTTAACAGTTACATGGAACAGGAAAATGAAGGAATCAGGACTTTCAAAAGTAGTGTTCCTGATTTTAAATCTTAAATTTATTATGTGACTCTCGATGTCAGAGTAATGTGGTGGATGTCATTTACCTGAACTCTATAGTAAAGATTAAAATTTTTCCATCTCAGCGATTACTTTAAAAAATTTTAAGGTTATTTGTGGAAATTTGTTATTGACTCTCAGATAATTTGTGAAATCAAAAGAAAATTTTGTATATTAATGGTATACCACAAAGCTCAGTTCTGGGGCAAGTTTCTAATTTACATTAATATTATTATTTATATTTGGTAAGTTAATAAATTAAAGTTGGTGGATGCTGTCAAGTCGTATAGTAGAATTAAAACTAGCTTTCATGTTAGTCAACTTCAGATTGATTTATATATCTATATATTGCCTAACTGGGCCACCAAATGGTAAATTAACTTAAATATTTCCAAGGGTAAATGTATTTATATAGGCCACAGTAATCATGACAAGGCCTGCAGCTTGGATAACAGCTTTAAGAATACTGATAAGAAAGATCTTGACATGGCTGGCTATTTAGTATGGTTTGAGATGTGATAAGTAGTGTGTTCAGAGGTAGGTAGAGCAAATAGAATCTTAGAGCTAGTGAACAGAACCATTCATGGGAAGATATCAGAGGTTCTTGTTCTTTTATTTAAAGCATTAATGAACCCAAATTAGAGTAGGCAATGCAGGCCTGGTACCCATTCTTTGCTAAGAACATTCAAAGGGTCTAAAGGTGTTTTATTATTATAATTTAGACAATGATGAAAAAAAAAAGAGAGAGTAATATTAAATGTTTAGCAAAACTTAAATTTCCTAGCCTTGCATATAATAGATTTTGTGAGGGTAATGAAAACTTAAAATTATGAAATAAATGGTAAATGAGGAGAAGTAACACTTTTATTTTATCTATCATTTGCTAAAAAAGGACAGTTACAAATGCTGTAAGAATCTAGTTTGCTAGCTTTTCATAAGCATTTCCTTCAGTAACAAACCAGTAAATGCTTGGAACAGTCTGCTTAACATAGTTACACATTTTACTACAATGGATAGGTACTTAAAGATGACAGGCCTTCATTATGCAGACTCTCTGTTCCATTGTAGATAACTATATATCATTGCAAGCTAAGATTAACAAAATGCACTGTCAATAACATTGTGCAAATAAATCCTAACCAGAAATATCAAATACTGCATAATCAAAAAAAACCGATTTAATGTGTTAATTATAAGATGAATGTCCATGTGCACATTTGTACACTTTGAAAGTCAACATAAAAAACTTAGTAAAAATGCTGCATAAATTTACTTTTCTACTTTGCTTTTACTTTCCTAAATTTTATTGGTATGCAGTAAAATCTTCTATTTTTTCCAGAATACTGTCATCTGAAGTATCAAGCAGCTATTTAAAAAAACCTATGTTCACTCATGAAGATTGGTTAACGTTTACATAGCTTCCATATTTTAAAATTAAACCAGGAAAAAAAACAATGCACAGACAACACAAGGCCTACAGTAATCTAATGAGGATGTATTCCAATACAACAGGTCAGATTGTGACTCTCAGTAAACTGCTAGGAAAGATTGAATTTATACTTAATGCTGTTTCTCTGATGCTTTTAAAATGCTGCTGAATAGAAGAAACAAAACAATCTTCTTATTAAGTATTCCTCCATTGAGTACATTCTTATTCTATTATTAACTGACCCTTTAAACCTTAAGAGCAACTTACTGTTAAAGAATTCTGGAAATAAAATTTACTTTATTTTTTTCTCTATTTTCAACAGTGAAAACATTTTGTACCTTTAAGTTTTGAAATTATAATAAATATTAAACATAAAAACAGGTGCCAAGCCACCATATATGTATTTATATAAAACAGTAAGCAAGCAAGCAACAGAGGGATTTTGTTTTTCCACAGACTTGTTGGTCAGGAAGTAGAACTGCACATTGTTCTCAGTTTGCACAGTATAAAAAGTCACCAATATTGTATTTTTCTAAACTGCTATTCTCATCTTGGCCTTTGACCTCTTGGCCTTCAGCCAAATGTAGTCAAACTCATTATTTCTTGGTCAATTCACTATGCACCAGTGAGGATGGCAAATAAGGCAAAAAAAATAGTGCCATTGTTACACTATTACCACCGACTTTCCAGGAGGGAGCAGTTGCCATCTCTTGCCCCCAGCCCCTTGCAGACACCTATGGGCAAGTACTATAGCTTCTGTACAAGCTTCAAATTTTCCCAAGTCAGACTTTTCAACAACAAAGAAACAATACAACTTGTCAGCATTTGTGCTAGATGGCAGTAAGCTATATTTGTTCTCTACACCTGCCTTGTGATTGTAATTAATAAAGTTGCATTCTTTGGGGAAGGGAGCTGCTGCTGCTGCTGTTTCATTTTGTATTTCTTTTTACAATTTAAATCAGTGGACAGCAGAGAATGCAAATCTACACAGAATTAAGTAAAGAACACCATAAAATGATGTGCTATTATTGCCTTATTCCACAATAAAAGCCATTATCAATAGCTAAACAAAAGTCCTAACCTGGTAAAGAGAATAAAATATACAGTACTGACACAAATTTAAAGAAACACTAATAGGAATTTATTTGCATAACAGAAAAGATAACGTATAAATTCTAATATGTAAAGAATACGATTGACAAAACTGGAAAACTTAGAAAACAAAAATTAATAGTACGTGTGTAAACCTTTTGTTCTGTGAGTTCCTCTATGGCATAATTATGAACATTTACAATAAACCCTTGACAAAGTTTATTTTTTTCAAGGTTAATAATGTAAACAATACAGAATGTGATAAAAAGAAATAAGCTACTTACTGATTTAGAGCGCATTGTTTAAACAAAATTTTCACTCCGGTGTCATAAAAAATTTTTTTTCTAACTGTAATATGGCAGAAATACCACTTCGTGTGGAAGTAATAAAGCAGAATACACATAAAATGTGTAAAGAAAAAAAACTGAAAGCCATTGAAAAACATTCACACACTAAATACTATCAGTCAAAGATGCCACCACACCGGTCTTTGAAAAGGCTACAGCCAGCAGTTAAGTACTAAAAGCAATAGCCAAGAAATGTCACTGGGTATGATCTGTAGATTAATCACACTGTTATTCATTAGCTAGTCTAACAACCAAACGATGAGATTCTAAATTTACAGAAAAAAATTACATCTTTTCAAGGCTTTTGAGAACTTTCTCATTTACTCACTCAGACGCACCCAAGCACAGTATAAAATTTAAGCTGTCAATGTTATGAAAAACTTAAGAATATGAAAGTCAAGTCACTTTGGCCAATCAATCGGTAAAAAGATAAATCACTAAAATTAAATTCTGTCAATACCGTCGCTTTAGATGCTTCAACAGCAATTTTTCTTTCTTTAAAAAAGCAGCAACTCTTGTGATTAAAATTAAAAAAAAGATACTTTGAATTTTGACTGCCCAAACTTCAAACAGCAATTCTCACTCAACACCCGGACAATTTCTGGCAAAATCTGTAAACTTCTAATTGTAAAATAATAGGAAAAAGAAAGAAAGAAAGAAAGATATAAATTTTTTTAAAAAAAGAAAAAAAAAAGTTACGTGTGATTGTAGGTTAGATATAAAAAGTATATATATTAAATATCCTTGATGATTTTAGTTAAGTCAGAAACCCTTTGTTTTAATGAAGCATTTAAACACTTGGATCTGAATTAGTGTAATGCAGATGAATGATACCAGAGTATTACATAAAACCAGATATTAAGTAAACATACAAAATGCTGATTACACTGTGCAACCGTTTTGAAATTCATTATAGTTTTGTTTGATATAGTTTAAACATAGTGCTTTTGCTAATAATTTGAATGTGTGAAATGCAGCATAAAATATTTAACATTAACAAAATTCAACATACCAGTGTGGCAAAAATGCGAACTATTTTTTACTATCAATCACTTAGAAAAACAAGACAATACAACAGAATAAATCCAATACCATATAGGTAAAAACAAGTTGTATACAACATACATGAATGCAGCTTGCATACACAAAATGATTTGTATACAAATCCTTTGATATTTCATTTCAAAACAATCTGTATTCCATACTTTTGATTATATATTTGCTTAAAGATTAAATATGTACTGAGGTTAATTTCAGAAATATACAAATATTGTGTGTGTATGGTCTTATTTTTGACAAATTATTATGAAAGCTTCTACAGATAATAAAATGTATTATTAAATATGTGATAGAGTATGTATAAGTTAATTCATTCAGAATCCTTAAAAATAAAAATAATAATAAAATCAACTGGAGTAAAATAGCAACTATATAAACAGAACTTACAATTTTATGAATCATATGTAGGTAAGCAGAGACAGATAGACAGAAGAGCAAGATGAATAAAGGAAATTAATAGAAAAATGCAGAGACTCTATCATTCAAAGGAAAGTCATTTATTTTCCCACATTACTGGGTGAAGAAAACAAAAAAGCCATAGATCAACATCAATACATGCAGATCAAACCACTTTGCTCTAGTCCAGAGCATCTTTGTTTTCTCTAAAGAAATGATAATGCAGATAAGCACATAACAAATACCATCATAACAACTGGCAGACAACTGTTTCAGAGGCTTTTTTTGGTTTTATTTTGCCATTATAAGAACCACAAGATGAGCAATCAAAGAAAAAAACACACTTAAAACTACAAATTTAAAGTTAATGCATTATCCAACTTTATGTTAATTGAGAATACATTTCTGCAATCATTTTTCTCTGTTTGTATTTTTTCATAAATTACCCTCTTTAATTGTAATTGCTTACTGAAACAACTGACTGATACTTGTCAATCCTAAGGGGGGGAGTTAACGATGTGCTGGAATAAGTAGTGAGTGAGAGCTGTGTTTTAGTGATTTGAGAAAAATTGACATTTTTAAAAAGAAAAATTTCAAAATTCCAAAAGTTCATGATATATTCATATTTCTGGATCATTATACAGCTAAGTTGAATTGGTGCAACAACATAGTGTCACTTTTACTCAAACATACTATAGTATATTATTATAATAATTCTTGAGTCTAAAACATTAATTACATCAGTTGTTTCAACCTATTCAAAGAAAATACATTTTATTTAATAAGATGGTCTGTTTTAGTTAAGTTACGAAAGAAGTTTGTTAGCACTTTATTTTTTTCTACATTTTAAAATTTAAATGCTTAAACTAAATAATGTGTGTGAACACATACATGCGCATAAATCAGATTAGCTAGAGAGATAATAAATTATTGAATTTTTTCTGTAAAGATATTAACACATACACACAGTGCCAGCAATCTCTAGGATAACAAATGTGAGTGATCCTAGCATAATCCTATGAGGAACATTAGGAAATTTAAAATTGTGTAGATCACTCACTATAGGTTTGAAAGTACTCCTAGATATATATAAAAATATCAAATCTGCTTTATATGGCAGTAGATTTGTTGCAAAGCATACATGCACATTTATTTACCAAGGTTCCAGGTACTCCTCTCTCCACCTTTCTTAAGTAGCTAAACAATAAATTTAACTCGTTATGTTGCATAATTATTACAGTCATTTCAAAAAACTTTCTTCTTTTAAATACCAGTATTAACTATAAAAAACAACAATAAATATATAATTTTAAAATAATACACTGATATTAAATGAAATGCTAAATAAAATAATACTGGTATATTTGATGAACAATTATTTTTACACTATTTTATGACCAAATAAAAAAAAAAGCAGTTTGTATACTTTTCTTTAAATCATCTTAACTAATGATATAGTTATTCTGAGACTATAGAGTGAAGCAAACAGTTATTAGCAGTAAATATTTTTTTTAAATTTCTACTGTATAAAATCATCAGTAATAAGAATATACTATTCTTGGATTAAACCAAAGACAAAATGGTATGAGAGAAAATATCTTGCCATACCATACATATATTTTTTTTTGTTATCTCCCATTCAATAATTTCTTCTACAATAATAACTTATTAAATCATCTCCCCTGAAATATGATGTGCTTTCTCTTTTACCCAATAATCCATTTTAAAATATATCAAAATTATCAATATCATTGTATTTCTTATCCTGAAAAGCAATATTTAAAAAATAGTGTTAAGAAAAGATGTGTTTATGTTTAAAGCAAACTGGTGATTACAGAACACATGCTAACTTTTGTTAAAGTAAAAGATAGACTGAGTTATGGTGAGTGATCTGTTGAATATGCCATCTATATTCAATTATAAAATTCCAACTTTACTGGTCCCCAGTTGCAAGTAAAACATCCACCAGGCTTAATGAATCAAGTATAGTTTCCCTGCAAAATATAACTGATGATATTTTAATTTCATTTTTTTGAAATTTTAACTCCTAATAGAAATATGCATTGAGCCTCAGAATTTTGAATATTATTTCATTTTTGGTTTTGTTCTGCTGGCAATAAACTTTTGAAATGTTTAGATATTTTTCTTTATACTTTTTAACTTTCTATTATAAATCCAATATTTTCTTTCTTCTATAAAATTTTTCAACTCACCAAAATCTGTCAACTTTCATAAATACTGTAGTCTGTGATAATCAATAGACCTAAAAGATTTACCCCACATTAATGCTTTACTCTCTCATACTCTGTTCATGTGCAAGTTATCACATAAACATAAATTGAATTATTTTTCTTTTTTAAAAATGAAAGAGAGGTCTATGCTGTAAATTTCTATACAGATCAAAAAACTAAAACAATTTCATATGGCTTTCTATACTGATCCAATAACCTAAATGTTAGTATGTAAAAGTCTAGAGTTTAACAGAATCCAGCATAACATTGAAGTTTTATGAAAAAACAAAAAAAAACTTTCTTTCAAAAACACAAATTAGGTTTTCTGATTTTGAGAACAAGCTGAAGAAATGATGATCTGATAACCAAGTATTGCAAACTACTGGAACATTTTTCAACTAAACTTAAATTTCTCAAACAATCATACTGAGAGACAAGTGCAGATGCAAACAGGCCGAAATAAGCTCTATAAAATAAGTGAAATTTGCAAATATTTTACTGTGCAGCTAAAAAAAAAAAAAGAAAATGCAAAGAAAAAAAAGCAATTTTGCTTCAGATACATTGTTAACAAAAAGTAGACATAAATCATATATCATCAAAACAGAGTAACTGAGATTTGGTGTAAACAGCTGAATACTTGTTGGGAAAAGATAAAGACAACAACAAAAGTTCAAACTTTAAAATGAAAAAAAAAAGAAGGAAAAACACTAAACCAGCAAACAAAGCAATAAAGAACTGTAGACACACTCTTATTACAGAACACAAACCAACTAACCTTCCATTTGCACTGCAATGCTGAGAACGCTGTTTTGTTTGTTTTTTTTCCCTCAGCAAACAAAACTTGTTATTTATATGCACAGTAGCATTAAATTGTCTGATTTAACATTTTTTTTTTTTTAAAAAATGCATAAATGAAAAAAATGATTTCCTGAAATATTTGATAGGGGTTATCAGAAAAAAGATGAAATGAGTAATAGTGCCACCAAACTACCCAATCAAATATTATGTTGGGATCATTCAATGACATTCTAAAGCAAAAAAAAAAAAACAAAAACTAACCAACCAACCACAAACTGCAACAATCACACACACACAAAAGATTGTTTTAAAGATAATAGGAGTAACAAAATAATAACCAGATTTAGTAAATTTAGATTAGGAGGATTTAACAGAACTTCACAAAAGTCAGATATACTAAATAGAACCTACCTCTCTCAGCTTCGTTAGTTGTGAGACATTATCCAAAGCAGCGAGAGCGTTGTTAGATGTATCTTCAACTGTTATACTATGTGGTTCATCAGCCAGATTCTGTTTTATTTTCTCTGTGGTTATACTTCCATGTTGTTTCTATGAAAACAAAGAGAGCAAGAAGATTTTTAAAATCACATTACATTTAAACAAAAAATACAAAATTCTTCAAAGCATTAATTAATGTAAATGATGCTAAAGAGTATCAATTATTATGAATTTCAGTGCTACTGATAGACACATTTTAGAACCATTGGTTGATCAGCAGTACATTAGGTCATAAAGACCAAAACTGCAAGTTACTTTTGTATGTTTAGTGTTTGTTACAAACTATTTGATTTGGTGTCAACTTATGTTGGTTAACACAAACTGTTTTTTTAATGTATTAATCATTTCTTTATTTTTCAGACAGAAGAGGTGACTGGCAATTCTTTCATTTCTATTTCACAATAAAAAATAAATTAGTGGTTCTACTACTTTACATTAATTACTGGAAGAAAGAAGATTGCAGTTTTTACTTTTTAGCTCATAGGGATTATACAGAAAGAAAACTTTGTCCTGAGAAATGCAATGGGCAAATGACAGCTTTCTAGCCAATGGTAAGAAATTAGATCAGCTACCACGTATTAGTTATGAACTTCTCATAGGGGTAAGATAACTGTCACTTATAAACAGCTACAATGGCCAAACATCAAGTGGATCTAGCTATATTAGAAGCATAAGCACAACATAGTTAAAACTTCAATAAGCAACAGTACACTTACAAAAAATAAAGCAGCAAAACACCAAATCTAATATCAGGCATGCTGTATCCATGGCAGTTTGGTGGGGAGAGCCAATCAAAACTTTGGCTACAAACAACCTTGAAATTTAAGGTGAGTTATTATACACATCCCTTCACCACACCTACACAAGAGAGCCTAGCTCTAAGCTTTCAAGAAAAATAGTTTTTAAAACCACTCTCACACCAATTTGAATAAGAAACTATTATTTATCAAAGTATCTTTAATTACAAACTACCAAGTTTACCAGCACTATAATAAATAGTATATTTCATAATTCTAATCGCTCTGGAAAATTTCGAAAGTTATAAGAAACAAAAAAACTGCTTACCTTGTTCGCATTCTCTTTTGTATTTTGTTCTGTTGCTGGCTTTTGGGGTGCCTGTTTAATTGAACTTTCCAACAAAGTTGTATCCTTTGCTAGCTTTGTGGGCTCTGTATCTTTTGTATAAGTCTCAACAGCAGCAGGCTGCTGACCTCTGTCCTTTGATAGCTTTGTGGGCTCTGTATCTTTAGTATAAGTCTCAGCAACAGCAGCAGACTTCTGACCTCCAGATGAGAGTTTTGGTGTAACCTGCTTTTTGGGGGACTCTGTTTGAACCAGTCTTTTTAATCCCAACGATGAAGATGAGATGAAAGGACAACTTTTAATGTTTTGAGAGATCTGACTTGAACCTGTTGAATACTGCTGGGTATGAGTCTTCTTGAACTGTTCGTTTACACTAGAAAGAAAAAACACAAAAAAGCAGAGATGATTAGGTTTGTCACTATAAAATATAATGTCTTATCTATTACGTTAGCACAATTAAATAAAAAATTTAACAATAAACAAACATACAGACAAATCTGCATTAGCAATAACCAAGATCTTAAAATATTAAGTTCTACATCACAAACCATGATTTACTATTTTGTGATACAGATTGCAGCTGTCATAACTTGAACACTTCATGTTTCATGCATGTACATTTATTCTGTAATGTATGTAAAATAGTTGTGTATAAAAAGTGATTTTCAGTATTTGGTAGAAGTTCTTCCTGCATTGTGTAGGGCTGCCGAACAACTAGGCATAGAACATATCAGATTATCTATCAATGTGGCATTTTTCAGATTTTCCCATAAAGTTTGCTGGCATTCCTTCAATTGCTATATAAGACTGGTTTTGGATTTGCTCATTTGGTCCTTATTTGGCTATCAAGATGCTACTATAAGTGCCCAACATGTTCATATCCAAATTCTTTGGAACCCAGCTAGGTAAACACAGTCCATTCCTTATTTTCTAAACTATAGTGGTTCTGGGTGTATAGCGCATTACTCCATCTTTCTTCAGGATATGGTAATTGTAGTAAAAAATTCCTTATTCAGATTTATGAAACAGTGCTTTTGAAAAATAGATATACGACCAGCAAAAATTTAAATATCCATTAATGAATGCAAAATGTGTTTAACTCCCATACCACATGCCTTTCTGAATCATTGTTCCAAATCTGCAGTACTTAACAATTAGTTATAAACATACTGGGTTAAAAGTGTTGCCAACAATTTTTCAGACATGCATTTCCAGAGATTGTGAATGAATACTACTAACATGCAAGGGTCCTAGCAAAACACGTTGCAACAGGCAAGGTGATTGCTCTTAGAAACTATTAGTGACAAATATAAGTATCAAGCAACTTTTCCAGTATACCCAAGTCTATGCAGGAGCTGGTGCATAATACAATGACTCAATAATGCTGATGCTAAATGGGAATATTGTCAATCACTGCAAACTTGGCAAACAACAGTATGTTCTGTGCATGCAATGGTAGTAAAAGGATGTTGGTGTACTGTGATCATACCTTATTTCCTCAACAAAAAAAAAAAACAAAAACTAATTACTTTAAAATAAAAGTGATCAGAAGCAATATGGTATATGGTCTGAATGACCTTGGATTTAATAATTACACTAACCTGAGTAAATATCTCAGCATCCAAATATTTTGGAACCACTCTCTAGGAAAATTAGTCAAACAATGTCACTGGTCCTTTCAACTGGGGTATGTTAGGTGGATATCACTGACAAAAAATTATCAAATTTTGTAGGGGACATTTGAATCATCATGGCAGAGATCTACATGTTTTACACAATTCAGTAATTTACAAAGACCATTTTTATCAATTGTAAAGTCTTTTCAGACAGATTCCAATTGTTGTTGTTTTTAATAGCACCTCCCTAAAAATGTATTTCTATAGACTATCAGTTTACCTCGGAAGACAGTAAGAGAAAATGTGGATTTATGAATAAAATGATTACTATGTAATAAAAAAAGCTATACCAAATTTATATTTTCATTATTTAACAACCCATTAAAATTCATATGCAGTAGATTATAGATAGTTATCTGAACACATGGTAGACATAAGAAACATCATTAAAATTATTACTGCATCAAAAGAACCTCAAACAAGTATTTTTAAAAAATATCTGAATTTTTGGTAATATTTTTTTAAAAGATAATATTTGACACAGTAGAATTTGAAAGGTACCAAATGTTATCTGTGTCAAGATGCTTGAAAAAGATATGGTGCAAATGGAATTATTATTTCAAAGAAGAATAATTACAATAATTTGAGTCAAGTTTATAAAAAAAAATTTTAAAAAAATTGTACCCTTTGTTTTCAATAAGGTGCAAATGCATGCATTTTATACTGGCAAATAAAATTAAATACAATGTACAGTTGAAGATTTTTAGAGAGATCTTTACAGGGTATTACATAATATTTAACACGTAATATGCACTACTAAATGATACTAAAAAAAAGATAAGATAAAATAATTTTTAAAAATTAAAAGTAAAGAATTTGCTTAAGTTTTTTTTTTTAAATGAATTGTGTCAAAGAGACATCTGAAATATACTTTAGAGATATGAAGTTGTTAAAGATATCTGAATGGCTTTACTGCAGCTTCTCTACTAAATTTCTTCTTGTTTTTTTAAAGCATTTGCATTATTTGGAACGATTACAAAAATTAATTTTGTCTGACTAGTTCATAGACAAACATCTACTTAGAATCATCAAAGGCCAAAAGATAAATAACTAAACTATAGTAACCAAGTGAAATAAATTATCAGTAACAGTTCACAAGCTTCAATGATAAATTTCTCTTTATCCCAGGTGCATTGTATAAGACAATCTCTTTCATTTTTCACTGACCAGATGCACTTGATCAAATAATTTCAAAAATAGTATTAGAGCAAGGAGATTGTACTGTAAGCAGCATAAAAAATGCCATCACTAACAACACAAATAATAAAAAATTTAGAAACACCAACACACATTATAAATTAGATTTTCAGTAAATTCTAATTGTAAACATCTTGCAAAAAGGATTTTAAAAACCAATAAATTATAGTACTTACTGTGGGTAATGATGATTTTTTCAAAAAGGAAGTTACCTCAAGTAAAATACTAAATAGAGCACCCATATTCACACATTAACATATAAATAACAATAACTTTGTGCACTTAAATAACATGGTACAACAAACATTTTTCTATGGGAAAGCAGCACATTCTACTTACAGATTAAACTAGTTTCTGCCTGGAAAATTGTTTAACTTTTAAAAATAAATCAACTTTGTCTCATATTATGAACAGATTTAAATGTCAACCTTTATACATATATTTTATATACAAAAGTCTGAAAAAGACTAGAAATAATCTATAAAATTCTAATATTTACAGGTTTAATCTGCATTGTTTATATTTTAAAATATGTCCAGATATGAACAGTGAAGTTCATGACTGCTTCAAACTAAACTTCTCAAAGAACCTGATCTAAATATTTTAATATATATTAAAAAACAGGTCAACCATTAAAGGTACTTATTGGCCTGTTCCTAACCTCTCCAGACACACATTCATTTACCTACATCTGCCAGATATAATGGTTGAAACAGTTTTAACAGTGGCCTTTGTATACTAAATATAAATTGACAACTGGATCCTTGGCTGTCCTATTTTTATCAGGTCATTACAAAAGTTGTGTCGGTTTTTATATCATGTTAATTTGGGGGTTCATTTTTTGCATGCTTGTGAAGGTGTACGTAGATAAGTTATATATCATTTTGTAGCGTGTGCCTTGGCATACCTTGAGCAAAAACCTACCTTTTTAAAAATCATAAAATGGATTTTTGTTTCAGGGTTCTCAATGAAGCATGGATAGAAAAGTTTTTCGTGTCATTTTGCTTCACGAGTTCAAACCAGGCCACAGAGCAAGCGAGGCAACTCGTAACATTAAGCAAGCATAGGGCAAGGACACAGCAAATGAGCACAGTACAATAATGGTTTGCAGTGTTTCAATCAGCAGATGTGAGCCTTGAAGACAAGGAACGTGGTGGATGTCCTTCCAGCTGTGATGACAACAATCTGAAAGCCTCGGCTGAAGCTGATCCAAGAAAAACAGTGCAAAAAATTGCTGGAGAGCTTGAAATAAGCACTACAACTGTTTGCCTGCATCTTGACGCAATAGGAAAAAGAAAATGTTTGACAAGTGGGTGCCTCACGAATTGAACGAACAAAAAAAATAGTCTGGTGGACTGCAACTGCTGTCATCCACTATAACTTCATTCAACTGGCAAAACCATTACAGCTGAAAGGTGCTGTTGTGAATTAAACGGTGTTCATCAGATGCCATCCTAACAGCTGGCATTGGTGAATTGAAGAGGCTCAATCCTGCTCCATGACAATGCTCGTCCTCATGTTGCAAAAGTGACTCTTCAGAAACTGAACAGGTTGGGGTACAAACTTCTCCCTCACCCAGTCTATTCAACAGACCTTTCTCCCACAAACTACCACCTTATCAAACACCTTGACAGCATCCTTCATAAGATATATTTCTCCAACCAAACAGCAATTGAAACTACCTTCCAAAGCATTATAGACTCCAGAAATCCAGATCTTTTTCAAAATGGTATAAATGCACTTGTAACTTGTTGGCATAAGTGTATCAATTGTAATTGAACTTACTTTGATTAATAAACTTCACGTTCAGCAATGATGTGTTTCATTGTTGTGGTAAAAAAACTGACAAAATGTTTGTAACAACTTAATATCTTTTAGAATCTCAAGAGTCTCTATAACTTGCAGTATGCAAGATCAGAAAGCTTTTCTGAATAGCAGACTTTCCAAGTCAGCTGAATTTTGACCTTTGACCCGATCAGTAAATCGGATTTTAAAAAATTGGTCATTTCTACCAATTTTAGGCATGTACACTGATTTTTTCTGGAAGTCTATCGATTTGCATAACTATAATTAACTTTTTCATACATTCAAAATTTCCTGGTAAACATCAGCCAATCATTTGCCCTCTATCATAAAATGTAAACACATGATTCATACTGAAAATTGGGTTTCACTTTCTTCTTAGCCAATTGAAACTGATTATACAATTAAGATGACCAATCGTATTTATCATTCTAAACCAAGCTTGATTGTTCATGTGATTACTTAAAATGGCTTCTTTGGCAACATAGGCAAAGAGAAAATGCTGAGAGTGCACATTCCAGACATCTTTGGAAACAATTTCCTTGGGTGGCCAAATGTACTTCGAAAACAGATGCATTTTGCAAGATTAGGCATATTTTATTTTACACTTGACATTTATGAAATGCTTTAATTCTCCAAATGATTGTTTTTTATCTGCAATTAAGTCTGTTGTTTTTATTTGAAGTAAAATTTCTAAAAATGTCCAGGCTGGGGGGAACCCCTGCCCAAATTTTAAATTCTTCATTGTTTAGTAAGATTAAAATTCTTATATTTCTTATTGTGTTATTCAATAGTAGCTATCTTTCTCTTTCATTTGTGATTATTACAGTAAATTATTTTCAAACATGTTCTGTATTTGTGATGGAAATGTAATGATATAGTTTATTAAATAGTCTGTCAATACAATACAATTTGATACAACTGTTTTTACTTGTTCATTTAATATTTCCAATCAACATAGGAAACTGAACAACCTATTTAGCAATGGAAAACAATATTTCAAGATGAGGTACAAGTTCTTCAGAAATGAAAACAAATACATATTTAAACTAATTCATCAATTAAATATTAGTAAAACCATAAAAAACGACAGCCAAAGAAGCTACTCCCTCACTGGTATTATAAATATACATATATATATGCCCTCTGGTCACTTGGGATGGTCCCTGGAAGGGGGGGGCGTATACTCTGTTTTGTGGCCTTAGCAGATGGAAAGTCCCCTACCTTAAAAGAGTGGGGGAAAGGGGCGCTTTTTGCCTTTGGCCTTGGAAAGGTTAGGCACGTCAAGACCGAATTTCGGACTTGATGTGCCGAGGCCATTTTTCCCAAGATAAGTTTTTGGCTGGGTAAGCGATCCCTCCCAACTAGAAACTTTGGCTTCTCCTAACATGGGTCGCACCATGCATCCCTAGCTCTGGCCGTTTTGGCCTACTCCAGGAGCTTAGCCCCACCAGAGGCTTTGGCCTCTTCCACTCCCTTCTCCTCGGAGATAACCACGCATACACAAACTTTACACCTGCACCTACACCAAAAAAAAAAAAAAAAAGATTAAGTCTGAAATTTACAAAAATGAAAATAAGTTATTTTGACACCTGCAGAATTGCAAACAAAAGACAAAATCAAAGAATGCATAGGTATTTGCAAATTGATTGGCTTTAAACCATTTTTGCTCATAAATTGCTTGATTTTCTTCGAGTTGTGCAAAATCTTCATCATTAGAATTTTGAAAAGTTGGCAAGTATGGAATAGTATATAAAATTTTGATACATCCTTTTGAAAAGCAGTTATCTTGCATTTGTACCTCTACTGTGATGTAAATTTCTTTAGTAGAAAAGAAAAGGATGGGAAATACATTATTAAAAAAAAAAAGTTTAGTTTCATTAAATTCCATAACAGTAGGTAAATACTACTTCAAAAATAAATAAGTACATACCATTACATATATAATTCTTAAACAATAACAAAGTTAACTGCCAAGTAATATTAACATTATTTTGATAAAAAATGTTTTAGAAGTTTATAATATTTCATGCATTCATTTATAAACAATTTTAACATGCTTTCTTGCTTCTTTCATTATTTTATGCCAAAAAATGAGTTTGCATGCATGCATATGAAAGGTCTTTTTTTTTCTAAAACATGGAGTAAGTCAGTAAATAATAATTAAATATATAGAAAGAAAACCTAATATCTTAAAATGAGAACCATGCAATATAGTATTCCAGATTCTCACTCAAAAACACTTCCAGACAGGGTTTTGATTCTACCTTTTCAAAATTTTTAACAGCATAGGTAAATAAATTTGAAATGTATGAATAATCAATTAAAGCTAAATTTATTTTTCTTTCAAATAGAAGCAAATTATATGTCAGTGCTTAGTTATTTCAGGTTTGAGATTTTTCTTTTAAATTATACATTTTCCATTATTAGATAAGCAAAATTATAATAAGGTAATTAATTTTTATGAGTAATAGTTTAAACATATCCTGTCAAGATTTTGTATTTTGATATCTATTCATTAAGCTTTAAATTTTATGCAATGAATATATTCTCTTTTTCAATGTGATGTTTCTTTTGAAAACCTCAGACTATTTGCAGCTATGTTCAAATAAGAAACCGAAATGGTGTATTATTGATTTTCTCTCTCCCGTTAGGCTTTTTTAAAAATAAAAGAAAGACATCAGCACACATTTTTCCATGTAATTTTAAAGCATACCTTCAAGCTATAATCAACTGATTAAGAAATTAAATATTTAATTTTAAATAAATAAACAATTTGTTAAAATAAAATTTAAAATACATCATATTTTAAAAGCATGTAGAGCTACATTTTACTTCTCACATCTTCTCCATGAGCTATGAAGGTTTTGCCATACATCTTCTGCAGGTTAGGTCTCTCTAGCCATATTTCTAGTTCCCTGGCCTTTAACCTGACATGTACTTTCTTAAGAATACTTTGCATCTGCTTGAGAATTTTATTCCCTTTTGTTTCACAAACTAACTTGTACTTGTGGTGGTACACCTACAAGAGGACAGGCGACACATCCATGACTCAAACATGATAGCTTAGCTTTTTGCTAACCAAAAATAAAACAATTCTGATTTGTATTTTTGATGGATTTTAAAGAAGTCCTTTTCCTTTGGTAGGCTCGCCTTCCTTCATCTCTTCCAAATTAGAATTTCTTTTCTTTTAATATTAAGAAGAATTACGTTTACTGAGAAAAACCACAGGAAGCCACATTGCACCATGTTAATCCTAAATTTTGGAATTTAATGAAACTTCATCCCACTGTCAATTTTCTATCATCATAGATTTTTCATGTAAAACTATAAAATTTTAAAGAGCAAAATCCAGTGAAATGACACAGTGCAACCAAATAAATTAAGCTTTTGAAAACAAGTGTATATTTATGAGAATTGGTTACTGATCCTGACAGACTAATCATGTGAAATGTGTTTCCGATGTTTTGTGGGCTGCAGGAAGTGCAAACATGTTCTGCCAGGATGCAAACCCGCTCTCTATAAATGAGTATACTACTCATAGTTAAAAAAAACAACAAATAATCTCAAAGAGTTAAAGCAACAAAATAAATTAAAAGACATTATAGAAAACTTTGAAATTAATAAATTATTAAACAAAGAAATTATGCAATGAATAATATAGCTAAACCAAAAAAAAAAAAAAAACAGAGAGATCTTAGTTCAATTATTTAAGTCATTGGGTCATTCAATATAAATTTTATGATTTAAGATTTCAAGAATTCAAAGTATGACAAAAATGTTTACTTAACAAGGATTTAAACACTGAAAGTGCAACAAAACCTTTTTTTAAATAATTATCAAGCTTTTAAAAAGTGCCCTATAGAGAAAGCAAAAAAAAAAAAAATACAAAGTGGCATGATTGTGTTTTTAAAGACCTCCAGAATTTTTCTCTCTCTCTCTCTCTCACACACAAACAAAAGCCATTATTATACACTTGCAAATAAAATCATCATCCAATCATAAAGGAGGCCATTTTTTTTACTGCATGTTGATATACATGTAATATATGCACTAATAAATTACATATGATTATTTCAATGAAGAGTCCACAATTATGGTTGAAAGTGTATGACTAAAGCTGACACTTAATAACTTATTCCAATAACTTAATTTACCCATCAACAATTCCCTTATTAAAGAAATATTCTCTCTATATATATACATAGCTTTGCAGACAGCTCTAGTGATTTAAATAATATGTCCTCTAGTAGCTTAGGGTTGCATTTAAAAAGTAGCTATTTAAGTAAATTTAAAAATTTTAAAAGATTTTAAACTGGAGGTTTATCTGAGTCATATACTAAAGAGAAAAACCTGAAAATAATTTTTTTTTTTTTTTTGCCTTGATGAAGTAAATTCTGTGCTGACTGACTACATTATTAACAAATGTTAAAATAATTAAGTTCAGTTAAAATGCATACGAGGTCTGTCAAAAAAGTATCCAACTTTATTTTTTCCTGTGGGAAGTAATGACATTAAGGAGGCAAAAGGGTGCATAGTGGAGCCACATGCGTGCTTTTTGGCAGGCTTGCTGGATGCATCAGTCGCTGTCAAGCAGCCAGCGTGTGAGGTGCTGTACTACTTACTCGTTGCATTTTCATTTCGCCCATGATGACGGAAAGTGTGGAGCAACGATCTTGCATCAAGTTTTGCCAAAAGCTTGGAGATACCCAAGCAGAAACAATTCGCAAAATTCAACAGGCTTTTGGTGACAATGCCATGGGTGTTACCCAAATAAAAAAAATGGCACAACAGGTTCAAAGATGGCCGCTCATTGGTGGAGAGTGACCAGCATTCCGGGAGGCCATCAACAAGCTGCAATGCAGTTGTCGTCGAGAAAGTGCAGACCTTGATAATGGAGGAACATCGTTTGACGGTGCGGGAAATTGGTGATGAGGTTGGGATCAGTAAAGATTTTGCACATGCTATTTTAGAGGAGGATCTGGGGTTTCGCAGAGTGGCAGTGAGATTTGTGCCCAAGCTGCTTTCTCAGGAACAACAACAACTGTGTCTTGAGTTTGCACAGGACCTGTTGGATACTGCCAACAGAGATCCTGAGTTCCAGAATACCGTGATAACTGGAGATGAGACGTGGGTGTACAGGTATGACCCAGAAACCAAAGCTCAGTCATCACACTGGAAGCACCCAACGTCACCAAGGCCCAAAAAAGCATGTTAGGTCCGGAGCAAAATCAATGTGATTCTGACTGTTTTCTTCGACTACCAAGGCATTGTGCATCACGAATACACATCAGAAGGACAAACAGTTACAAAGGAGTACTATCAGGAAGTCCTCCGATGTCTTCATGATGCAGTTCAGCGCAAGAGACAGGATCTGTGGGCCTTGCAAAACTGGCAGCTGATCCAAGGTTTCTTGGCAAAGAAAGGCATTTCGCTCATTCACCAGGCTCCCTACTTTCCAGACATGGCTCCTTCTGACTTCTGGTTGTTCCCAAAAATGAAGATGCCACTGAAAGGATCCCACTTTGAGAGCCGAGAGGACATCATGCGGAATGCGATGGCGGAGCTCGGAGCCATTTCAGAAGAAGCATTCCAGATGTGCTTCGAACAGTGGAAGGATCGCTGGGCTAAGTGTGTGGAGGCACAAGGGGCCTACTTCGAAGGGGATTAGCAATTGAACCCCAACAAGTACGTAATTTTTTTTTTCCAGCCTAAGGTTGGATACTTTTTCAACAGACTTCATATGTTCTAAGATATAAGAAAAAAGGACATCAAAAAGTTTTCATTTATGGTTGTCTATTGTATGAACAAACATCTAATTTTTTTATGTTATGTTAAAAAAATTTAAGAAAAACAAAATACGTACTAAAAAAACCTAAAGATGGCAAGAAAGTAAACTTTCTAAAACATAACAATAAAAATCGCAATGACAGTGGTAACAATCCATTGTTAAGAAACTACAACCCCTGTCAAATCAAATCTTCCAAAAATAGTGATCTTTTGGTCATAAAGGTTTAATTAATTTTTTTTTTTTAAACCAACCTTTCCCACTGATTATTCCAAGCATAGTCTCCTTCCACGTGACCAATATGTTGATTTCCATGATACATTCCAGAGCTGTTTCCTGATAAAATGTTTCTTTGATCAGTCATTTGTACATCTATCTCCCCATCTGTGTTGTCTTCCTCTTCAACAAGTGTAGATAACTTACGGGCAGGTTTGGGTGAATGTCTGCAGACAGAACAATGCATCAAATTCTTTACTTAAAGATGGGCAGGTGACCAATGGCTGTTATGACAACTTAAACCTATATAACAAAACAATAATAAATAATTCATTATGAATACTTAGATCTATAAATCAGATATAATAATTACAGGAAAAGACAGTCAGTTGTTCTTACTATATGTATATAAGAATTGCTAAGTATACACAAGTTTCAGAACAAGTCAGAATTTTCAATAAGAGAAGACTAGTTTTCAAAAAAAAAAAAAAAAAAAAACACATTTCACTTAGCTTTATTAAACTACAGGTCAAGAATCCCTTATCCAAAATTCTGAAAATCAAAAAGCTCCAAAATCCAAAATATATTTGGAGCACCTTCAGTGGAAAATTCCAGGTGGTTCTGTGAAGATTCCTGGGCAATGTGCGGGTCGACACGCTTGATGTACACACATTACTCATTGTAATTTGTGTGCTTTTTCTGTGCTTTGTTGTTGGTGTGAATATACTTTGAAAATGTTGAAAAGGCCTCCAAATACCCCTACAGTACTGGTAGGCCAACTGTAGTGATAGCTTACCTTTCTGATGGTTTCATGCGCAGAATGATCAAAAAATATTGCATAAAACTACCTGTTGGCTATATGCATCCATATACAGTTATAATGTTGTAAATGAACTTGTGCCCAGTCCCCACCCCACAGTGGGTTAGCTACCAAATTATGCTGATATATATATTCCAAAATTTGAGAAATTCCAGAATCCAAAACAAATTTGGGCCCCAAGGATTTCAGACAAGGGATTCTCAACCTGAAATTGAAAATAAAATTTTAAATATTAAAAAACATTTTTTTATAAGTTGCAGATTAACACAGATGAATAACACGACACAAGAATTTATTGGCAGTATATGACAAATAATTATGCCATCGTAAAAAATAATTGACAATAATTTTTTTCTTGCATGTGACATTTACTATGGTTAGTCAGTCACCAATAACACACGTTCATTTTTTTTTCTTTCTTTTAAAATTTTTTCTGTTACTTTATTAATAATTTAAAAACTAAGCAAAGGTAGACCATACTTTTCTAATTGCTATGCAAGGAAAATATTGTTTAAAAAGTATCTAACATAATCAATATGACACTAGGTTGCATTTATCATTTTAAAAGCTATTGCAGCATAAATAATCAGCAGAAATCTTATTGAATTTTGTTTTAACAAAAGGTATTACCTGTTGTCTTCTACATATGTTTGAGAAGTACCAAATGAAGCATTAAAATCTCTGTCAGATGGCAATGAACTATGGTATTTCCAATTGTTGTTTTTTAACAAAGATCCATGTAGTAGTCCATACTCTGAGTGGATGTGTTCAGAGCCTGTGTGTGTGTTATTTGGCAAATGAAAATCAGTATCTTCAACAACAGAAGAGTCCCGATGCAGCTGGAAGTTAACTGTTCTGGAGTCTTGCTTGCTTGAAGTTTGAACAACTAGTTTATGAGGTTCTAAAGAAAATCCCTCGGGAAAATTTGGATTTTCAGGTGTGGTATCAGCACTAGTTGATATGAAATCAATGTCATATGTTTCCATAGGACTCCTCTGTCCCCCTTCTATTGCTGCTTGAAAACTGAGGCTTCGATTACGTGGGCAGTGCATTGAATCAGCATTATTACTATGGCTTTCAATAGCAGCAGTAAAACTACGATTTCGTCTTATTGTCAAAACAGTCTCTTCTATGCCATCCTGCCGACGCACAGCAGTTCTTTCAATAGCAGTTTTTAAACTTGGACTTTGTTGATGTGGTAACGAAACATCTGTATCAGTATTGCTTTCCATGCTCTGTGATGTCTGACTGTCACTTTCAAACCGGTGAGAGCTCCGGATAAATTCTTTCTGTTTGTTTCTTCCATCCTGGCTGCGTGAACTGCTAGAGCTAACATCCAGATCTAGCACACCACTGGTGCTTGAACTGTTGGAAGAATTTAAATGTCCATGGGAAAGACACGTTAAATTATCTGTTTGTGTGGCACTGGCAACTAGTTGGCTCTTCTGGTCCAGGGCAGGGCAAGACACAGTGTGTTCTCTGTTGCAGCAATCAGTACGACCCAAAACCAGAAAGTTATCAACAGTTTTACTGTTCCGTCTACTTGAAGAGCCAGACTCAAACAAATCAATAGTTAGAGCATCTAAAATACAAAACAAAAAATAAATTTTAAAAATATAATCAAGTTCAGAAAACAATTTCCAAAATCTGAAATATACTGTATAGTCTATTTTCAGAGACTGGAAAAATATGTATAAATTAACATGGGAGAGTTATTTACAAATGTAAATAATGTCTCAGTTTTAAAATAAATTTGAAAAAATAAGTGTTTGCTCTTAGAAAATGAAGCTCCTATTTGGCCCTGACAAACATTGTACTGTACATAGTTTAACCAAATGTTGTTAAGCCAAGTTTTGAATGGTGGTTTGAATCCAATAATCAAATGAAAACATTTGAAATTTCCAATAATTTTTCATTAATTTTAATTCATTTTTTAAGCAGAAAATACACTAATAAATAAAAGTTTTTTTATAGCATTACTATACAACATGCAGTCATTAGTCTTACTAAAATTTATTTTTAATCTTATGAAAAACCTGGAGGGTTTCTTAAACTACAATGCAAAAAAAAAAAATAATAATTTATTGTAGTTTATAATTTCCTTGTAAAAAAATAAGTTATGATTGAAATTGTTTAAGAATAAAAAACAATTAATAATAAGAAATAAAAATTATTTAGAGTAGTTTCAAAAACTTAATTTCTTGCCAATGTTATTTTACAGCGTACTGAAATGGCTATCAATTTCAGGTGCGTACCATTATGTATCAGTACTTAGTATTTTATTTTATGCATAATGTGATAAAATGGTTCTAGATAAGCAGTTTAGATGTAGCTGTACACTATATAAATATTACCAGTTTTAATGTTAATACAGATTTGACATCAGAATAACTTTTAATTATGTAGGAAACTTGATGATACAAGATTAACAAAAAGAAATGAGTTTAAAAAAAACACAAGCAATTCAAATTTTAAAAAAGTATACACACACTTGTGCTCCAGAATGTAGACTCACAAATAAAATTATTTATTAAACAAAAAGATATTTCAATGAAAAATGTCTTAGTGAAAAAGTTTGATAATAAACTTTTTTATTACTTGTATGATTTTTCTAAGTTAAACAATATGAACTCATGAATTGATTTCTGTATGAAATATGGTCACTATTGTGGAAATGCAACCAAGGCAGCATTCAACAATGACAACATGACATGAACATTGCCATTATTTGCTATTCCACACTCACCATCAAGATTTTCTTACTGACATTGCCATGCAACAGAAATGAGCCAAGAATGGTACACTATTTCTACCAGTTTGGCTATAGACAACCTGTAGCACATAAGATACACCATCTATCCAACAGAAATATATTGCTTTGAAAGGTCCGATCAGAGGACATGCCTAGCAAGACTTTCAAATAATTGGAATGTGTACCCTTATCCAATAAGTGTAGATTTTGGCAATTCGTATTCAGAGGTCACACCTGAGTTTAGAAAAGACCAGATGAATACCTTCAATCCAAGGTAAAGGAAGATGGTGAATGTGTCATGTTATGGGTTTTAATCAGGAATTGTAGTAGAAAGACAGAATTGATGTTTGTTGACAGACATCTCCATTCTGGCAGGTACATTGCCATTTAAAAGATACATCTACCACTGTATCAACAAGGCCTAATGAGATTTGATGCCCATATTCTTTAGTAGGCTGGTGCCACACATCTTTTGTGACAAAAGTCTGGAAGAGGAATCAAGACATTCAACTTATTTGCTAAATGCAAGTATGAAAACTGCAGAAATCCAACAGAACATCTGCACTGTCAATTGTGCAATCCATCCATGTCCTACCAATATAATGAAAAAGCTCTAATTTAATACAAAAGAACATATAGGCCAGACAATAATACAAAATCTCATTAATTCATTGCCCAACAAAGTAGGTTTCATGTGTTGCAAAAAATCATTCATTCAAGTACTAACATAAGAATTTCAGCCTATGCTTGTTTGTTTGTTTTCCACAGCAAACTAACATACAATAATAACAGATAGTAAATTATTATTGCAGAGCACTGTACACATACACGCAAAGAGTTAATATAGATTAAATTCTTTAACTTTTAGTCAGCAATAATACTCTAATCACAGTACTTGTTAAAAACATGTGAATAATGTGATTTAAACCAAACTATCCAATATAGAAAAATAGCCAATAGTAGTAGTAATTTCTCACCAAAGATGATATGAAATCATTATCAACAAACTCTGAAAAATCAGCAAGATATCCGGACATCCATTTAACCTTTATTGATCTTCACTAACCAAAGCTGGTGATATTTTAAGCATCTGGGTCATTTTCAGCTGCTGAACGATTTGCAACTGACTGCTTCAATCAGGAAGCAATCACGAAGCCTGTGGAAATTCTGCTGTCAATTAATATTAAAGAAATTGCTGCTAGAAAGGGAAGTGCTGCATGATGTTTATCATTTATTTTAATGAAAAAAAAAACAAAAATACTTGCACTAGAGTAATGATTTTAGAAAATATCTAAAATGATATTCAGGCAGGCAGACTTAAATGAAACTTCAAATTTAATAATTTTAAATTTGCAAATAAAATATTTAGCAGAGAATTTTGTGCAGTTTTCTCCTTCAATGTTTCTACATCACTTGTTTGTATTCTTTTTGCACCCCCTTTCTTTTAACATACAAAAAAAAAATTTTAAAAATGAAGTGCCATTAAATAGTTCAACTCAGAAATGATAAAAGTAAAATGTGGTCTTCAAACTTACAAGTAAGCTCTTCACACACACAAAATTGACACAACGGTCCTAATAAATCTGAAAGTTTATTAATAAGGGTCATGCCATTGTTTTTATCTGAAAATACTTTTTACCATAAAGAATTAAATATACTGAAAAAAAAAAAGAAACAAAAATTAGTTTTTCTTTTAAAACTAAGCAGGAGTAATTGATTCATAGATGCAAATTTAAAAATAAAACCAGGAATATTAATTTCTGTGATCCCCCAGCTGATCTGTGCAATAGCCACAAGGCAGATTAACAGTCAATGGAGAAGTTTTGAAGCTGAAGCCAAGTGATACTCAGCTCGAAACATCAAAGTCAGTCCCCTCCTTGGTAGAAATAAAAAAAAAATTCAAACAACAACAACAGGAAGTCTTTTACATTATTTCATAGTTTTAAAATATTTTTAATCCTAATAAATCTCCTAATCACTGACCAGTAAAAAGCAAGTTTGAACTTAAACTACTAATTTAATTACTTAGTTTTAAATTTTATTTCAAAATGCCAACATTTAATGTCCCTTTCCTTCATCTTGAAACAATTCCATTATACTGAGATGACTGGAACTCAAATCTGAGAAAGCAATTAATGAAAACACCATGCAAATTAAATGCAAGCAGCACTGAAATAGCTTTCATAGAATACAGTTTATTGCAATAAAATCTTTAAAAGATTACAATAGGTACATCTGCTATTTAAAAAAAATTATTATGCATACACAGATTATGAGCACTAAAAGAAAAAAGAATAAAAATGATATTTTCACAATTATTCTGTTGAAAATTATACATACTGATTTATGCATATAGTAGTTTTTTCTATTTGTTATAAATGCTAAATTTTAATGTTTAATAACTTAAACAAAATTTTAGCTTTTTTAAAAATTAGTACCATCAAGCAACAGTTATATCAAAAGTCAAAGTACATTCTGACAAAGTAAAGCATGCATTTTATTTCACGTCATTCGTTCTGTGTCATATAAGATGTCCAATCATCATCATCATTCAACGATTCTTTACAACCAGAATATAATTCATTAGTATAATTTCAGATAAATTTTGCAAGTAACTTTTATCTTAATGCAATTTGTTGCCTTTTGATTTTACAAATAAAACTTATAAAATTACACACCACAAAAGAGATCATCCCCATTGTTAATGATATCAGTTCTACATCTTAAGAAAGAATTTAATTTCTGAAGCTAGGTGTTATTAAAAATGCTATAAAACCAAAAAAAAGGTTTTGAGGCAATTTAATATTATAACTTTGTTCTGACCTTTGTTAAATGAATGCTAGCAGATTTATACACACAAGTAACCATGTTTATATGATTTGTTACATTACAGAAAATTGTATTTTACCTTCCTGGAAAACTTACCAACAAGTGGAGAAGGTGGAGGAGTTGTCTGACAGGAACACGATGGCTTTATTCTGTGATGCCACTGTAAAACTCCAGATGGTTTACTCTAGATAAAAATAAACCAAGAAATCCAAAGTTGATTAATTGTAATATTTATATTATCATTGTTTAAATTTACACCAGGTAGTCAAAACAAAGTTTTTAAGAAAAATAAATCTGTAATTTCAATCATAATCACCATCAGTCTTAAAAAAAAACAAAAACTTTTGTTTACATTTTTGATTAAATGGGCTTTATTATTGCACATGTAGTGTTCAGAAATTGTTTCACTAGCATTAACATTGACAATGTCCTCATCAGTCAGGTCAAAATAACATTTTAATCTCCCTTTTTGTTTAATCAAAAAAGTATGCTCCTTTTTCATTAGAATTCCCATTTTCAGCAAATTACTTCTAACAATTTTATTCAGCTACAGCATCCAATATATTTCAATACCTTTTAAGCACCTTTTGTATACTTGTATGCTGTAATCTGAGTCAAGAATTTTAAAAAAAAAAGTCAGCATCTTCTCTCTGAATTCAACTTGACATTTTCTGTGAGAGAATTGGATTTTTTTCCTTCCAGAAAGTATTATTATTTAAAATGTCTGAATTGGGAAGCTGAAAAATTAAATAAAATAAAGCAACACACAATAGTTTTAATTACCTATTTTCAATAGCTAGAAAAGACTGAAGTATGTACCTGTATTTAACCATATTTGTAGCATTTTTGTTTTAGTTTATAAGATTAATTTATTTCTGTTTCTACTAGGGATATTCAAATGAAATCCAGCTTTAAGTTGTATCAACGTAATGGTATCTGGAGAGGTTTTATTTGAACATCCTTAGTACAAATAGAATTTTAAAGACAAGATTCTAGACTTAAGAGATCTAAGTAATTTGATTAAAACTGAATAAATAAATAGTCTGAATGCTTAGACAAAATTATGAAAATGTCTGATTTAATGTGCTCAGAGCCTGTCTTTAAATACAGGTATATACAACAAGCCACTTTCAAGATGATCTGTATCCAAGTACTTTTGTTTGTTTTTTTTTTTACATTTTACCAAACAGTTCAAAATAGATCAATGTTCTTTTTTTTCAATTCATAATGTTTGTATCTATATTATCAACATGCTCAAAGCTCTTTTGAGTAATCAATATTAAGAATACACTGAATTAGATAATGCAAATTCTAACTCAGAGTTCAGATTTCTCAAAGGTAATGTCATCTTTTAACATTAAAAGTCACATACTATGTTCATTTTCACTGTTAAGAATATTCAATGTATCTTCAAAATCAGTTCTTTTATCATTTATCTGACATAATTAAGTTACTAATGGTAACTGAAATTAGAATAAGGAATAATTCAATAACAAATAAATAAGAAATACTACAAAGTTTTCAAAATTGTCTCCATATTTTAACATACTCAAATTAGAATCCTCTTTAATATTAAAACAAGTTTTATGGATCATATTCATTACAGATATACAAACTGAAGCATTTCAAATCATTGTCCCCCCCCAATTTGTTTTCCTTTTATTTGTAACAAAATGCAACAACAATGTGGTTTCTCTCTCTTGCACATGCACACACGCACACTCACTTGTTCAAATTTATGAGCCATACATGCAAAAATAAGAAATAAGTTGTTTTCAACACTTTATTATTAGTGAAAAAGTATTAAACCAGCAAAATAATCTTCTTTTTAATTTAAAATCCAATAGACCATGTACCCAAACATATAAACCATTAATTGTGTTGCTATCTTTCTTCATAATTATGCATCCATAAAATTTAAAAAAAACAAGGAAAAAAAGATAAAAAAAAACATGGAATGAGAAAATAGATTGCTAGTTCAAAAATCAACTTCTGACCACAACAAGTCCTTTGCAAAATTTAGCATCTCAACCTCTTATCATGAAAGAACATTTAAGACAGATTTAGGTTGGATTGATTGGCCTACTAGTAACTAAAAACCCTTGCTCAGACATAGTAAGAAAATGTGACTTGATGGGATAAACATCACCACTACACCTTGAAGCAATTGGGCAATGCAGAGCAGTCAGATGAGAGCAGGGTTGAAATATTTTGTTCTGAACAATGACAATATATTAAAAGAAATGCTAGAGAAAAGTATAAGAAAAACTGCACTGACCACACAATTAAACCTCATTATTTGGTTAGTGACTTGATGGAAATTTATAGGATTCTCACAAAAGATATATGAGGTCTATCGAAAAAGTATCCTACTTTATTTTTCCCATGGAAAGTAATGACGTTTGGGAAGCAAAAGAGTGCACAGTGGAGCCGCATGCCTTCATGTGTATGTGGGGTTTTTGGCGGGCTTGCTGGATGCGTCAGTCGCTGTCAGGCAGCCAGTGTGTAAGGTGCTGTACTACTTACTCGTTGCATTTTCATTTCGCCCGTGATGACGGAAAGTGTGAAGCAACGATCTTGCATCAAGTTTTGCCAAAAGCTTGGAGATACCCAAGCGGAAACAATTTGCAAAATTAAACAGGCTTTTGGTGACAATGCCATGGGTGTTATCCAAATAAAAAAAATGGCACAACAGGTTCAAAGATGGCCGCTCATTGGTGGAGAGTGACCAGCATTCCGGGAGGCCATCAACAAGCTGCAATGCAGTTGTCGTCGAGAAAGTGCAGACCTTGATAATGGAGGAACATCGTTTGACGGTGCGGGAAATTGGTGATGAGGTTGGGATCAGTAAAGATTTTGCACATGCTATTTTAAAGGTGGATTTGGGCTTTCGCAGATTGGCAGCGAAATTGTGCCAAAGCTGCTTTCTCAGGAACAACAACTTTGTCTTGAGTTTGCACAGGACCTGCTGGATACTGCCAACAAAGATCCTGAGTTCCAGAATACCGTGATAACTGGAGATGAGACGTGGGTGTACAGGTATGACCCAGAAGCCAAAGCTCAGTCATCACAGTGGAAGCACCCAACGTCACCAAAGGCCTAAAAAAGCACATCAGGTCCGGAGCAAAATCAAGGTGATTCTGACTGTTTTCTTTGACTACCGAGGCATTGCGCATCACAAATACGCATCAGAAGGACAAACAGTTACAAAGGAGTACTATCAGGAAGTCCTCTGTCATCTTCGTGATGCAGTTCGGCGCAAGAGACAGGATCTGTCTGAATGTAAGAGATGAAGAACTAGGTTAAAAAATCAAGGTAAAATGTCCAACCAATGTTAATCAGCTAAGTAACTACTTGCAAAAGAAATGGTAGTTAGTTAGAAGACAATATATTTAAAGGGGTAAGCAGTTATTCATATAAAAGATGGCTACTTTGATAAAAAAAAAATTGATCACCCCAATTGCAATTAATGGTTTACGTTCTGATATTTGTGAATGGCCCTCTTAGATTATGAAGAGTAACTATTATATGTTCTGATGCATGGTTCATCTGATTTTTTTAAAGATTTTTTGTATCAAGAATACATTGTTGTAAAGGCAGATGTTTTCATATGGTGGGTTGATAATTAAGGTAAATAACTGCTACAAATGCCAATAAATGTATATTTTAGAAAAATCAATAACGAAAAACATTTACTAGATGACATGCTAACCTGTTAATTTGAGAGGACTGCTAATTAATTATAACTTTTGTCTATTATGTTAATTATATACTTTTCTAAAAATATCCCTGATTATTTTCAACAACAAAAAAACAAAACAAAACAAAACCTGAGTATAATTAACAGGGAAAAAGTGAAATGTGTGAAAACAAACAAATTTTTTTTTTTGGAAGTTTTTTCAAAAAATTGTGATAAATATTTTTTTAATGTTTGAAAGTTTTTTTTCTATATTAAAGTTACCAGTACAATTTCATTTCTGAAGCATGGATAATTTTAAAACATCATTGCTGGTACAGTATACTCCTGACAAAATGTAACAATACACATTTCCAAGCATGCAGTATTTGTATAATACATTCAAATGTGTTCATATTCTGCTTGAAGAGAATCTGCTTATTGAACAAAGAAACCAAAGTATGACAGTGTACTTTCAGCAAGTAATGATATAGTCATGTTCTCCAGAACAAAGCAAACTTGAAAATATGATACAAATCACTTCTCCCAATTAATCCGTGTACAACTTTGCACACAGTTCTTTAGCAGTTGAGCAAATGGCTCAGACCATTGGTACAGTTTAAGGAAGGATGATGCAGACTGCTGTAGCTTCCTCTACAATGTTCATCACAGTGTCATTTCTATGACACTAACAACATATTGTCAAACTGGCCAGTTCTGGGAGATGTTGTTTAGTTTACACAGAAGTTACACTCCACAGCCAAGTGAGAACTCTTATCCAATCAACTATACCAGAAGATACTGTTTTACAACAGCACAATCTCTCCAAAATGACCTCTAAACAGCAACAAATCATAGAATTGCAATACAGACAATTCATAACAGGCTTGTGTATCCCTCTAGCACAAAGCAATTGACAGCTACAATGCAATGGCCAACCAAACACAACAATGGAGGTTTGGCATGCTCTTTTGATTGATGAGTCTAGATTCTGGCTAAATGTTAACAATGGATGGGCCAAAGTATAAAGACAAGCTGAGAAATGATTTGCTAACTGTGACACTACTCAGCATCATCATTTTGGTAGAGACAGCCTGATGGTATAGGTTGGCATTTAAAATCTTTCCATATTAGAAAGAATGCTATGATTACTGTCAGATATGCAGATGAATTCATTAAGCTTGTATTTGTCCCCCTGGCTTAACAGCAAAGTCCAAACTTCATCTTTATGGATGATAGCGGTCATCCACAATATGCACATTTTGTCACTGATGCACTTGAGGTCCACAACATTACTTCACAGTGCAATCTGCATGATTTCCAGACTTAAGTCTATATGTTTGGGGCACCCTAGGGTGGTGAATTTGTAGTTGCCAAGTCCATCTAGTCTCTTAATTATCTGAAAGTGTCCCTGGTTAAAGAATGGCAAAACATTGCACATTGACAGCTAGAAAATCTCACTTCACTGTTACCACGGCATGTACAAGCTTCTGTTGAGTCAATGGTATCCACACACATTATTAAATCCTATTCTGCAAATGTCAATTTGGTCTGTGATCATTTTAGGCTTGCGTCATTGCCATTTTGCAAGCTTATTTCAGACATTTTGTTTTTGCCAAACAATTATGAAGTATTTACATTAATATAAAAGTCTCCTCTTTAACAACAACACACAAATCTACCAATCCTTTTTTTACAGTATAATCCTTGGTTAACATTAAAACTTCACAAAGTTAAATTATGCAATATTAAGCAAAAGAGAGCAATTTTGTATCATGATCGGAATTGCTCGTGTAAGAGATATCAAACACTTTCCTGAAACAACAGCCAACTAAAATCAAAACAATGTTCTTACTTTTATTACAACAAAAAATTCTAATAAATTAAAAATTTAAAAAAAAAAAAGTAGAAACAAAGATTTATTTCTCCTATATCTTACATCCTACATAACCCTGAAGGTCAGGAAAATTTAAAACTCAAAATAGTCTATGTAAATACATAATCTAGCATTTTTTTTTTTTTATCATGTTATTTAATGGAAGCAAATCAAAATTATGCACAGAATGTAATTATTTCAATGCCTCAACTACATATCCTCAGAAACTGGATAAGTTAAGCAACCTGAGAGTTGTTGAAAGGAGTTGGGGTGATACAAGAGAGAAAGAAGTTCCTTTCAAAAGCTGAAGCCACTGTATTTCATTATTTAGGTTTGCACTATGTTCATGTTTTGTGTTTTTTTTTTATGTCTGTGATTGGAGAGGGAGATTTAAAAATATGGTCAACCACTTTCAAGTTTCTGTTGTGCAGCTTCACCCATATGTCAAATGTACAGACTACAGGGGGGAACAGGATTTTAGAAAAGGAGAAAAGAAAAACCCCAACAGCAACGACAAAGCCCCAAACTCACCAAAGCTGCAAAAACTGCTTGCTTCTTATGAAGTTGCGTTCTGAGACAGTCAATTTCCTTGCAGATCTCATCTTTCAACAATTCTGTGGAGCTTGAAAGGGGACTTTCCTTCTTAAAGGAAAACAAACAGAATGAGCAGATCTCAAATGTCTAGACAGAAAGTCTTCTAAGAAACATAAAAAGCACAAATGGTGATTAGCAAAAGTAAACTTGAAAAAAAATCTGAAATTTTCAAATTAAACAAAGATTAATGGCAACCAAAAATAAAATTTACTGAAAAAGTAATGAACAATATGAAAGTAATAGGAAATATTTAAGAGTAATAAAAATAAGCAGAAGTGGGATAGAAAAGTCACAAGGATTTCTCTCTCTATATATACACATACACAATCTTTTTCCAACAGCAACACGAGAGGTCAGACATTACTTTAAAAATAACATTGTTCCCCTGATAAAAAGAAAAAGAATGAATGGCCCAAAAAATAAATCTTCTTTAAAACTTTAAACACAAGTATTTACTTATACTGCATCCTATTTCAGTAAGCACAAGCTCCTCGGTAAGATGATTTTCTACATAAAAAAAAATCAACTAATAACACTGATATTTTTAAACAATGTACTGTATATTAGTATCTCCATTTACTAGAAATGAGCAGAGTATAAGTAAATATTTGACTGGATTAGCATTTTAAAAAAATAACATTTCCATATACTGGATGAATATTTGGAGAGAGAGAAAGGGATAAAAAGATGAACTAATAACAGCAGTTTTCTTGTAAGCAATCATTACTGATATTTACTGTTTTGTACAATGTCAAAATTTACAAAACAAATTTGGAATACTATAACTTGGTTCTCAATAGAAAATGGTATAATTCCGTGATCTGCACATTTGTGAAAAGTATACAGTATATGAACAAAGATTCCAGAACCCTTAATTTGAAATCAGTACAGGATCTGACCAAAAATCCTAACATCAGAATAAAACTTATGCCTTGTAGAAGCAGTAGGTATGATTGAAATAAATCATCAAGCCCTCAAAGATTGTTGGTAAAATTGCTCCTAAATACAATGGATTGGTTTTCAAAAGTATACAGAACTATAGTTAAAACATTTAATTTCGCCTATACATTGTGAAATTTTTTAGATGTTAATTTAGTCTTTAAATGGAAACAGGTTTCCAATTCTGAAATAAATAAAGATCTGATGAAATTTTATCCAGATCTTTTTGGTTTTGTTTTATCAATTTCAAACTCAAATACCCAAATATGGAATCATCATATATATCATATTACGAATATTGTGAATCACAGTTCATAGTGAAACATTTTTATTAATGACTTTATGTAAGCAGTTATAAATAAATTCAGAAAATCCGTCCAACAATACAAGAACTTTAACAGCTTAGCATTAATGATCAAATGTAGTGTATGAGGAGCAAGTTTTAAATGCTATAAAAAAAACTAGAAACAAATTTTTTTAAAATTAAATCAGAACAAAAGAGGCCCATTCCACCAGTAACAAGTGAGTTTTTTTATATATAAATTGATATTTTCAGGTGCCTGTTTCATCCTTGCTGCATAAATTGTCTAGAAATGGAAGTTAGCCATCAGTTTCTGTCTCCATAGTAAAACTGAAGTTAGTCAACATGTCTGTTTAACCAATCCAAAAACATTTTAGTATAATATCTGACTACTAAGAATACAGAATCTCCTCCCAAGAGCATCCACTCTCTGTGAATAGCTGTGATGAACTTCAGAGACAAACACAATACTCTGAAAAGATGTGTCTGTTGACTTTGGTCATAGATATATGTTCTGCAAATGCAGCAACTGTTCAGTTCTCAATAAAAAATGAAATGACTAAAGAATGAAGTTAATACATTTCTAACATACTAATATATATTTTAAAGCAATGTTTTTTTTTTAAAAAAATTGAGTTGGTACAAGTGTTTGCAAGAAGGATAAAAATCTTTTTTTTAATGCAAAGCAAAAATTACTGTATAAAAAAAATCACTGAATCAGAGTGTCACACAAACATGTGAGAGAGAGAACATGAACAAAACAAAACTACCTAATAAGAACAATTAACTGTACGTGCCTGAGTTCTGAATACATTCATCTCACTTAGTTTTAAAAATCAAAACTAAAAAGAACTCATGTTGTACTCCCATAAAATGCAATCTGTTAACTCCTTGCGTGACTTCTGATAGACACATTGTGATTTCATTAGAGCATTTCAAAGCTATATTAGCAGACAACTGCATTTCGTCACCTATTTAAAAACACTGAATGAGACAACTCTCAACCATGAACAATGTCTCTAACAAGTGAATATTCCAGTAAACATAGAACAGAAGAATAGAGAGAGATCGGAGTTTTAAAAAAAACAACAACTTTACCTTAGTTGATATTCAGATGAAAGTGAACAAAACAAAACAGAATCTTAACTCAGAAATACTACTTGACAGGCCCAAATGTTAATCCATGCTAAAATGCTTTTGGTGTAGCTTCTAGTGCTTTCTGTTAATTTACTAAATTGTTGTTTCATAAATAAATTCCTAGCCTTTAGTATTTATTTCTATTTAAAAAAAACAAGAACAAATAGTACTGAATACAATCCTTTATAATAAAATTTTCAGTTTATAAGTATCAACAAAAAAACCACCAACACCAGTTTGTAAGGAACACAAAAATTAACAGATCACATAACAAAATGGCAGCAATCCAAATTACTTAAAATTCAAGGAAGGAAAGAGCTCAGGCCAATATGTTCAAAGATAAACAGTGCAGGCCAGCTTTGATAGCCAGCTTTACACCTTAATACACCAACTCTTTATTGATTAAATTCTGTCAGACAATCAAAAGCTGTCCCACTTCTATGGTAAAATATATTTAAACATTTTTATAGTAACTCCTTTTTTTCTTAAAGTATCGAAATTCTACTTCTTTACAACCATCAAAAAACAAACAGCAGCAGCATTTATCAAGATTAAGCCTAATTGTTTTTGTTTTTTTTTTAAGGTATTTGAAAATACTGTAGTCATTCAGAAAAATTTAGAAAGTTCATACATGGTATATTTATAGCTAGAAATTCATTTGTTCTTGTCACTCAAAATCCTAACAAATGCTTGACAACAGTATAAGTCAGTAATATAACAGCAGCTGCCAATAAAGCAGCCATACCCTCTTAGCCAATAGTCTTGTTACTTTTAATATCTATTTGTGGCTGACATGTTTTTTTTTTCCTTGTAACTTTATTTTGATAATCAGCATACACTACTGCTAACCTGCCACAAAATGTTATCAGAATCATTCCCATATCCCTCAAATTTTGCAAAAGCAAGCACTTAAAAGATTGCAATTTGATATGCAAATAGTTTAATTTTACTATCTCAAAGTAATGACTGCACATGACAACCATTTTGGTAATAAACATTAATGACAGCTATATCTAGCAACAGCTTTCTAATATTAATTTAGAACTAAAAATGAAACAAGAACACTATGCAGTTATTATTATATATATATTTTTAATATATTGTTTTATTTACATAAGACAGAGAAAAACTAATGCTTGCCTACTATGCAAGTAAAGTTGTTTTGGGTGAGTTCAGTTTTTGGAAAATTCATCAGCTAAAACTGAATGCTCTAATTATTAAAATTGAATAGCAGTAAAAATTCTGGCCACCCATTAATACAAAAATATCCAATTGGTTTTTTTTTCAAAGATTATTTTCAGAAAATCAACCATTTAGTTTTCCATATCCATTAGCAATAAGGGTAGTCTTTAAATAGTTACATGATATTAATATACCAAATCTATCAAATAGCACATCAATCAATTTCTTCTTTGCTTTTTTGCTTGTTGTTTTATAGAATGAGATTACAAATCTCTTTAACAATCCTTTTAAAAGTGACATTGCCAGCAGAAAAAAAAAATAGATTACTCCTCATTGGTACTATTGATATATATAGTAATCAGTAGTGTGTGAAGTTCTCTTCAGAACAGTACTGAAAAAAAAAATAGTACATACTGTATTATAAAGATTACTGCTTGCTGGCATAATAATATTGGCAGATAATGGGCATTTATTAAGAAAAGTAGGTTAACTCAGTGGTTCTAATGTTTTTCTCTGTGATCCCATTAACAGAGTGACAAATTCTTGTGACCCCTAACATCTAGTACCACCATTACAAGCTATAGGTATGCACCCTGCTATAGAGAGCGAGCGAGCTCCCAGCATATTTTGGAAAAACATGGTTAACAAAAAAAAAAAAATTAAAAATTCATGACTATGCTACAGAATAATTGTAACTCAATGTGTCAGAGTGAAAGTGGGATGTTGGTATTGTGCAGACAATATGCTGGTATGAATTATACCACAGGAAATAAAGTATGTATATTTCAACAGCAGTCAAAAGATTAAATGTTATGTGAAAATAACCCTGATTCTGGCCTGCTTCATAACCTTATCAATTCTTGTGGGGTCACAACTCTCAGTTAATCATTACTAAATGTCTAACAGAAAGCTATCACAAATTACACAAGAAAAATTAATTGAATAAAATTACATTTAAATTAAGTACACATAGCATACTTAGTGTTCATATAAAGTAATTCAGAGAGTTTATTTGCTGAAATACAACTCATACTGTTACACTTTTCAATGCTTCGGTGATTATAGCCTAGATAGAAATCTGAAATATGTAGCTCCATAAGTTCCTGGAAGCATTTTTTTAAGAATAGTTGGCAAACATTAACTAAACACAATATGAATGTGCTGAGTCCATTCTGGTGTCTGCCAGGCTTGATCTTCATCTTTAAATGCTAAAAATTTGAATTTAAAATAAGACCTGATTTTGCATCAACTCAAGAAATAAAACACACAATCTTTACTTTTTATTAAATGTGTACTCTTAGTGTAATACTGATCAACTTTTACTTAAAAAAAAAAAAAAAACTTCTATTACTTTATAAATTAAAAGCTGTAATACTGTATATTTATGTTTAGTGAATGATAGGAAATATTTCCATAAGAAATATTTAGTATGTTGTAAAATATTGAATTGTATTACATTTATTAAATTTATATTTTTTTTCTTTGCAGGGTGGTTTAGAAGATTAATAAATTCTGAAGCTTAGAAACTAAAAAAAAAAAGGTTATCCATGTCAAATCCAGCCAGATAGCTTTATTTTTTTCTTTTTTCCAGACACTGCAGGTGCAGCATTAAATGAATCTTGGGTACATTCACGTAAAAAATGTAACCTTTATTGAATCTAGAAATAACAAGAGGCATTTTCTTTGTCCACTGCATTACCTTCCAGGAAGATAAGCAAGAAAAGACTTGAGGCAAGACAACAAGGAATGGCCACATTAAGAGAGAGTCAACTGACTCAAAGAAAAACTGAGACATTTTAAATGTTGATGTCATAGAAAAAAAAAAAACTGATTTAGTCTTTACAAGCGTCATCCAGCAGAAGCCATTGGGGCTCAAAGTGTAGAAATAGTACTGTACACTTGCTCAATACTCCCATGTTTTATTAACCAAAGAGCAACATTCAAGAATAAACTGCAACCTGTTATTGAAAGTGTATTTCACTTCATTCCCACAAAAAAATCAATCAATCGAACACATACAAACAATAATAATTTGTCATGTATTTACCATGGGAGCTCAAGAAGAGGTAACCATTTCAGTCTATCAGCCACATAATGATATATTTTTTGAAATGGTACATGTGGCACTCAAACTTAGATCTGATGTAAAGAATCATCCTGTCTACAAAGGAAAGTGTTTATATGTTTGTTTGTCAGAAACATACAGATGAAAATATGCATACTAAGGCCCTAAAGATTTCACAAGACTCAGTCTGTAAACTAAGAGGCAAAAAACACTGGACTCTAAAGAATTCAGGCCAAGGTTGTACATTTGCACTGAGCCACATGATCACAGCAGCTAGTGAAGCTCTTCCATAGTACTGGTCACACAGTCAGTCATGATAATATTAAGCAGATTAACATAACTTTAGCAAAAAACACTCAGATCAATAGAAACAAATACAAAAGTTATACCATCATCAAACCTAATACTTGAATAACTTGTTCATTTTACACACGACAACACTGATATCAATGAAAATAGTCTTGATGGTAAAAATAACTTCTATAGTAACCTGGTGGCATCATGGCAGCAAGGGCTAGGAACAGATCTGAAGTTGTCAATTATCATATATAAAGGATATAAGACTGTTCCTTCAGCAATGAAGAAAATTATTGTAGCAAATAGGGTTTAATAAGCAGAAATCAGCAACAACTGATGATATACAGCTCAAATGGTACAATTAGTCAAAAGTGAAGGCATGTACTGCTGATATGGCATTTTAATATTACATCAAACTCAAAGTGATACCCAAATAGATTAGACCTACTTCAATCAGAAAATCATATCAGATCCAGAGACAATAACTATAGGGTAAATGTCCACCATTTAGTCTCCAGCACACAAATTGGATACCTTAAATACGTTTGTAAAAAAATGCAGGCATGTAGCAACTAAACTCGGTCAACAGTTTGATGTACTAACAGTCAATGAAGCTCTTTAGTGCAAGCTCATAGAGCTAAAGATCTACACCAGGGAATTAACATTTTTTTTTTATTGTGTAGCTAAGTGGAGTTCACAATGTAGTAAACTTTTTTGAGCTTATAGGACACCATATCCAATATTTAGGTCTCTCAGATACATGGATTGAAAGCAATTTGCTTAGACCAAAATCTTCAGAAAAGGTTTTGGCTGGAAAAGACTATGAAAAAGATTTATGAATCATAAAATTATGTTCAAAGCATTGTGAAGACTTCTTGTGCCCATATGCTTTTATGTTCACTGATGAAAGAAATTACACTTTACAAGAAGAAATGGAAAACTAAACTTCATGCAGAAATATCAATAAGCTTGTTTCTCTCTTGACATTTTAAGAGTTTCATATGCAGACTACTACCAACTCAAACTTCAAATTCTTATTTGATTATACAGATTTGGCAAAAATTCTTCTCATATTTACAAAAGCACAGATAGAGATGAATATACCAATTATGCCTACTGGAAGACAATATACAGCAAAGAAATGTATCACCTTCTAGCTGAAGTTAAAGCAGAATTCCAGGTTGAAAATTTTGGAGTTAAGAAATCAAAATTAAAATTTAACCAGGTAGATCCAGTTCAGAGCCAAAAATGGTTAAACAGTATTGACAAAAAGGGAGGTAGCATCCATCATTGGGATGACCTAAATTACAACAACGACATCTTAGCCTATAAACTAAATCACATATTACAAACCAAACCAGACACATGTATAGGTTTGGTTTAGAGAACACATTAATCCATAATAAGGTTCCAAAAGGAGAATGAAGTGAGACAGTAATGAAATTGTTGTTGTTGCCACTGCTTCAATATTTTTTTTTGAGAAGCAAAAAAAGGTTTTGCAGAACATTGCTACCAAAAACTTAGCATCAGAAAGTATTTTTAACTGCCAAGTATTAAGGTAGAGATCAACTCAACATCTTATTTCTTGCTCCTACAGAAGATTGAAAAATTAAGTTCCAAGATCCATTGCATAAAAATCATCCAACACAAAAAAGAGGATGCAGAGACAGACACACACACAACAAACACTAGAAGTTTACAGGTCTATTCTACAAAGAATAATAACTGAAAAGGTTGACAGACAAGTGAATCTACAGTAAATACTGACACGTGAGCCTCTGCCTGTACTTCTGTCACTTGCAGAAACGAGTGGATCTCTTTGCACTGGAAACAAAGTTGCTTTATCAAAGATCTTAAACAGAAACATACCCTGCCTGCAAGACTGACTGAAAAGGATCTCAGAGATGATGGAACATTTATCATCAATGGCTAAGCTTTAATAAGAGCAATAGGAAGGACAAATGGTGCCATTTCTTTGGAAATTTAAGCAATGCATTTTTAAGAGCTGTTCTCCAATCAGGGTCCCCATATTGTAACATTAATATCATATTTGACAGATACGATGAAAACCCAATAAAACAGAAACATGACAAAAGGCATACTCAAGGTTCAAGACCTATCAGGCATATTACTAAACAAACTAATGCTCCTTCACCAACAATTAGAATAAGTTTCTGTCAGAAAATAAGGTAGATCTATCAAGATTCCTTTCCAAGATACTCATCACCAAAGCACTATCAAACAAAACCATTATTGTAGCTGGCGAATTTGATACAAAAAACATGGAGCTGTCAAATAAACCTAATGTTGCACAGATAGCTGAGGGTCAAACATGAGAAAGCTGACACAAGAATTGTTTTAAATTGTGGTTTCTTCAAATAACCTTGATGTCCTCTTCTTCACCTTCACAAGGTGACCTGTCAAAGTCTGCAGCTAAAATCTGGAAGTGTATAAAAGCAAAAAATTTATTCCAGTAGATGCTATTTTCTCTCAGATTCAATATGGTTTAAGTGCACTGTAAATATTTTTTTCCATTTCATGCTTTTAGATATAGTGATACTACTACTTTCTTTAGTAGACACAGAAAGAAAACAGCTGGGGAGTCTTTCAGAACCATCATGTAATGATAAAAGATTTAGGAAAAGTTTCTCTCTGACTGAGACTACAAAGAATACAAACGCATTCATTTGCAAAAATCTATCAAATTCAAAATTATAAGATGCTTCCAGATTTTTGCTCTTCTTGAAGACTCAGGCACCTGAAAATATACCATCTTTCACATCCAATGTCGTTATCATCAAGCACCTGCTATATAGACAAGCTCATGTTCAGTACCCATCCAGTACCAGATACATGAAATGGAGATACAAGGAAAGCATTTTGTTTCCAATTATCATCATATCACTTTCTTCGGTTACCAAGGTATGTTTGCAAATAATCATTTGCAAGTATACTACCAAGTGTAGAAGCTTACAGTGTGGATGCAGAAAAGCTGATCTGCCGTAATGTTCAAGCTGTAGATGCTCAGAAAAGGCTGAGGACTGTAATGGTGATATGCACAGGAGATAAAACCATACTGCACATTTGTCTTATATGTACTGTACTTTCTTGTAGATCATAGTTTCCAAGATATCTTTTCCACATTGAATAAATCTACCGGTTTTATGAATTAGTATTAAAAAACTCCAGCTTTTAGCTATGTTGCTGAAACACATCCTAGGTGTAGTAAAATTGCAAGCATTCTCCTGATAAATGTCACTAGAAACTTGTATCACAAACATTTTTTGTACATTATTTGCTATATATATATATTAGATATTTCTTTTGGAAAATTTTTGCACTATTCTTAAGTCCTACATGTTACAGATACAAAATCTATTGTGAAATATCTATTTTCTATTATGGTTTGGTTTTTATATATATATAATCCCTCAGTATAAGGATAAATTATGCATTTCATGTCTGTTGTAAAATTGGTGTTTATTTTTTAATTCAAAATTCAAACATCTAAAGGTATAAATGAAGCTTGGCAGACAACAGAAATGGATTCAGTATATTCAAATTATGTTAATGAAAGTGTTTGCCAAATTTCCCCAAAAAATGTCTCTTGAATTCTGTTTCATGAAAATCCATCCAAGATATTATATTTTCTACATTAGTGCTAAAGAAAATGTTAAAATCTGTTCAATTCTGTGTTCATGGTCAAATAATTCTGTGCCTAATTGAATAAAAAGTAAAGTTATAACCCTGTAATAGCATGATATTTTAGACGACAAAACTTTCTCTAAATTGTTTTCTATCCTACCTAACACCTGTATGTGCTATTACTGCATTTGAAATTTGATTATTTGAAAATAATTCTTACAATAAAGATTAAATGGGTTTCTTCTTTAAAAAAGTATTTATAAATGACCTTTACCCATGAACACTAACATTCAGGCATGAGGAATTTATTATTATCAAGGCCCAATTATGTTACAACACAATCTGCTGAAACTAGAAATTTTTAATCAATAAAATAAATGACAAACACTGAAAAATGCTCAATGTACAGATTTCAACAGCAGCATTTAAGTATGGTAAATTTAAGAGTTAACAAATAGTGAGATTTAAAAAAAAATCTGGATTTATTGCTGTTTTGATTTATTTTGTTTATGCATCTTGAACTATAGAAAAATGTTTTCTTATAAAATAATTTAAATGGACAGCTTTATGATTGAAATTAACAACCACAAACATGTTCAATCATATTTATGTCCAGATATCATGCAGGCCACATCATACAATTGATGATACGGATCTGAAGTGTAGCAGAGACAACAATTACATGGTGTGAACAAGCAGTCTCATCCATAAAGATGAATTTGTGACCTTACCATTGAGCCTAAGGGATGACTACAGGTGTAACGATCTCATCCCTCTATCTTTCGGTAATCATGATGCCTCTCCTAACAATGAAAGGATCAGTTCTTTGACCAACTTAAATACCAACCCATACCGTCAGACTGCCATCCACCAAATCGATCATACTGATTAATGGAACAGTTAGCAAGTAGTTCCCAAGCTTGTCCTCAGACTCTATCCCATCCACTGTTGTCTAAACATAATTCAGATTTGGTAAAAATATCATCATAGTAACAATCCAACCTCCAGAGGCAATGTTGTCACTAATTGCATGTTTAGTTGTCAATGACACTATATTAGAAGAATATGTAGCAGTAGTATTCTTGACTGCATGTCACTAGCATCAAGCCTGTTATAAACTGTCTCAAAGATTTATAATCGGTTGCTTTGGAGATCATTTTGAAGAGATAGCACTGTTCAAAAAAACAATTTCTTCTAGCATGGATGGGAGGATTGTATCCTTTGAGCAACCTAAACGAGATTTCTCCATGAACTGCCAGTCTGACACCTTGTTAGTGTCCTATAAATATACTGCAATTAACATTATATTGGGGCTATGTCATCTCTCCCTGAACCATCCTGATGGCCTGAGCCACCTCATTTGATGTTTAATGGCACCTAGGCATTCACAAGTATGACTAGTTTACAGAGAAAATGGTAAAAGGTCATATGCAAAGATGTGTATACAGATTAAGTGAAGTGATTTGTACTGAGATTTCCAAGGTTGCTCAGTTCTGGAGAAGTTGACTATAACATTACATGTTACAATTGCATGATACTTTTGAAATTTTCCTCTATATGCACATCTTAAACCAGAATATGAACACATTTGAATGTATCATATAAGCACTGCAGGCATAGAAATGTTTTTTTATTTATTTTTTAGGAGTATATATATAATTTCTTACATAGTTACTATAACTCCACAATCTATAAATTTCAATGAAAAACATGTCAAGCCAAATTTTAATTTCTTGAAAAATGAAACAAAAACAAAAATTCTATTAAGTGCTGAAATTTAGACATTTAAAAAAATATAATATTAACTTATGTAAAAAATTAATTTGGTAATAACACGAAATCTATGATTACTCTGTTCTTTTGTAAGTTTTTTTTAAAACTACATTTCTTTGTTATCAGTGCAATATAGTTACTAGTAATTACTAATAATTATGTATTTGAACAATGTCATCATGATTATGGAGATCTTTCATTTTTTAATTAAATCATAACTAGTCACTTAAATAGTAACATCACGTTTGTATGCATTAATACTCAAAAATATAAATACAAAAAAGACTTTCTTTAAGAAATCAGAATCTTGTAGTTAAATGGTATATGCAACCACAAAATGGAAGAAACACTGTACCCAAAGTTTAATAAAGAAAATATATAAATTAAACAGTAGAAATTTAAAAATGCACCTCAAATTTAAATTTTATTCATAACATAGAGCCATGCCATATTAATTTGACAATTCTCATAAATGAATATATTTCACTAAAATTTCTACATTTTAGATGTAATTATATTGGACATCTAGGTGAACAGATAATCAGTGTGCACTATTACTATGCCAAACACAGATGGATCTGATGATATTTCTCCATTTACATAAGGTCATGTTATAGAGCAGTCAGAGTGTAGCCAGAGTCAACAACAGGTTATCAAGATCTTGACAGAATGTCCAACATTATTGCAAAATTCAATAAGGCAAATTTCAGTGCTCTGACAAAGTGACCTAAAAAACCTTTAACACTGACACTATAAGAATGTGCCATTACTCATCATATTTGCACTTATCGAAATTCTCTTGCTGATGTCACTCAAAAACACAAAAATAAGCCAAAGAATGGTTAAATGTTGTCTTCATGACTTAGCTACAGAATGCATACCATGCAAGAAACTTCTCATGCTCATTAGAAATATAATGCTTCAAAAAGGTCTGGTTAGGAGACTAGTCTGGCAAAACCTTCAATTCTGGTAGTATTTATGCTTCTCCAGTGAGTGCAGGTTTCAGAAATTCATGTTTGAAGACTACACCTGCATTTGATGACCCTAATGTCTTCAGCTCATGGGTCAAATATGGAGGCAGAAGTGTCAAGTTATGGGCTGCAGTCTGTCATGGTGGAAAGATAAAATTGGTGTTTGTCAGTCTCAATTTTGCTGGATAAACTGACATTTAAAAAACATATCTCTTACCATTTTACCAAAACATTTTGAGATTCCATGCGCATATCCCTTGTATGGACATAGTCTAGAAGAGAAATCAAGGCATTCAACTTTTTCTATGGGTATCCCAAAGCCTTGAAAAACCTATTGGTGCATCTAGATCATTATCAGATAGCAACCAATCCACATTTTGACAGTACGAAATTAAAGGAAGTTATACCAGACCATAATACAAAATCTCGCTGATTCAATGAAAAAGAGAGTAAAAGCTCTTTGCGCTAAAAAAAAAAAGGATAGCTTGACAAAGTATTAATGTCACAGAATTTCACTCTCCTGTTGGTCATTATTTACCATTTTTTATAATAAACCAAGTGACCAAATTATTATGACAGACCATTACATTTTTAAAAAACCTATGACTTTTAACAATGTACACACTGACATGTATTTATAGCATACTTAATAAATACTGATAGTACTTTCAGTATCAGTTTTCTCAGCATGAGTTTTATTGCTAACTCTGCTTACTACTGTATAAGAAGCATTTACTAGTTATGGATGTTTTAGATACACATTTATGCACATTTTCTCAACACTGATAACACACTTTAAACTGCACTAATTCAATTTGACATTATCCTTGCCATTCCAAATTTTCTTACAAACTTACAGCATTCCTATCTCTATACAAGTTTATCTTTTCAAGAACAGAACACTTTCAAAATTAGTGGTACCTGACTTGAGAGATAAAAAAAAAAAAACTGCAGTTATTACTTATAACAGCTAGTGAGTCAGTGAAAGCATTTTCCAGATTATGACTCAACATTACAGCATTATATGAGTTCACTTTAAAGAAAATATTTAATTACTTCATATCCAATTGCATTAACTTAATTTTTAGACAGACATTTTAATCTTCCATTATCAAAAATAGAAAGAATTTTTTTAATTTACTATCAGTCAGAAGTGAGATGATCAGTATCACCATTAATACCTAATGCAGTATAAAATAAATTATGAGACATGCTATATAGTTGCACATAAATGCCAAATTGCACTATCAAGCTTTCAAAGAAATCCAAAAATTTTCTTGTAACATTTACACATTATTACAAATGGGCAAATGCTTAAAATGAACTAAATAAAATGTGAAGTCTGCATTAATATTTTAGAAAGAAAGCCATGCAAACAACAACAAAAAATGAGCATAAGACACCACTCTGACATGTTAAAATGATGCAAAGCAGCAAAGAAAGTTGGATTACACCTGGCATCAAAAGATAAGACCAAAAAAAAGGAGTGCAACAAACCTGAATTAAAGATGATATCACTAAAAATGGCCAAGGTATGTCAGATCTGTAACATGGTTTAAATTTGATGGAAGTGTTATGAATTAGGAAACCACAGGTTAGACAGAGAGAAATAAATGCTGTGTGAAGGACAGCAGCTATGTTTAGAGCATTTCACCAAAGAGCATCAATCAAATGGGGTTAAGTGTTGAAAGAATACTTTCCTCTGCCATTACAAGGACCACCATAGGAACAGAGATACAACACTGGCATCAGTTACAGTATCATTGCATTAGGCTAGTCCAAGAATAATAACCATAATTTACCCTTCTAGCTCACTTTTCAGATGTTCTCAACCTCAAAGTGAGGACAAAGATCCACAAATGCAAACAACTAAAGAATATCATTTTAGCAAGAGAATTGTATAGATAGTATATTAGAAATAAAAAAAAATTTTAAACAGCATATAATTCTCAATAATTGTATGCCATCCTGATTCCGGTGTCAATAGTCCTGGATCACCAGCCATGATCCAATTAGATTAGCAAGAAAAAGTACTCATAAGATAAGCTTGGCTCCATAATACTTAATGAACCTAACAAGTATAACCACACTTCAAGTTAGAAAATCACAAATATTTTAAATGATGCAACAATTTAAATCTTATTACAATCACTGCAAGCATTCTGACAAAGAATTAGTTAAATGTTATTTCCCTTCTCAAATTTAGTTTTCTATTTTTAAAAAAATATTTTATTTTTAAGTAATGAATAATGAAACGATTTAAATTTATAAACTTTGTTTTTTTTTTTAAATTTTATCTTACATTTCAGTGAAGCTCATCATGGTTACTGGTAACTGAAGAATCAATTTGCATATTATCAGATTCCTTTTTTAAAAAGTGTCAATATTTAAAAATAGTAACAAGAGAATAAGAATCTATGAATAAAATCAAAGGCTCAGTTTTCAAAAATAAAGCTCAGAGATATTTATATAAAATTTAAAAGGCACTCTGATGCTACTTTTCAAAATTTTGTTGTGCGCATGGAAAGTTTAACTTCATGGTCATCTACAGGTAAAAAAGTTAAGGAGGCCCATAACTATAAACTAGATAAAATACAAACATCACTTGATATTAGAAAACATTTTCCAGCAATATAGATGAACAAAATAAATTACCACAAGTATTTATTAGTAGTGATGATGCAAACAGTTTTAAAAAATCAAATTGATAAGTATTTTCTTTTCCTGTGGACCTTGTAAAAACCATGTTTGCTTTTGTTTTCTTTATAGTATCTAAACTAAACTAGGTAATAATTAATCCTAAAGAAAAATATTTTAATAAATCATATTTATTTTTCAATGTCGATAAAGGTCATAAATAAATACAAATAGTTAATCTCGGTATACTTAAAAAGGTTTTCAGTTAATGGTTTTTGTGTTCAACTTCAAAACTGTATTTTCCTAATTTAAAAGGAATTTCCAGACATCATTTAGTGCTGTACCTAATGAAAAAAATGTTCTGTTACCTGTTCTTCCAAGCATTCTTTCTCTACTTCTTTTTGTACCAAACGCCAAATATCTTTTAAATCAAGCTGCTGTGCTAATTTTGTAGATGCCAAACTCTCCTGTAACAAATTAATAATTAAATGCAAAAATTATGTTTGAATAGAGTAAATGAACTTTCATGCAAAAGATATGACACTATTGCGAGGCCATAATGGAAGATGAAAAAGAAAAGAGAGAGAAAATTTGGTTAAGATATATACTGTTCATACAACTGGATTCCTCCAAGCACTGTTGATGACAATTAGCCAACTATATATTAACTTTAAGATAGGTATAAATACTGACAGCACATGTTCTATGCCTTACTTCAGAATAAGAGAGAGAGCAGATGTCATATTTGCTGGGTATTGAGGGCCTCAATAGTGGAGCAATGGAAACAATCAGAAAATAAAAGGCCAGTATGTTCTGAATATGCATATATAATTATCACAGAAAACCAGATATGTTAGAAGAAACTGAAGATAGATAAAACAGCTACCAAAAAAGGATAGGTACTAATTAGCAAAGATTGTGCAAAGTAACATTTAACAATGCAACAATTGCCAACCTACATAACTATGGACAAAAGACACCTATTTCAACAAGAACAAAGCATAGAGAACTTCTACACATGAGATTTGGTAGCTTCCTCATTCACAAAACACCTCTCTTTTGCAAACAGAAAGGTGCATCTTCAGTAGTGTAACAGTATCAATCCTTCATTCATAGAATAGCTGTATTACAAACAAAGAATATCTGTACATCATTGCAGGTGAATGGTTTCCCTCAAGCTCCATTCCTACCCTGGAGGGTGATGGATACTTCTATGATGTCAATGCCAGTATCCATTATGGTACTTTCAGATATATAAGCAAATCACAATTAATTCTATATAGCTGGAAAAAATCCTATTCATACATGTTAAAATATATTTTCTCTTTTGCTGAGCACTATACAAATTTGTGATAAAAATTGGTTATCAAATAATAAAAAAAAATAGATCAAAGAGAGAGAAAACAGAACTTCTGAGCATCATACAGTATCTGATTAAAATCAAACAGTAATTCGACATAGGAGCTACCACTACAATACCATGTATATAAGTTTATGGTAAACAAAAATTCACTTTCCATTATTTTGGAAGATATTCTAAAACCAATGGCAGATTATACAATATAAAATGCAACATCATGTCAGCAATGAGTAGAACCAGCCATTTTAACAAACTTTATATATATATATATATAAAGCTTTATAAGTTTTCTAAGAGAATGAATACATTGTAACATGAGAGAACATAAATTAATAGTTAATTATATAACTACATGATCTTCAGACACTATGTTGAGAATTTTATAATGATCAGGAGAAAAAAAAATTTAAAAAAAATAAAGAGATCCAAAAGGCAATAGTAGTAACAATCATTAATTATACAGAGCACCTTGAAATAATTTGGGAACCTGTTGTTAAAGTATTTATTTTGTTATGAAAAACAGCAAATAAACATGAGTCATATTTTTTTGTATATGGCTGAGCCACCTTTTGCAGAATCTAAAGGCTCTACTTATTTTGGCAATGAATGAATCAACTTTGATATCAAGGTCTGGTCGAAGTTCAACAATCTCTCTGCAAAAGCTTCCTTTAATTCCATTATATTGGCAGGAAGTAGACAGACTGCTCTCAGCTGATAATCAGCTCATACAAATGCTCAATTGGATTCATACCAGAGCTTTAAATGCCTTCATTCCTCTTCCAGACTCTAATCATACAAGGTCTAAGGCATGTATCACAATCTACCTTAAGAATATGAAAAATTTTAGTGTAGCTTTTTGGTATAATGTAAGATTTCTTAAATAATGTAATGAGCAAAATTCAGACTTCCTTCAACAAATAGCATTTCTGTCTTTCCACCATGCTATAACACTCCAGCCTCCATACTTCAACATGGGCGAGTAGGTCTTCATTAGGCCATCTAGTTTAAATCCAGATGTAACTTTCAGACATGAATTTCATAAACTAACACTCACTGGAGAAAAGTACACATTTGCAATACTTAAAGATCTGTTCTATCCTCTGAACAGTCTGTTTCATCACTTTGCACCCACCAAATGGACAAACATAGGTATGGAGAGAAAGGCCATTCAAACATTTGAGACAGCATGCTTGCAGGCCAGTTCTTCATAGTGGTTTTAAAGTGATGGTGTTGGGCAATGATATAGGCTGCTGAAAAGACTAACCTGTCGTTCATTGAGGGTTGTTTGAATTCTATTGCCTACATCCATTCTCAATAATCATCTTATGTACTTTGCCAACAAGGAGTTTTGCAGTTTGATATATATATATATATATTTACTGTAAGATGATCATGCCACTTGTCCTCCAAATCCACCATCCTTTGGAAAAACAGAAGCAAATGCAGCTTCTTTCCTAGGTACTAGGAGACCTGAAGAATCCATTTGAACATGCCTGAAAGCACCTGGATCACCAACTACAAGAAAACAAGACCTCTTTCCACATCTGTGGTAGATCTAAAGAAAAAAATGACTGAACTTTGACAAAAATTTGAACCATGCTATCATACACACTCATTACCACAATGTGTCCTAGCATTTTCATGAAAAAGCTACCATGTATTAATTTCATGTTTTCTGCATGTCTTGTGTGTTCATACATGCAAAAATACAAATCACTTATGCATCAAGGTTGCTAATTTTCTTCTGGGAGGGCTCTGTATATTCTGATCATTGTATGCACAGTAGTTAATAGGTAATTCAGTTCATTAACAGAAGTCATTGATTGAAGCAAGATAAACAAAACAAGTACAGTAAATAGTCTTTATTAGTATTTAGGTGGGAAATGCTTACAATGTTTACTAAACTTTAGAGCCTATTCATTTCTGCATTTTGAGTACCGAGTGCAATAACTGCATGATGCTGCCTTTCCATATCATGGCATATTATCTGAGTCAATTAATCTTTCTTCATGCCTGCATGACAATTATGACATCATGTAAAACAAGCTTTTTTAACCTTTTCACAAAAGTGCCATTAAAATCCATACATGACATACTGATAACCAAGACTCAGTGAGGGCTGCATTTTCAAACAACAAATTATATTAAAGTTTTATTTACAAAAATTATATCAAAGTAACACACTTTTTTTTACATTTGGCTCATAAACTTAGGTTTATAAGTATTAAATAATTACTGATAAGCATGCTTGTCTTGTCTAAAGCAGGTATTTTTTGCTGTTATTTCTGTTGCTATCTTTTAAAACAAATATTGCTTTAAAAGATGCTTATTTATAATATATATATATATATATTTTTTTTTTTTAAATATTCAAAAACCTCACCTCCAATTCAGAAGATTTGAGTTTCTCTCTTGAAGCACTTTCATTTGCTTTATGAAGCTCTTGTTGTAAGTCAATTACTTTTACTGAAATTAAAAGCATATAGTTTGTTTATTGATGTTCTCAAGTACTTTGAAGAATAAATATAAAATCTCAAATTAGAAAAAAATTTGTTCTGCATAATACGTTATCGTCATGTTAAGAATGTGTTTTTATCATCAAGAATTTAGTTACATCATGCATCAAAGAATTATCACCCAAACAAAAATTTTAGTCAATGGTCATGGCATTACAAAAAAAATAATAAAGTTTAAGTTAGGAGTTCAGAGATATACAAAAAATGATCCAACCCAGCAGGTATAGTGACTATACTAGTATTTCGTATTTTGTTTAAAAAATTATTTAATCTTTTTTTTTGTTTATTAATTATATAAAACTTATACTGTTCCATATTTGTACAAAACAATAGTAATAACATTTTTACATTCTTGTTCTTCCTTATATTATTATTACACCAAAAGCAAACAAGATTAGTTATAAATATTAGAAAGCAATCTATTTTTAGTTTCATAATATTTTCTGTTTTCCCAAAAATAAATTCAATATTAAATTTACAAAAGCACATCTAACAAATTTTAAGCCTGTTTATAAGGAGATCCATGGCCAACAGCAATCAGCTATTGATAAGGGCAAGCTACTACTGACCATACCATTAACATTATGAGTCAGACAATGAAGCTAAAGACCCATTCTGCCAGCAGTTCACAGAGTTCATCATTGACTCTAACATACAAGGCGGATAGTCAAAGCATTATAAAAAAATATTGTACATACAGATTTCAAAACCTTTTTGCTAATAATAAAAAAAATTGTCTTCCTCTATTTAAGCCACAAGATACATACATAGATTGTTTTTTTTTCCAATCATTTTTCTTGATCAATACAAGTCTAACATTTCATCATAATTTTATTCCATAGACCATCACCACTTATAGTTAATTACTCATAAATGCATTGTTTTATCAAGTTAATGTAACTTGAAAGCTAGCACTTTGTGATTAATACATTATAACATTTGGTATAGTTGCTAAAAGTAAAGAAACTACATGAAGTTCTACCTCAATATTATTATTTTAAGATAAGCATTGAGAATGTGCAGGTGTCATGCAAACTTATGAATGCACTGTACACTGTTGAAATCTTGTGACAGGCTCTTCCAGGTTAAGACTTCAACATTAGTCATTCAAGAGAGGAAATTTCCTGCATGGGTAAGAAGACAGCTTCCATAATACACTACCCTAAAACTGTTTATATACAAAGCAGAAACATTTAAAACATACATAACATTCGAAAAATACAACCCAAATTTAATACCTAAAGTAAAAATAATTTATTTATTCAAGATAAATCTGGTATAAATGGAATGCAGATGAGCATGCTTAATATTAATCTAGTAGGAATTAACATTCTGAAAAGTGTAGTGAAGAAAAGTAGTGGTATGCAAAAAAGAATGCATCATTCCTGTATAAATGCAAGTTTTTAGCATACAGGTTTACATCTCTCATCACTTAATAAAGTTATGAAGGTACACAAGATGTCAAATTGCTGCAAAAAAATAGACCTCTACAAGAATGCAGGGCCAAAGGTTATAAAAACATATATACATTGTGACACCACATTGACAGAAGTGAAATCATATCAGGATAGTTGGATTAGTACTAGTCGTACTACTGCTATTACAAAGCTCCAGAGGTGTTTTCTAAGCAGAGTACTCAAGTGCAAAACATATAAAATAATGCAAAAACAACCACAAAAAAAGAAAACAACATTTTTTTTAGCTCAGTACTTTATTGGCCATCTTGTTTTGGATAGCCAGTGCACAGTGCTTTAGCATACTGGCAACAAAGGCATGCAATTCAATGGATGTGATTATATCATTCCAAGCATATTACTGCTTCTATAAATTTAAATTTAGACTTTGTTTTTTATTCTTTAAAGTGCCCGGCCTACTCAGTGCCACAGGTTCTTGATAAAATTTAAATCAGGAATGTGTGGACCAGTACAGGCTTCGCACTTTGTAGTCTTCATATGACTTCTGTACTGTGCACATCCTATGGCAACGTGTATTGTCATCTTGGTGGTTTGGCATCCATTCATAGACACTGGAGAGCAGTCAGAATTGAAGAACATCAATATGCCTGGGTGTGTTTGTCATACCTTTAAAGTGAGGATAGTCAACTTCAGACACAGACTTGCACCCCCCCATCATGATGACTGTTGTGCACTTAACTATTGGAAGGATGCATCTAGGCTAGCATTCTTCACCTAGCCAATAACATATGAATATGGTTCCTGAAGTGTGACTAAATCTGGTAGAGCCAAAAATAAAGTAACAATCTGAAATACAAGATAAACTGTACATTGTTAACTTTAAAAAATCTATTAGTGAAATAATCTGTGAAATCATAAAGTTATGCAAGGAAACATGCTGTATAATGCAAATTGCATTGAGTGGAACATTCTTTTTCGTAAGACTTCTGGATCTAAATCTTAAAGAACATTCACAAGAAATGGTTGCTTGAAATTTCAGCTAATACAATTCAGCCCAAAACCATTTAAATGTTCTAGGCTGCTCTACTACAAGAGAATCCTTATACTTCTCAACACTGCAACATCACTTGTCAATGGAATCTTTCAGAAAATGTCTAAAAAGTCATGATAGCTGACATTGGCCAAAGATGATACAGATGATGAGTTTATGAATGGAATATTTATTTATATGCTGTACTTTACAATGTTCAAAAAAAAAGGAAAGAAATTTGAAAATAATTTCTAGTTAGAATACTCCTTTAGCAAAGATAACTCATGTGAAATTGTAAAAAAAATATTAGTGGTGTTGTTTTTTAACCCTGTAAATAAATGTTGTTTCTAAATCATGTCCTGTACAATATATATCATTAGTTAAGTCAGACTAGAGTATTTAAATATATACTTACATTCAGACTTGTTGCATTTTTCTGTTAACTCCACATAAGATCTAAAAAAAAAAAAAAAATGAAACAAAAAATTAAGATTAAAGACTAATTCTGTTTAAATGATAATTTATACCCACTACTATACTAATTCAAATTACCTTAAAAACCACTGCCCTACTGGTGAATCTGACAGCAGTATCCAACAATTTACTCAGTGACAATTCATTCATTCATATTATCATAATGATCTTCATGCCCACTACTTGATTAGCATATCTGACAGCAGTGCCTGACACATCTACTCAAACTAAAAATCACAATACAAAGTGATTAATTCCAAAATTTTTGTCAGTAAATTAAAATTTTTTATAATAGATCAAGAAATCACTTGTATAAAAATACTACAATTTGAAATATAGTATACTATATAAACAAAAACAAATAATAGTTATAAAATCAAGAATCTGGAATAAAAAAGATATTCAAATTATAATAAATCAAGCAGTTTAATTGGAAAATAGTATATAAAGTAATTAACTCAATAAATTATGTATTTAATTCATGAAATATATTATCTATCTGAAACAAAAGCATGCCTTAGATATTTTATATCTGATTTTTTTCTAAAATTTTTAAACATTCATATTTGTACATTTTTTACTTTAATTTTGTGAATGCATAAAATTTTCAGAGATTTAGAAAGAGTATAATCCATGTTAATTAATTTACAGGTCACTTCAGATAACAAAATAACATATACAATGAAAAAACTTCAAACTCTCTTAAAAACCAGATAACCTTGCTGAAAAGATACATATTTAATTGCAGTCAAATCTAAGATGTATTCAGATATTTGGCACAAATATTTGTAGAGCATCTGATAAATATTCCTTGAAATAGATTTTGTGTCATACAAAGATGTGCACACATGTAGAAAAGAGTAATATACACATACTTCAAACTGTGAAATTTCAATATCTTGTGCACATACCTGCAAAACCTATAAACATCGTATGCATCATACTTGTGGATGTAACCAGATTGGCATAAAATATCTATAGGACAGAATTCCAGATATCCTGAAGTTTTTGATACAATGTTGCTCTATTTCATTGCAGACATTCTTGATTGTTGCCAAATTGAAGAGAAAGCAGAGAGAGAGAGAGAGAGAGAGAGAGAGTTCATGTTATCATACTGTAAGATGATACATTCTGCTGGTTGCAATGAATAGAATGACAACATTCAAAATCCAATCTCTACACTTAAAGACTATATTATCACTTAGAAAGGTATTGTTAAAGTATTTCTGAGGTCTGTTTTCTCAAACTATAATAATACTACCATGAAAACAATTACTCTCAACAAAGCCAAGTCATTCTACAGTATGGTTGATGCCAATCATCAGTGCTTATTAAATTGGACTGAAAAAATGCCATTGCAACATTGCAGACATGCCATCTATATCTGAGATGAAACAAAACAGTTTGAATGCATGACATGCAAAGATATGGTCCTTAGTTTTACTGTCTGTGCTGATGTTCAGGAAGTTCTCTAGCATGAAGCAAAAAGGTTTATGGAAAATTTGGGACAAGTTGCCATAATGTTGAACATTTTTTATCCCTAATCTCCTCCTAACCAAAAGACCAGAACTTTCACTTGATTGTTTTGGTTCAATTGTAACATCATTTTTCTTTTTCTTTTATGCTAACAGTACACATCACATTGTTTGTTTGCTTTTTTAATCATGTGCCACTTTTTACGCTCCACCATCAAACAATATGTACATCTCACAAGAAACAAAACTTGATTTTATAATTTCTTCCGTACACTTGCAAATTTGAAACTTCTCTCTAGTTTCAAAAAAACCTTTTCCTTAATTTCTCATAATACCCTACTGCTAATCATTTTAAATGCTGGTAATCACTTGTAGCATATTTGAGTAAATATTTTAACTAAGCCTTTTTCACACCATGTATAGTAATGTTGAGAAATCTTAAGACAGAAAGAGAATCCAGAATAATGCAACTTTCACTAAGAACTTTTATAATATAATTATGAACAACATACTGAATATCATTTATGAACCAGCTATTATGCATAAACACATTTTAAAAAGTAACAAATTATTAATTAACCTAAATGAATATTATTTATCTATATGCAATACTCCATGCTATATTATTAATTTTGTTTTCATTGCACAGAGTATAAATACTAAATGCTCATTTCTTTTTTTTATTTTATGTAATAGATATAATTACATATATGTATTATTTATGTTTTCTTTCGTGATCCAAAATAAATAAAATGATGTATCTACTACTCAATAATACAAAATCACTAGGACTTTTCTAAAATTAATATATGAATTTTTTTAAAAAAAATTTGACTCCATACCCTATTTTTACCAGTTGAATTTGACTTTAAAACACTATACTTTGCACTCTTTTATCTTGTATTAATAATTTTCTTTTCTGTACTTTTCAGATAATTTTTAAAAATTCACTTTGAGTTAATGCTCATTTGAAAGAATGGTCCATAACATCAGTATTATATAGTAACATCCTGCTTTTAAAGTAGTAAAGTGAAGTAAAACAGTATGTAAATTATTAGCTCCCTTCTTAAATTTAAAATAAAAAACAAAGTTAACTGACTGGACAATAAATGAGGTACTAACACTTATTTAAATTAATATGAAAGTCTGAAAAACTTGAAAATGTTTTAAAATAAACAGCCTCAATGGCTGGTCAAACTAATTCTAATGGAGAGAAAAATACTTTAGTATTAAACCTGAGAGAGAGAAAGAAAAGAAAACGAATAAATGACCTGGATTGCCTATTCAAAAGCTAATCCAATGTTAAATATTTACATATACTTGTTTTATGGTATAGTGCAGCTTTTAAAAAAATATCAGAATGTATCTTTGCAACAAAACATAATAATGTGTCAATTTGTGTTTGATTGGGACAAAACAAAGTACAGATAAATGTGACTGAGAATTCACTTTGAAATTTTCATTTCTAGACTATTTCTTATTAAATTTGACGATTTCTCTCTCTCTCTCTCTCTCTTCAACAAACAATGCCAAAGTACTAACCGCAAATTTGCAGAGTAAGAGGCTAGAGGAGAGTAACGGTCTTGAGCAAAAAGAAAATAATCTTGGGAAGGATTATCTCAGTACAGAGCTACATCTTTATTACAGTAATAGCTCTGCATATAAAGAAGGCAGAGTTTAATAACTGTTGATCTCTATATATTTATTGTTCATTAATTTTTTCTAACACTAAGAATCCTATAAAAATCTTCATTATACTGTTTTGGACACAAAATAGTTATTTCATCTGTTCTGTTATGAGACAAAAATGAACTATAACAAATTTAATCATGCCTTTAAATAATAACAAATAAAATGTTTCTAGGACTGAAAATATGAAATAGTATAATATACACAATTAAGAACATAAACTTGATAAATTTTCTAACATGCCCAAATGTCAATGCAGAGAGTCTGAAGAATTTTGATGCCATGTAGTTGATGGCCATAAACAAATTTAGATTTGGATCACTGCAGTCAAAATTAAAGTTTCAGATAAATCCAGAGTTTAACTTTTGAAACAAAACAAAAAAATTTACTGAGCTGAGTGGATTAGTTTTGATGCCTAGCAACATTTATAAATTAAATAATCAGAAATAAAAATCTGTAAGCTACTTTTGCAAGAATGGAGCAATTGATGTTTCATTTCGTGAAACAAATATGGCTATCATAAAAGGTATTTAAAACAAGGTAGGTTTTCAACAAGTGCATATTAAAAAAAAAAAAATTCTTTAAAAGTTCCAACAATAAACTACTGCGATTTTAAATTTTGCACATTAGTTGCCACACAAGTTTACAAACTTTGTATTGTTAAAATAGGGAATAGCTACAAACATTTTCTTCTAAGTTGTTTCTAATAATCTAATGACAGATAAAAACAATGGTAAAGCCTAATAAACTGATTAAAAAATTAATAAATAAACTTTTATGCACCAGAATAGAAAAAATAGGGAAAAAGAAGACGATGCAGTTAAACAAAAAAAATGTTAAGATTTCACATCAAACAGAATACAAAGTAATCAGTACTCAAATGAAGCACTTTTTAAAGTTACAACAATACAGTGCATTTTCCAGGGACCAGTTAGAGAAATGCCACTTCACAACTAAAACTGAAATGTGACATCTATTCATTATGTTACATGCTGTCCATCATTTTTTGCAGGTATAATGAAAAGAAAAACTGCTTGAGATACATGTTTTTTATGTTATGTCATTAGATCTTTAAATAACAAAGGAAAACACTGTAAAAAAAAATTGATTGATTGATTGATTGCAGAGCTTCAAGGACTTAAAAGAATATAATCTCTTTAAATCTGCTTATACATGCAAAAAGTTAAAAGAATGTCCTATTACATCTACACAGGTAATATTACAGTAGTTAGAGCAATAAATATTAACAGAATGCTGTTTAAAAAGAAATTAGAAATAGGTAATAATTTCCACCATGTCATTCAACCTCTGGGTTTCAAGCACTTATGTTATTTTATTTTTTTATAATGTTAACAAAATATTATTTAAAAAAAACTGGACAGAGCATAGCTGAAAAATGAATTCATTCCCATTAAATGCAGGCATTTTGACATCACTGTCTCATTTTAAAAAAATTCAATATATCCATGTGCATGGAAAAAGCTGAATTTACTTTAGGTTTAATAAAAACTTGATTAAAGATCTTATTATCAAATGTTTCTCATGCATGGAGGAAAAAGATTAAAACACCAATATTTTAGTAAATTTTATTAATTTTAATATTGATTAATGACAAATATGTTCAATGAATTAAATTTTAGACTTTTTTTTTTACATTAAAATTCTCATAAATATTTCATTCATTGGGCTTTTCTTTCAAGCCACTGCTTGTTGTAAGACTATCAAAATGTAGCCAGCCAATGGGTTAATTTGACTGGCATGATATGAATAATAAATCAAAAAACTAATGACTAAATATTCATTAGTGATGCAGCCTTAATCTAAATGTTATTTATTTTTTTTATTGCTCCTTGAAACTATTCTGGGCAAAATCAGCTACACGAAAACATTTTGTAATGGGAAGTTGATGCAGTTTTTTTTTTCCTTTGTTTACTACTTTGGTTGTTTTTTTTTGTTATAATTGTCTAATTCCATAATTAAAAAAATTCCTCTTATGAATCTGAAAACTGATTTTTTTTTCTTCTGATTCTGTTGTAACAATAGAGATTTATATGCTGGCTGATTGAAATATTCTTTCCCTCATAACTGATAAATATTTTTCCATTCCTTCATGGTAATAATCCAATTATTTGAAATTTGCAGTTTCACTAATAAAAACTATTTTCAATTGCATCCTGCATGCATTATATTAGGTTGTTACAAAAGGTTTGTCCTTTTTTCTTTTACCGTATAATGAGACTTCATATCGCTGCTGAACGTGAAGTTTATTAATCAATGCAAGTTCCATTATAATCGATACACTTCTACCAATGAGTTACAAGCGCATTTATACCATTTTGAAAAAGATCTGGATTTCTGAAGTTGATAAACTGTTTGAAGGTAGTTTCAGTTGCAGCTTGGTTGGAGGAGGATTTCATATGGAGGAAGCTGCTGAGGTGTTTGATAAGGTGCTAGTCTGTGGGAGAAAGGTCAGATGAATAAGCTGGGTAAGGGAGAACTTCGTACCCCAACCTGTTCAGTTTCTGAAGAATCACTTTTGCACATGACGAGCAGTGTCATGGAGCAGGATTGAGCCTCTTTAATTCACCAATGCAGCTGTTGTTAGGAGGATATCTGATGAACACCATTTAATTCACAACAGTGCCTTTCAGCTGTGATGGTTTTTGTTTCTTATAACAAGCACAGAGCAGATCACATCAACAATTTTGTTGTTGTTCATTCAACTCATGAAGCATCCACTTGTCAAGCTTTTTCACTTGCCAACTGTGACAAGATGACAGCTCCCTAGCAATTTCTTGCACTGTTTTACTTGGATCAGCTTCAACTGAGGCTTTCAGACAGTCATCATCACAGCTGGAAGGACATCTGCTACATTCTTTATCTTTGAGGCTCACATTGATCAAAACTTTGAAAACAATTGTTGTACTCTGAGCTCTTTTAGTGTGTCCTCGCCCCATGCTTGCATAATGTTACAAGTTGCTTCGCTCACTTTCTGGCCTAGTTTGAATTTATGAAGCAAAATAGCATGAAAAACTTTTCTATCCATACTTCACCCAGAACCTCCTGAAACAAATATCCATTTTATGATTTTTATAAAGGTATGTTTTTCATAATGTATGCCAAAGCACACACTACAAAACAATATACAACTTATCTAGATTCACCTTAATAAACATGCAAAAAATGAACCCCAAATTAACATAATATAAAAACTTATGTGAAGACCTAATAATAAAGATACTATATTAAAACTGATTTTTATAAATGCACAAACTTTTTCTCCATATAAATTTGAAATGCTAAACTTCAAACAAATGCAAGTGAGATGCCAACATTTGAAATACATAAGATTTCTTACATTATGTATGTGGCATATCAAAAATACAGCCAAGAATATAAAAATGAAATGGAATGTTCTAGAAGGCACATATTTAAAAAAAAAACTATATAAAAAGGCAAATACTAGGATTAGCCACAAAATCCTATCAAAGAATTAGAAAGAATGTTTTCTGAGAATTGTCTTTTTAAATGTTAAACTGACATATTGTGTATATGTCAGACATAAAACACTGAATTTTAGCATTGCTGAAAAAGGAAAATAGTTAAACAAATCTACAGTGGTGCAAATCAAAAGACAATAATAAAAAAAACTACAAATAATGAGAGGGGCAAACTCAGAGTGCTCAAATCCAGCTTATTTTTAATATACAATGTATTAGTGACAAGTGTGTATAGTCAAAACCTAATACCATTAAGCCATGTTACAGACCAGTAAAGACTTTAGTAGAAATATATAAACTATTAAAGAGTATATTTGGGTTTAAGAAACTCATTATTTTATAAAAAAATCAACTACAAAAATGCCTAAAATATCAAAGATGTTCAATTTTTAAACAGTCCTGCAGACCAACAATTAGAATTGATATAAAAATGCAGACAGTAATAAAGGTGATTTTTACATAAATCTGTTAACAAATAAAAGACAAGTCCTCAAAAGATTAAAAAGCTGAAGTTTTTTTTAACTTAAGTTTTTTGCTCCTCCCCCCCTCAGCACGTGGTGCCCCAGCCAATCACCCAGTTGCACCATGATATAACACTGAATTCTTAATCAAGACATCTGAGTTCAAAATGCTTCAAAGCCAAATCTCAAAACATTTGAAATTACTGACCAGTTCATGACATAAACGGTCTCAAATAGACCAGAGGTTCAACTGAAACAGTGATATTTTTCAACCAATGATAAAACCCAAAGATGTGTTTATTACAGGAGCAGCACCACCAATAAGACTTAATTAACGATGACAGATTAAAATATTTAAGTTGTTAATGGAGGATCTACATTCTGAATGCATCAACAACTTTTTTCTGGGCAGAATTCAAAATAAACCATTTTTTTTTTTCTTTCTCCTGCATGACCAGTGTTTTATGAAAATCCATGGGCATCCTTCTGATAGAAAAAAAGGGGTTAAAACAACAAAGACCCTTTCACAACATTTAGTTATCTAGCAAAAAAAAAGAAGCAAATTTATTAAAATCTTAAGTGCAATTCTAATACATTAACTATGATCCAACACAATTTAGGCAGTTACATATATTAACATAAGCCACTTAAGACTAAAAAGTATCAATATAAAACAGTTTGTATTTGCTTTTACTCATGCTCAGACCGAATAAAAAACAACAAAGTTTTAATACTTTCAATTAATTTGAAATGACAAATTCTTCATAGAAACAAACAAAGCATGCGTTTTAGATGCTACTGCAGCAAATTCTAAATGGTAATGCAACCAGAAAATGAATGATAAAAGAAGATAAAGACTCTAATTTCCAATGCCATAAAATCAAAAGTAATGTCTATTTCCAGTGACTGAGTCAAACTCATCTGGTACATTCTCCAGAAAATAGATTTTCTATTTTCAGTTTCTGGTTATGACTAATAACTTTGAAGCGGAAAAGTGTTTATTTTTTCCATTTAATAATAATAAACTGTGAAAGACAGTAAAACTAATCAGTAATTTTTTTTTTTTGTGTGTGTAATAATTTTAGTCTATTAAGCATTAGAATTAGTTTACGTATCTTCTTTTGGGGGGGTGTGGTGCAATTGTTGGGGTGTGTTTGTGAAGTTGCAAGTGTGTGGTGGGAGCTGGGTCGGTTCCACCACAGCTGTTTATAATTGAGGCCTTATTTCGACCTGTATCTTCTTAGACAATATTTTTCTCAGCATCCTGCCTATATTCTCCCTCAAATATTGATCCTGCAGCTCCAGTACCAGTGCTACAACAGTAACTGTTAAAAGAATTAGAGAACAATACCTTTCAAAAAATATATTCTGACTGCCAAAATCTCTCCTCACTTGTCTAATGGGAAGCAATGGCATAAATAGAAATTTTTCCAGAGGGAAGAGGCAAAACATTTGAAATTTTCCAAATACCAGGTAAAAGAAATGTCACCAAACTTTTTTTTTTTTCAATCAAATGACAACACAAGACAAATACGGTACTTACAGTACATTATTTGATAGTTTTAACAGTCCGGTTACCTATATGGATATACCCAAGTGTTATTTATGTAATTTTTTTTACTCTTAAGTTCACATTTACGTTTTTAAGTTTTACACCAGTGATAATAAACTGCTCATTATAGCTGCAGTATTGATAAGATATTTTACTTTTTCATTTAACCAGCTCCATAAAGTGAAAAAAAACAAAACAATCATCATCAGTGATGGCAAGTAAATTACAACAAAATTTCAAGATCATTAAATTTCTAATTTTTTCCCCACAAATATCCAGATATGAACTTGGCAGAAAATGCACCCCTATTTAGAGTAATTTATATCAGATCTAGATGCATTTGTTTTACTTCATTTCATAAACTCTTTAATAGAAATTTGAGGTAGTTTTTAAGTCAATATGTACTCAGTGACAGAAATTTGTTGGTTTTTTTTGTTTGTAATTCTATGAGTATGTAATCAGTAAATCTTCTAGCCTAAACACTTTAAGAGACATCTCCATCCAGATAAAAGAATTTATAAAAATTTGGTGGATACTAAAATACGTGTACACACACATCACCTACCTATCTTGGTTTAGGTTTCTTTTGCCTACAGACAAAAAGGCTAAATACTGGATTTCAGCAAAAGGGAACTAGATTGTCCACTAAAAAGCAGCAGCAATTGAATAGATAAATAAGGGTACAGTTAAAACCTATACACTGTATCATTAGTTTGGCCTTTTAAAAATCGAATATCTTGTATTAGCAAAAATTAAAAAGTCAGTAATATTTTTACTATCAATGAAAACAGAATATAGTACCAATATTTCTCAAGGGTAACAATTGTAAAACTTCAAAGCTAAAATAACAATAAACCAAAATAATTTTTTTCATACTTAATGGCCTGACAAAGCAAATCATTAAATCAAATTTGCAGTATATGCAGTTGTCACCAATACTTTTTTTTTTTTTTTGGAAGGTAGGTCAAGAAACTTGGATGAGTTGTGAAAAGCCCCTGTAAAAGTGTGCTAAGAAATCCCCTCCTTCAATAAAATAATCCAGCCAAACACCCAATGATCTGTTTAATTTGAAAGTATAACAGTAATGATGATACAGACTGTCATGCGCTAATACTGATGAAAATGTCAAGAACAGACAGAACAAGGTTTTCAACTTGCAACAACAAATAAATTTAAAACAGAAAATTCAGCATTTGTGCAAATTAATGTAACAAAATGAAAAAAAAAAAGTTTTTAGTAAACAGTATATATATTTTTACAACAGGGACAAACAATATTAATATGACCACTTTTAGTTTTAATAACATCTTGAATACGGTTGGGCATAAATGCACCATTTTTATTTTTGACAGATTCTCTCTTTATTTTTCATCATGAACTCAAACTTGAATGACAGACATGATCATTTTTTTTCCTTTAGTTGTACAATTCAGTTTTCAAAGTAATATAGCCTGTAGATTTTTGATTGGGTTTAGATCTGGTGAATTTTCTGGCCAATATAACATTTTGGATGTACAGCATGAAGCCATATTCTGTTTGAAAACTGTTCAAGGATATTTTTAGCAGTTTGCGTTGATATGGTGTTCTCAATGTGTTTCTCACTATTCAGCATACATTGCACAGACACTAATGAACCAGTTCCTCATGCAGGTAAACTACCCAAGAACATTTTCTTTTCTGGATATCTTCAAATTTGATGAGGACTTCTTGTGGATTCACCAGGTAAGTGGCATACAATTCAAAATTTTTTTACCTTGAACCAAAAAATGACTTTGATCTGAAAATAACACATGCAGCACAAGTCTTTTTTTAAACCAATCAGCATATTTCTGAGCCCAAACATAATGTTGTTATTTTAATAGCAATTGTGTTTTTTTTTTTTCCATAAGCATCTTGGCTCGGCACCCATCTTAAGCAATCAAGTCTTATAGCCGATGATAATACTTGGATGCTGCCAATTCATGGTTAAGCATGTCACTAGTTTTTCTGAAAATTTGCTTACTTATTCTGAGTGATATTTTGTTCTGTTTCTTCATTTGCCATTTCTTGATCGTGGATACTGAGTATGAGATTTGTTACTTCTTAATCTATTGAGAATTTCTCTGAGAGTGACAGGGGTGTTCATTCAAGGCTATTTAAATTATTTTTCTTGGTGTAATGACAACAAAAAACAAAACAGATATATTGTCATTTATCAGTCAGATGTGACAACTTAGGCAGAAACTGAACGACAAGCCTGATATCAAATGATAAAACAATAGCCTTAAAAATTATGCAATAAATAAAAATACAAAAGTTAAAACGATGAAAGCTTTAAATAAAATTAAAAATCTTTTTTTTATGTTCACATTTCACAATATACCATACTTGCCTTCTATAGTGTCCTGTTCAATGAAAGATTCCAGGGATAAAAAAAAATAATAATACACATTCTCTCTAGAACAACCAAAATTACAGTAGCAATATGTATTTCTATCTTATAATTTTCATTAAAAAAAAACAATCACTTAAATAATAAAAGCATTAATTTTCAAACTGCATAATGAATCCTAAGAATGAAAGCAATATTTTCATGAAGTGGACACATTTGATCTATAAAAACATCATGAAAAATAGTGTTGCATTAGTATGTTTTACAGGTAGAATTATATACTGATTTATGTAAGTACAACTACTTTAAAAAATAAACCCATAGAACATTAGTTGGAGTAGACATGTAAAGTTTTGTACAAAATTACTGATTCACTGCCACCATTTATCTATTATCACTATAGAATATTCAACCTGCTTTACAAAGTTAGTAGTATATCAAAGGTCAGTCATAGAAAATTCTACAACTTAATTTACTTCAAATGAATATCCTGTTTAGAACATTTCCTAACCAAACATTTCAGGGTATCATTTTTTAAAACTGAACTATATGCAATAGGTGAGTTTTGCTTAATTAATCACCTATGAATTTGCTGAAGATTTCCTATGTTAGACTTTCACTCCCAATGCTCTCAATTATTCAAAAAAAAAAAAATTAAAAAATTGAGTCCAGTATTTATAAAAACCTTGTTTTTCTTCCACATAAGTTTTATGCCATCAATCGTACCAGATTAAATTATAAAAACATCAGTTCTTGTTGAAGTTGTAAAATAATAATTCACTGCCTATATGAAAGACTAGCCATCAAGGAAAATGATTATCAAACTTAAAAAAAAAAAACATTTAACCCTGTCATTACACACACTCAATTCACTTTATAAAAAATTTTTAGTAATGACTTACCTTCATGATTAATTTTAAATAAATTTATTAAACTTTCTTTCATCAAGAATAGTTCCACATGTTATTGACTAGTGTTTAAGCTGTTCCTGAATCTGCGATTTGTCAATTGCTGAGGATGCCCTGCAGTACACTAAGGTATTGGTCAAATACTTACCAAAGAGATTATGGATTTCAGACTAAGTCAAGCCAGTTAACAATTAAAAAATAGATCTATCTACTCCAAATTAATACCATTGCATTCAGAGCGTACTTTTCAGGACTCAACCCTGATGACATATGTAGAAGTTTGGTACTCACAACTGAACTTACTTGGCAAAATAATGTGAAATGTCAAAGTTTTTTACTTTCTGCCAAATGATGGTTAATGATTTATTTAATTTCACTTTTTTCTTTGCTATTTTTTCTACAAGGTACTTTAAATTTGAAGTGTTCATGACTGTTACTACTTGTCAACATCTTCATAATTTAATGACTTTATTTGTATTATAATTTTGTTCTTGAATACTCTGCAAATACTATTACTATAGCTTTCAACTCTTAGTCTTTTTTTGTTGATTTATTTATTTTTGTACAAAATAAAGATTAATTTTTTTAATACTAAAAATGTCAAACTTTGTGAATGTCAGATAAACTTACCCAATTGCAAACAAGGGCATGCAACAAAACCATTGTTTTTTTTAATCAACACAAAATGAGAGTTAAAAATGCATCTATTTCTGCACATTAAGGAAACTGCCCATGACTCGCATTAAAATAAACAAACAAAATTGTCTAGATTCTCAAGATTAACTTGAAGGAATTTCTAGGTACCTATTATTAAGATAACATAATACACATATTACATGCCAGTAGACATGAAAAGTGACTAAAACCAAAAGCGAAATAATAAATGAACTTTCTTGCAAATAATGTTTTTAAAAACTTATGTGGTTAGTTGGACAGGTATTTATTTATTTCACCAAAATATTTTTCAGACGATACTGGTGGCACTTTCTACAAAGATCTCAGCTTAAAGCCAATTTATGACAAGATTGGAAAAGATTGTTTTATTCAGTCAGCAAGAGAAATTATAAGTATGAGGGCCTAATTACCAGAAAGATTCACATACCAGATATTTGTTTAAAAACATCAGTAAAACTTAAAATGTATATCCTGCTCATCTGAAATTTTGCAATGGCACAAAAAACTTGCATTAGCACCAATGTTAGACTAATGAAACTAAAACATATATGATATTAAAAAGATATTTACAAGGGCGTTTCAGAGAGTAAAGACAATTCATAATTAAATAAGTGACCAGGTATCATTTATTGGTGTGCAACACTTCTCTTTGTAGTTCCTGTTTTGTAATACATGTAGCCAGCAACTTGGTTGATGTTAGCCACAAATGTACCACCTGTTGGACTTTGTGATCACTTGAAAGTCTTTGATCTGAGATGATCTTTCAGGGGTCTAGAGAAAAAAGTTGGAGGCTGTGGTCTCAGCAGGGCAATGCCTGCTGGTCAACAGGAGTGGACATAATTTGCATAGTACATCTCGGGACGGAAAAAGGATTCTGGGAAGAATGCGCATGCACAAGTAGGGGCTCGTTTTCTGTTTCCGGGGAGACAGGGAGTCAGCCGGCGACTGCGTTGAGAGGCAAGGATCGAGCGACATTGAGGCAAGCATCGACAAGTCCTTGAGGAGAAAGTGGTGCAAATACTGATTACAGAGGCAAGGCTTAGACTGGAAGTAGAATGTGGTAAAGGGTAAGTGCTGAAATTCGCTTAAGCGCTATGGTCTTACATTGTCAATATGCAACCATGGCCCTTTTGGGAAATCCTCACCTATTACTGATGTTTGGTCATTTTTAAACCTTCTGGCCACTCATACACTTCTCTTTGTGCCATATAGTTTTCTCCATATTGTGCCAAAATTCTCCAGTGTATTTCAGCCAACAAGCAGTTTTTGGCCCACAAAACTAATTACAGATTTTTGGTCTTCTCTGGTGCCCACTAACACCTGTGCGCCACATTTACTGGCTCACTAGCACTACATCTGCACAAATAAATGAGGTCACATTCAACTACATGCATGTCAATGTTGCTTAGTAGCATGGCTTTATCAGTTTGTTACACATAAAGCAATATTTACATCATTGCATTGTTTTCTGAAACACCCTTATATATTAAGCTCAATATCAGAAACAACTTCATCAAATATAAAAACACTGTCTAATTTTTCACTGAAACTTTTGCCAATCATTGTTTACTCCACTGTCTAGCAAATTCTCAAGTGTAGAAATATTCTTATTATTTATCATCCAATTACCTGCAATTCTACAAAGACAGTTTAGTTTTGTTCACACCACACTTTCCACTGACTGTCTAGACCAGAGGTTCCCAACCAGGGTGCGAGACGATATTTCAGGTGGTGCGAAAACTTGGGTTTGGAAATTTTAAAATTACAGTGTACATGTATAATTCATTGCCGGTATTTCAAACAGAATGGCCATCTTGAAGGAGTGTGAACACACAGCCTTTCACGAACGCTCAATTTAAGTCAGCACTCAGCAGTAGATACCATCGCAGCATAAAATATCTCAAAGTTCATATCGTTGCCGCCCTCAAGAATTTATAAATCAACGCATCCCTCCCGGTTTTGAACAACAATTGCCAATCAGACCGTCATAACCATATTTGGTCATTGCCTGTCGCTATGCTGTTCCCAATAACTGGCGGGGAGCCAATCAGAAGGGAAGTTGCCATGCAGTGACTTCTTGCATTGAGAGCGGCAAGATTTTTCAAAACGGACAAGGTATCATTGTCAGCATCAGCATCTTACATGTAGATGTAGGTTCTGTGCTTTTTCTTCCCATTTCCCATCAACCCTAATTCATATTTTCAATTTCTTTCGCAGATTATCAATTCTTCATCTTGTCAAAGAAAAGGAAATGGAATGATGACTACGTGCGCTTTGGTTTCACTTGCACGGGAAATGATGATTTGCAAAAACCCCAGTGCATGCTTCGTAATGCTGTGTTTTCTAACACAAATCTGAAGTCATCTAAGCTGCTAGAGCACTTCAACAAGAAGCACGGTGGAGCCGATGTTTCTGGCCATGATATTGGATCACTGAAAATTAAAAGAGCCCGTTTAGATTCTGGAGGAACCCTTCCAAAGCTAGGTTTCATTTCTGTTGACAAACCACTACTGTTAGCATCATACCAAGTGGCATATAAAGTAGCCAAGTCCAAGAAGCCCCATACAATTGCGGAAGAACCTATCAAACTGTGTGCATTAGAAATGGCAACAATTATTCTGGGCCAAGAAGCAAGGAAGAAGCTTGAATCAGTGCTGCTGTCAAATAATGTCATTCACAGCCGAATTGGTGATTTGAATGAAGATATTTTGGATCAAGTTATCTCAGATATCAGGTCCAGTCCCCTAAAGATCTCTCTCCAGTTGGACGAATCAAACGATGTTTCCGGTTGCAGTCAACTCATTGCATTGGTAAGGTATGTTAATGGTGCTGCTGTAAAGGAAGATTTCCTGTTTTGTGAAGATATGAAAACAACCACGAAAGGAAAAGATGTATTCCAGGTTGTGAAGGACTTCTTTGCAAAACATGATGTAGACATCCAAATAATTGGTTGTGCGCGCACTGATGGTGCCCCTGCGATGCTAGGGAATAAATCTGGATTTTCTGTGCTGATGAAAAGGGAGATTCCGCACTTGCAAGTTACCCACTGTTTCCTTCATCGTCATGCTTTGTCATCAAGAACATTGCCTTCAAATTTGAAAAAAGTACTCAACACTTGTGTAAATACCATCAACTGGATTAGGGGTCGTGCTGTAAACCATCATATCTTTAAATCATTTTGTGAAGATCTGGGAAATGAACACAGAGTTTTGATTTTTCACACGGAAGTCCGCTGGCTCTCTCAAGGACAAGCTTTAACCCGCTTCTTCGAACTGCGGAGAGAAATCAAAGTTTTGTTGGAGGAACGTGACTCATCTGCTCAGAGCTTTGGAATCGCAAGAATTCATCCAAATGCTGGCATACTTGGCTAACATTTTCACTTGTATGAATGATTCGAGTGTTTCTTTTCAAGGGAAACAGATAAGCATTGAAATGTTGTGAAAAGTTGAATGCTTTCAAAGAAAATCTACTTCTTTGGCTTCGGTGGGTGGAAAGAGGTAATCTTTCAAATTTTCCATCACTTGAAAAAATAATTGATGATAATGGATCTATAATTCCTACTGTGCATGAAGAAATCATGCTCATTTGGAAATGCTGTCAGAATCGTTTGATGGATATTTTGCTGCTGGAGACCTGAAGATTTCTGAAGAATGGATCGTGAATCCATATTCCTACAATTTGGAGAAAATGTCAGATGATGAGGAGCTGAAGGAAGATCTTGATTTGCAGACAAGTCGGGATCTTAAAATGAAATTTGAAAGCAAGACTTTGGGGAGAATATTGTGTTCAGCAATGGATATGTTTCCAAGACTGTGAAAAGGCACTGGGTATCCTTATCTCATTTGTGACGACATACTTATGAGAGTTAGGATTCAGTTCTCTTTTGTCAATCAAGACAAAATCGAGAAATCACCTGAATCCACAAACAGACCTGTGGATTGCCATCAGCAAAAAAGTGCCACGTTTCAACAAAATCATAAACGAGAAACAGGAACAAAAAAGTCATTAAATTCAAATTTACTGTTTGTGCATATTTGAATTTGTTATTATTTTCTGATTTTCATGTCATTTAAAAATTAACTTAAATAAATTTGTTGCTTAAATTGAGTATATATTCGCTTTCTTCATCTTGAAACCAGATATCACTTTTGTAGGGGGTGCAAGAATATATCAGAAGTTTTCTAGGGGTGCGGGGTATAGAAAAGGTTGGGAACCGCTGCTCTAGACTCTCCAATTAACAAGTTTTTTTTTTATAAAATGTCATTTATTCATCTTACATGAAAAAAAAAAAAAAAAACTTTTTCCTAACAAGCAGCATTATAGGTAGCCACTGCATAATTGGCAATTTTTCTCTACCTCCACTTGTGATAACAGATTTACTGAGAAGCCTGACAGGGTTTGTTTTTGTTTTTTTGAGAGTTTTTTCTGGTTATGCAAAAAACAGATGTCCATCCAAACTTAGCTATACCATTATATTTCAACCAATATCAATTTTCTCAGTTGCTTCAAAATAGTTACAAGAGGCTGTGTTTTCCAGCATTCAAAGTACAGTAACAGTTCTGGCTTCCTTAATCAGTAGCAGAGCTTTACAATGTCATTTAGCTAGCCTGATGGAATAATTTTCATAAGTAGCTGTGATAAAGTTCAGTCATATCACTTCATTTAAAAAAAAAAATGGCTCAGAATATATTTGGTAGATTACACACTGTACTTAAAACCAGTACTTGTTAAAGGACATTCCAATAAAAAGGCAAAATACAAGAGGCTCTTCATAACACTATAGATTATGCAATCATAATTGTACTTTACTTTTTACAGTTAGACACTTATTGCCAAGTTAAAAACATGCAAATTTTGATTAGATAAGAGAATACTTTGGATACCAATTACTATAATGCTTCTATTAACATGCACATCTTTGTTATAATGGCACATTCCTGAAACTTATGGAATAAAATATAAATTCTATTATTGTACATTTGTCTTGGACTGAGGTTGTCAGTCATTACAAAATTAATGCCATGCAAATACTCCAACTCTTAGGTTATAGAAAATTGTCTAATACAAACTTGTAATAAAGTTTGTTTTATAGCCAATGCTAAGAAATTGCATTATATTAGTTAAATGAAATTCAATGTACAACCATTTCCATGGTAATCTTCCATAAGTTCCTACAAAAATCTTTTGGCATATTTGCATAGAGAGCCTTCTACACATGCTCTCTTCACACACTTAAGAGATCGTCCTTATCGGAGCAAGGACACTGAAAAATAGCATAAGTGGATTGCCAATTGTCTCAAAAGTTGAAAAAGACTACAAAATTCTAGTTGAGAAAAAACAAGCTAAGTTTTGCATGTTTGTCCTGCTTCAGGTGTTAGTGTTAGTGTACATTCAAGGTCTCTAAAAGCGGTAAATGAACATAGAAAATCTCACAGATGTCAGTTGATGTGTATTCAGCCTCCAGCAAGCAATCAAATTTGACCAGTTGTGCTTTTTTTTTTTTTTAGATGGTCATACTTAGAATCACTGTTCCCAAAGATTGTCACTCCATGTATTTTATTCAAGAGAAAGAAGGTTCATGTATCTAACATTCCAGAAGATCTTTTAACACTATCATCTTCACAGTATTTCTGACTCCAACATTTTAAGCCATGTTTCGAGCTATAAAAAAAAAGCAAAAACAGCCACATGTGCTGACCTGTAATAACAATCCTGTACAGGAAGCACTTTTCATTAGATTTGAGAAAAGAAAGGAATTTGATAACCTCTAGTTCAGCAATAAACAACAGGGTCTTCTGACACTGTTGTCTCTGATAATCTCTCTCATTTGCTGGTCTCTTTCTTCCTGACATTAATTGACCTCAGGCTTGTGACATTTGTGCTAATTTTCCAAGAGTTTCTTTGCCATCAAACTGTCTTGGTAAACAGGTTAGTTATAGCAAAACATTTTCTGCTATTAGCTATGGTCTGAGAGACATCCAAATTTATCAATAAGGTCCAGATCATAAGTTACTGGTACCATAACCCTGTGTTCTAAGATTTGCTGCTGCAGAACCACCTAAATAAGTCACTCTTTTCATCTTAAATATACGCACATAGAGATACAGCCATTTAAGCACAATTCCACATTTTAACAATGATGAATTAATCTTTAGTTGAACATAAGACAAATGATCTACTCATTAAATATCTCCTGATAAGATATTTTAAAATGTACAACTAAATACTTATGTTTAAAAAAATAGAAGAAAGCTAACTGTTGTAAGTATACAGAGTTGTGCCATGGTAAAGGTAGGATAGGATATAGTTACTTGAAACAGCAAGCCTTAATTTATAAATTTGTTTTCCTATCTTTTCAATGCATATCTAAATAAATGGTTTATTAAACCACTAACTGAAAAACCAAGTTCCATACCTGTCAAAAATTTTAATGTCTCAATAGATCTCCCATTAATATCCAGTATCAAGGCTAAGAAACAAATAGTTATTCAAAGCATTCTGGTAAAAAGGTCTGCATCCTTTAAATCATTTTTTATGTAGATACTGGATTTATTCAGAAACAGCATACTACAAAAACCAAGAGCTAACCAAAGCCGGATATCCAATCTTTATTCAAATGGTTACTTAACAAACTTAACGTCCTGTTCGTCCTACTTACCACTTGATTATATTGTCCATTGCCTTTTAGTTTATACTGATCGTTTCTGTTTAGTAATTTTAGTAAAATTAGTAGAATATTAATAATAAATACAAGAGAAATGTTTTTTGCAGAATTTAAATAGTAAAAACTATCTCTGGTTATTCACATAAAAGTGACACTACAACTAATATTCCTACAGCTAAGTAGAAAGAAAGAAAAAGAAACAAATGTATTGTGATGTGCAGCAATTCATAAATGTAAAAAAATTCAAACAGTAAAACATTGAAGTTTGACTTCAATCACTTTACAACAGAATAGTGAGTTACACTGTTAAATCAATAAAAAAAAAAGATTTAGCCGCCATGACAACCACATGAAAGGGACATTCATAAAATCAAGTCATCAATAAATGCACACTTGTAAAATAGTGGCTATTAAAGATAATTTGCCAAAAAAAAAACCCCTCTTTTGATATGCAAATTAAAAAGAGGAAGAAAAAACCCAGAGACAATTGGGGACCTTGTTTATTTCATATTTCCTTGCTGAGCACATGAGCAGGAAACTAAGAACACTGTAACGAATTTTTAGCAGACTTAAAGAGATAATAGAGTTCAGTTGTCAAACAGATTCATGCTGGGTGGGCCTGCAGTTTGTCTGTTGCTTGAAATCTTTTCAGTTATAAAAAGTGTGTTGGATGCCTGTTACTGCTTTTCACAAGTTCTTGTTAAGAAAACGTAGTGTAAACAGCCAAGCATAAGAGACTATATTTCAAGTAGTTTAGTGTGTATAATAAAAATGTTATTTTCACATTAACTGTAAAAAAGAATTCTTTTTTAATTTTCTTGTATTAATATCATTTTAAGACAAAAAAAAAAAAATTTCACCACTAACCAGTACAAGACTACCACAATCCTTGCAACTAGATTTTTTTTTTTAGCAAATGCCCCCAATTACCCAGCTGATAAGTTAATTTCTATCCCTGCTTTTAGAAAACAATGTTGGATAGCTTAAAGTACATTTTTGCACTGAAATTTCTTTTGCTTGTCTGCGTATAATACTAATATTTTTCTTAAGTTTTATTTGTAGTACGTGTGTTCAAGAACATAGGAACAACTGATACATCAATTAACAATACCTACCTATTGCCAGACAGTCCATGTCTGAGAAATCCTCTACAAACTTATTTCTACCTCACAAACTAACAGCATATCTTTTTTCATTTGTTGTCAAACTAACCTTTCTTCTTTCCAACAGGCAGACTGACAAACATCCAGTCCAGCTTGGATCGATTATGTAACAGCACTTGGATTCATTTTATAAATAATCCATACAAAATCAGAAGTGTTCATTTAGAGTTGGGTTCTTTCATTCTAACAGGCAAATTATTTGTCATAATTGTGTATATTAAAAAAAAAAAAAACAAACACAAAACTTGTACTTTATTTCTTGTTTCACCAACAATGTAACACTTTCTTGCATTTGAAGATGATTTCAGATGAAAAAGTTCCATCTTTATGATATTAGTGCAGTATATGACCACTAAATGCATGCAATAGAGAAACTCTCCCAAATTCAAAAGAAACATCAGAGTCTATTCACAGAAAGAAAGCAGATATTAAATGTATGCGCGCTCAAAATTGTGTTATTATAGTTTGCTCTAATTTGTTATTTGTACAATGCAAGAAACAAGCAAAAGAACTACTTTTACATTTCATTTTTAGTTACTTGTTTTATGAACATGCCATAATTTAGTGAATTCTTTAAGGAAGAAAAAGAAACAAACATATGTACCAGCTTTCAAAATTATGAATTCACTATATGAAATAACTTGGATTACAGTGTTCAACATTTTATTCATGAAAATGCATTATCAAAGCAAAAGACTATACTCAAAATTTGATAGAGTTCAAAAGATTATTACATCTAATACTAGTTCAATTTACTTTGGGTCTTTAAGTCCCTTTCTGCAACCCTTTAACCATAGTATAGCCAAATATCTTCTAGTGCATCAAGGTTTGAAATGTACATAATATAATCCCCTGATTTCCACATGTCAGTATGCTGCATGCTGTCATTTAAGAAAAATTTTGTCACCAAATACTCGTGTTTTAATGCTGGCTTATACAAGATGGCACAACATAAATATTCAAAGATTAGTATACTTTAACTAGTAACATGACATGTGGCAGATTAGCTTAGCATAAGCGAGAACCCTATTTCTAAGACCTGAATTTGGCATCAAGTTTAAGGTAGTGCTGCTGCATGACATAGTGTGAGCCAATCCAAGTCAATACATCACCAGTAATACATGGTTTTGCAAGAGAAAAACATTTCAGAACAATGACTCAGCTGAAATCCAACTGTAAAAATGCAAGATGTCAATGTCTCAACCACTAACCATAGGCCTCTGCAGGGAACAGTCAGATTTGGATGTAGTCCATGCAGGACTAACCACAACCACTATACTTTCAAATTTTGACTTCATAAGTCTATATGCTAGTGTGTGAAGACCTGAGAAGGGGTCTCAAGATGCTAACCAATATTGCTAAGCATGACTTATATGACTACTAGATGGTGTGGGGAAGGATTAGCTGGGATGGTAATACTGACCTTAGTTTTCTGCAATGACATCATGACAGATTTAAGGTACAAAGTTTAGATTCTTAATATTTATAGCACTAGTGCATATGTAGTCTCTCATTAGTAATAACTTCATTCTCAAAGATGATAATCTGGACATGAGGACATATTATCTCCTGATGATGGTTGGCTATTGTCTGTGTGGAGTAGCCAACTCATTCTCCAGATTTTACTCCAAATGAACACCTTTAGAACATGCTTTTTTCAGCCATTGTAAAACATCCTGTGCTACTGAATCTTGCAGGAACTTTATGTCCTGAGAATAATGGGATAATCTGGCCCAAACCACCATTCACTGATGCCAAGTTGTCATTCATGTTAGATGCTCTCACCACACAAAATAATAAATAAATTTCTGAACAGGAATTTGTCACTTTGGAACATGTCAAATTTTTAAAGAAAACTGCAAAATGTTTTGAGGGTATCTCAATTAACCTGTTGTAACATCATAATTAGGTCCTTTTTAAATATCTCTGAAACTTGCCAACATTAATCTCTCCTTAAAGTATAGTTTACGCACATTCCAACTTTGCTTTCCTTATGGTACCAAACAACATTTTGACAGATGTTGTATCCACTTGATCCTTGGCAATTTTAAAATAACAATAAAAAAAAAAAAAACTAAGACCATTATCAAAACATAAATCATTAACTTTGATATTATTAGTTCAAGCTTTAAGTATAACTATGGACTCAGCAAGTTACTTACATAAATTCTGAAGTTAGTTCTTACCAAAAGCTTGATGTTATGATGCTCATCTGATGTTGATTTATATTGTTAATTTGAACAGCTCACTTCATACTATGGTTTTCCAAATAAAAATAGTACTACCATTTTTGCTCTTTACAAAGCTAGTTAATCAATGGAAAATTGTAAAAGAATCCATAGTTAAGAAGATAGTGTACAAATAACCATATATGGTATGAAGGAATTCACCTGGCTCAGCCATGAACTTAAACCATGGAAGAAAAAAACTACAGGAGGGAAAATGTTACATTGGTTCAAAAGTTTATAGCAAATACTTTTTGACAGGTAACCAATTAATTGCTGATCAAAATTTCCTCTACAATAGGCAGCATTAAAACCTCTATAGTCAAAATGTGGCAGAAAAGGACTGGATTGATGAGCCAAGTAACAGTCAGAAAGCATTACTCAAACACAGTAACAATTAAAAGCAACTTGACTGGGCTAAACACAGAAAGCTAACATCTCAAGGTAATGCATTGTAGTCAGATGACAGGTGGTTTGAAATGTTGCTCCAACTGATAGCAATGTTAGAAAAACCAGAGAAAAGTAAAAAGCAGTTTTCCTTATAATTAAGCAGAGTGATTTAAATGTGAATATATGTTGTTTTGCTAGTTATTTGGCTAGCAATTTGAGAATCCTTTCGATTTTAATCAAGAAAGTAATATCACATTCTGCAATGATAATTCCATCATGATATTGTTAATATATATAATAATTTTTGTTATAATGTAAAACTATCTAAAGCAGGGGTGCCCAAAGTGCGGCCCGCGGCCAGTTTTTAAAAATGAATGGCATGCGGCCCGCGGTCTATTTTGCGATTTGGTTTTTATTTAAATCAGGTGTAATGAATAGGACTTGTCTTGAATCAAGTCTCTTCATGATGTACATGAATTTAATCTTATCAGATTTAAGATATGCGTGCATGCACTCAGAAAACTAATGCGGGTTTAAGCATGTCTGATCTTCATGTCTCGTATGCGTACAGCAGGAGCAGTATACGTACGCACGCATGCGTGCATGCACAGCCATTATTGAGTTTATTTGCGCAGGTATCTGTGTCTACTGTCTGTGCGTGCCTGCATGTTGTGATCAGTGCCGTGGCCCCATGAGACATGAAAGAACATGCAAATCATTGGATGAATCTGGAGCTATTTAAACTAAACCTATCAAGAGAGCCACCAAATTGCTCAGTCTGCCTTTATCATCATGACGGAACCAAAAAAGCGACGACTTCAAGAGGAGTGTCGACGATTTCAAACCCGATGGACGGAAAAATATTTTTTTGATCTCATCAATGGCAAATGTTTGTTTAATCTGCCGGGATCCTATCGCCATGAAGGATTACAATTTGAAGCGCCATTACGAGTCCAACCACAAGGAGTGTTTTCTTCTCGAAGGTTCCAAATGTTCCAAACGGATTCAGCAATTGAAGGCTTGCCTAAGCTCTCAACAACAGCTCTTTTATCGTACCAACAAAAAACAGCAAAACGCCACCACTGCCAGTTACATAGTCGCTCAACTCATAGCACAGCATGGTCGACCGTTTGCTGAAGGTGACTTCGTTAAAGAGTGCATGACCAAGGTTGTTGTTATACTCTGCCCCAAAAAGCGTCTCAAGTTTGAGAACGTTAGCCTATCCAGAAACACAATAACGCGCAGGATTGACAACCTGTCTGCTGATATTGCTAATCAACTCTCAGAGAAGGCTGCAGAATTTGAATTTTTTTCAATTGCCTGTGACGAAAGTAATGACGCTACTGATACCGCTCAACTGCTCATATTTTTGCGAGGCGTTGATAAAAACTTTTCCATTACAGAGGAGCTGCTCAGTCTTACCAGCCTTAAATCTACAACTACAGGCAGAGATATATTCGATGCTGTTGCAGCTGCAATCGACAGTATGGGCCTCGATTGGGCAAAGCTGTGCGGGGTCACAACAGACGGAGCTCCAGCCATGGTGGGAGAGCAATCACCATGCTATTATAGTACATACACACCATCCAATACGTAAACCTTATGTAATGCTAGAACAATGCCACCATATTTAGCCATTTAACTGTTTTTTTTTTATGTGTCCTATTTATAGGACAGAGGGTCTCAGTGATGTGTACTTTAGTGCGGCCCGCCGACCTGTCAAATTTTGTGCATGCGGCCTGCGGCCAAAAAAGTTTGGGCACCCCTGATCTAAAGCATACTCCAAAGTTCAGGGAATAATACCTTGCTAGGAAAATCTTCAGAACTTCTTGAAACCAAGTTTTGGCTCTTGAATTTCTAAATCTAGACCCCCTATATTAACTTATATGGGCTAAACTAAATCAAAGAATATCAATAAATGAGGTCCAACCACTTTCAGTCAGTTATGGAACTACTCTTAAGAGGCAGTGAAAGTTATTTAAAATACAATATTTTGTAAAGTTATAGAGCAAAATGCCAAAAATACATGCAACAATTATTCACATGAAAGGTGGCTATTTCAATTAAAGCCACATGTTCTGACACATGGTTCATCTGAATTTTCATGGTATTTTGATAAAATAATGCATTTTCATTAACAATAAAAAGTTAATTTTGAATATCAAGGTATATCTACAAAATTCTAAAGTTCACTGAAAATATTTATAAAAGCATTTCAATTGAATTGTTTTATTATATATCAATTCCAACAAAGTGCTAATGGAGTATGGCAAATATTGCCAAGATACAACATGCAATGACACAAGATTATCCATCACCACCAACTCACCTTATAATCACACAATTGAGACAGATTCAAAGTTGAAGGAATCATACAAGATATTAGAAAGAGGCAAACCTATCAGGGGTCATAGTATGGATAGGGGTGACTTCCCACAATCATATCCAATGACAGTCTTTCACCAGCAAGAATGCATTACCCTGCATTTCCATACAAACACTTTACTAGTAGATAAATGAGATGAACCACCAATTAAATACTATTCACTATATCTTCCCACCAATAATTTTTTTCCTGTGGGGTATGTCAAAGAACAAAATCTATCAACAAACTCCAACAATTTTCAACAGCTATTCCTGTAAAAATTTGTTGCTGCATGTTACTTAGTTGTCAAACATTGCAATGCCTGCGTGAATACCAATAGTGGAAATTTTGTATATCTATTGTAGTGTATCATACTTGAGGTGACTGATGTATCAAGTAAAAATTCTATCTGGCAACATGTCTGTTAACTGGCCATAAAAGAGTTTGTATACATCATTTTAGGACACCCAGTATTTTGTCTCCATGGAAACTGCAGTTATACTATATTGTTTCTATGCCTAAATACATCTTAGATTTTCATATCTAGATTTAAAATTTTTTCAGACATTTTAGCATAAGCTAACCAAATATGAATCTCATAGTAGAAATGCAAAAATGATACAAATGTCAAGCAAAGATAAACAGATACAGCTTTCACATGTTATAAAGCAAACATATATTGGGCAACACAGTGCTGGATTAAATTTGAACATTTTCAAATTTGATAATCAGTTGTAGCAGATGCAATAAATGCATTAAAAAAAAACAAACATTTAATCTGGGGCCTAATTTTACATTGATGCACTACAGAACCTTTTATCCAGAATGGTCAAAACCAAGAGAATCTGGATAAAGAACATTTACAGTTAATAGATATTTCACAGTTTGTTACAAAGAATAATTTGTCCCACCCAATAATGATTAATAAACAAAAGGGTATTATACACATGTACTGTAGAATAAAACAAAGCACTATGTATAGTAGACATGAAATTGCTAGAAATTTTTATGTAACTCCACTTCTTGTCAAAACTCTAGCACGTTCCTCTGTGTTTCATGCCACTTGATTTCCCAGCATACATATTCTTGGCCCAAGGTCTCTAAATTCGTTCTTTTATCTACCAAAAGTAACAAGTTAACCACTTTAAACTGTTGTTATTATCAATGTCATCATCACTAGCACCAATAACACGGGTAGAAGAATGCTTTAGATTATCCACTACTGCAGAATAGTCAAGAAAAATTATCCACTTGGCTCTCATGTGGTTTGTAAACAACCAGAATATGTCAACTATCAACTGCATCATAACATGAAGTGGTGACTACTGATGTCAAAGTAAAAACTGAAATCTATTAGGAACTGCACCAAACAATGAAATGTCTCCAATGCATGCTCATTTTATTTCAATTTCCTACACTAAGCTCCTTTAGTTCTTCACCAACTACATCATTTGCTTCCATCTTATTGGTATGGCAAATTTCAAAAGAAAGGCATCATTATAAGCATTTCATTGATTGATAGAGTTTTTACTTTGATACCAAACAATTCCAAATAGTGAATGATTTTCTGAATTCTCAAGTGAAAGGTCATGATTTTTTTCTATAATAAGCATTTCTGTTATTTGGATTTCTGGATAAGAGGTTTTACAGTATGTATTAATATGTTTTGCAAGGATTGCTTTGTTTCTTTAAACTAAAGCTTAAGATCTGAACATGTGTTATCTGAAACTGAAGGCCCATTTAAGGTTGAACACTGTAAAAGTGTTTCACACTATCCTGAGTGAATAGATTAATTATCTCTGTTAATAAAATGCATAAGGTTTATTCTCAGGCCTCACCACAAAAAAATTAACTATGAAAAACTAGTGTGCATATACAACTTTTCACATGTTAAAATAAATAGAAAATGTAGATAAGATTCTTACCTAACATTTGAGAACTAATCTTAGTATTTGCTGGAAGAAATCCCAACTTTAATTTTTTTTTTTTTTAAAGCAGTGTTATTTAGAAGACATCAAACTAAATATTTCTAGATTATGGCAATTCCAGCAGAGTAATCCAATTTTTAGAATCTGTTTGAAATGAATCTAGAAAAATTTACTAAATGTACCCTTGGTAGCCATCCTCCTCTACTAAAAATATACCTTGGTACACAACAATTCAAGAAATTATCAAATAATACTAACTTCAATTAAAAGGAATTTTAGAAAGGGCTGCCTTGACTAACCTACTGAGTGTTGAAAATGATTATAAATTAAGCTAAGGGAAACTTAAATCTAAAATTCAATTGAGTGATGAAAACATTTAAAAAAAGATGTAGGGATCAATCCAATTGTATTTTGACTACTGTGACAAAATGCATCTTTAAACTTTCTTGTTTCTAAATTAATCTACAAAATAATGCAGCCAGGATTAATAGATTCTTCATTTATAACATAATATTTATGGCAAAAAGTTGACTTTTTAAAATTCCAGAATACATTTAAACATTTGGATTTGTACATATTCTAATAATTAATAGTGCGTTTCTGAAACAGATTAATGAAAAAAGCATTAAATACAGAAGTTTATTATTACAGAACCTAGACTAAAAATACTGTCCAAATAATTTTGTAAAATCTTTAAAATAAAATGAATTTCACTAATGTTAAGAATCAAATAAATAGTACTTTTTCAATCTTATCTAATCTGAAAAGTTCTTAAATATTGCTTACTTTTTAAAAAAATCATGTTTTCTCAAATACTGTTAAAATTAGTTCCTTAATAATTTGTTTCACAAAATAACCAGTTTTTTTTTAATGATCTATTTACCCACAAAATCAAGAATCAGTATCAATGAAACAATGAGCTTTTCCCATTTTGCTGAGCAATAGTAGTAGTGGGCACAACTTAAAAAATTTCTTCTGCTTTAAAATTCAAATCGCAAAGTGATTTTTCTGAAGTCACTTATGCAAATAAAAATTTCGTAATTCATACTTCCCACAAGTAAATATCTATGCTGCAGAAAAATAAAAACAAATAATGATGACAAATTGCTCAGATTTTTTTTAAATCACAAAACAAAATTTGAAAGTTTTTAGCAAGAAATTTTATTAAATATTCATTTATTCAATAGCTTGTTACTACTATACGCTTTAATTTTTCTAGTCATTGAGAGTTATATATTTCAGAATATTCTAAATACAAGACTATCCCTATTTCATCAACCTTTGAATAAATTATACATCTCTGTAGTGTACTTTTTTTTTTTTTAGCATTTTGTTTAAAAAAAAATTAGATCTTAGAAAAAATTTTTTAATAAAATGATAGTAAAATTGTAAACCATTTAGTTAATTAAATTAACAAAAAAGGTGGAAGTAACTGTGGTTTCTTTTATCAAAATGGCTGCTACAAAGTTCATGAAGGTAGGCTGCCTAACTTATAAGCCTGTCAAATCCACCAGTTCAATTTCTCTACTATACTTATGCAGAATTCCTGGGCTTAAAAGACAATCTAAATTAAATAGCAAATTGATTAGTATGGTTAGTACATTATTACTTAGACTAAGCCCAATTTCCCATAAATACGTGTTACCTGAATGCAAAATTCAAATTGGAAAATAATAAACCAAATTTGAAAAAAAATTTTAATGATATATATATATCATTATGTTAAGATGAACATCATTTAGAATTATATAAATTAGTATTTCACTTATTTTACCTTCTATGATTAATTTTTTTTTTAATTCAACAAAATCATGTATTAATTTAATGACTAATAGTGCTGCTTAACAACCTTTTAGCTAAATAAGTACACCTGGACAAAAACCTTGAAATTATTGTATTCTACTAAACTATACATACCGATACTGAAAGCATGATGAGATAATAAGCCTGAAAACCTGCAAGTTATTCCACCTGACAAACCAAAAAAGAAAACATCAACAGTAATTACCTACCTGGATTTTGATTTTCTGCCAAACAATCTTGATAGCATCTTTAGAAATTAGCTCCTCATCAATGTATTTACTCCACAGCTGGAGTGCATCTCCATTTCATTTTGAGTTTTGATGAGATGCTTACATTACATGTAAGTGCCACTTCCCTTTTAAAATTTGTTGTGTCCCAAACAAGAACTAAATCCATCAGTTTTCACATCTTCAGTTCTTAAAGATATTTACCCCATCATACAGCTGAGAATATAAATTTTTTAGTATAAACATTCCAAGTAATCCTGGTGATCCTACATAGTGAGTAATCTAAAATGGTTTTATCTAGATTTTTAAACCACCACCACCCAGACCATAGATCCTAAAGGAGTTCACATACTACATGTATGGCCTTCAAGCAACATTCTCATTCAGGCCCAGCCATCTTACTACGCACAAGCTGAGAGAAAGCATGAGGCTGACTGGCTGGCTGGCTGCAGTACTAAGAGATTCATGCAATAGATGTCTGCAAATCAATACAGAATCAATGGCAATTAAATCCCAGATATCATGCGACTAGATTTAAGAACTTGTCACAAAATAGCTATTTGTTTTATTTGACACTAACAAAATATTTGAGAGCAAATTTCCATAATTAATCAATGATGCAGCAAGGGTTATTACACTGATCAAATGGTTATGGATGATGTATAATTCCTGTATTTATAGAAATTATAATATTGAGAAACAAGAGAAAAATATCAGTGAAAAATAAACTTTCACTGATACATACAGAAAGAAATTAGACTGTTGAACTCATTTAAACACAATCAATTTCTGAAATTTAGAATATTTTCAGGTCGTCATAAATACACTATTGTTGTGATAATACTGACTGACTGCATTAATGAGAAACTAAATGTACTAGATAAAATTTACATTAATTTGAATATAATTAGCTGTTTGTTGTTTTTTTAAAGTGTTTAAATATTTCAAATACATGAATAGTATAGTATCTCTAAATGAAAAAAATGCTAGTTGAAAACTAAGCATCATATTTTTTTAAAATTTATCCTATTAATAAAGTATTTAACTAACAAAAAATTATTAAATAAAAACTATGACCAAAAGCCATGCACAAACTTAAACACTTTAGGAAGTACTTACTCAATTATAAAACTGAAATTACTAAATAAACTTAAAATTTCTAATATATATATATAAGCAATTTTCTAATACACACATTACAAAAGCTTAAGAAAAAAATTCAAGCAATGATATATTCTTAACTATTCTTAAATAAGATTTTTAAAAAGCATACAAATCTCATCATATCTAACTAAAAATTATTATAATATTGCATTTAAATGTAAACAACAATATAAACTTTAACAGTTCTAAGGACAGGTATGCATCATTCCAAAATTTTTAGTATAATGCTCAAAATTGAGGTAATTTTTTAAAAATCTTGTTAGCTTCATAGCAAACTAAAAATTGAAATATAGTATAATTTTAACTTTTTGATTAACCATTTAATTGGGTCAGATTTTTCATTCATTCATTTCTTAGAAAATATTAGGTAACTTGAGTTCCCTGGAACCTAAACAGAAAGGAATTTAAAATTTTCCACATCAAACATTAAATGAAACAGCATTGGTAATAATACTGACAAATTAGTTTTAAATCTTAGATATACAATAAGCATTAAATCCATGAAGTAGCTCAAATTGATGAAAAGTAGATTTTTAAAATCCATTGAAAATAATGAGTGCCCCTCAGACCTAAAAAAGAGATGAGGGTACATTTATGTAATAAAATTATTTTAGCTATCATTCATATAGTAAAAGATGATTCAAGACATTCATCATAAAAATTAAATAAAATTCTATGAAATTAAGCAGACTTCTGAATAGTTTAAATTTTCCTAACAAACAGTGAATGTATGTAAATATCTAAACCTGTTTAGATTTAAGCTATAAATAATACTACTGTACTTGGAAAACGTTAAAAGAAAAATTGTGCCTTAAGGTATCTCTCTTTTTTGGTGTAATTTAAAATGAAAGGACAGGTCAAATGAGTGTTATAAATAAATCATTTTCAACTATTTCTTTGGAAAAAACACAACTTGACAGTAAGATTCTACCAGCTTAAACAAATGTAGAAAAGTTGCAGTTACAAAGCATTTTCACAGTTGAGTGGATTGTGTTTAAGCTCTATGTCGCTTGTACTCAGACTTCACATTTTCCCATCCACATGTAGTTGGCATTGGAAAAATAAAATATGATCTGTACATTGCTAAGCAGTATAAATTTGGAGTGCTGTGTTTAAAAATGTTTTGTTGCTAAACACTGTGCTTACAACATGACTGTTGATGAAGCATATAGTGGTCCCTGTTACAATGACTTTGGTTAACATGCCCATGAAATAAACAGCATGAATTCTATAATCAAAAAGGCATATAACTCATTAAAATGCTATGAGACAAAATTGTATCAACTTAAAAAAAAAATAGGAGAGTCCATTATCACATCAGAAAGAGACTCAGTGGAATAATCTGTAATAGCAGAAATTGGCTCTGACAAAAGATACCAAACGAAGTGTGTCAGTATTTTGAATTATAACAGACAGGTCAAATTCAGATCCAACACTCAAACTAGACAACCCAATGCTACACAAAACACCAAGGCAGTGTCGGTAAAATAAGTAATTTACAAATGCTAGATAAAAGTGATTTACTATACACTTTCACACGGGTAAACATTTCACAAAACAGACTCCAAGTTGCTTTTTATTTTTTCTTGTAGTTCCAATACAGTGAAAGTTTATCCAAATCCTGAGTTATTAAGTAAAATCTTAATTTTCTTCTTTTTTTTTATTAATCAAATGAGAATAGTGACATTATTTAGAAGTTGCAGATATGGATGTTGGAAATGAAAATATGGGAAGAATAGCATAAAATAGTCTAATATTTAAAATTATTAAATTGGTTCACAAAACAGTTAACAATGATATAATTAAGCCCATGGCTAAAAAAATCCAAGAGAGATTTCAAATTTTGTTTATTTTCTTTTCTTTTTTGTATTCATACATGGGAATTTAAGTATTCAGTGGTACCATTGTTGAATTTCCCAGTATATTTTCACAAATATGGCACTTTAGAGTATTTATCACAGACCTAGGAGACTTATTTGCATACATACACTGTGCAAGTGAAGTATCTATAAACAACACAAGGCAATGTTTTGAAAACCACAATCAGACAATGGCATTTAAGCACATCAGACAAGCTAAGGTAAGTAAATGACCAACAGAGAAAAAGGATAAAAAAATTGGAAAAATTTGTTTAGATTTATTGTACACAAAAAAAGCATCAACTGTATAAGCCAACATTTCCTAGAGGTTACAACTTCATTGCCATAGCGTAACTTATTTATACAAAAAAATGAAATCAATACTAAAAAGCATTATGCATATATAATTTATGAACAAAAAAATCTGCCATATCTGCCTAACATAATATTCACCACTTAGATATAGCAAATATTACTGTCAGTTACCCACAGGCACATATGAGAGAGGGAAAAATCTTAGGAGTAAAACGACAAGGTTCCACTTCAATGCAACACAAAAATAATTATTTTCTGAAAGTTTCCACATTTTAAAATTAAAAATTACAAAATTTATTAGAAATGTAAAACAGTTAATTTTTATGTTCAAAATAGGTGGTATGGAATACAGTTGAAAAACACCTTTCAAACTAGATTTTTTTTGTTTTTTTATTTCTATACTTTAAATTATCCTAGTTCTCTCAATTTCTGTTTGATTGCCCTAATTAAAACATTGAATCATGAACACCACCTTTCAAATTTTTTTTTTTTAAGTAATGCCTTTGAAATTGTTAACATCTACATGCAATTACTTGTACAGCCCATTATAGCATATTAAAACCAAATATCTTTGATAAAGATGAAATATTTACCATAAAAAATCATTTTTTTCTCTTACCAGTTTTCTTTAATATGAATAAAACTAAATTTTTTAAATTTTACTTGAAAGTTCATAAATATGAATGACATGGAGACATTTGTTTAAATAAGTAAATCACTATAAAAATAAATGTAGTTAAAAAAGTTTATTCAGATGGAACAAATTTTTTGAGGCAAGCACTCACCCAGAAAGTTGCATTAAGTGACATTATTAATCAATTTAAGAATCATACTGATGGCCAATTCTCTTCTCTTTGGTGGAGATTTGCATAAACAACAATGATTTTATGCTTCCAAGTAACCGAATTTAAATTCATTTCACAAGGACAGCCACTAAATTTACACGGATTTCCTACGCAATTCTAAATTAATGTTCACTAATTTAAAATGATAAAACAGATCTGGCTACCAATGCAACTTATTAAATTTGCTTATTTTTTCTTCTTTTCAATATATTACAACTTTCACAAAGCACCAATAGCAAAATATACCTTTGGTTTGAATACTACTCTACTGGACATAGATTGAAAAGAAAAACGAAACAAACGAAAAATTTAAGAGATAAAATAACAGTTATCCTGAACAATGATCTGGAAAAAAAAAAAAAAGAAAAGAGAAGAAATTGTTCATTAAGCAACATTATGGACCACAAACAAAAGAATTTAATTACTTTTGTAGTAAGGTAACACAATCCAATTCTTACTGAATCAGCAGCAAAAGTTTTCCATAGAATCTTTTCCTTTCATGACTATTCCCTTAACATTTAATATCCTAACACAAATTTTACATTAAAACTTCAGTTACACTATTGGTTCTAATTGCTGCCCATGTTTCAACATCCATCCAATCTGTTTCAGTCACAACAGGCCATATATTTTTTAACACCAATTTGTCTGCATTCGTAAATAGCACCTAACACACACCTAATTCCCTTCTTTAAGATAATAGCCATTTGCTGAAATATTCCAAAGAATTTACATTGTAAACATGACCCTTAATCATTGCATTTAATTTACAGATGTACTAAAATATTTTTTTTTTAACCACTAAGGTAAATGCACCAGTAATAAACAGATTGTTTATAATATTTGCTTGCTGATGCTTCTCCCTCCTATGCACTTAGCTACAGGGATGCAATGTTTCATGGAATGTCACCTTGTTCAGTAATAGTTTGAAAAGCACTCCTTGCTTTGGTGTGTAATTGATGAACATATGATGTCCTGTATTTAAGTAACACTTAAGCAGTGATTTCATCAGATTGTTTTGCTATGCCTTTATCATTTTAGGTCTTTATACTAGAGCAACAATCCCCCCCCCCAACATTTTCAACAATCATTTGAAATTCTCATAGAAGAGTTAGAATGTCAAAAAAAGAGAACGATACTTCAGAAAAACAGCACAAACTATGCAGAATCTACAATTTGTGAATGTGGATACAGGCTGATTAACAACCTGCCTAAGACAAGGAAGAAGCTACCTATGGGTGTCCAAAAAAATGTATGATGCTGAACTAGATAAAGTTTTGACTAGTTTTCCATTGTAATCATGGAATATGAATCACAAGTAAAACATTACATCAAAATTTTATCTCCACTAACCACAAGTGCCAGATGGCTTCTCAAATTGATTAAGCACCACACAAAAAACCAAGTACATGTCCATTCAAGTTCACTTTTCATCATAAATCATGCGCTCTTTTTTCTTCTTATCTATCACTAACAAAGCATCTGGAATAGAATTGCTTCAGCAGTGTTTTTACTTTTTTTATACAAAACTTTTGCTGTTTGTCATTTATGTTCAGTGTTACTTGACTTTTATTGTCAAATGAAGATATTCCCATGCAGTTTAGTTTCTACATAACAATGCAATGACTACTGCTGATTATGAGATAGTTTGGATTTCATTTTCAGTATTAACTGTTTTTTAGCTCCAGTAATCCACCAACAACTACTTTTGAATTTTGATGACCTCCAATAAAAAGCTCAGGCAACAAGAACCACCAATACAAAAAATTATTTATTCCCTTCATTTAGGTCACTCAAAACTCTGATGCCATACAAGGATATCAGAGCCTACAAGGCAATACAAATTTTTAATTCCATCCCCAGCAAAGAAGAAACACTCCATCCTTAACACCATTAGATGTATATTATTACTCTTTCCTGTTCAAAATTTGCACTAAACATGTCCCCATAATCTATTATTTAAAATTGAAATTCAAAAATTTATAAATTTCATTCTAATAATTTCAACTCTTAAAAAACGCATTAAGCTGCTTTACAACGTGTTCAGTTTTTTAATGTAGATTTCTGTTAGTATTTAAACAAGCCTCCTGAAATGTTCATATGATAACCAGCAAAACATTTTACATTGAAAAGCTTTAAAAAAAATCTTATGTTCAAGCTGCTCAAATCCACTCCAAGTCTCCTCACCCCCAACTCTTTTTAAAGATGAAATTTTAGATCTTAGATTCTGTACAAATTTATTCTGCAAAATACAGCAGTGACATTGCCTAAACTAATCTGAATTATAATGAATATGCTCTGTAAAGATCTCTCAGATTACTCGAATGGATGCCTGTTTACTTAAAGCTTTAGAGCACAATTTTCTTCTATTTTAAAATCCTCAAAATCATTTCAGCAAACCCCAGTTCATGTCCTTTTTCCAATAGTTGAATTTGTAAAGGCTGAAGTTACATTTTCATGTTGCTTCTATAGACTCAGGAATAAAATGTCTTTTCTGTTATGTATTTCAATTTGTTCTCTTAATTCTGGTTGGTTAATTTTTCTTGTTTTTATAATTTTTGATGATAATTATCAATTTATCAGCTGCAGATTTCAAAAGCATTTGTTAGCGCATACGATTTATCAAATCTGCCTCATTATTTAAAGCCTTTCAACAAATTATCATGCCTCATGTTTCAGCCAGGTTGTTTTATTTTAAAATTTTCTTATTATTAAGTACCAGTCAGGTAATGCACATATGAAATACATTACCAAGTCAACAAGTAGCTAATCCAAAATATTAACAAGATAGCAAGCACAATCTGAACAATAATAAAATTATATTTATTGGTATAAAATATCACCCAAAACCAATTTCACATCTTAAAAGGTGTAATTAGTTAGAGACTGAAAGGGTTATAATGTAACATTACATGTAGTAATTAAGTTGAGCCACTTTCTTTTAAAAGGAAAAAAAAAAACTTACTTTCTCGAGGCCTGAAATGCATCATCTAATCTTTCCTTTTCTTTTACAATGCTTTCAAAACTTTTACTCATATCTTTGAAATTTTTTTCAGAAACACACTGCTCCTTTTTATTAGAATTCAGCTGAAACACAAAGTAAAATATACTAAACCCTTCATCAATAATTCAATGAGATTATACATCAATCAGTCTTGTCACTTAAAAATGGTAACTGCCTCATCTAGGCAGCAAATATCAATAACTTTGGCTGCTGTCAGCCATTTTACCTTTTTCTTAATTCTTCCCCGCATAGCAACCCCCCTCAAAACCATACCTTTAAAAGTAATTCCCAGTCTACCTATTTTTTTAAACCCTCAAACAACTGATTGTTTTTGACTGAAAAGCTTTCACTAAATTGTGGGTGAGCAGATTAGCATACTTTAGGTGCCACATGCTGCAAACGAGACTATTTTCATTTCTGCAAACACTGGATATTTTAAAAGGAAAATCTATCCACAGCTTTTTCAATGGTATAAGATGCAGTAACAACTGTCACAGCTTAACCCCTAGAATGATGTGAAAACTACAATAAATTCTTGTTTAGCTTCCAACCAATGCACAGTAAATTATAACTAAATTTACATCAGTACTAAGATGTAGCACATGCACACATGAAATTGCATTAAGAATTATCTCAATCACTATTTTTCTATCTCCCCCCTTTTAATTTTAAAATTTGTAGTCATTGTTCATACAACAGTTCAGTTTTTTAAGCAAATAAATGCAGAGGCTCCAAACAAGGCAATTTCCCCCGCCCACTCCCCACAAAGAACACTGATGAGCTCAACTGGATAAACAAACAATTTATTGACTATTACTGTTCAAATTTCAACAAACGAAAATATCTAAATAATTCCTTTACCTGGGTACCTATAGATTGAATGCACATAGCTCCATCTTCCTTTTTACTAGATGAAACATTTACTTCAACTTCTCGTAAATGGCTGTCACCTCCTGTTCTTGACATGTTAAATGAATCCAAATGTATGACCTTCATCTTGTGGTATTCTTCTATGTACATGTAATTTAACAAACAAAAGAACAAAATATGCTTATTTATCAGAATAAAATCATTAAGAATACAGCTAATCATCTATTTTTTTTTTAAATGTCTACACAAACGATTTTCTGGGTATCTGAGAGCATACAGACCACTTAGTTTCAATGTTATCTTGTGTGAACAGCATTTAGAAAGTAAACAAAGGAAAATAAAAAGAATACAAATACAAGGTCTGTTGAAAAAGTATCCGACCTTAGGCTGGGAAAAAAAAAATTACGTACTTGGTGGGGTTCAATTGCTAATCCCCTTCTAAGTAGGCCCCTTGTGCCTCCACACACTTAGCCCAGCAATCCTTCCACTGTTAGAAGCATGTCTGGAATGCTTCTTCAGGAATGGCTCTCAGCTTCACCACCGCATTCCACATGTCCTCCTCTCGGCTCTCAAAGCAGGAGCCTTTCAGTGGCATCTTCATTTCTGGGAACAACCAGAAGTCAGAAGGAGCCATGTCTGGAGAGTAGGGAGCCTAGCGAATGGGCGAAATGCCTTTCTTTGCCAAGAAACCTTGGATCAGCTGCAACGAATGAGATGGAGCGTTGTCATGATGCAGCTGCCAGTTTAGCAAGGCCCACAGATCTGTTCTCTTGTGTTGAACTACATCACGAAGACATCAGAGGACTTCCTGATAGTACTCCTTTGTAGCTGTTTGTCCTTCCGATGTGTATTTGTGATGCACAATGGCTCGGTAGTCGAAGAAAACAGTCAGAATCACCTTGATTTTGCTCCGGACCTAAAGTGCTTTTTTGGGGCTTGGCGACATTGGGTGCTTCCACTGTGATGACTGAGCTTTGGTTTCCGGGTCGTACCCATACACCCACGTCTCATCTCCAGTAGTTATCATGGCATTCTGGAACTCAGGATCCCTGTTGGCAGTATCCAGCAGGTCCTGCGCAACCTCAAGGCGAAGTTGTTGTTGTTCCTGAGAAAGCAGCTTGGGCACAGCGCAAGCCCAAATCCTCCTTTAAAATTGCATGTACAGAATCTTTACTGATCCCAACCTAGTCACCAATTTCCCCCACCATCAAATGACGATCCTCCATTATCACGGTCCGCACTTTCTCGATAACAACTGCATTGCGGCTTGTTGATGGCCTCCTGGAACACTGGTCACTCTCCACCGGTGTGCGGCCATCTTTGAACCTGTTGTGCCATATTTTTATTTGGGTAGCACCCATTGCATATTGTCACAAAAAGTCTGTTGAATTTTGCGAATTGTTTCCGCTTGGGTATCTCCAAGCTTTTGGCAAAACTTGATGCAAGATCGTTGCTCCACACGTTCCGTCACCACGGGTGAAATGAAAATGCAACTAGTTAGTAGTATCTCACACGTTGGCTTCCTTTCAGCAACTGATGCATCCAGCAAGCCCTCCAAAAACCACGCATGCGCATGAAAGTATGCGGCTCCACTATGCACAATTTTACCTCACTAACGTCATTACTTCCCACAGGAAAAAATAAAGTCAGATACTTTTTCGACAGAACTCGTATACAGAAGCAAAAATTTCTAATGATAGGGCTGAATTAGTTACTACTGCACAGAAAAGAATCTAGTGCTTAGTACATAACTGATAATTAATTCTGCTCTTAGAAAGTGAAGCAGTATACCTAGGCTAATGTACAAGAAAGCAAATCAACATTTGTTTTTGGCAAACTAACCTTTCAGAAGAGTCACCAAATCAGTTAGCTTTTCATACCTGAAAAATTAAAACAGGATGCTAATGAAATATAAATATTAGCTGATCATAAATTATAGGAGACTATTATTTCAAACAGTATTTCAGAAAAATTTAAGACAATGAAGTGATCAAATAAACCAGTAAAAAAGAAATGCTGTCTTCACAAGATTTTATTTTCAAGAGTCATTTTCCTTTCAGATGTAGCAATTTATGCAACCATCCTCTCTAAGAGACTCTGTGGTGTTATTAACTTTATTTCATCATAGGCGATGTCCTGCAGCCCTCAGACTACCTACTCATAGTACTGTACTTAAGTGTTTCCGAAAACAGAGAAAAAAAAGATTTTCACATAGTTTTGACTAACCTGCTTACACTTTGTTTTAATAATTAGGATCTACACTAAAGTGCTAAAAGTAATTTTTTTAAATGATCCATCATTAATGTACTTAGCTATATAATTATGTTCATATAGGAAAGAAATAACTTAATTTTTAAAAAAATGAAGAAAACAGAAAAAGTTGTATAATTTTAAGTTAGTTACTAATAAAAGTTTTAGCTGAATATTTTTTCTATGATTAATAAAAATTGTAAATTTTAAATCTTGTTTTCTTACCTTATTTCTAACTGCTCCTTAGACTTGACTAAAAGTGATACCCAATCATTAAAATCATTCAAGTCTTCTTTGATCTTCATTTTGAAGTTTTCAGTTGATCTTGAATGTCCATCATTATCTTTTTCTGAGTGCATAATATCAATATGCTCAACAATCAGGTTCTGCTTCTCTTTCATCTCTATAGCCTATGAAGTAATAAATCATGTAATGCCAAAATAAAAAAAAACAAACAAACAAATGCTTTAAAGACAAAGAAACAATCATTTTTAACACCCAGTTTGCAAGTAAGCCTGATAAGTATAGTCCCACTTTGAGAGAAATTTAGCATTGTGACTCTGGACATGTCTTTGACTCTAAAATAACGTAGATCAGTACTTTATGACAAAAGATAAGATGTTTTAACTCTTTTAGTTTTAATTTCTTTGAAGTTTATGATGCTTAAAATGTTTGAACATTGTAGTGTTGATCTCGGTAGAAACAGCATGTTAATGGATTAAATTAATGTACATCCTTAGGTTTCTTTTCATTTTGGTTTTCATGGAGGATGTCCTGGATTTGATTTGGCTGAATGACGGATATGGAGCAATATTTTCAGTTTTGGATGCATCATTTGGTTAAAAAAAAAAAAAAAACTGTTCCTTGAAGTTTTGTAAAGCATCTAATTGTGTACTTTAGCCAATGAACTCAAAAAATGTCAATGAGATGTTTGAATGTCTCTGGTAGATGACCGCCATGTATCTTCATGTTATATCTACTTTTCTACAAAACCGATTTTGGCTGAAATATCTATACAATAGGAATATTTATTGACTAAGTAAATACACATTCTAGCTGGTACCATCTTTTTTGCTTCATCTTCAGCATCTTGAAACAAATGAACTATCTTCTCCTTTGAATTCTTGATCATAGCATTATTATCTAATAGACTTTTTCAAATCACCACTTCTTAGTAGCTGAAGCTAGAGCATTGCCATCTTCCAGAATAATTATCTTGTATAGTGCATTAAATATTGTTCAGTAAATACATTATCCTGCCTTTATTTTAATCATAAATTCATTCCAATTCTTTTCATATGTGCATGAAGTCCAGGAATATCATGTCTACTAACAATAGTTAATTTCAAATTATCTCAAATTTGAAGAATACTATTGAGCATTGTGCCAGAAACATTTTCAGAAGATATACTTCTACTAGAGCAGTGATTCTCAACCAGAGGTAAATTTACCCCCCCCCAGGGGTAAAAATTTACATGGCAGGGGGGTAAATATATCATACCTGCAAAGTATTAATTCTGTAATACACTATATCTGGTCAGCCTGTATTAGAAAAATTATGGCTGGCATGGAGGATACATTCCCCTTTGATGTAGGAAATACTATCTACCATACCCACTAAAATTCCTTTGTTTTTGATAATAAAATCATATATATTCATTCAAAATTTATGAATCATAAAAACAAAACTGTTCATATATTTTATCCCACAAGAATTTGTTCTGAAAAAAACTCCTTTTATTGTTAAGATTTTATTTATTTTGTTACTTCTCTTGTAAAATGTTTATCATAAATTTCCAATTTAAGAGAGTATCCTTATTTTAATTTTGTCCCCACCCATAACATTTTATAAGTAAATAGTAACCATTATTATATAATCGACAAAGTTCAAAAAATTTTTTGCAAATTTTCCAAACTTGGACGAGGTCATTAGAGAAGAACATAGTGTGTTACCTGAAATCAATCAAGACATCACAGCACATTTGAACACCTTGAAGTATCATTCACTTCACTGGCTACTTTCCAGATGTGATACCTACAGAAAGGTGGATATTAAGACCTTTTACCACTGATCTATCAGAAATGAAAGATGACAACCCAGCAAAAGAGCAGCTCATTGATCTTCAGTCCTCTGCTACTCTTAAGGAAGAATTTGATAGAGTTGGTGTTGATTACTGGATGGAACTCAGATTCATTTCCACTTCTTACTTAGCGAGCCTTCAAACTGCTTGTTCAGTTGTTCCGTTTGTCACCACACATCTATGTGAATCAGGTTTCTCTACTTTAGTAGCAATGAAGACAAAAGCAAGGAACCGCCCGAAAGTCTATGATGACATGAGGGTAGCATTGTCATCAACAGCTGCTCAAATAAATAAACTGGATGACTCAATGAATCAGCAGAGTTCTCACTGATAATGCTTCGGGATCAATTGAAAGAAACATTGTGATTATATTAATTTTTCAAATATGCTCATTATTGTAATTTTTTAATATTCAGTTGTATTTTTGTTTAAATTTCATTTAATTTTGTTGTCTTTGATTGTAAATAAATTTCCTCCCCTTCTTAATAACAATGTTCCATCATCTTTCTTTCTGAGCCGCTATGCCAGCTATGCATTTTTTTTTTGGCATGGGAATAAGAGGGTAAATGGTGAAATACATCAAGCCAAGGGGGTAAATTACAGAGGAAGTGTTGAGAATCACTGTACTAGAGTCTTCCTCTACATTATCACCACCATACACAAAAAAATGCCAAATTATTTTTCCTTTTTATACCAGTTTGTAGTAAACTTGTTTTGCATTGTCATAAATGAAAAACTAGTCCAATTTTTGGAGTTTTCAGACAATAAGCCAATTAAATAAGTTAGCTATTAGAAAAAATCTGGTGCCAGAGGTTCTGAACAAAACTAACAAAAACATGCCAGGGTGTCTTGCAAAGTAGAAAGCTGAGTTGATTTGTACTTGGGTTAAGTTTTTAAATCTCAAAAGAATGGATTATTTATTTCTTTTTAAGATTATAGACAAAAAGCTTCATGGACTTTATCTTGTTTTAAAAGACTTTCACATATAAAGCATGCAAATTATGCTTCAAAATGACAGTGCTTAATACAGTATTCTACCTAAATAGTAGCAATATAATATGCAGCTTCTCTCAACCTCACCAAAACAAAGAGAAATCTAATTTTGTAGTGTTCTTCCTAAGTAAGAAAAACACATGAATAAATTCAATAATCTTGGAAACTTATTTAGTTTTAACAAAGTATACTTACAAACTGAACTGTACTGCTCAAGAAATCATTTTTTGGTGGTACAAGTATGGCTGAGATCAGAGCATCCAATTCAAAAAAGGGATGCATGAGCTGTTCTTTTTCACAAAAAGGAGATGGCGATTCATCGTCTGCCTGTTATATTTTAAAAAGTAATGATTTTTAAAGATAGTCTTTAAAGAATGTTGTTGATTATCAAAGTCAACACCACATTTTGTACCCTTTAATTAAAATTAACATGAATTGAGTAATCAATGTGGCATTTTGTATTGTTAGCAGGTAATCTGGTATTTTTAGGATAATAAGAGTGGAAGATGTAACTATATTTTTTGCTCTGAAACAACCTGTACATTAGAAAATTCTAGCTACACTGTTTGCACACAATTACACATCCTTGTAAAAAAAAAACAAAAAAAAACCAGCACCAATAAAAAAGGTACAAGCACAAAATTATCTATCCCACCTCCAGTATCGTTATTGAAAGCCCATTCCTTTAACAAAGTTAATATGATAATGCTAAGAGTAATAAAACATTCTTACTGTTCTTCCTATTTCAATTTTTAATGAGTTGACTGGAGAAGTGCAGTAAATCAGTGGGTCACACACACAGTTGTCATTGTCGTCGTCATCAACAAAATTAAGTGCCCCCAATAAAGACCTTGTGGAAATGTCAGTATTATTTTGTATGCTGCAAGAAAAAATGTTATTTTAAAAAACTAACAAAAGTTACTTTTATAATTAATAACTTATTTTAAAAGTCAATCATTACCCTATCTTTTGGGGCATTTTTTTTTTTTGTATCTCTAAAATCAATTCAGTCACTTTGAATTTAAGATACAAGGACTCTTCTCCAAAGTTATTTTTCATCACAAACTGCAAAAGTAAATTAGTATAACAAAAAAATTTTCAAAGGAAATTAATTTATCTCCATACCATAAGATACCACCAGGATACAATTATTTCAAGGCCAGACCTAAGTATTTACTAGTGGCAATTCTGAACACCAAAAGTTGTCAACAGAAATAACTTGTAAGGTTTGAATTTGTTTGTTTGTTTGTAGCTAATCCCAAAGTAAATTTCTACTGTCATTTAACATTTTGCATTATCGATGTAAAAAATACCATAAACATATTTGAAGTTTATTTAACAGTTAACATATTCAACAACCAAAAAGAAAAGGGGGAGGTTGTTATCCAATGTTTAATACATGTTCTGACCTTTAATCTAGATATATTAATTTCAAGGAAAAACCATATTTCATCTGCTCAAAATTTTCCCCAACTGATGGAGACAATTTAAAGTAAATTTATACATCCCCTGTAAGAATTTGCATTAAAAGGGCAAGTGGTAACCTATTTTTGAAAAATCAAATACTAGCTACTTTCATCAATAAAATCTAACATCAGATATCTGGTTGAGAAAAGGTATTAAAAAAAAGTAGCAATAGCATTAAAATATGTGTAGGTAAATGTGTTTCTCAAATGTTAAACTATCTTCTTTTTCATTTTCTCAATACCAATAAATGATTAATATGCATTTTAGAAATGTTTAATAAGTCCATATAACAAAAACCAAAAAAAAACTGGAATACATCAACTTTAATATTATAGTGCTAATCAATGGGTAATTCAAAACATGTTATCAAAATGATATAATAAATAAAGGAAGGAAACAATATACAGAAAATTAATATCTTTACCTTTCAGAAGTTTAACAATTCTTAGTAATTAAAGAGACAGATGCTAATTAAACTAAAATAAATCAATACTTTTTAACACCCAGTTTTCAAGATAGTCCAGCATGTTTTTTCTTAGTATTATACAGAACCTCTAGCATTGGATTTTTTTCTAATAGTATTTTAGCTAATTTTTCTGATTGGCTTATTGTCTGAAAAGCCCAAAAACTATTTTTTAATTGCTTATTTTGTACATACAAAAAACTTATTCAAATGGAAAAGATTAGTTTCATTCAAGGAAGTACTCCACTATCTGATACCAGTATTCTGAAGTTGTTGTGCCGTTTCATAGCAATGAAACTTTTCTACATGGTTGAACCATTCAACCTGCATATGTTTCAAAGTACATTTCCATTCAAAAAAGAAAATAGTTCATTTGTTTCAAGATGCTGAAGATAAAGCAAAAAAGATGGTACCAGCTAGAATGTGTATTTACTTAGTCAATAAATATTCCTATTGTATAGATATTTTCAGCCAAAAACGGTTTTGTAGAAAAGTAGATATAACAGAAGATACATGGCGGTCATCTACCAGAGACATTCAAACATCTCATTGACATTTTTGAGTTCATTGGCTAAAGTACACAATTAGATGCTTTACAAAACTTCAAGGAACAGTTTTTTTTTTTAAACCAAATGATGCATCCAAAACTGAAAATATTGCTCCATATCCGTCATTCAGACAAATCAAATCCAGGACATCCTCCATGAAAACCAAAATGAAAAGAAACCTAAGGATGTACATTAATTTAATCCATTAACATGCTGTTTCTACCGAGATCAACACTACAATGTTTAAACATTTTAAGCATCATAAACTTCAAAGAAATTAAAACTAAAAGAGTTAAAACATCTTATCTTTTGTCATAAAGTACTGATCTACGTTATTTTAGAGTCAAAGACATGTCCAGAGCCACAATGCTAAATTTCTCTCAAAGTGGGACTATACTTATCAGGCTTACTTGCAAACTGGGTGTTAAAATTGTAATAATTCAGATTTTTGAAAAAATTTTTAATCAATTTCAGCCTTCTTCCAATCATCCATGGCAACCAACTGATGCTTTTGTACATTTTTTAGACCCACAAATTTCAATGCTCAGAGCAATAGTGATGTTTTATATTTGTAATAATGTGCAATGCAGCATTTTCACACAATCATTAAGGTTACAGTAAAAAAAAAAAAAAACATGTAAGGCTAAAAAAAAAAAATTGAACCATTTTCATACTGAAGTGAGAGAACTGGTAAAAACCTCACCTTGCCAACTCATGCTGCAACTCACGAAGTTGCATCTGAAGATCACTGTTTTCTTGAGTAATCATCTGTCAAAAAAAATAATTTAAAAACATTTTAAATATAGAATTTTTATGATAAAACACCCTTCTTCAACACACAAATGTCAATCAAAAAGTCTATTACACATGAAAATCAAAATTTTTTTTTGTCGTTAAATGTCCACAATTTCAGTTTAACAAGTTGGTGTGTTGAATTTTAAGCGTAGTACAGAAATAAATTTAGCATTTAATCCTTTCCTGTTCAAGTCAGCCAAAAATGCCCTTTGTATCAGATGTTCATAATGAACAAAACCAGTGTTGGCAAATCATCCAAAAACTTCAAGGTAATGAGTAATTTAATAACCACTTTCACCTGTACTATAGATGATGCATGTAAAGAAGTTGGTCAACATTATTTTTTCCTCTGGCTATTTATATTGCTATGTTTTTCCAAAAAAGTGATCTTACTAGTAAAGCTTCTATCATGAACCGTGTGCATTACTTAGATTATTTACTTAATAAGAGATTAAATTCAACAATAAATCCTTTCCATACAGAGATGTGCAGGTCTCAAAAGCATGCATACCTCAGTTTTCTCATCATCTAGCTGGTCAGATAGTAATAGACAGATGTTTGATGTGGAGAGCGAGAACAGGGTCATCAAGTGGAGTTTGAGTCATCTATGGCCAATCAATGTGCCAGTGTTTTCAGTCCTTTAGCACAAAGATTGATATCCCTGATGATTCAAAGCCAACAGATTTATTCTAAGAGCTGATATCAAAACTTCTTCCACTGTATGGGTGAGTAGTCTAACTGCTACACACAAATAAGGACAAAGCTGACAACACCTGAACAGTCAGTACCATGGTGAAAATGAAAGAATTTGTAGTAGTAAACATCTATAATTCTGTGCTGACCATTGATGATTACTGGAGTGAAGATGACATTTTTGTCAAAAGTAATAACAGTGAAGAGATTCAAGAAATTGAATCATATCATGTGATTTTGTTCTACATTTTTAAAAATAATTTAAATCAGGTAGGTGCATTTTGACCAGCTATCTTGGAAATTGTTTGAACATTCGTGCATATTAAATACTGAATTTCCTGAATGAGAGGGGGTTAAAACAATGCACAACAGCTTAATATTCTGCTTGCCTTAAAACTGAGTAGGTCTTTCCTGAATGGATCGCATCATTCTAAATGAATATTTGTTTTAAAAAAGACAGATTTTCAAAATTGGTGATGAAGATTGAACTTACAGCTTCTGAAGTGGTTAGTTCTGTCAAATGAGCTTTTGCATTTCTTAGCTGCTGGTGAAGCTAAACAAAAAATTGTTTTATTTATTACATTTTTTCAAAGTCTGCACAAACACAGTAAATGCATAGAAAACTGACACAGCAGAGCACTCTACAATCATAAAAGAATTTGGTATTTTAAGTCATAATTCTACTAAAATTTATTTCAAATCTGATGTCCAAAAATGCTGATATAAATAGAATTGATTTTTTAAAATATATATTCTTTAATTTTGAATGTTGAAAATTGACTTTTTTTAAAAAAGTAATTTTTTTTTTTAATGGTAATATTAGCAGGTATTATTTTATAAACTTGTTAGCGCATTGTACAGATTTTAATTAATACAAAGGTTAGTCATATTTTAAGGTTATATCCAGAGACAAATTACATAACTTCAGATATTGAAAAGATACTCAATGTAAACATATATTGTTACAATGGATTACACATACTCACTTCAATGATTTGAGCTTCATAGATTTCTTCATGTTTCTTTGCATCTGAAAGCCATTTCTGAAAGAAATGGTGTCACACATTTTAACTTCTTCCAACAAAATTTTCCAAAGCTGAAAAAAGTATTTCTTAAATACCTCCAAATAAAAGGTAAAATTTTTGTTTAAATAGCACACTAATATCATAATACTGTTGTTTTTTTTTGTTTAAAAAATGTGAGAATGCAAGGCCTGACATTACAGATACAAAATATGTTTACTTTATTTCTCACCGACAATGTATTTTATTCCATGTTTGCAAAAACAATTTTACAAAGTCTCTTGAATTATAATTCAAAAATACTTTCTAACTTACAATTTTTTCCTCAGTACTAGTTTTTCACTATAAAAATGTTCAAATTATAGATTATACCTGAAAAACAAAGAATGGCTGGGGAAAAAAAGCAGCCCATCAAAACTCAGATTTCAAAATGACTGAACTAGTTATGAGTAGCAGTCATCAATATACTAAAATCATGCATTTATCATCAAATTTCTTTTTTGCTTTTATTCTTCACTCCACTTTTTTTTTATTTTAATCTTACAATTTTATATGCTGCAATTTAATAAAATCATTTCATTTAAAGATATTTTTCCACAGATCATTAATCTTTCATGATCATGTCAAGGCTTCTAGCATAAACTAGTTTCCCTCTTACAGTCAAGTTTTCTAAATATTTTTTTATAGATATAATCTAAACAGAAAAATAAACATGAAATCACTGTTGTCATTCTAAATATTAAGTTGATTAATTTTCAGACACACTGAGTGGCAATGTTCTTTCTTGGACAAACACTCATTACCAATGGAGAGTTGTTAGGCATCAAGATAATATCATAGTAGGTTGTGATAATCCATATTAGTTAACTCCAACTAACAGCCAATTGTTTTTCTACATACATTTCAGATTCATTCATTCTGAAAATCAATGAGTATTTTAGAAAAAAACAAAACATATTAGATGTAATTAAAGACAAATTACCTTTTGCTCATTTGAAAAGGCTTGCAAATTTTTGTGCTCTAACTTTACATCCTCCAAACTAGTGCTGATTTCTTGAAACTGTAATAGAAGCCAAAGTGTTTTCATAAAACATTAATGATATCCACTATTCACTTAATCTTCCCAAAAATATTTTTAAAGGAGGGTTTAACATAGCTAAGAAAAAAAAATAATGTTACATACTGTATTTAGCACACAGTGGACCACAGAAAAATATCAACTAGGATTGCCTAAAATATTTTATCATTATCATTTTATACATTCTTAATAATCTTCTTTTATTTTAATTGTCAGGCTCTTTAATGTGTTATCTCAGATTATTTTATAACATAATTAGCACATGGCGTCATCTGGTGTTGTAGTGTAATTTTTATCAATGTCTACTGATTTATGAGTACTTATGTTTGTAGATGCATTAAAAATAGTGTAAACTTGCAGATTTAGTTTTTAACTGATTAATTTGGTCATTGTTGTTGCAAGAAGTAATTTCTGTCATCATTTGTAATACAGTATGCGCTGCTTAATAGAATCTCACTTAATGGAATCCGCCATTTAGTAGAATCAATTGAGCTGGAACAGATTTGCACTAATGTATTTCCATATAAAAATATGCTACTTAATAGAATCAAGTCACTGCTTAAGAGAATCAAAATCAGTCTCACTGCAAAAAAAATTAGGCGTTCATGGGATTCCCTTGGAACTCGTCCCGCCAACCTGGACAATGCATCTGGCAGCAAAGGCCAGGAGCCAGAACTTGAACTATTTACACAGTATGACTGATGCAGTCGAGCCGTGCTCCCATTGGCTGGCATCATTGAGACCAGCGGCTAGAAAAAGAATGGACGGACTTTGTGGAGCAGACAGTGGATGCACACATGCCAGACAGCGGCTCCAACAACGTGCAAAGTTGTCAACAGAGCCAAAAATGTCAGAGAGAGAGAGAGAGAGAGAACTGGACTATCATCGACAAACAAGCAGCAGCTTTTGTCTGCCTATGAAGCTCTTCCTGCGACACAAAAGGTAGGATTTCACCTACATGTAACATGTATGATGATAGATTCAGTGTGAATTCAAGACTGTGATGTTTGGTCGCTATGACAAACTTACCGCATTTATGCACTGTTCAAAAAGATCTTGTTTCTTTCAGACTTCACAACGGGAAGCGGCAGCCTGACTGAAAATTTCTCAGAGCACACTGCAGCGTATCCTGAAAGATCGTACTGACATCGAGAAAACTGTTGACTCCAGAAGGAAGAGGATAAGAACCAGTAAAGCACCTACTGTTGAGACAGCTCTCGTGAAATGGGTGGATCAAGCCAGGGAGAATAACATACCCCTCTCGGGAAAGGTGGTGACGTCAAAGGCTGAGGATTTGACCCAAAAGTTGAATGTGTCTGACTTCAAACCGACAGACGGTTGGTTGGTTCACATGGTTCAAAGAGAGAGAAGGGCTTGTTCACAAAAGAGTACATGGCGAAGGACAGACGGCTGATACAGATTCGTGTGAACACTGGCTGCAGCACATCTGACCTGACCTCCAAAAGCGATACACTGATCAAGAGATCTGGAATGCTGATGAAAGTGGGGTGTACATACAAGCTCTTCCTGATGCAACCCTCACATTCAAAGATGACAAACGCAAAGGTACAAAGCAACCGAAAGAAAGAATAACAATCCTGTTTGTGTGTTCGTCTATTTGTGAGAAATGGAAAATGTTTGTCATCAGTGAGAGTCAGAATCCATGGTGTTTTAAAGGGGTGAAGTGTCTTCCAGTTGACTATGCTGCGACCAGTTCAGCTTGGATGACAGCGGAGCTATTCAAGAGGTGGTTATCGGACTGGGACAATGAACTATGTTGTGAAAAAAAGCAAGTGCTCCTCTTCGTTGACAACTGTTCCACCCATCCCAAAAACGTCAGTCTGACCAACTTAGAAGTCGCATTCTTTCCACCAAACACAACCACCATTCTCCAACCTTGTGATTAAAGCATAATACATGCAGTTAAAGCTCATTATTGCCGTCATGTGTGTCAGCAGATTGTGCAGCTGTTGGACAGTGATGACAGTTCCACGACAGCATCAGACTTGGTGAAAAAAAATAAGTCTTCAGGACGCAATCAAGCTCCTGGATATGGCATGGGAGGACACACACAGCATCTATACCAAAAACTGCTGGCGCAAATCAGGATTGACAGGACAAAACAGTGACAATGCACTTGCTGAAAAAGGGCCGCAATTTTCTTTGCACAAGCTCGGTGTGCCTGTCTCTCAGGAAAAGTGCAAAGAATGGACTGATGTAGACAGAGACTTGGATACAGCTGGAGAGATTACTGATGATGATATTGTTGCCGATGTGCTGAATCTTGCCACAGCAGGTGCCGAGGCACATGCGCCAATAGGCAGAGAGATAGAGGATGACACGCCAGTCCCCTCGAACCATGAAGTATGCTGCACTCTTGATACACTCAAAAGAGGTTTATATTGGCATGGGTTTGATGATTTCTCACTCATGAAAAAACTCGAATGAGAGGTACCACGCAGACTTGCTGACAGCATGACACGGGGAAAGATTGATGCATTTTTCTCGATGTAAAGAGAGGACCTGATTTTTGTCGGTGCCTAGTAGAAAATGTCCTCTGCCACTGCAGGTGCATCAGTGCACCAAACATAGGGTGTTTAACTCTTGCACTTTTCCTGACGATTGGTTGCTATGTATACTAAAGAACGACAACCAGTTTGATTGAGAACAAGGCTGACTTCCTATTTCCATTGTCCATTTCCATTTTTTTACCACGTGAGCCTTGTGTCACAAAAAAAATGTATGCCGGTTAGTAGAATCAGCCACTTAATAGAATCAATGTACATCAGCCCGAAGTGATTCTATTAAGTGGCACGCACTGTACTAGCAGCAAAACACTAAAGAAAATGATAAAACTATTTATAAACTAGAGCTCAGGAATATTAAGAACTAGTAAACAGCAAAAATTCAAAACCAAGCTCTGGACTTTTTAGTATCAATATATTAGTATAGATTTTAATAACAGTAAATGACAAAATTTTAATATCAATCATTAAAATTGTAAGCTCTAATTGTAAGCTCTTAAAATAATAAATTTAAAAGTTGTTTTAAAAAATCAAGATGTATCATTTTAATCAATCAGATATTAGAAATGGAAAGAAATCAAACTTATCCCAGAATTAAAGAATCTGAGAGGTGAAATGATTCACATCTAAGACTACATTCATACAAATAAACAGTTCTTTATAATATTCATTCTGAAAATAAACTATATAACTAATTTATTTCATTAGAGTTTTCTGCTTCTTTTTTTATGCTGATGCAAATAACTTATTTGTCATTTATTTTTTGGTAAAAGCAAAATAAACTTTAGCAAAGACTTTTACAACTCCATTGGTTTACTTCAAATTCAAATACCAAAACAAAAAGTAATGTTTGTGAAGTGGAAAAATTAATTGTCATTATGGATACTATCATATCAGTTTCAAAATGTCTCTCAGTCAGCATTCTTAACTGCTCTAAAAAAGATAAATATTGTTTTCAAATACAAAAAGGTTAAGATGCTCATACCTTTTTCTCAAACTGAAAAACTTTTGCTTGCTTTGACAAATGTTCTTGCTCAAGATTGCTCAGTTTGGTTTTTAGTTCCCTCTCCTCTTTCTTTAATGTGGACACAATAGACTTCAGTTCTTCGTTTTCTTTCTGAACATCTTTTTGGAAGTTTATAATTTCTTGTAAGCTGAAAATCCAAATGAATAAACTAATTGTAAAAAAAAAAGAAAAATTCTATTGTCAGAATCAGTCATTTCACTTGTGATTCAGAACTTTAATGAAGTTTTCAAGAAATTCCTTTTACCAAAACAATGCCTAATATAGTTAATGATATAAGTTTATAAAAATGTAATAAGAATAACCTTTTTCAGTCCATCCAGTTATACTTAAAATATAACACACACACAAAAAAAGACAACTTCCAAGTCTGTAATGCTTGTATGGTACTTTCAAAGGCATTCCTATTCTGGTTGAAATAGACCTGCACATCGAGGTGAAAACCCAAAGATGACATTGCATGTACAACATGTAATGTTACAGTCAGTGATCTCCAGGAATGAGCAACCTTGGAAACTCATATGCAAATCAACTTCTCCCACTTAATCTGCATACATCTTTGCACAAGACCTATTACAATTTACTCTTTAAACTGATCTTGTAAGTCAGTTCAGGATAACACCAAAAGAGGTGGCTCAAGCCACTTGGATATTTTAAAGATCGATTGTACATTGCAGTGTGATTTCAGAGCATTAACCAGATGCTATCAGCCTAGTCAATTCATAAAGATCTAGTTCAGGTTGCCCAAGGGTTACAATCCCACCAGTTAGAATCATTATCTTGTAACCCTTGCCAAATGTTTGTTGTTTTTTTTTAAAACACACTAAAATAAGATCCAAAAGAGCAAGCAACTAGAATTTCAAGATAGCACTAATATGAAGCTTATTGCAAACTGGTCCAGAATACCATTGCTACTTATCCATAATATGACACTACTGATAACTATACATGCAATTGGCAACAATGTTGTAACTGAAGATTAAACCATCAATGTCTTTTTCATTAATTAGTTTAAATTTTGTCTAAATATCAATGATAGATAGGCTAGTCTGGAAAAAAAGCTGAACAGGTGAATAATTTATGTGCCATAACCCAACTTCACAAAGATTGGTACTGAAGTTGCCCAAAAAAAAACTAATCTTGTCAACATTAGGAGAAGTGATGACTAATGTCAGATACAGATGAGATTATGCCTTTAGTTGTCTCTCTGGCCCAACAGCAAATTTCCAGCCTTATTTTTATGGATGACATTATCTGTACAGTGTGCTCTGACATTGTCAATGCTACACTTCAGTTGTGCCCTGCAAGAACTTCCAAATTAAGTGTGTTTGGAAAATCCTAGAGAAGCATGTTTGTACTTGGCAGTCCATTGTCTTTTGAACAGCTGGAGTACTATTATTTTATCAGGTCCACAACATACAATGATAACTGGCATGTACAACACAGTTATTAAAGCCTTTTCTGCTTATGTCAATTTGTCCAATAATTCTTAGATAAAATAAAAAAGGCGATGATGCTAATGTTCCTTTTAAACAGCCATTTCATTTATTTCACAATGATTTAACTTAGCATCCATTGAATTTCTTTTTTTTTAATGACAGGTTTACACGAATATGAAAACTTATAAACATACCACACAAGCACAACAGATTTGAGAGCACCTATTTTTTTTTAGAAAAAAGTACATTTACAAAAGTAAATGCATTTATAAATTTTATTCTGCGCATGTAAATCCAGGTTATCCCCCCCCCCCAACTCCAAATTTATCAGTCATTCTGGAGGAAATCATACTACTACTATATGATGAGACTATCTCTGGAAACTAATATTTCTGCAGGAAAGTACACTACTGTAAATCAAGTTTGAATTGTTGCACAAAAAAACTAAAACTAATACTGTTATCAAAACTGATTTTGATGCCCAATAATGAAAAATTAAATTGTTACAAGAGTTTGTTTTTTTTGTTTTTGTTTTTTTTACTTTTCAAGACATTCATGCTTATAGTATTTAATTTAAAACATTTCCAAATCCAATTAGTTTGAGAAAACATTCAAAAATGCAATAGTTTAATTTTCATTTAAGGTGCCACATATTTACAGTTTGTTTTTTTTTTTTTTTGTCTTTATCATTTCTTTTTTAACTAGAGGTTGGTCTTCTAGATACTTACTTCCTTACTTTTCAACTAAGACTTTCATATATTAAACTTAAAAATAACTTTGTGGTTCAAAAAAATAAAGTCAACAGATAAACACAGCATAGACAATTTAACCAATGAATTCACAAATACAATAGAAAGGCAGTTGATTCTTGTAGGTATTCCATGTGCAGCTGTTCCAAAGCCATGCATCAAATACATTTTAAATTTATTTGCTTGTTTACTGAATTAAACCAGAAATTATTTCATTATTATATATATATATATATATATATATATACATGAGAGAGAGAAGCAGACTTTTTAACTTTCAATAATATTTTAAATGTAAGCAATTATAGTAAAAGAATGCCAGTAACCGCTTGGTTAATTCCTGGCTGTTTAGATCCAGCCTTTGGTTATATATGGATTTTTGTAAGAAGCAACTTAAGCATTAGGATTGACATCTGAGGTATAGAGTGTTCCTACAGTATAGAATTATCCACAAAGAAAAGAACTACCTGCAATCAAAATTTAACTGTCAGAAAATTTTGGGGTCTTATTGCCAAATGAGAAAAGTCTGTAGCAGCACCATCACCATTAAGATTCTGTATGTAAAACATGACTAGTATACAGCTAAACAAATTGCATGAGTAATCTACTAACCTTGATGACAAAGTTGTTTGTTTGCTAGTATCTAATAAAATCTCAACTTCTCAGAAATAGAGTATGTGGGGAAAAATATCTGTGATGGCAACATTTGTACCTACATGATGTAGTCAATCATCTCTTAAAAAAATCTAGAAAATGCAAGCCACAAAAAACAACAAAACAAAAAAACTTTACTGACCAAACAATTGCAGCAACACTGACTGAACTGGGTAAGAGAACAAAACTTATGTTGGAAACCATGTATGTGAGAGATTTTTTTAAAAAAGAAATGGAAAAATTCATTCTGAATCTGCAGTGCCAATCAAAGCATTTAATGATTTGTAGTTAAATAACTAGTACTGATCACCTGCACTTTATTAAAAGAATACATCCAGGTAAATAAATCATATTTATACTAACAGTCAAATGTTTTTGGTGATAGTAAATTTACTTAGCTTATCAGGATCAAGACCCCAAAACCCAATCAAAATCTGCTGCAGAAACTAGAATCTGAAGTTTTTAAAAAAGCCAGCTCCAAACAACAAACAAAAAAAATAATTTGATTAGGTCTGTTGTCAATGCTTAGTTTCAGAGTGACAGCTCTACCTGAAAGTATTTAGTTAGCACGTGCCAAGAAACACTAAAGTTCTGAATACTAACAAGGAGTAGCAAATTCAATATCAGTTTCCAACCATAATACAAGAAAATTTATTTTCAGAAAATATGCTAATGCAAGAATAAGCAAAAGCAAGTAGGTGATGCTGGAATCTTGGTTTTGCTACATGTAAAGATGATTACTAAGTGTTTGTGAACATGGCAATGACCAATGTCCACCATACAAAATTTTTAACTAAACAAAACCTTAAGAGTTTAGCTATGCCATAAAACATTGGAATATTCCAGATTTTAAATACAAAAAAAAACTTATCCTCTATTTTACTCAAATAATCATTTAGCCAAAAGATACTTCATATTAATTCTTGCTTTAGGATTTCACACATTTGAAAAGAAAAAATTAGCACTTTTCTTTACTTTTTTGCAAAAATATTCAAATCTAAAATAGGAGAGAGCAGAAGTTGAAATCACTCTTCTATTGATTTAAAACAGAAAACTAGTTGCATGAGTTAATTTTGATTGCACTCTAAATAGTAAACAATATTCACCACTTTATCTTCTTTTTACATTCCTCTTTTTCTTTCTGTGCATGCAACAATGCATCATCACTAGCATCCAACTGAATCTGGAATTTCATATAGTCCTCATACAATTTGTTGTTATGACACTCCAACAGACTTATTCTGCTAAGTAACTCATTTGTATCACTGCAAAAAAATCCCTCATCATTAATAGCAACAATAACAGTTGTGCACAAAAGTAATTAACTAGCATTAGATACAACTTTACTCATAAGCTCATTTCATTTTGGATCAAAGTTTTTAAAGTTAAGCTTAGAATTATTATTGGTGTGTTAGGACATACATACAATGCTGGGTTTGAAAGAGGCAAAAAAAAAAAAATGCTTAGAATTACTGGTAATCTTCTAGTTCCAGATTATAATTTTATAGTTTGTTAAAATAACATTAACAAAAACAGGGAACATAATGCACACTTAAAAGATCAGTTTCCATTTATGTCATCAGTTATGCATCTCACCAAAAGTATTCTACCCAAAATATGCATGCACTTCAAAGAGAGATACTATGTAATAGTAAATAAAGACAAATTTTCACTTGTGTTTACACAGAAAACATATCACAAACTTCACATGTATACTTTTTAAATATCCATATTACTTAAGAGAAGAGTAAGAATGCCAATCAATTTTAGGTTGAATGCAATATTTCATTAAAAAGTGAAGCAAACAGATTTTACAACTACACTGTACTCAATGTTGCTGCTTCCATTTAGCAGTTTAACAGTTTGTGTATCAGTCTAATTCAACTGCCATTGTAGAAAAAAAATATTTAAGAAATTTCTAATTGTTACTTTTAATCTCCAAATGAAGAGTTGAGATGCAAAAACCAATATACCCATTTTTGCTGTTTTGAGAAAATCACGATTTTCTGCTGTGCATTCCATACATACCCCATCAAAGTGACATCAGCTGTTTTTTAACAAAGGCAGATAAGCTAATAAAAGGCCAGAATTTCAAAAATTAAACTTTATTGTAAAAATTATATTTTGATTATTTTGAACAGCTTTTCCTGCAAAAGCTGATAAATCCACATTTTTTTTTTTTTGCTTTTTTCCAAAAACAGACAATTACAGCTTTCACTTACAGGCAAAGAAGAGTGGCATAGGAATGACCAGAATTCCATTCTAATGGCAAGTATAATATTAAATAAAGATCAGACAGACAGATAAAAGGCTTTCAAGCTGTACAAAGCCAATTTTTTCAGCATAAGCAAACAAAATGCCAGAAGGTTCATACACTGAGTCTATTGTTCCTCATCACTGCTTTCATTCAAGTCCTGTCTGCCAACATTGTGCTCTCCAACATCAGCTAAGGCATCTTCGTAAAACTGTCTCAAAGCATCACCAGCACCCAGTTCATCAATAAGCTTTAGAACATCAGTTTTCTTTGCTTCCTTCATGCAGATGACCATTGAGCAGACAGCTGGCTTAAATGTTTCTCATTTCTTACCCCTCTTCAACACACTATGGTAGCAAAATTCAGCATTGTAGGCTTGTTTCATTCCAATCTTGTCCCCATCAATCTCAAGTACCCTGACATTGCTGATTTTGAAGGAACAAGATGATGTGCAGTACGTGGCAACAGCTGATTTAAAATCATAACAAGCCCAGTCAACACCATAAACATGCACGTTTCCATGCTTCTTTAAGATGTTGATGTATTCTGATGGCAGCAGAATAGTGTCCTTTTTCTGAATATTTTGTTCAATCCAGCCAAAAACACAATCAGGTGGGAGGAAGCTATGTCCACAGATGGGGAAGTTATGTTCAATTTTAAGTTCCCTGAATTTCTCTTTTCTCAAAACAAAGAGCATAGACAAAACATTGATATTCTTGTTCTGCCCATAGCATGAATCAGAAAACAGCCTCAGTGTAGTGTTGAGACAGTTCAACATGTACAACAGTCCCAAAGTAATGTCGAAGGGCAGATGCCACCATGTTGCTGTCCTTCCTATTTTGGTGCTCTAACCACACAGAGAGATCCATGAGGCTTGCCACAGTCATGGCACCGAACTACAAAAAAAACGTACAAGTACAGTTGCTGTGAATAATAAGTGTTCCCAATTGGAGACTTAGGGAGGACAAGGTTTTCCATAATGTCAAAACACACAGTGTACGTATCGCCAACTGCATTGAGCAGGTCATAAAATTTCTGTCCCCTGTGATGATGCAGCAGGTACAGCACCGAAACTGAGTTTCTCCTCATCTGGCAGTTCTGGATCCCTTAATTGATGGCAGAACTTCCTCTTGCACCCAGTCAGTGACTGCATTACTTGCTCATCAATTTCATCGAATTCTTCCATTCTTTGCATGATTTAAAGTTTTTTAAAATGAATTTTTGCTAAGAAATCCACTCAGAATCGAGAATGCAAATGGCAGATAAACAATAAAACAGGGTGCCTCCATGTCTGATGACGTTATCGAAATAGCATGCGCTGATTGGCTGTATGGATATATCAGGGTTTGGAAAAGAAACGCCATGGTGCTTATTGGTTTTTGAAACAAAACCTTGTTTTGTACTGTAAAATGCACTGGTTTTATCGGCTTTTATAAAAAATGGATTTCGGAATTGAAACAGAGGTACTGTAAGCTATCGTGGTACAAGTCAGTTTCAACAGAAATGGCATTTATCGGTTTTTGTGCCTGAACTCTTCAAATATTTTTCAAAATTTTAAAAAAATAAATAAATAAATGCAGATTTTTTTTCCTTCATTAGTTGTACTGCATATTAAAAAAATAAAATCTAAAAAGAAATGTATGTTAAAATTATCTCCATATTTCACCTTTGTACAGTAAGGACTGGTTTAAAAAAATATATACTACTACTCTTTATCAGTCAACAAGTTGAGGCTTATTTGTACATATGCACAGGTGCCCACTGCTCCCTGTACAAACAAGCCAAGAAAGAGCTACCAGAACACTTCTGATTAGTAGTGGAAAGGAAACCATGCAGAACAGTGGTAATACTGGAAAGAAATCAGCCAGCCTGAACCTATTAAAAACCAAACTATATACACACTATGGCATACAAATTAATGCATTACTGTGGTTGTATCAGACTAAAGTTTTCAATTAAATAATATTTTCCCTCAAAAGAAGTTAAATTCTCCCTCATTAACTTTTTAAAATTATAGTATTACCAGTATCAGTCAATCAATATGACCATTTTTATATAAAGTTTTCTTTTGTTAATTATAATACAAAAAATAATTAAGTTTACTTTTTAACTTATCTTAAATTCAATTTAAAATCCAATGCTGTTCTATAAAAATCTAGGAAAAAAACAATATTAAAATTAGAAACACTTAACAATACTCAACTTAAAAGGCAGGCAGCTTATGCACAGACACAAGAAATAGAGTACAGAGAATTTCACTCTACATCAGATTCAGTAACTTTGCAACAAGAATTGGCTAATTCAAACTTTAGATCATACCTAACAAAAAGCAATTAGCAACAAAGCTTGCATTTCACCCTATGTTAAGATTTAAGCACAGTGAGAAAGAAAGCCTCATTGAAAAACAGCTACAAGACTGAAAAGAAAAAATTCAAATTTACTTCATTTTCTGTGTAAAAAGTTAGCTTGTCCTAGGTTTAAAATTAACTTTTTAAACATGAAGTCCCCTGAACTTCATGCTAGAAAAATCAAGAAAGCCACTAAAGAAATGAAGGACCCTAAGACTTTCCTTTATATAAATAATCAGAATCAGGAATCAAAAAAAAAAAATTAATTTATTGCTTTTGCAGCTGGTTCCAATGTTTAAATGTTTTAGTTTATCTGAAGCCTGTAATTAATCTGCACTGATTAATTAGCAAGAGGAACACTTTAACTTATATTGGACATTAATATAAAAAATAATTTTTATTATCAGTAGTAATTGTATATTACTTATTAAGATATGAAACTAAGTAAATGAATTTTATTGAGGGGAAAAAAATTCAGATTTTACCCATCAAACTGCAAACAATGGACAAAGAGCACCTAATCATTTATTGGGTACTTACTAATCATTTTCATAATTTTCAGTAACATTTTGGTTTCCATAACCATGAAATGAAATGCCTTGAATACTTTCACAGAAACCTTAAAAAAAAAAAAGATGATGATTAGAATTTATTTTCAAAGAAATTGAGGTATACATTTCAACTAAAGTTTAATTCTACAACACCCTCACTTGATTTGAAAAATTAAATGGTGACTGATTGGTGAACAAGTCCAATAAAAGTAGTTTTTAATGTTTACATTACACAGAATTCAATATTTATTGTAGTAAAAGTAAAAAGTATTTGGATGAATATTAATTAGTAGAACACTCTACACTACCCAAAAAATTCTATCCACCTCTATCTTTACATAAAATTTTCTAGATACAATGTACTCAGTATGTACTGTCATTTTAAATCCTTTTGACTAACTTTTTGAAGAACTCTAGCTACTTCATACTATAACCAAACAAAAGACAGCTATCCAGATTACCCCTCTGCTCACATGAAAATTAGATATACTAATTGATAAAAGTGATTAACAAAAAGCCAACATTGAATATTTTCTTGCATTTATAATTGTAAAAAAAAGTTTGTCCATAAACTCATTTCCTCATCATAGTTTTGTATTTTCTTCTTGGAAAATAAAATTTAAAAAATTAATATTAAAATTTGATGACAGCCATACTGCTGTCCAACCCTTCAATTTTAGGAATCTGACTATGTAAAAATTGTCTCCTATGTTTGCATTGCCACTATGCTTAATGAGAAGTTTTTCCTTTGGAGGTAAGTTTTAAAAATGACAACTTTACTGGCAGAAGATCAAATTTTCTAAATGAAAAAAAAAAAAAAAAAATTCTCAAAATAAATTCACAAAAAGCTACCAGGCATAACAATAAACAAAACAATATTTGGCAAAATCAAGATTTTCAATTCTCTTGCTGTCCATAAAATAAACTCTTCAGAAACTTCTTATATTAATAAAATCAATGTATTTTACTTAAAAGAACATACCTCTAGAGTTGGATGATCTTGGTGACAAGTGTTTTACTGGACTGCTCGTATTATCAGAAGTACTTTCTCTGCAAGCAGGCAGCAAAAACAAATAATTGAAATTAGTATACTAAAACAAATACTTGATAATTAATGAATTAACACAGCCAAATACAACAGTTTGGAAATGATTTCTTTATGACAATTTTGTGAAAACAGATTCTCTCAATTTGAAAAAGTATAAAATACAAGTTTAAACCATGGAAAATGCATTATTACACAAGTCTTTATATAAAGAAATTATTTCAACTAGCTAGCTCAGCATCACCGTTAAATGTTCATTTTTCTTAATTTCTAATTTTGTTGCTAAAGAAGTATTTTATAACATCAATCCTTGTAGATGGTTTTATAAATTTATAATAATAAACGTAAAAACACTAGGGGCTATAAGTAAACACTGTATGAATGCTGTTAATTATTTAATAAGTTTTTAAAACTGCGGTTAGGTTAGCTTTCAGACATCTAAAGATGAATATTTTAAATCAGTGTATGTGTAAGTATTCTATGTTGAAATTTTGGAAAGATTCTTAACACCATATGCTGAACTCCTACCATTTCGATGTCCTATCTTCCCCAATTTTAATCAATATCAAATTGGGAAGTGAAAGAATGCTGGAATAGTAGGGATTCAGCATGTGTTAAGAATCCTTCCATACTTTCAACATATTTTTAATCAGTAGATGAAAATATTCAAAGTCATCTTCTTTAGATGTTCAAAAGCCAACTTAATTGTAATTTTAAAACTTAGTAATTTACACCATTCAAACAAATGTTAATTTTAATTCTTAGTGCAGCAGTTCCTAATTTTTTTTTTTAGTGCCCCAATTAAGAGTGACAAATTCTTGTGATTCCCAACTTTCACCATCATCAGTGCAAACTGCAAGAACAATCCATGCACAGAGGATCTGGGGAATGCTTCCCACAGAGTATTATTTAAAAAAAAAAAAAAATGAAATAACTCAATTCCTGGAAAATAATGCACCTAAAAAGGTATTAGTGAAAAGTTGGTAGGTTGGTGTTGTGCAGGCTATAGGAGGATCCAGGAAATACTCTGTTTTCTTCCCCCGTTTTTTTTGTTTTTTTAATTCACTGAAGTAGTAAAAATTGTTAACATTCAAATTAAATTATATAAATAATTCTATTAAAGTGTTTCATTATAAACATTTGATTATTTTGTTTTACAGAATACTACCACCTGATGACTTTAAAAATATCATTATTTACCTGTCTGTACGAATATTTTCAATCCATTTTGTCATAGCCTTCCTGTACGTTGTAAGATCTACTTCAATCCCCTGTCTTCCTGGATCAAGAAGTGCAGATAAGGTTTCCAAATTTTGCTGGGACTACAAAGAATTGTTATTTGCAGATAACAGAGGCTACAACCAACAGCATTTTTCATTTACTCAATTTTTTATAAAGTATCCTATCAATAATTAAATAATAGTAAAAGGTATAAACTACTATGCACTAAAAAGATATAAATATAATATTCTCAGTTCAATTAATCTTTTAAAAATGACAAAATCAAATTAAGTGTCCAAAATTTTCCTTAATCCTAAATGTCAATGTAGGGGTGAATATAATAAATATGGACAAAAGTCAGCAAAACCAGTATGGACCCACCCAAAAGCAGCAATGCTTAGTCATACCCATATTAAACCAACTATTTCTGGTGCCCAATATGCTGAAAGTACACTGCATTTAAATGATATATTCTAATATTGATCTTACCTGAAATTAACGAAACTATAGAAATTCACATTTTTAACACCAGAAAAAAATAAATGCTCACCTCATCCGTGTTTTCTACTGTTAACTGAAGATACTCAATCAGTTTATTAGCAGGTACACTTCCATTTGCTTCAGCATCACAGTTATAAAACAGAGTATCGATGAAATCATCTTCTGATGATATGCTGTCCATACGCACATTGCCATGATCACCATCATCACTCATTTTCAAGAGATGGCAAGTGACTCTGAGACACATTTAAATTATATGGCATTATAAATACGAAAACAATCTTCTACATATAAAACCTGAAAAAAAAGGAAGAGAATTGACTATAATAAAAGTTGCAATATGTATAATATACTGGTTTCCAAAAGTTAGACAAAATCTTAACCATTTTAGAAAAATGTCAAAGTTTTATTCACCAAATGATCAACACAAACCCCTCCTGTGCAACAACTTGTTAAATAAATTACAAATAAATGTAAGGGTATAAAAAGAAACAAGACAAAATCAAAAAACAAGTAGCACCATATCTTTTGGCATGTAAGCTAATACATTACCTCCCCCCCCCAAATCAAAAGTCCAGATGTCAACTTATCTATGGATAAATTCATTGAAATTGTCTAACAAAAAAAAAAAATGACTTATTTTCTGGAAAAACCATAAAATTGTTCATTTGAAACAAACTATAGAAATTAGTGTCAGAAACATTTACTAATTGAGGGAGAGCAGTTAACTATTAATGTGCACATTGAAATGTAAAATTATTCAATCAATAACAAGTGCACACTCACCAATACATTCTATACTTTTCAAACCGTATTATACATAAATATTCCCAATAAATCCTCTACCTCATCTCAAAGTGTCCCATAAAGTTATTTTAAGTTGTATACAACTTACAAGCTGAAAGTTAAGTTTGCTGAAGAAAATGGTGGTAACATGACTACACACAGAAATACTGTCAGCAAGAAATGTTAGGACTGTATAAAACAAAGGACATGTTAGACTACAAAAAAAAAAAAAAGCAAGGTAAACTGCAGCTGCAAAACTAAGAATATTGAGGAAATTAGAGGAATAGTGTTAACCCTAACCCAACACACCATGTGCCATGAACATAGTGCTGTGCAGCCAAGACTAAACAAATTGCAACTGATGAGTGCTGTCTTTAAATTTTTCCCATCTATCTTTTGTTTGTTTTTTTGCTGGTGTACAGTATTCATCAAGGTGATTTCCTGGAAGTATGTTCTATATTATTCAATCAGAAAACATCTGAGCATGTTGATCTCCAACTTTGCCTCGTTGTGAAACCCAAATATTGAAAAAATTTAAACCAAGCTAAATAGAGCTAAGCTATCAAAAATGAATTTGAGTATATCATAATATTTAAAATCAAATAAAAGTTAAATATAGATAAAAAGGTGATTCAACACAGCGCAAATCATGAGATCACCTCATCACTGGTGTCAAGCAGTGACTAAAAATAGAGCGAGCTTTCGATACCAGAACTGATGATATTTGCAGTGTTTCAAATATCTTTCCATGATTACAACCATGTTGAAAAACTATTTCAACACTCCATTTATTCAGAAGACTGTCCACAAAGTAATTCAATGATTTGCACTAACAGCTCATTAAAATTTATGAGTTTGGAAATACCGTTAACAGCAATGCAATGTGACAGTTACAGAAGACTCGACACATTGTTCAGACTGGTTGGAAGTTTGGCTAACTACCGTAGTTGATGCAGCCTAGTCTTAGACTCAAAATAGACTTATCTATGAATGAAGGAAAGAAAAATGGGAAAATTAGCCAATTTGACTTGTACTTCAAACTTATTCTCCAAATAAAAAAAAAACAGTAATTCTATTATAAGTTGTTAAGCAAAAATGAATTTAAATGAGTCAATAGATGTGATCACCCTAAATACAATACATGACAAGTAGCTTTGCAGGCAACTTATGACCCTATCAATGACTTAGAGCGTCCCAAACATTTTCAATAGGATTTAGTTCAGAACATTATGCTGACCATATCATACAGGTAATGAATGGTTTGGTCTTGAAGTTATTGGTTGATTACACATGCCCTATGTGGATAAGCATTATTATCCATTAAAATGAAGTTATCTCCAATTGCACCAACATATGGTTTAACACCGAGATCCAGAATCTTTCCATTATTACATTCAGAGTAACTCCCTGAAACATGTAGGTCTGCACACCCACCCAATGAAATTCTTGCACAGACCATCACACCACACCAACACAAGTGTAATGATCCATTTCTATGGCTGATTACATGCTCCACATTCCCTGCAGATGAGCGTGTGCTGCGATTTACAGTGAAAACTAAATTATGACTCATCAGTAAAGAGTATTATATAGTTCCACTCATGTGGCAGATATCCAGGTGACATATTCACAATGCCCATTCAACTACTATTGTTTATAGTAGGTCAAGGCATACTCACCATGGGTCATCTTGACTACAGTCTCCTATACATGGTCAAGACTGAAATCAGCCAACCAACCTACCTGTGGATGCAATGAGATAAGTTTGATTGGTGTTAAAAGCCAAGTGACACGGTATTCATCGGCTGAGGTTATTACCCATGGTCAACCATGAACCGGATCTTGGACGATATCTCCATGCACTTGAAATTATTTTGATAGCCAAGAAACCACACTTCTGTTCACATTTATCCATTCCACCACCTGGGTCTCTATCCTACCAATAGGTCTATTTCCTTACCTTCAAAAATCTTCTAAATGAATAAAAATAGGTATCTGTATTTAAACAGTGCCCCTTAAAACAAATATCCTAACAGAGCCAAAATTAATATGAACACAAATCAGTTTTCTTTTTTACCCTTATCTCTATACCAAAGCTGATCTAAACGTTTCTTTGATAAAATTTGTCAAACATGGAGTTTGCTGCTTAGTATTTGGAAACTGTTTTTTTTTTTTCTAAAACAAACTTAAAAATAGTTTAAAAAAATTTAAAGATAAACCAGTAAGTTATTCCCATTTAAAAGGTACAACTAGCACATATACATTAAAAAAAAAAAAAATTACACTCATTTCTTTTAGCAGATGATATAAAAAACTGTTTAAAATAGAAAGCAGTCAGACCTTAAAAATTTAAACTCAAATTTTGTGAAAAGCAGGATGCAATCCAAATAAAAAGTAAGGTTATACAAAGACACCTGCATTTCAAAATATTGTTGCATGTCAGAACATTAGCATTCATCTGGATATAAGCAATAAATTGACAAATAGCTTGCATAAATAAACCAAAAAATATATAAATTATAACATTTTCTGTGTTTTGGCAAGCAATGACTACCTGAATTTGGGATATTTTAGACATTAAAAATCCCAACCATTTTAAGATACATATTTTGTAGAGAATACAAAAAATGTATAGATATTTTGCTACAGAACTTGCTGAAATATCTGTAAATGAGTTAGTACTTTTTGTCACAAGCATAATGATGTGTTGTGTGCATGCGTTTTCAAGACACTGAAAACGCATACAACAGAAAATTTATATTTAAAAAAAAAAAACATTAGGAGATAAATGAATATTTCTACTGCCATTATCAGTACTTAAAACCAATAGTACTTAACAAAATATTAAAAACTTGTTTTTCTAAAGCATGCAGCTAAAATAGATTTTTCATGAGTTTTTATTAGAAATTTAGTCTTATATCTTTTTATTTTCTATAGTTTTTTTTATTATTTACTTAAAAAAAAATATTTACATCTGATGAGATTCCATTAACAAACAAAATTAAATGAGTCATTTAAAATCCACAGGCACATTATTTCAACAACCTGGATTCAACTCTAAATATCATTGGTTCCTTATGACATTATGACCATGAGACTACAGCACACTCACCCAAGTACTGGTCAGCTGTTATACTGCTTGTCAAAATCCTGAAAATCTTATATGGTATATTATTGAGGTAGACCATAATGATAAACAGGGCAGATGCAAAATAAAGCCTTGGCAATTTAACATTAATATACAATAGCAGCACACTTAAGAAAAAATTCCTTCACTGTAGAAGTATTATTGAACAAAATATTTAAATGGTCAGCAACCAAGCAATTACAAAGAGAGAAAAGTGATAAGCATCTGCAGTACCCAAAAGTAGCTGAATAGAAAGCATTAACCATAAATATTCACACAATGCTTGATTTCATGAACAATTAATACTGCAGGATTTATTGCAACAATGAATGCAAAGTATAGGCATTGTCGTTCATTCTGAAAAAATACCTAGTTACATGTTTTCATACTAATGATACACACGCCACTTTACGATTTAACTACAAAAGACAAAATAGAAATGCTTTCTTTGTCCAATTTCCAATTAGATCTCACCAGTAACAAAATTCTTACCCAAATCTAAAGCTGTCTGATCACAGAATTGAAAACTTACTGCTGCTTTGTGCACTCAGAGACCACTAGAAACACATTCCTGATTACAACCTGCACTAAAACAATCAATCATCTCTTTTAGCTGTTTCCTGCCCAGCAGTGCCATGTGTTAATGATTAATACATAAGAGACAGCCAGGCAGGCAGGCTTTACTTCAAGATCAAAAACTATACCTTCCATCTTAAGTCATGCCTTAGTACTTAATAGGATTAAGTTGAAGAAAGATAATTCAGTCTTAATAGACTTAATTAACTAAGGTATTTGTTGGTCTACCATCAATCTAAAACAAACCTCAGCCTTTAAACAGCTTATTTATTTTCACAGCTATAAAGCAATGTTACAGTTAACATTACAGCTAAAATGTCGGATGCAACAATGCATCAGAAAATATACATTGTAAACATATGGATAACCAACTGGCACTACTTTAAAAGTGTTTTTCCCTTTTTTTTTTTAGTAGAGTAATCCTGGCAAATTGTATTCCCATATTTAATGTTATTGCTGCTCTCCTGGATTCCAATTTAACTTTTTTTCACTGCCAATAAGGGCAATAAGGGTTAAAATAAAAGGCAAATTTAGTTTTCTTACAATGAAAAGTACTTTTAAAAAAATCAGTGATTTAATTGGTTATGTATATATATATATAGACACATCACCAAACAAATTGTACATGGTGCTGCACCATTTTTCAAAATATAAAATCCATTGAGAGAAATCTTATTTTTAGGAGAAAAAAAAAAGCAAAATAAAGAAAAAAATTTAAAAAATTCATCTCTCAAAGCCTGACAAACCATGACCAAGGTATACATGCAAAATTACTCCAGGCACCTTGTTGCTAGTCTAGCACCCAAGCCCTTCAACAGAAAGTAGGGATAGACCGGGGCTACGACATCAGTTTGGGGGGGAGGGAGGCATCAAAAGCAAACAGATAGACCCTACCAGCAAAACTCCTCGGTTCGGCTGTCAGAGGTAAACCGGAGTACCCAGAACAAACCCCGAACTCAGCTCGGACACCGGTAACATATACCTTAAAACAAAACCAATTTACACGTAACCATTCTCTTAAGGCGGATGACATCGATGTTGCACATTAACACTCGTCAAAAACAAGGAAGTCACTGCACCACCACCCCCCTTTTTTTTCCTTCCAATACTGAAAAGGGCCAGAGAAATGCTATAATATTTTACTTGTGCTGTGAATTTAGTTGATCCCGCGTTGTTGTTGTTGTTGTTGTTGTTTTATGCACAAAAAACTAGTCTTATTCACGTTACTTTCAATGTATTCCACCGGTTTTATACTCGGTTGTCAGATCCCTCCCTCTTAGCACAACACCTTATTATTATACCCATTATTATTATTATCACAGTATTTACTCCTCTGCCCGGCCCCTCACCATCACGGACCGGTGTTATATGCCAATGGCGCTCTGAAGCGTTGGCGATACAAAATATCCTTAACTTATATTTCAGAAAAAAAATTAGAAATTATTTATATATATATATATGTTTGTTTTTACTTTACAATATCAATTTCCAGTATAGCGAATAATACAGTAACACAGTTTGTTAATACAATTAGTACGAATAACATGAAAGTAAAAATGGCCGCGGTAAAACCGAGGAGAACGATGGAGAGTTGTACTACTACTACTAGCCGGCTATTAACTCGGGCGGCGGCCGGGGGGGGATTCGTTTACGATAATAATAATAATAGTTAGCATTATTAATAATTAACCATACTGTTAGAATTAAGGAACAGAATTAAAATTTACAAGGAAACAAAAGCAGTAACAAACAAACAAACACAACAGAAAAAAAGTTGTTTTTGGTCTTTTTTTTTTTCAGATGATAATTAGAAAAGAGAGAAGAAGATGAAACATTAGAAGGCATAACGACGATTTCCTTACCGAAAATAAAAATTACCACCTCCGAAATAAGTTTTATTTTTTTTTTTTGTTTTTTCCTCGAATAGATAATTCCAAGTTCTCTCTCTCTCTCCTCCTCCTCCTCTCAGCCATTTTGTTGGGTCTGCCGACGACGCATCGCGGGTTATTCCATGTTTCGTTCCCGGGAGACCAAAAAAAGGGGGGGGAGGTTGGTTGTTGTGGGGGGGGGAAGGGGAGACGACGCAGTATTAAAACAAAAAAAACCTCTTCTACTGAAGAACAAACAAATAGGTTTTTTTTAAGCGATTCGTTATTATGATCATTAATTATTACGTACGACGATCGATCCGCTAATAACCCCCCCCACCATTTAAAAAAAAAAAAAATTTTTTTTATTTTCAATTTCACTCCGGTTAATAACAGCCACAGAGAGATAAAATCATCCATCACCCCCCCACTAACTTAGAATAGTTCAGCCCTAGTTTAACTATCACGTGAATCTTAATAGCTTGGATTAAAAAAAAAAAAAAAAAATTGGAAATTTCAAAAAGCAGACGACAAAGTTTTGTTCGTTCGTTTTTACTTGTAAATTAAAACCGCTTTTTTTTTTAACGTATAACACGATTTAGGTTAATAAATTTTAAAAAGAAAAAAAACAAATATTATTTTTTTTTTTTTAAATTCTTAGCGCTGCCGTTTAAAAGAATTTCCGGAACCTGAAACGAACGGAAATTAAGGGAGAGATTGGAACGAAATCACGCGCTTATTTATGTACATAACTGTATACATATATAACTCATATCTGAATACTTGATAGTTCAGGTGTCGTTTCGGATTCAGCGGAGGAGTTCTAAGGAAATTTTTTTGGGGGGGGAGAGGATCACGTGGCCAAATCGATAACCGTTAAAGGGTGGAACTGTGCCGATGGGGGAAAATGGCGAGTTTCCGACTGCAGGTCCTCCACTGGGCGGAAATGTTAACAGAAAGCGGAAAGAGAGAGAGAGAGATGCGAATTAAATCGATTCTGTCACAATTTAACCTTAACTGATATGCATCGATTGGTAGTATTAATGAAACTAAATACCCGCATCGGTTATCTTTTCTTTACAGTTCGATAAACAACATGGACGGCTCGTACGAAATCGAACCAATAGAAAATCAAACCAGAAATCGGTACTCGGTCTTTACAGCATCGGAATTGGTACAGGCAGCGAGTATGGATTGTGCGACGACGCTTCCCCTTCGCCTGTTTCCATATTAAAGGAACAAACTTACCTAGGATCGTTTTGTGGTCCTAACCTCCCTGCCATCCCGAGATTTTGGTTACGCCCGTCATGTTAAAGGTCGCCATGTTTGTGTACAGGATCGGGGACTGGAGTCGTCCATGTTTGTTCATGACCCTAGTTTTGGGAGGGAAAGGAAGGTCGATATATATATATATTTTTAATAAAAATATTTTTAAATTTAAGCTTGTTTGGAACCCCTGCTGGGGTAAAATAAAATCAGAAACAATGGGGAGAATTTTAGCAAATTCTAAGCTTTCCATGCTTTTCAAACATGCATGGGCAGTGCCATCCATAGCTCTCCTCTCGAGATGATGTCATAGTTGTGCAAGATGGCGTTCTGTGTAATATTTGTATGGGTGTAGACTCCACTATTTTTTTTTTTACATTCTCATTTCAAAAGAATTCTGAAAACAAACGCGATAGTAGTATTTGAAATATATAATCTGATAATTTTCAGTCAGTAATATTAATACTAAAAACCAAATCATAAATGTCACTAATATATGTTACATCTGTGAAGATCAGTGCATTTAAGCTGAAAATATGAAACATCTGTGTTATGGCTTTCACATTTTACCATAATTATCCAATTATTTCTATTAATTTAATTTTGTTATTAGACACTAGGTTACCCAATGATCATCTTATATTTCAAGGACTACATTTTTTTCATAACAAAGAACCATTTATTGTTGATTAGTTATGGAGATTTAATATATTTGTATGTTGTTTTTTTTAGTGCTTATTCATATTACTCACAATATTTATTCAATTTTGTAATATTATTATGCAAATCAATTTAACAACAAGCATGTTATTGTGTTGTCATGGTAAACTCAAACATTAAGCAGCTTCATGCACCTGTAGAATCACTTCTCTACAACCCTATGCAACTCACCTATGACAAACTTGTGGTTCTTCACTCTCACCGGCTAAGTTATATCAAAAGGCTGCTGCATCAGGCTTGAAGAATCATTAAGGTAGAGAACTAAAGGAATACTGGGTACCCTTCCATGATTCTTGGTTGGGCTTCATTTATAATACACACTACAGCTCTTATTTTAAATGGTATTATTAGACTAAAGTGCATCTCTCTGCATTGGAGTATTCAGCATATCTATCAACATGGAATTAATAGTTCTATTTATGCAGTAAGGAGAATTTTATTGAGTCATTTAAAATTAGTTTTTTGGGTTTTTTTTAGTGTTCAGGAGTACCCAGTAATTAAACTATTTCATTTTTGAAGAGTTAATATTACTTTAAACTAGTTAGACCTACCATGATAGTAGTTATTAAAAAGTAGACTTTTTTTATAGCCTTGAGGTCAATACAAGAACTTGATTGATAATTGCTGTTCAAGAAAGGTGTCCTATGCTCATTTATGATGGTTGCCTGCTTCCCCCCGTAACTGCTAATAAATCACGTTTAAGCTGTATGTAAGTATGAAAATAGATGTTTTGAACAATCTTTTGAAGGACGATATTCATCCACACCTAGCTTTTGGAAAAAACGACTGCAACATTGAGATAAATCTTTAATTTCAATGCCTTAAACATGGCATTGCACCAGTCGTTCGTTCATCTGAATTACTTAAACCACAAGATAAATCTATTTTTTTACATTGCAGTAAACACCATATAAAGTCCATCTATATCATTAATTGGCATGCAAAGATAGACTTATTTTTATTGATTCTCTTTACTCCAGCTGGATAAACTTGGATACAACCGTTTGCAAATGTTTAGAAATAGCTAGAGGGGTTACTTATTTCTTCTTCCAAGTGTTTGCTTTTTATTTAGCGTTTTGAAAAATGTGTGTGTTTGTTTGTACTTCATTATTCAGAAAAAGACATTAGATTTTCAAACTGAAATGTTCTAAATGATAGACATTTCATGTTGTTTCCAGTGAGTGAAATAAACTTGTTTTTCTTATCTTTGGACAAATATTTTTGCTTTTGTTTTTTTTTAAGATGACCTGAAAAGCATTTCTAATTGATATTTTTGGAAGAGCTGGTAGTCTCCTGACCTATATGAGGCTCCTTGCCCAAAGCATTCTTAAGCATATTGATTTTATCAAAGTACATCAGGTAAGCAGTTAATTACATTTACTCCTATATCACTCAGACAAAACTTTACTGTTTTCCAGTTCTGTTTGAAATGTTCTAAACTCTGTCTTCTTGTACTAAAATAAACATAAAACATTAAGTTATTGTCTTATCATGTCTTAATTTATAAGAAACTGGATTATTGCACATTGTTGTTTTCAAACTATAACCTGAAAACCAAAAGCTGATTATAATTATCTGTTGTCATAATTAATGTTAAAATAGGTGTAGGATTTCTTATACAAAGATATAGGTTGGTAGTGTTTAAAGGTTAGTTGGCTTGCCCTGTGAGCAGCAGTAATTTCAGTGCAGTATTATTTTCCTTGAGGGTTTTAAAAGTTGTTTGTCCCCTTTTTATTTTTTGCAATAAGCTTTGTTAGGGAACCATTTCTACCATTACTGTTTCCCGTGGTACAGTTCATAGGCATTAGTTTAGTATTTAACAAAAAAATTCTAGATAAATGGAATGTGTCATCAGTGCATGGCTCAGAGCCAAACCAGAGATGTGAACAGTTGAGGTAGTTTTCTTGATGGAAGTCCCCACTATAAAGCTTCATTTTTAGATGTGGGAGGAAGCCCATGTGGCTGGCTAGAAATACATTACACACACACACACAAATGCATTGTATCTTTTAGATGATAGATAAGGTAACAAAAATTAAAATAAAACCAACAAAAGTAAATACTTTTAGTCAAATTAAAGAAATACTTAATTTTCGATACTATGCATGTGATTATCTGGTCAAAACATTTTGTTGAATTAAGTTATGACAAAAGCAAATGAAGGCAAAGTATGAAACAACCTTAATGGTACCAGGTGAACATGCTAGCCATTTGGTATGTGATACATGATGCCGCTCAAACAGCTCGCTACCAAACTTCAGCTTGAAATCTTGGGAAATGCAAGACATTCCAAGAATCAGAGAATCAGTGATATGATGCCAAATTTCAAGTTGTAGCACTCAATTTACTGCAATTCAAATATTAGATTGAAGGTGAAAACTGCTTCTAGACAAACTAAAACAGGACAAAGAAATCAGTGAAAACAGTTAATTGACAACATTTTTCTCAATGGCAATGAACTTTTAGTAGGCTGAACATTGCCCAGTATTATCATAGTGTTCTAGTAGTTGAAAATTACTGCTATACAATGCAACATTTTACAAAGTAATACAATGTGAACACTAATTCCAAGTAATAGTTTCAGACTTCTTTTTTTATTTACTTCTGATACTATTTGTATATAGTTGATAGATCAAGGAATTTGCTTGTTTTGTTACACTTGGTAACTGTCAGTCATAATTCCTTGTCATTAATGAGAATCTTTTCAATCAAACACCAGTCTGTTCATTATCAGTTTTGGTTAAAATGACACAAAAGCTTATAAATTAAAATGGCTGTGCATGAAGTATGAATCTGGTTTCTATCCACCAGTAATTTAGAAAATAGCTACTCTAAATAGTAGAAATGAAACTATGCATAGTATAATTTTGTTTGTTTTCCATAGAATATCTAATTTTTGAGATAAAATAAGCATTGTATAGGCTGGATGATTTAGAAGTCTATTCTTTTTATTCTCTGCCAAAAATTTATCTTTATTATCTATGAAGATGTACAAAATTTCAATAATCTAATTGTCATAAATAAAAAGAAACTATATATGATGTAACAGTCATAATTTCACTTTTACAGAGTAAAATTATATTAGCTATAGCAACAAGGAATTTTTAAAATTCTTTTGATCTGTTTCAGTCTTTGTGAAAGCATTTCTGTTTTCATTGTTTATAATTAATCATTAATTTCACATTTTTGTTAAATTACAATTTCATCAATGTTATTTATCATCTCACATTTCCCAGGATTCCATCTTTAAACTTCAGTTGAAACTGAGACACCTGCTGGATGACACATTACACCACATCGAGCAATGGATGCACCTAACAAAGATTGTTTTGCATTTCTGTATTATTTACTTTTGATACAACATGTCCCTGACAGGAGCACCCTCAGCTGGCCCTTACGTAACTTTAATGTATAAAAAGCCTTTTCTTCATCTTCAGTAACTGGTGACAAAGTCCATTTTTACATGATATTAAGTATGGCAGATGGTAAATTTTGGATCAGTCATTAAAGATGGACTATTCATCCATTGCCTTCTCAAAATACTAGGTCAGAGGCAATCAATCCAATGGTTGCATATCTTTTTTTTTTTTAATTTTTCTCCAACCACACATCTATTTATCAGATAAGAAACCCTAAAACCATATTTAGTTTGAGTGACAGAAAAGAGAAAACTGCTCAGCTTGTTCAGTAGTCTGTTACGTCACATGGATATGTTTGTTCTATTTCTATTCTCACTAATGATGTCATCGTAATATTTATTACAGAACAAAAGGAACAACAAAAAAAAAAGGCAAAAGTGTTGGGGTTTTTTTTTTTACTCTTAAAAAACTTTCTTCCTTTTTTCCCCCCTTGGAAGAAAAAATAATAATAATAAAAGGAAGAAAGTATTAGTTACATTTAGATACATAAAAATGTATTTTAACACAGCAACACTGAGCTACCTATTTAGTGCAATATATACTTTAGTCATAACAAACCTGGATTTCATCCATGCAATTGTTTTCTCATGTTACATAGTGATTGGAGTCATCTGCCTAGGTAGCTTTCTTTACATTTGCTACAGGATCACAGCAGGTACAACTCAGCAGCAACCACAGGCAAAGAAATCTGACGAGTCAACAAGAAATGTGGTCGCTAAACCAAAAACAAATGATTCCGGCAAAAAGAAGTCAGACCAGGAACCTAACAAAAAGACAAAAAAAAGAGCTCGAAAGGAAACTAACGAAGTTCCTAGCAACAAATCCAATCAACAGGTGAAGCAGCTTTGTGAAGCAACAGAGTCAACTGGTGGGAAGAAAGCAAAAGAAGCACCTGAGTGTTCCCCAGTCCAACAGCAGCAGCCTCCATCCTGCAAGAAGCAATCAGTGGATTATCACAGCAACACACTACCTCAGCAGCCAAGGGAGTTTTTTACTGAGATGCTGGATCCAGAATCACGTGAATACCTGCCAGAGCAGTGGAAAAGGGTTTTGGCCAAAAAGTTACACGCTAAGAAGAAAAAACACCAGAAGCGTGCAGCAAGCTGCCAGCAGGTGACAGAAGCCCAGATCAAGAAAGTGGAAAAGAATTCAAAGGAAACTTCCACATTGGAACTGGAACATTTGAATGAGCACATCAGTAGCAAGAGAGAACACCAAAGAAAAAAAGACTTTACAAGCTTGGCATCTGAGTTGGATGAGAGAAACTGCCTCCTGGATAAGAAAAAAGTGGAGGGTGTGGGCAAGGAAAAACTGAACATACTTCCCTACCTGCAAGATCCTGAGTTCATGAAAAAAGTGGAGAGTTTCAGATGCATTACATCAGAGTAGCAATCCATCTCAACCACACTTTCTCATGCAGAACTAAGCCATCTGCATTATGTAAATATTTCTATAAATTCCTAAATGTAGCAGAAAATCCTCATCTTTTACATTTCAGCTGACTTTATACAACTTACAGTGCATCAGCTACTCAACAGACTCATTGTTCTGCCTTTTAAAAGTGTTTCATTATAAAGGCATCTGACTATATTAACATATCAGTAATATCTCTTTATTTAACAGTTAAATGGTAATAAAAGTAGATTATAATTCTTAATACTGCATTATGAATTATTCAAATGTACAAAATTTTAAATTATTTCATTCAGCATTCAAAGATAAAAGGGCTATATATATTCAAATATCATGATAATTCTTCATTGCTTTTTTTTCCTCTCTCTCCCTTTGAGATATGTCAAAAGTGTAAACAAAAATGTGCAAATTTCTCCAAGGGCTGATTATCAGTCTTTAGCTAATATATTTGAATATGCAGCATCTCCTTTCTCACCATGGAGACATAACCTCAAACTTCGTGAAAGGATACACTTTCTATCTGCTGAAGGAGGATTTATTAGAAAGAAGTGACACCATGTCACTTACTGTTTCCATTATAGCTTTGAAGATTTACTAAATCTAAACAATTAATTATCACAGCTAGTAAAGAATATTTCTAAAACAAAATTGCATTAAATAATACGATATTGCTTTAAATCTACTGCAAGGAAACTGAAAACCATCACAGTTTCTGGAACGGCAGCCCAATGATCTGACTTTTAAACTGGTTTGTATGCTGCTATACTTTAGCTAATGTATAGTTATAACCCCAAGAATATGAAAGTCCATATACTGAAAACCCTTGATGTTTGCTTGCATTCAGGACCCCCTGTTCTGACTTTGAGGTTGAAGGTATCTTTAAAAAGTGAGCTGGGAGAAGATATGGGGCATCTGCCTTGGTGACTGAGCAAGCTACCTGGGTACAGTTGGAGGTTCCCTTGAGTGGTGGTCATTGTGAATTTTCACCACAAGTACCCAGAAAATCCATAACAGAATCCTTCATTTCTATTATTTTAAGATGTTAAAGGAAACCCATTGGCCAATTTGTGAAGAGTGAGAAGAAACTGTCCTTCAACCATGCCAGTCCAGTGGAACGCCACTAGACAACTACACCACCCAAACTTTTGATTTTGAAAACTATCAGATTTTCCCTCCAAGTCTCTAACATGAAAACCAGGTAACCTAATTTTTTCAATTGTTTGGGGTATTCTGAACAGCTAAAAGTGAAAATATTCTTTTCAATCTATGCTAAGTCTTCCAGGTGTGTACTCCATATTCAAGATGTAAATAAACTAAAAACATAATGGAACTAAAATTTTTTTGGCTTAATGTTAAATAGTGCAGACTGGTGAATTCTTAGCAAGATGCAACAATGTTTTAAGGATGAAATGGAACTCTGAAGGCCTTCACCAAACTGAATACTGAAAAGGATACTAAACCAACATTCTATAAGGTATGCCTGATTCCTCATGCTTTGTGAAAAAAGATCATTGATGAACTGGACAGATTTGAGCAATTGAGCATTATCAGTCCTGCCTGGGACCCCAGTAATATTGGCTGTCAGGTTGAACAAGTCAGTTCATCTGTGTGGAGATTACAAAATGAAGGTTAACAAATGCTCCACCTTGCGCAACTACCCAATACTCAAGATTGACACCTGTACACAAAATGGAGTAGAGGAAATTTCTTAACTAAGTTCAACATGAAATTGATGTGCTTGCAGGTTCTTCTCTGAGGACTCTAAGGAGTACCTCATGATCAACACACATTGTGGTTAAGTACAACAGGTTGAATGAGTTCAGTGTGAAATTGGCACTAAGTGCATCAACCAATGTTGTATGAATAAACTATTCACAGGAAAATCATGTGTCATTGTATACGAGGGCAACATTCTGGTAACTGGCCAATTACAGCATTACCATCTTGGAAATCTCAAATGGCTATTACATATTCATTCCGACACCAAACTATGTTTGCACAGGGAAAAGTGCAAGTTTACAGCTCCGGCCAAGACATATTTGAATCACCTGATCAATCCTGAAGACCACACTCACACAAACACTTCTGAACTCAAAGCATTTATAAGCATACTCCAATACTACAGCAGTTATGTCTCAAACATCGCAACTGTTCTTGGCCCCTTTTACTGCTGGTTTTAAAAAAGGAGTTAGATGGTAATGAGGTACCACAAAGCCATCTGCACTTGAAAAGTCAAAGATGATATGCTACAATTTTCAAAGAAGCTAGTTCAATGAGGAGTTAGTGTTATGCTGTCTTACATCCTGCCAAACTGATCTGAGAGACTGATTGCACATCATATCCTGCCAAGAATTGGAGCAAGTTAGAAACTGAGGGACTTGACGTGTTCAGTATAAAAATTTCACCATTACATTTTTGGTCAGTACTTCATAATCTACATCAACCACAAACTACTGATCAGCCTCTGTTTGGTCCAATAAAGGCTGTCTGAGATTATACACTGGTCACTTACGCTGTTGGCTTACAACTATATCGTATTCTGAACTGGGTCCACAATTGCAAATGCTAATGCTGAGCCATCTACTGCTTTCAGACACCCTATTAGCATAACCCATGAGCCTGGCAATGTACTCCTTCTGGTGGACTTAGATATCAACACAGTAGATACAAACATGCCAACTCTCTTCAAGGTTATTTGCCATTGATCATAGGTGGGATCAAAATGTGATGCTGAGTTTGACCTGCATCTGTAAAAGATTAGATGAGATGAACTTGGTGTTAAGAATGGATGCTTGATGAGGGGGTGTCAAGTGGTTGGTTATTCCTCTTCACTTACACCAGTGCTTCACCAGTTATGGCCTGCCATGTGTGATTGTAATTATGGGCCTGTTTCTCAACTGCAAAATTTGCCATATTCACTAACCAAGATGGCATCAGCCATAAGCTCCTGATCCACACCATCCAGCCTGAGTACTCAGTCACCACAGTCAAGTCCAGCTTAAGTGAAGCAAACCATTGGAGCCTCCAAACTAGACTGCCTCACATGCACTTTGCACATCACATGACATCTCACTCTACAACTGCGATGATACTGCCAAAGCTGCTTGTGAAGCAACATTTGCGTATTCACTTGGACTGCCTGAAACCTGACATGGTGTCTGCTGTACATCAAAATCAATCAAGCCAGGGATTCCACCATGTCAAAAAAAAAAAAAAGCAGTACAACACACTATAGCCATTGGTGACCTATTATTTGTTGCAAACTTTGGCTATGGGAAGGTGTACTGTCAGGGACGGTTAGTGAAAAAACAAGGCTGCTCTCTTACATTGTAAATCTCGAGGACTGCTGAGCTGGTCAGAGATAGCAATCATATTTGCTAGTGCTATTGAGCCTCATGCCTTTCCACAGGTGATGTTGCACTATTCTCCCTACTCAATGTCAATGGCAACAAATCTCTTATCTGCAGAAACATTGCGACTGCAAGTCTAGAAACGGTTGTTACTATTGCTGTTGACATCAAAATACCACCAGGGTCTGCTTCCACTAACAACTGAAGTATCACACTGCCCACCCTCTCGTTTATCATGGCAATCCTCCACAGTCAAGAACCCCCCCCCATCTTCCTGAATATTTAGCCTGGTTTCTGCTGTAATTGTCCCCATCTAGAGGTGTACCCAGATCTGAGTTCACATCTTGTAGTGCCATATTGACACATGTCAACCACATGTGTCACAGCACAGCATGAGTATGTAGCAGTTATGGCATATCTGGGATAAAAATCATTTGACTCCTCCATCAAGGAAAAAAGTATTTGGATACTTAACAAAGGTGCTAACTTAATATTATACTAAAGAAACCATAAGTTTGAATGATAACTATTGACAAGAACAGATAGTAAGCCTTTAAAAAATAAATAAAAGCACAGTATTTAAAGGGAAAAAATCACTATATTTTGCAAAGGCAACCTAAGATGAAGAAATTAAATGTCTCTCTGAAGCACCACATCCCTCATAAAATCAATCAACTACTCACGTAATGCTGAAATAATTATTCTTAGCAAGACATTTTTTTGTTTTCATCTTCCAGTAATTCCCACTATACTACTGTGGCTCAAGATCATTTGGATAAAATTTGTTTTGGTAAATAATGATAGAGAGAGCAAGTTATATCCCATTTTAAAATATAAACTTTCTTTATATATAAGTCAACAAACAGCTAAGCTAATTAAACACCTGCATATCTCCTGTTAAGATGTACTCAGGCATAAACCAAAATTAGGCTGGTTAAGGTGATCCCTTTCAACAGATACAATAGCATCTATAAAGAGCCCTGCCAGATAAAAAAAACGAGCAGCCTTAGCAGGTGTAATTTTTATTTTGATACTTGTTCAATAAAGACTTGTACAAAATGGCAGAAAACATTAATATCTGGTAGGTTTTCCATAAGCCTCATGAAGGGATAGGACATATTGTGGCATGGATGCAATGAGTGTATGATAGCATGGTCCAGTTAATTTTTCCTTCAGATCTGCCGCAAATGTGGAAGATCTTGATTTTCATAACATGTAAAATTTGATTTGTGCCAGAGTGCCTGGATGGCCCAGGGAGTGCCTGTAACATAGGGGTGGCGGTTTTGGCAATGTGACAACTGGCACATCTCGCAGCAAATGCATCTTGAACTGCAAAACCTCTTATTAGAAAAGTGGCATAAAATGATTATTACAAATGGATGTGTGTATGCAACAAAATTCAGATGAGTCCTACTATGAACATAGGTCAGCTTCTTCAGCATCCAACTGCTGCTCACACCATCACACAAAAAACCACCATGTTGAAATGTGAGCAAATGATCGACACCAATGTTTGTCTATTAAATGGAAATCAACAAAACTAAGATGTGTCAGCAAACAGATGTCCAAAATGCCATAGATCTGTGCATCACTTCCTGGGCCCTTGAAAACCTTCTCTTTATACTGGCTCCAATAAGCAGGGATTTCTGCAAAGCTATGTATTTATCGTAGCTCATTATATGCAAATAATATTGAACTGCACATTGTGACACATTTACATTATATCTGATGTTTGTAAGAGTTATGCGTAGACTGGATCTCACCTGGCAAACATGAGCTCTTTTGACTTGTTCTGTAAACACTGATAATCATTCTGGTCAATGGTTAGCAGCTCTTTTATTTGTCTGATGAAAATTAAGATTGATGTTATATAGTGTCCCATTTGCAAGTGAAAAATTCTATGCTATCTGGCTTTCACTTTGACCAGTCTGATTATCCAAATGCGACCTCAGATAAAATGGTGATACATCATGAGTACCAACTGTAGAGGCATCTTTGACCTTCTACCAACAGTAATTTCTCATGTGTGCTATTTATAACCAGAGTGCACAACCTTGTTGGTAACCTGGGATGCTCTATTAGTTTTCATGGACACTCATTTTATTCTAGCAGAAATCAATGTATGTATTTATATGTATATAAATATATACAAGACCAGTTCTAAATCAAAAGGAAAATGTGCATTGACATGAGTTGGGCCAAAGATTAGCCAAGAAAGAAACTAATTGACTAAATTTGAAATTTAAAAAAAAAATTCTAAAAATGTGTCAATTATTATTGTTGCTTGTTTTCTGGAATACTATAGGAAGACATATTAACCGACTTTTTAGCCAATGTGTAGAGCAATCAGTATGTATAAAATTTAGCTGACCTATCCTTTTCACAAAAGCATAAGCTTAAAGCCATTCATTGAAAATAAAAAATAATAATACATAAACACCCAAGCAAAGCATCCTCTTGCATTTTATTTGCTCCTCTTAAAATCTGAGCAGCACTTTTGATTCTTTTTAAATATGTATGGACAATCCATTAGCTCTCCTGTCAAGACCATGAAATCATGTATACTTTAGTTGTGCAAGATGACATGCCATATGGTGGTCATTTGGGTTCTAACATTACCTTTTCTACTCTTATTTAATAAAAACAGCAAAACCTAACACAGTAGCATTCCGAGTATTAATATCTGAATGATTGTTTCTTTATACAGTATGTTTGACAATTTGCCATCTGGAATGAAATTGTGCATGTTAAAACTGCATAAATATGAATATGAACAGATTTTATTAAAAGGCAGCGATATTTGTTTTCTAAGACGCATTTATCAGCCAAGGAAATAGGATAATTATGGAGCTGAGAATTTTCAATTCTTCATACTGATCTCCAGCTGTTCATAGCCGATGCAGGTAAATGACTTAGTAAATAAATGATTGTGGTATTAAATTAAATGAAGTAGCCTTTGGAAGAAATCACCAACAATAGGAAGTAAGATTTATGTATTTTTTCATAAAAAGCTTCCACACTTTGTTGTTTTTTGTTGCTAAATTAGAGGATTAGTGGAGGTAACTTTGATTTTTTCTACCTGTGAAGCACAGCATACTGACATACATGCAGAATAGAAGAATACTGATTGTATTTGCAATTTTAAAAAAAGGAGAGCGAGAGAAAGAAAATGGGTTTATCCTTCATGCATAGATAACTCGTTTCCTGAAGCCATTTAGGAAAATCTTTGTAATTTACCTTTTAATTACTAGATTGGTAAACTAAGTCAACAGAAAAGGGTTAACAAACAGATGCAAGTGGAAAATGTAACCAAGTGCAGCCACCATAGCATGTCGCTGAAGGTTAGACTTAACTCAAAGGTGCTGAAGCAGAAATAATGCCACCTGATAGTGGAAAGAAACCAAAGTTTTGGGTATACGCTGTTTCTAATTTTTGGCTGGTCTTAAGTGTTATCTTTGACATATTACACATTTACATTTTTTTAAAAAAAAAATATAGTAAATAAATACAATTTTTAAAAGGCAGTTCTTAAGGACAAAATAAGTGTCCAGGTAGGCTGGTGAATTTTGCGAAACCATATCACTTTAAATGTTCCCTACAACACATCAGGTAAGACAACGGTTGTACAAGCATCCACTGTTTCAAGGGGGGAGAATCAAATCATCAGAAGTCTCAAATGAAGGAAAGGGAAAAAACACCACCACCTTAGTTTCTCCTCCCCACTAAGCTAAGCTAAAATGGAGTTGGTCAGGTACACACACACACACATACACAAAAATGCTTGCTATTAGGTCAAGTAACAACAGAAAGAAAATATCAAAAAGACTTACCACAGATCTGTTTGTATGGGTTGATAGATTGATCTCTTAAACAAAAACGGTTTTCTTAAATTTCCCGTTTCATTCTTCTTTTTTTCTTGTCACCTTTGCTTTTTGTTCCATAAGTTGTTAGAACAGCGATTTCTAACCTGCTTCACATCTCTGTCTTTTCATCTATCTGGAAAGTCAGGTACTACGCAAACAAGTGCTTTTGTGTGCATGTCATTCAAAAGGAAAAAAGTACTCATTCATTGAAGTTCTCATTGTGTTATATATATATATATATATACACATACATCTTCAGTTTAGTTTTGTATGGTTATGAGAACTAAGACATGAATAAATCCAATCTAAATCAAGCAGAGAGAGAGAGAGAAATTGCCTGCAGGACGATTATCAAAACAGGCAGACATTTAAAATGCATACAAAGTTACCAGGTTGTTTTTTTTTTCCCTTTATCGATGAAGTTTTAGGGACCCATACAATTAAAATCATCAATCAAATCACTCCAATGTCAACTCAAAAGAAACACACAAACAAACTGGGTTGGAAATAACAAAATCAAACAGACTGCTCAGTAGACTGGCAGATATATAGCAAAACGTTTGTTAGGCTGATTAATAGGCATGGAAGCAACCTTGCTGAAAGGTTATTTGTCCATCGTAGTAATTACTGACCGATAAGACAAAAAAAAAGCTGTACCAGGATAATTTTGTTACCTACCACTAGCTTGTCTATTATTCCAGTCATACAAAGAGTTAATGTTCTGTAACCATGAAATAGCAAATTGTCCCGTGCTGCCAGGATTTTCTTCTGTCACAAGAGGCAGTGAGTGTAAAGCCTGTAAAGTTTTAAAATGTTAGAAATGCATGCATGGATGAACAAATGTGCTATAAAGAGCAAACTTTGCTCTCCCCACCCCAGGGCATTCTGTAGATGGAACAGATTTTCATTGTTGAAATTCATTTAAAACTGCACTGGAGCAAGACGGTACAGCGACTGTCCACATCACCTACCCTGTAGCCTTTACCAAAAATGTTTAAGGTAGGTTGGGGTTTTGGTTTTTCTAATGGATTAAAAAGCTACCAAAATAGTCATCTCATCTTGCATAGGTGTGTGTGTGTGGGTGGAGAATAGTAGTCATATAACCATAAACTGAATCTCTCATCCTAAGGCTGCTAAGTAGATAATATGCATATTAAATAATGCCAGCTACTTCAGACCTTTTCAGCTTAATTTTCTTCAAAGTTGTTTATTTTATAACTGCCTTATTGATTTCAAGGTGCACTAGTTACTCTGCTAAATTATCCATCATCTCTAAAGAATGGACAGGAATTTTTGTTTAAGGCATACAAAATTTAAAGGCATCATTTCTCTCTCTCTCTAGTAATATAATCCAGCAACAGATTTGTCGTCGTCCACTAGCAACCAGAATTGGCAGGTGGTCAGTCGCAGTTGTCAATCCAAATGTTGGCAACAGAAGTACACTAAACTGATGCCTATAAGATTCTCCAGCACCATATTTTTTTTTTTTTTTTTTAAACTCATGTATTTTCATAACTCGTTCCACTTTGACTACAATTTCTTTCTGTTGATTTTGAACTATCAATCTGTTGTATCCGGGAATAACAAGCTTAAAGCCTAGGTAGTAAATACATACCATCTAAATAAATCACGCTGAAGACATGAAAAACAAAACTGGAGCAAAGTCATAGAAATTTAATCCAAAGTAACTGTTCTCTCCCCACACTCTCTCTCTCTCCTCCCCCCCACCCTACTGGAGAGAGGCGGCGGTGGAAAATGAGACTAGTTTCTTAGAAGATATCTGGGCAGTGTGATCTTCACAATAAATATTGAGCAGAGGTGGATGAACAAATTCTGATCCATTATAAAAGCAGCAGCAGCAGAGAGGTGCTTTCAGAAGGAAACTAATTTACCAGGGATTCACGGATTACCAAAAAAGAGAAGAAAAAATTTTTTTTATGAAACTTGGATTTTAAAAATTATAAACTTTTTAATACAAAATTGGATTCGTAAAGTTGTCTTCTTTAAAATCACGTCTTTAAATAAATTACTAAGGGAAGATGCATCATGAAAGAAAAGGTTCTTTAAAACTGAAGGCTACATCATAGTTGTTCAAACTTCTCTGAGAAAACAACAATTTGAAAATCTTCCTCTATCCCATGTTGATTAAATTCTAAAACAGCTTTTTTTTTTTTTGCTGCTTCCACAGGACGATAAACCAATGAAGTGAAGCAAGCAGTAGTACAGTTTAGAAATAGGGAGTAGACTAGTAGTTCAGCAAACTTACTAAAATGTACAGGAAATCTGAAAAACTGATTATTTCATTAAACCCAAACGTGACTGAGAACCGGGTGATAATTTGAACTTTCCTGACCAATGAATGAATTTTAGATATTAAAACAAACCGTCTACATATGGAATAACTAATTTGTCTACATGAAATGGTCAAAATAGTTTCTATATTCAGAATAATTTTGAAAATTTCAACACACATGCCTAAATTAGGCTAAGACTAAATTCTTGTACACTTTCTTCATTCCAATGGACAAGTGTCCGCATTTCAAGAGGGCAAGTCCAATGATTTAGCCTCAATGAATAACGTAATGAATAGCGGATACTAAAGCATGCTGGCTTGCTACAGCAGAGAATGGAGACAGATTCTATTTGGCAAACATACCATAGGATGGCTTCTTCTCATTCTTCTGTACCAGTCTATTATCAGACATTTCCTTTTTAAGTGTATGCTGGTAACCTGCCTTCTGACCAACCTACAATCTGTGGACAGGTAGTTACAATCAGAAACCAGCCAAAAGGATGACAGTAATAAGAACTGGTTACAGAGTGAACCATATCCACAATGCTGAGCCGTGGAAATGATTTCAATTTTTGAAAATATACTTGTGCTTCAAAATGCTCAAAAGCATAAAAAAAGTTCCATACTTATTTGTCAAATAGGACAAATTGCCACCACTGAAGGAATGTTATATTCAATGTGCTGCTGACTGAAATAGGTGGATGACATTTGTGCTGTGGCCCAAATGCCAACAGATCACAATATCCAATCTCTCAGGACATGTATAATAACTCTTTCTAATATGCGCAGCACCTAGTCTCCATATTTATTTTTCAGCTGATTTTACATGGCTTGCTATTAGATACTTTTGGAATTTGCTTTCTAAGCAATCATTTTTCAGGAAGTTATAAACTACTACTTGGAAAACAAACTATTCAGTACACTTTAAAATAGGTTGAGCACATTCTCTTCAGTTATCAAAACAGTTGCCGTGGAAAATCAAGTTAATAGTATCTGAAATATACCACTTCTGCTTGCCAGTACACCTTTGTATTTTTAAAAACATCTAAGTAAATTCAAATATAATTGTTTTTTTTTTTTTAATTTGTTGAAACTCAATTTTTTTTTCTTTTACTTATGACACCCTGTTTTCTTTCTATTTAATCTCTTCAAGAGTATTTACAAATAGTGTTTTAAGAAAGAATTTAACTTTTTTTTTCATACTGTATACATACATACATGAAAGAAAGAAAACTGGCGTGGACATAAACAAATGAAAAATTTTTTTAAAAAATCCATTTTAAAATAAAACTAAATGGTTAAGAATAATTTCATTTTGGTCTACAATTTAATACAACTGATTTTAATAAATAACAAATGCCTTAATTCAATATTTTATTTAACATTCTAAAAATAATCGTTTCAAATGAGATTGAGAGGAATTATTACCAAACTTTCAGTCTCCCTAGAATCCAACCAGCTAACAAATATTTAAAATTAAATTCAGTTTTTAAAGATGAATATATATATATATTCATGTGTGGAGGGGTAGGATAGATGGTTAAAAAAAACAAACAAGTTAGATAATAAATTACTGAACCAAATTACCAGGTATAAAACAATTTTATGGGCTATAAGACTAGTCTAAAAAGTGATAATGCTACTCCAAGACAAACATCTGCAACAATAGCTATTTTACACAACTACCATGCAATAATTAACTCGTCCTGTTTTAAATAAACTATTCACATGCAAACTTAAAAGAAACAGCAGAACACCATTTTTTGTTTGTTTCTTTGAAAGCACCCCCCCCTGTTACTCTTATTATCAAAACAAGATTTCAGACATATCAGAGGGTCTATTAATATTAATTAGACAACAGAAAAAAAGCAAAAAGCAAACAAGCAGCTCAGTATACAATACCGTGTCTGTGTTTTAAGACAGCACATCCTGAAAGGATGGCACCGAACTGGGCTTAACATATGTCGCCCCACAGACAGTTGTGTACATATGAACAAACCACTAAAGTAAAAACAAGCAAATTTTGGGGGGGGAAAAAAAGAAAAAAAGCAAACAATTCGGAGTTAATTATAAATTATGGAAAAAAAAAAAAAAAGTCTTTCTGCACATTTTCCACTAAAAGAATTTTATACTTGCCAGTCATTTAAAAGAAAACCAAAAAAACCAACTTATTATGTACAAATTAACTGTAGCTGATTAAAGCTCTGTTCCTTAGAGCTGACAAATTTCCTCAATTGCAATATTTCAATTTTTAATGTCCACATACAGACACACTGTTTATTTAAATGTGCAGCCAATGTAGATGTTTGTGGTATTGTGGAATTACACACAGTATTGTTTGTGTAATTCCACAAGATCACTTTCATGGATCCAGATAGACTGTACATATTTACTGCCACAAATGCCTGCTACAAAAATTACAGCAATTCTAATAATAAATGGGCAATTGCAACGTTCAGATGTAGATGAGCGATCTACACTGATCATTACTTCTTTTAGAAGTAAAGAAAAAAATTACTACTAAGTAAAGCAAATTTCCTTTGGTTGCTTGCAGAAATAATCAAATGCATTTACAGAATAAACCACAATTCATAGCAGTATAAGCCAACTTTAAACAAAAAGATTTTCTTCGATACTATACTGAAGAAATCTTAAATAGGAAAGTAGGGTATGCTTCGGAAATGCTTTTCTAAAACTAGAAAAAAAGGGGGGAAATTTTAGTACTCAAAGCAACCATACAATTTTAGTTGATCTGGTAGAAACTATGCCCAACCAAAACAGGAACGAAAACAGAAATTAAAATTTGTCTTCTGCACGAAAAATTGTGTATTTAAGTTTTTTTTGGGGGGGAAGGAGAAATTTCTTTAAGCTCTATCAAACAGAATATCAAAACTTAAGAAATTTTGTGTTTTAAACAGTGAGCTAATAGTCAGAAAAGCTGACATAACTCTCCATCTAAAGCAGAGATTCACCGTTTACTTCCAATACACAATTCTTCAGAATTCCCAAATCAAGATTTCACAAAAGCAACAACATGATCAACCAGATATCCATTAGGGGAGGATTTTTTTTTTTTTAAATACCTGTAAAGAAACACCGGAAAGCACCGAGTGCATGCCATACAAGTAGTCAGGGGTTGTTTTTCTGGGAAAGCCAATAAACCAATGTAATTTCCCAATGATGCGACACGCGCACACACGCATGCTCAAACTATGTTCATACCGTACATTTTATAAATTTCACCATTAAGGGAAAAAAAAAAAAAAAAGTATATTATTCCTAGAACACTAATAATTTTTTATTTTATCTATATATAATTTTTCCCTTTTCATAATTTTCACTTAACTGCATAGAAATTTATTTTTAGTGTTTGTGCAAGATTTTATTTTTAATACTAAAAAAAAAAAAAAAATTAAAAACATGCAGATTTTTTAAAAAAACAAAAACAAAAACAAACTTACAAGGCTGACAAGGGGGCAACACCGTTTAAGTGCGCTCAACGCATTCAGGTAAATTTTTTTTTTTTTTTTGTTGAAACTCATTCTAATTTGTTACACTGAGCAAAACACACCAAATACGCTCAATTTGCATCTAATGCATAAAAAAATAATTTAGTGGTTAACCTTGAGTAAGGCTTATTTCAGGTGTCTGACCAAAAAAAAAACTAAGGTAAGATGTGTCATAGCTGAAATGATAACTACCACTTGTGGTTAGATGGGTGGACATGGCTAGTTCAGGCTCTCCGAATATCAAACAGCTGCCATATTCAGAAAACAACTCAGACTCGATTTCAAGTCTCAGGGCCGCTGCCACTGTCCTCCTTTCTGGGACGGGAGGTGCAGATGTTCAAGACTGCACTACCGCATCTGTAAACAGTTTCAACTTGTCTTCAATGGAGGCTATCTGCTTCTTGTGCAGCAGCCGAACGAGGTGAACAGCCATGTTTCCCTGCTGGAGCTGTGGTTTTGCAATGGTGCTAATAGTCAATGTGTCAAGAATGTCTCCCACTGTCTGAGCAAAGTGGCACCTACAACAGACCAGAGGATTAACATCACATACATCTCATCATATCAAAAACTGTTTCACAAAATTGAGAAATGTACCAGTATAGCAAAAACCTCAATCTTAAAAAAGCTGGACCAACCAACTAATTATCTGGCTAAATCCAACATCCCTGAAAAATGTTCACTGATGTGTTTTCAATGCTAGAAAGTATTGTTAGGTATTTGGTGCTGTGAAACTACCGGTCAGTTTATTGCATATTTTACTAGCTTCAGCAGCACTTTTGATCCAGAAAATCTTCACCCAGATATCTTAATTTCATTAGGGGGAATTTATATTAATGCTGGTTTTATTTTATTTAAGCATTTTTCTAATTATGTCTTACAAATTCACAGTACAGTTTGGCTTGAGAAAGAAGTGCAAAGCCGCTGAAAGTCCATGTTTTGATCTGCACTTACCAGGAGCTTTGTAGCTGGTTGTCCATGTCAACAGGTGATGTATTTTGATAGACAACCTCTCCTTGACTCAACAAGCAGCAGATGATCGAACTGCCAAACTGGAATAATAAACATCCAAACACTAAAAAGATTTCCAGGTATTTTTCAATCGAAAATGGCACCATTAATCAGGTTAGCAGACTGACTACGGTTTTTTGTAATTGTAAGAGTAAGAGAATCTCACAAACAAACTACACCACACAGCTTCTCTTAACATTCTGTTCAAAGATATGCTCACTCTTTTTTCTAAATACGCAAAGCTTTTATGTAGCATTCTTAGCTCTTCGTTTTGTTATGCCTATTTAAATTACAAACAAAAACAATCTCAGTAGTGTGGTCAAGGGTCTTTTCAAGAAGGACAACAGTGAACAACCATTCAAAAACATTGCTCTTTTTTCTTTGTATAATACAAATTTTGGTAGAGGCAATCAAATTTTTCATGAGGCATAACCATTTAAGAAAAACTAAGCAATATTGCACAATAATTGATTTTACACAGCACTTCAGTATCACATTAAACTTAATCTTTTCCAAACTATACACGAACATGTAATTGCTTCTTAAATATTTTAATATGCTAAAAGATACAAACACTTCACAAAAAAACTGAATATGGATACTTAATTAAATGTATCACCTGTATACATTCCAAAACCCTCAGAACAGGTAAGTTTTCATCATTAGTATTATCTATTATTATATTTTATCTCCAGAGAATAGAGTTCATGCAGAGAGAGAGAGCGAGAGAGAGAGAGAGAGAAATTGCAATTTAAAAAAAAAAAGAAGTTCAAAGGAGGAACATTATTTCAGATCATACAACAAAGTGAGCTTTTCACCTAAGTTGGGCACAATTACTCTGCTGCTACATTTACAGATGTTTCAAAATAGTTAATTTTTTTACACTTGATAAATCAAAATTTCACGATTACCATATTTTGTGCCTAATAAAACAGTTTTATTTATGCCAGGTATCTATCCCAATGATAATACAGCAGCTGATACACTAATGAGGTGTCTCACACACACAAACATAAAAGTGACATCTTGCAGCCAACCTGAACTTCATCTAAAGCTTATGGCTGATTTGGGGACATTCAGGATGGCAAAAATCTCAGATCACATCATCCCACCTTGCAGTCTCCCAATCACACAGCTCCTATCATTGTTAGATAACCTCATCTTTCTGCCAAAGTTGGATGAATGTGACAATGTAGTTGACTACCTCAGCCAACCCTAGGGTATGGTTTTGCACAATTTTTATCCAAAAACGACCATCAAAAGTTTATTGTAAACCACAGTAAAGCTTAATTTTTATACTAACTCCATGTAAAGTGTGCTAGAGGATGCATGGGAAGCTAATTAAACATACTCAGAAAACCAGAGTTTGCTTTTAAAAGTTAATAATTTCAGAATACAAGTAAAATAATGCACTGTCTGTCTGTGTGAAAAAAATTAAATGATTTTCTTCTGATGAACACAGGTGTGTTTATTTTTCTTTAAACAGCTATTATACATTTCTTCTAAACCAAATATAAGCAAAATGCTGTTAAAGATTCAGAACTAAACTATATAAGGTAGATAAACAATTACCGTAATTTCCAGGTTATAAGACAAGACTTATTTACCAGAAATCTGGGCCTTGACTTATAATCTAAATCAACTTATATGTGGATAAAATTACAAATTTCTCAACATTGAAAAAAAATGCTCTAAACCCAAGAATTTGACTAAAGTTTATATCAAACTACTTGCTACTTGGCAAACAGTTTTTTTTTTGGAAGGGCCGATGTTTGTGGTTCATTAAAGAATGCTTAACTATCCAATCGATAACAAGCCATCACCATCTTGATCCATTTCAATTTTAATTGTGAGTATAAAAACTCACATTCATTTTCAAAATGCTTTGTTACACCGTAACTCCTATGCAGCAGCGTTTAAACTGGAAGTTGTAAAATTTGCCCAGGAAAATGGAGGGAATGCAACTGTTCGTCATAGGTAGAGCATCAGTGAAATGTGTCCATGAATGGTGCAATGCAAAGGATGCTGTGCATGACAAAACTAATAAGGAAAATGGCAGATGTACACGTTCAGGACAGGTTAGAAGAGTTTACATTATTACAAAATGCCACATCTTGCAGACTTAACACTGTTCAGGTGAGATTAAAAGCAAAACAAATGGCTACTGAGTTGGGAGCAGAACCAGATCTAGCAGTTTCTGTGAAGACTTCGAAGAGAAGTTAGTTTTCAAAAATTTGCCATGACAGATAGAAAAAGATAATATTACAACGTTGAACAGCAACAACATGGATGCAGTACCATTAACATTTGATATTCCTATGAATAAAACTGTAGACAACAAAGGAAAAGAAACATTGACCGTCAAAACACGAAAAACCAAATTTTACAGTGGTGTTGGAGTGTAGCACTAGCAGCAGGAAGTTACCTTCTCCATGGTAATATTTAAGATGATGGCAAAGAATTTGGTGAGTGGCAAGACAGTGGAGATGAACCCGAAACGATGAACAGATGGACAAGAAGAAATGGCTGGATAAATGCTACTTTCATCAGGCTGGTGGAAGTTTCTAGAAAAAAAATATCCATACTAATCACAGACTCCATGTGCACGCATATCAGCAAAGAAACAAAAGCTAGAATAGCTGGAGAGAAGACTGGCATCTCCCCAGGGATGATACCAAAGACAAAATTATTACAGCCATTAGACATTTCTATCAATAAATACTTCAAGTCTAAGTTGAGACATAAGGGAAGCATGGATGTCAACAGTTTCACTAGTACAGGTTGTTTGCATGGTTCCCTACGACACTATGACAGTAGATCAGACACACATAGGACAGTGTGCCTCAGGTAGCTACTATTGTCTTCAGGGCTGGCATGTTCAGCAGCCTGAAGGATGAGGAAAATTTTACACCTGATCTGTCCCAAGCTTGCTGCTATCTTCTGCTCAGGCACTGAAGATGAGGAATCCGAAGGCTCCTCTGAAGCTGAGTCATGAGTGAAACAATGGTGAGTGAGTAACAAAATAATATAAATTGGGAACTAGGTTTTCTTTTGCATATATTATTCTATGCTTGAAGGCTATCTCGCATATCAGCGTGTTAGAAAAATCTATATTATGATTGGAATATTTAAATTCTAAAGTTTTGCAGAGAATTTCAAAGTGTTCTCCATGATTCAAAAGATGTCAAATTTATTTTAGCAATGAATTCAGAGGATTTATTCACAAAGTAGTTCATCTGATAAGTTCAAAAGAGTTCATTAATATTCATGAGCAATGAAGTACTATACAGAGCATCACTTTTCTGTTGTTTTGCAAGACTTCATGTGTTCTGTCTAGTTTTAATCAACTACCTTATCTTATCTAGCTTAGTCTTATAAGCTGGTTCTTATTTATGAATGCAGTCAAGAAAATGGGAAGTTTAGCCCATTTGTCTTAACTCGTATAGAGTTAAAAAAAAAAAAAACAACCTTTATTTCTAGGTTAAGAACAAATGGTTGTCTCAGTAGTTATTTAAAATAAGAGGATTTTGTTAATCTATGACATGACCTTCAAAAAGAATGAAAGTCTGCCTGAAAGTTGCACTTAATGTCTTATAACATTTTCAAAGTAGTTAATCAAGAAGCTTTATCCAGGTTGAGAATCTCTTATTTGAAATTCTGAAAACCAAAAAGCTCCAAAATCCAAAATACTTTTGGAGCACCTTCAGTGGAAAATTCCAGGTGGCTCTGGGAAGGTTCCTGGACAATGTGTGGGTCCCAACACGCTTGATGTACACACATTACTCACGTAATTTTTGTGCTTTGTTGTTGTGTTACCTTTAACATGTCGAAAAAACCTGCAAATAATCCTACGGTACTGGTAAGCCTACTGTAGTGATAGCTTGCCTTTCTGATGGTTAAATGTACATTTTTTTCTTATGGTTTCATGCACAAAATGATTAAAAAAAAAACACTGCATAAAACTACCTGTAGGCTATATGTATTCATATGCAGTTATAATGGTGTAAATGAATTTGTGCCCAGTCCCCACTCTGTTAGCTACCAAATTATGCTGGTAATATCTATATTCCAAAATCCAAAACACATTTGGCCCCAAGGATTTCAGATAAGGGATTCTCAACCTGTATAAAGATATTAATTTTAAGCAGCTAGAGGATTTCCCCATTCCACTGCAAATTACTAGAACTGGACAAAATGCATGAATTCTTTATGTACTTCTCACAATAATAAGCTTACTGATAATGTTTGCTGTGTGCCATTAAGATACTACAGGGATCTATTCACATAGTAGAGAAAACTATTTGTGTATTGCCCATCTTATGTACAAATAGCAATGGTAAAAATAATAATAGAACTGTCACTGTTAGTTATAATCATCTAAGGAAAAAAAGTGTAGTATGAAAGCCTGTCATTTGAAATAGCATAATTTTGATTATTTCCACAACTTTGTCATGATACTAATGAAAAAAATAAATAAAAGTGTTTTAAATTCTCTGAGAAATTCTTTCCCCAAATCTCTCCCCAATGTGTATTGTAATGAAGCATGAAGTACACACAAGTTTCTTAAAAACTTTTGCAATTTTTAAAATCTCCCACCAATCTATTAGTTCTACTTACTTTGTTCTGTAGAGTAGACACCAAGGGTTTGATAGATTGATTTGGCTGGATATCATGCAAGAGTGCTTCACCAAGGTGCACAAGAGAGTCAAAATCACAGTCAGAAATTATTCTGGACATCTGTTCATACAACACCATTAGTCCCTGCAAGAGAAAAAAGTTTTGTTCAAATTTAATTAGATGAGAATAAAAACATTAAAATAAATAGAAGTCAAAACAAACCAGCAGTATTATCTATGAAGTGTTTATTTAATCTTTAGCCAGATTAGCGAAATCAGCAACCAACCATTTCCCTACTTACAGAGTATAATTTTAGGATTTATGTGAATGTAAACAAAGTTTCTTTCATAGCAACCCCAATAATATTCTATCTCTTTTCAAGTTCTACCTCAAGTTTGCTTGCTTTTAACAAAGCAATTGCAGCTTGAAAATCAGTCTTTCCTCTGAGATTCTTTAATGCTAATTATCAAGTTGTTCAAATGTTTAACAGCCAGTTTCTTAAATTAGATACCTCACACTCAATAGCTACCCACTGCTAATACTGCAACTAGGTCATGAAACTGAGCCATCATTACTTTCTATTACACTGATTGCCAACATGTTTCTGCAACCTGAACAATTCAAGAATTACATTATCTAGATTTCCCAAATCCTGATGAACAAAAATATTCTGTAATCATTTAGAAATTATTTTTTAATTTTATGGCCAAAATAATCTGCTGCTGGAATTTCTTTGAAAAACAAAAACGTTTCAGTTTTCCTTAAAATGCCCAAACAGAAATTCAACCAAAAGTTGTTCAAGAAATTTCTTATTTCTTTTTTAGATTCTGCCCTCCACATTTTTCAGAATCCATTGTTCCTACTTTCTTCCATGTAGGCTCAGATGTTTACTTTGTCAACACTGACATCCAGATTTAAAGAGCCAAACTATTTTAACACACAAAAGCTCCTGAGAAAGAAAGTTGCAACAAATTTTTATCTTGTAATATTCTCCAAAATTATTTGATTTGTAGCAGATTTATCTTCATATTTAAAAAAAAAAAATGTACAATTGAAGGGCCACTTGAGATGCAGGATTGGCAATCCTACTTAGTGGGCAGCTGTGGCACTAAACCTATAAGGTGAGGGGGTGTTTCCTTGTAAACATTAGTGTATCACATGAGAAATTCTGTAAAACATTTATCTACCAGTATGCAGGAAGAAAGCCAATGCAAAGAAAATAGTTGGTCAAATTTCTTCTCTAACACATCCAAAAAAGGTGTCTCCTCTTGACAACATATTCAAAGTACAAAATTCTTTTAATTTAGAAACCACCAGCAACACAAATGTGCCCACTGCTACAGAAATATTATCTTAATGTAATAGACTTTTTCATGTCATTCTCATGCACAGTGCAAAGCTATATCCAAGGAAAAATAAACTACCTTAAATAATTTCTGATCAGAGGCAAACTGATGTTGATCATATGTCAAAGTCTTTCAAATTTACACGTGCAATATATTCATTCTATATTATTTCAGAAAATCTAACTTCGCTTTTCCTTTAAGGGTAGATAATTCCTACTGAAGTATAAATTACTTAGATTTATTATTTTATTTATCTCCCTTTAGTTTAGCCAATTGCAACAACAAAAGTTTACCATGCAAATATATTAAACAGCTTGAACTTTTCATTTAGTGTGTGTAAAAAAAAACTACATTAAAACAGCTATTTAAAATAAAACTTAATGTATGGTATGCTCATTTTGTCACCAGCAAAAACTTTGAAGGAACTGGCAGTAGTGGAAAAGTAAAGTATTGCCATATATATTCTTCAAAAAAAAAAAAAACTAATTTCTTGCATAGCAAATAGATTACAAAGTTTTGGCCTAAATGTCAGGCAAAGCTATCAGCTAGATTAACATTAGTATCACCATCGAGTACTACTACTAATAGTTATACTACTATGGTAGCAACTTAAATTATTGTATTCCTGTTTCTTAGAGCAGAATCTGTAACTAAGAGCCTGTTTGTCTTTAGTCAGGAAAGATAAAACCAAATAGTTGTACAATTTTTTTTTTTCTCTTAGCACTGACACATCCACATATCCACGTTACTGTTTGAAATCACTCTGTCTGGAATTATTTGAAAACATTTTGTCAGTGATACCAGTCCTCTCTTCACTTTACTGTATTGAGGTTTACCATCTAGTGCAAAGTTTAGCTGCCATGTTTTAAACTTATCTAGTGTCTTGTAGCTTTAATGACTCATCAATCTACCAATTAGACTCATCTAGCAAGCAACACTTGAACACTACTTGTAGTTGAAAGCTCTGCACCAGAAGCATTGAATCATCATCATCAATAGTTATAAAACCTAAAATGGTGAGAACTGACAATATCAGTAGCCAATGTCTGACAAAACAAATGAAATCTGTTGACATCAAGGAAAATACTATTCTCTTCTGTTGCACCCAGAAGACAAGGCAACACTTCTCTACACATCTGCTGCTTGCAGTACTAAACACAATAAAGAAACTTTGTAGTTATTTCCTTAAATGATTTGTACAAATTGAGAGAGCCATAACAAGTGGTTCAGCTACTGATAACTGACTAATGCAGAGGCAAAACTAATTTAGTTTACAAATATTGGCAAGAGACAAATTTATGGAAATAATCATTAATCTTCAGAATGCCACCTGTTGTACCTTTAAGTCTACATGTATAAATAGTTTCACTTGGGAATTACTGCCTGTAAACTTGTGATTCTTGTCTGTTTGGCAGTTTTTCTTTTTTACTTTCCATCCCCTCCTGATTTAAAAAAGAAAAAATTTAATAGCATTTAGAAATATAGTTTTTTTTTTTTTACCTCTTCTGAGTGGTCCTTCTTTATCAGCACTGTCAAGGTCTTCAAGATTGCACCAATTATGTTTAAGGACTGTCCCTGAGAAAAGACATCATACGACTTACAAGAACAAAAAACAAACATTTATGTAAGGAATCCATAATCTTCAGAATAACTAGAATAATGAACACCAAAGGTTTCCCTAATGAAGCTATTAAGCCCGTCCATATTTTCATAATTTTTTTTTAATTATTTTAATCTGATTCATAAGCTTTTTAAAAAAGAAAAACTTAAATATATCAGTTTGCATCTATTTTTTATTGTCTCTTAATGCTACGTGTTCAGTTACTCAACTTGATTCATATTAACAACACAGCAGATCCATTGCTAAAAACAAAACACACACACTTTCATTATTGTTGTGCATACTAGAGTGATGGACAGGATGTAGAGCATTTCTGATCACACAGCATAAGCATAGGTGTGTACCAGTAGAAAAGACAGAACAGTTCTTGCAATTGTCTGGGCAGTAAGCCAAATATTGCCAACTTAAGCAAGGAAAGCCTCCGGAAGAAGACTAAAATGAAGCTATCAAATCTGTCTGGTGTAACATGCCAAACTAGAATTATTTTCCTTATTCTTTGGCAGAAGATATTAGAAATACCCATAAAATTAAAAGGAAAACAATTTCCAAACAATACTTTAAATAAAGATTTGTTTTATTTTAAAAAATGTAATAAAAAGTCAGTAAAGTATGCAAAATTTGTGGGGCTGACCAGCCAAGTGATAGAGTTATCCAACAACCAGAGCAATGTGACCAGGATCAGTGAATTTAGAGAACAATGCATTCTGGGTATTCACGGGTAAGAGAGTTTTAATTTTACATACAATATTTTTTTTTTTTTTTGCTGATCAAAAACTGATAAAAAATAAGTGTGTACACTATGCCATCAGAGAATTGCAAGAAGTCCAGTGCATCATCAAGGTGTGTACATACCTAAAGTATACTTAGTGGCATTGACTTCTGTTGCGATTTACACATGAAATTATTATTTTTTTTTAACTTTGGGGGGGGGAGAAGTTGTGCTTTGTACATGTTGCTGAAAATGGTTAAAAGGGAATGGCAGTAGTTACTTTATCGAGGACAGGCAGACACCGAGCCACCAACTTCCTGCCTTTCTTGATTGCCATAATCTGCAGGAATGTGTCCCTTTCTTCAACACACAGGCTCTTGTACAGCATATTTACTTTATCTTTTCGTTCTTCATACAAATACTTTCTACAAAAAAAAAGGAAAAATAGATAAATACAATAAAATAAATTGCCATCTAGTTAAATAATTCAAATGCAATTTGGTGGTTCATGGTTTTTCTTCAAGTCAGTCCCCATTATCTTAAACATCTAAATCAGGCTGTGCTAACCTCATGAAAACCTCCCCCTCTTCATTATAAAGTGGTATTGTACAATGTTGTTTCTTATACATTTAATATCTGCTGACAAGAAATAAAGGTAGTTTACTTTCCTACAAGGCTGCCCATCCTTCCTCCAAAGTGTTCACGCAAGTGTTCTTTTAAAAAGATTTTTTGGTAATAAAACAAACTAGATCTGCATTTTATCCTCACAATCCCTAAAATGATAAGACAAGAAAGTCAATATTGGTGTTTTCTTGGTTTATCAGAAGATAAGAAAATGTTTTGTGTGTGTGAATTTTAGCCACTTTTTTAACAGCATGATGGTAAATTCACAAAACATTTTAAAACATGAGCAGACATTTAATTCTACATGTAGCCCTCCATATGGACTTTCATCATCAGCTAGTTAAAGAAATTAACAGACAAAAATGGATGTTCAAAGAAAATGGCTAAGTTTAGAGGAAAACCAGTTTCACAGAAAACTGGTGCAAAGCATCAAATCTCTTCACTCTGAACTATTGTGTAAGATATCCAGATCTACATCAGTGTTTCAAGAAATTTGGATTTTTAGTCATCCAGTTATCTGTAAGTCTAAAAGAAAACTATATGCTCAGTTAGGCTAGCTTTTTCTTCAATGCTGCAACATGTACTCAACACGTACCTCGATTCTTCAGGAAGAGCCAACAACTTTTTCTCCAAATCATCGATGTCCAACAAGACGATGTATGCCTGGAATGGAATTACAGAAAAATAGGTTAAAATCTGCTAGTAGTCAAAATATCCAGTTGCTTTGAATCTGTTTTTCATAAATTCAGAGAAAAAAAGCAGCAGAAAGTCTTTAATGTTGACAATAAATGCGTAGTGTAAATAGTAAAAACAAATTTAGTTAAATTAGAATCCAATCCTAAACAAATTAGCTCACCAACTTCATTGTATGTTAATGGAGAAGTAAAACCATATCAGGAATGTCAAAAACCACAAGACAATTGGTAGAGTCATCTCATAGCTGTATACAGCTGGCATACACATGTATGGTAGTTTGCTACTCCAGATTGAGTAAGAATCTGTGGAGGAAATTGATGAACCTCAAGCAATGATGTTCCACAGAAGCCCAATGGTGACATGGCTGGCTGGTCCATAGTAATGATGTTATTGGTACAAAACTTGTGCGTGGCTTGGCGATATCATCTTAGAATGCGAACCCTGGTGGCAGTTGATAAAATGGAAACCAAGCACCGCTAAACATTTCCATCACCATGATAACCATTCTGAAGAACACTTTCCCCTGATTCTGTCATGCAAAAAAATGAACCAACTTTCCTCGGTAAAAAATCTCTTGCTCAAAGGACAACCAACAATGAAGCTACAAATTACTCCGGGCCAACACTCTAATCACGCATCCATCATAAGCAGCTAGAACGGGAATAACCTCCGCCTGAACGTCACCAACATCACTGGTTTGAGGCATGCAGTCAGCTAACACTCTAATCACACATCCATCATAAGCAGCTAGAACGGGAATAACCTCCGCTGAACGTCACCAACATCACTGGTTTGAGGCATGCAGTCAGCTAACACTCTAATCACACATCCATCATAAGCAGCTAGAACGGGAATAACCTCCGCTGAACGTCACCAACATCACTGGTTTGAGGCATGCAGTCAGCTAATGGCCATCTGAATTTTCTGAAATTCGTAGGAGCAACACATTACAGGGATCCCTTTTGTAACCAACTTACTGCAAGGAGTCCCTCTGGTCATGTAATACATCTGTACAGACTACCATTCTGGATTTTACTCCACAACTGGCTACATCTTACCAACATTAACACAGAGAAAATGCCCTTAGATTCACAAAGGTTTGGGGAAAAAAAAAAAAAAAAAAGAGTACTAAAGCAAGCAGAATTATTCAAAACTACCTGTGTTGACTTTTGTTTCAAATTCAAATTTAATATTTTTTTTTTAGATTCAGGTCATGCTCTGTCATCCTGCTTTTTCATATATTTCCTGTATTAAATTTGAGACCTACAATTTGATGACATTACATTTTATTCTCCTGTGATAACAACATAGCTAATGATGTTTAAGGTTTCTTTCTCGCAATTCCTCAAGGATAAACAAACAAGGCACCTGTAACCATGGAGAAACAAGATCATGGAGAAACTTGCACTTCAAAAATAGGATATAAATGTCTGTATACACCTCTGCAACACAGGTAAAAATGTTTTTTTAAAAAGTGATCCTAGCAGTTAACTTTCCCTGGTTCTGAAAAACAAAAAAAGTTCACCAACCATGTTTCAACATACATTTTCTACCTCCATCAAAAGCTGCCTATACTTGTGCAGATCTCGCATTCCTGACTTAGTCTGGTAATCTTCAGCTGTCACAGAGATGTTCACAAGGTCAATCACCTGTCTAGGATTGTGTACACTTGAGGTGGTTACCCTTCCAAGTGAACCTTCAAAGTGAGCTGGAAGAAAAACTCCAAAATTTACAGCAGAAATTTATCCGCTTTACCTACAGTTTTTTGTTCTAAGACAATTCTTTTATAGTCAGTAAATAAACATTCATATACAGGCGGTCCTAGGGTTACGAACAAGTTCCGTTCTTACTACGGTCTCTAAGTCAAATCTGTATGCAAGTCAGAACCCATATGAACGGTTTGTGCTTAACGTCTGTTTGTCTAATAGTGTACATACACACGCACCCACACACACTTAAACTATATATGTATAAACATTAAAAACACTTCCAAATATATGAGGTCTGTCGAAAAGTATCTGACCTTAGGCTGGGAAAAAAATTACGTACTTGGTGGGCTTCAATTGCTAATCCCCTTCAAAGTAGGCCCTTTGTGCCTCCACACTTATTCCAGCGATCCTTCCACTGTTCAAAGCACATCTGGAATGCTTCTTCCGAATGGCTCTCAGCTCCGCTGTCGCATTCCGCATGATGTCCTCTCGGCTCCAAAGAGGGAGCCTTCCAATGGCATCTTCATTTCTGGGAACAATCAGAAGTCAGAAGGAGCCATGTCTGGAGACTAGGGAGCCTGGCGAATGAGCGAAATGCCTTTCTTTGCCAAGAAACCTTGGATCAGCTGCGATGAATGAGCCAGGGTGGTGTCATGATGCAGCTGCCAGTTTTGTGAAGCCCACAGATCCTGACCTCTTGTGCCAAACTGCATCGCAAAGACATCAGAGAACTTCCTGATAGTACTCTTTTGTAACTGTTTGTCCTTCTGGTGCATATTCGTAATGCACAACGCCTTGGTAGTCGAAGAAAACAGTCAGCATCACCTTGATTTTGCTCCAGACCTAACATGCTTTTTTGGGCCTTGGCAATGTTGGGTGCTTCCACTGTGATGACTGAGCTTTGGTTTCTGGGTTGTACTCATACACCCACGACTCATCTCCAGTTATCACGGTATTCTAGAACTCAAGATCCCTGTTGGCAGTATCCAGCAGGTCCTGCGCAACCTCAAGGCGAAGTTGTTGTTGTTCCTGAGAAAGCAGCTTGGGCACAGCGCAAGCCCAAATCCTCCTTTAAAATTGCATGTGCAGAATCTTTACTGATCCCAACCTCGTTACCAATTTCCTGCACCATCAAACGACGATCCTCCATTATCACAGTCCGCACTTTCTTGATAACAACTGCAATGCGGCTTGTTGACGGCCTTCCGGAACACTGGTCACTCTCCGCTTTTGTGCGATTCTTTAATTTGGGTAACACCCATGGCATTGTCACCAAAAGCCTGTTGAATTTTGCGAATTGTTTCCGCTTGGTTATCTCCAAGCTTTTGGCAAAACTTGATGCAAGATCGTTGCTCCGCACGTTCCGTCATCATGGGTGAAATGAAAATGCGACAAGTAAGTAGTACAGCATCTCACACGATGGCTACCCGACAGTGACTGACGCATCCAGCAAGCCCGCCAAAAGCCATGCATGCGCATGAAGACATGCGGCTCTACTATGCACACTTGCCTCCCTAACGTCATTACTTCCCATGGGAAAAAATAAAGTCGGATACTTTTTTGACAGACCTCGTACTTAAACACTTTAAATATACTTGCTGCTTCCCCTTGAAATTTGATGCTATGCAAGTTTGCCCTCACTTTGAAACGGTTAACCCTACCCCAACTAGCAGCAAATTCCTCTTCACTTTCACTAGATGTACTAGCACGTGCAGCTTTCAAACCATTCAAAAGGCTGTTAGCCTTTTCATGCATCGGTATATTTCGCTGATTTTGGTCCTCCCACCATATCACTAGAATCCTTTCCATTTCAATAATCAACCCACTGCGTTGCTTTGTGATTACTGTTGCCTTAATCGAGGTAGAACCCTCAACATGTTCCATTATCTGCAGTTTGTCTTTCAAAATGGTCCCCAATCGTTGACCGACTGTAGCCTTACGTCTCACCAATGTTTATCGGTGTTTCACCCTCTTTTGGAACGCTTTATAATGACAACTTTCTCCTCCATCATTATTGTTTTCCTCTTCTCTGATGCATCACCAGCACTTGCATCAGATTTCCGTTTAGGAGGCATGATAGTGGATTTGCACATTATCAGAAATCGAACATGAATTCACACGAACATCCTCTTGATGAGTACAAGATCAGAAATAATAGACGACTGTACGGCAGTCTGTTCGTATGTACGGAACATCATAAGTCAGACGTTCGTAACCCGGGGACCGACCACCTGTACTCAAAAAATGATACATTTTACTTTAATTTACCATGAGATTTAAAACCACTAGTTTTTGCTTTTCACAATTCCCTAAGTTAAAAAAAAACACACCACTATTTCCTACATACCTGGTGTGTAAGCTTTTGTCTCAATTTTTGACATTGAAGGAATTATCAGTTTGGGTTCATCATTTTCTTTGTTCTGCTGTTGCCTCTGTCTCTCTCTCGCATTCTTTCTAATCATGTACCGCTGTATCAAAAAAAAAAAAAAAAGAGGCACTCGATTGTTGTTTACTATACAAGCTACCTACACAGTTAATTAACAAAACTTATTCCTGTATCTTTTTTAAAAATAAATATTTAATTTATACCTATAAAACCTTTTAGTTTAGAAGTGTCCATGGTCTGTGTATGTCCCTGTGCATGCGTGTGCGCGTTCTTTAGTCAAACATACTTGATCCAATAAAGTTATGCTGCATTTTATGTGGCTGAAATGGGTTAACACCTTCAAATTAAATATTTTATAAGAAAATACTTTTTAGGACAGATTCTGTCTTTAACCATGATCACTGCTCTAGTACAAAGCTTTATATCAGTATTTATCTCCAGCCCACATCTGGCACTTTGTTTTTCCTGTAAAGGGCTGCTCTGTCAAGATGAATTTACAGCAGTCTTTCATGCCACAATTTCTTAAGAATGATGAGAGGCATTTCTAATAAACCTTACCGCAGATCGATTACACGTGAATACAGAGAATACACGCTGTCAGTACAATACAATTTAACCTAATCTTCTTGCTGGTCCTTACCATATAGTAATAATCATCAATGTATGGGTTATCTGTCTGCAGTTGAAGCATTTGAATTTTTATCACCCAATCCTTTTCCTTCTGAGTCATCATGCCAGCATACTCATCAACAGGTTTGTTTTCCCTGTGGCCATCATGATGGCGATAATGATAGTAGTCTCCTCTGCGGTTTGCCTGGTTTCTGTTGTAGCTGTAAAGAGGAATCAATCAAATCATAGTCAAAGCATTGTTTTCTTTACCAATATATTTTCCTTTTAATTTGTGCACACTTCCCCATTTCATACCAATGAATAATTTATGTACAGATACTAGTCAAAAACACGTTCCCCCACAAGCTTCACAATCACCGTAGATCACTGCTGCATATTAAAGTGCACACCATTTTTAGCTTTGCTGGAACAGGTGTTCCTGGTGTGGTTCTTACCTGTTAAACAGCTGGTGTCTCGTCATGTTGTTGAAATTGTGCCATCTCTGGAAACGCATCTGCTCATTCATCATCACAGGTCTTGACATTCTGCAAACAATAAAACCATGAGATAAAAGTTGTTTGAACATTTTTTTTAAAATTAACATTTATTATTATTATTTTTTTGCCCAACAAATTCACCATTGATAGTCTAGCAAAAATGATGATAAAATGGCAGGTCCTGCTCCATTTAGAATTTCCAACACTGCAGAAAACTTGGTTACCAACCCAACAGGCTCTCTTTGCTTAGGTCTTTCCACAAGTAATAATGGCTTCTCACACATTAAACTTCACTTCTGACTAATTTCAAATGTCCTCAAATTTAAATACTGATTTGATTGTATATGCATTAGAATTAATGATACATTACTCTCACCTGGCACCATTTGGTGAGCCCATCATCCTGAATGATGGATACAGAGGTGGCATGCCTGCTGGAAACCTGAGCATTGGGTGAGACATTGTAAATTTGTTTGGATTCATCATGTTACCTATAAAAGACCAATTTTTTTCTTTTTAAATATTAATTGTTCAGTGAATATCCATAAATGAAAACATCAATAAAGACTGCATGGAAAACAGGGTAAGTATTATGTTAATTTTGTTTTCGAAAAGTAACATTTCTCCTAGAAAATCACCTTCACTATAAAATGAATAGAAAAAAAAAAAAAAAACACATCCATAGTTCAAACTATTTGGGGCTGAAGCTATAAAATTTTGAAGACTTTGACAAAGAATTATTATATTATAATCTGTACTAATACATTTTGATTACCATATTCACTATAAACCAATACTTTGTTTAAAAACTGCAAATCAAATAGAGAGTCCAAAAATAAAGCGATGTTCCTTATATATAATTATCATGTACATCAATTAAAAATGACAGATTTACTTACAAATTAAATAGAAATGTAACTGAAACAAACAAGAAACAGCTTGAAGAAAATCAGCAGAACCAACTTTTTCATCAACCAAGCAGATTTTAATAATTAAATTTAAGCTCTTAAAAAAACAACAAACAAGGTTCCAGGAAGAATTCATGTATGGAGTATAGTGAAACTCGTACGTAAATATAAACCCAAGTTTGAAACAAATGCCTGTTTATTTCGTAGGTATACAAGGGGTAGGCAAATTACAAATGGGTTTAATACTTAGCAATGCAGACCACTGTCTTATGCAAGCAGCAGCATACTAACAGTGTGTGCATCAGATCAATTATTTTGATCTGCTGGACAGGCACAAAATCTACAAGAAATTCTAGAAAGTGAGTTTATGGGAACGTTTTCACAGGGATCTGTTAAAGATGGCCATGTGTCCAATGACTGGGAAGCCCATAGCAAAGTTGTGATGCCCTAACTCTTTCTAGCTTTGGTTTCCATAAAAATACCACCATCTTTGGGCAAATAATCATGGACATAGAAAGGAAAAGACCACCCAGTAGTCCAAAATGCACCCAAAACACCCTGATAGCTAGCCAACCATATTTTGTTTTAAATTGCAGATAATTTAATGAAAAATCTTAGTACTGGATGGCACCATAACCATACACTACCACTGTCTGAGAAACATGAAAAACCTGGACATCAGAAAGAAAAATAAAGACGACTACTCTGTCAATTTCAGTTGATGACTGACATTGTATAGAGTAACTAGTGACTTGGTTCTCACAGCTCTTTGTTGTACCTCATGCTGTAGAGATGTCTAACAGTTCTCATTCTCATGAATGCATCTGCCACATTTGAAGCTGACTGTTGAGTTTCAGTTTCCACATTCTTCTTTATAGCACGAAGTTTCTCTTGTAAGCTTTGCATGCCCAGGGCACACATGAACAGTTGGTTATCTTATGGCTTGAGTAATCACCCTGTTAACAGCCAAAAGTAGAATATCCAGTGCTGTGGAGATTTCCCTGATGGCTTCTAACATTCTGTTCACTCTTTCACATCACTGTCAGCCTGCTGCAGCATTTTCTAAGCTGTTCCCGTTCTTATAGTTTGCAATCTTATGCTTCTGTAATTGGAATGGTTGTACACTTTCCATAGGTCTATTTTGTTTTATAAATGGACTAGAGTAAGACAGCCCCTCCAGATAAGACATATCCATATAAGAAGTTAAGAGTTTTGTGTTTGTAAATATACTCCCACCTTCAATATTGGAAATCTGCAATTAAAGCTTATAGAACACAATTTTCACCAGTTTCATGACAACAAACTATGTCTACATAAGTTCTGATGGAAGTTTACTGATACTATGGAAATTAGATTTCCTCCACCAAAGAACTATCACAGAGTTGTTTGGCCAGTTTTCTTTCAGTATTAGCGAAGATAATAACAATCAAATCTTAAAGCATAACAAGCAAATAGTAGAAATCTCAGTAGGGAGTCTGCAGCAAATAGGAAAATGTGCACATAAAAGACATGCCTATACCTCCAAAAGAGAAACTTCAAATGTATGAGAAAAACCTTGAGTGCTGTGGATAACAATACAGATGACAATGGGGCTGTGGGAATGGGAGCCATACCTACTTTCTGTAGCTTTTCAGCTGAAAATGCATGAGCACAGACGGCAAAGCTGTTAGAATAATGTTGACAAACCTGAAAACCCATGTGGCTGAGTTTTAAAAGATTGCAGTCAAATGAATAAGTAAGAGAAAGGGGAGATTTAAAAATTTTTTTTGTCAGTGGCAGATCAATATTTTCCATCCTTTCCCCCAACACATACAAATAACCAACTGATTCACAGACCCTTAATTCCTAACTAATTATATTTAGATACATGTCAAAAGCATCCCTCAATACCCCAACATTGGAGACTCATGGAAATAAAGTTACTCCCCATTTTTCTTTAAAAAAAGAGGCAGTTGTATCCGTTATTACAAAAAAAAATTGTTTCTGGCAATTTCCATTATGGACAGGTTAAATAATTACAATTTTAAAAGAAAAAAATAGAACTCCTCAAGTAGTCAATCTCTGACTCACTTTCAACTATCGTAGTACACAGAAGAGTATTTTATTCTCATGAGAAAAATTTATTCTCCATGATTTAAATTCCTTGAACTTGTTGCTGCAGCATGATACTGGTGCTGCAGTAGAGTTCAGGGAATTCAAACCAGCAGGCAATCCACGTGATAGCAAATTCTACAGAAAAAGGTGTTTCCTGTTGTACATAGTTGATTGATTTAATTTCTAGAAAAGCCTTTAAAACTTCAACATTTTCACTAAGTAACATGTAGTGCATGTCTCAATTATAATTCCAAACTTGGTTTTATAAAAGATCTAGTTATATACTGAAAGCATTCAAAACTATGCAGAGCTACCAACATTTAAGGACTGTTTGCTCTCTGTTTTGAATTTTTTTTTTAAAAAATTTGGTTCTTTCTCTAAATTGATTTGTCTCAGTTAAATTCTTGAATAATTTTGCATCGATCCAAACATCTTGCAGACCACAAATGTTGCCAGAAAGAAACTATTGTGAAATAGCATGCGTGTTAGAAGAGGACATACTGGCCAGTCAGTCTTTAATAATTTAAAAATAGAATCCACCTAATCTGCTGAAATCTACATTCATTAAGGAAAAAGCTGGCTGCCTAATTGAACGTACACATTCATTTCATAGGGTTGAGTCATTTAAAAACATTTTATTCCAGCACCTGGATGCTAGGGGTTACAGCAGCTACAATCACTGATCTACCTTGAATTAATGTACATAGTGCTAGGAATAATTGTTGCCAAGTTATCCTAAAACTTCACACATGCACACGCACTACAAAAAATAGGTTTTAAAACATTTTTGTGTAGGATCTGTTGAAATTGCCTAATACTAGCTACCCCCTTCCTTAAATATGTTAGTATTGGCAAACCTCAAAGTCATAGTTTGACTGAGTGCACGCGTTTTATGCAGAAAAGAGTAAGTAAAACTTTTGAGAGAGAGAGGTATCGATGGATGGAGGAGGAGGAGAGAGAGAGAGAGAGAGCGAGCAAGACTTCCCAAAAGATCATCTTAGTGATTGCTTGTTTGTGACATCCAAGGCAAACCATTCATTACAGGAGAGACCTTAAGGACCTCAAGCTGAAGAACACAACATACCTTGCATAACTGGAGACTGCTGAGTTCCTCGACCAAATGGCATGGGCGAGTTACTGTTCTGCCTTAACTGAGACATTATCAATGCATTTGAAGACTGTCCATCTATTCCCATGAAGTTCTGAATAGAACTGTTCATAAGAGTAGAGACCTAGTTACAAAAAAACAAACAGAAAAGTTACCATTCATAAACCAGAAGCTGTTTAGTGAAAATAAATGACAATATAGCATTTGACTTATTTTAGGTATCAGGAGACTTATTCATTTTTCCAGCAATCACATTTTACAACAAAGCATTCTGCTACATGGTATTAAAAAGGCAGTGAACTGTGCACTTAGGTAAAGATTTTACTAATTTTAATGATAACAGCAACAATCATTTCAACAACATTTGGGTGAAGAACAGTGCATACCCGAGGTGATGCTTGCTTGTGCGACAGCGCATGTGTATGCTGCTGCGCAGGGCTGTAGACAGATGATGAATACGGGGAACTGCGGTTGTTTCCTCTCGTGTGCTGCTCAAGCTCCTCAGCAGTCAGCACCTTTCCGAGAAGCTGATGCTCTATTTCTTCCACAGTGAGAGGTTTGCAAATGTTCCCAGCTGGAGGACAAGCTGTTAGGCGTCCAATAGTGTTGCTAGAATTCTTGAGAAGTGGGGCAGAAAACGAAAAAAAAAAAAAAAAAAAAAATTTCTCATTATTTTTAAGCAAATGGTAAATCAAAAGCAGTGTATGACATCTGACTGACTAATCCAATGTTAGGAGAGTGTGGTGGCATGCTGAAGGTGGGTGCAACAGGACTTATAAATCAGGTCCAAGATTTAAATTTTTATCAGAATACAACTTTGTAATACTTGTTCTGTTCACCACCACCCACCCGCAGCCTACAGGAGTTCTATCAGAGCTCCCTGACACCACCAACAGCCATCACCAACATTGAGTAATACAGTCTTATAAAAATAGATAACATTGCCCAACCAAGTTTTCAAGCAAGAGCTACAGTGGCGGCAAAAATAAGCAGATTCGGAGAAAAATTCTGTGATGTTCATAACTTTTGCTAAAATGGCCAATAACAGTGCATTTACATATCAGACGATAGGTAACTTATCAGTGATTCAGATGCTTTTTAAGCCTCGTCATAAATGTGTAGAAAAAAAATTCTGATTCTCAAAATAATTCGATTGTCATTTTATGGCGGCAAAAATTATAAGTGAATTTCACAATTCAATCTAGACAATGTATGTTTGAAAAATAAGGCTCTTTCTTCACAATCAAATCATTAAACACATTCTAGTATTTGGTAGGACACCCAAAATTACTGATCACGGTAAGACAGGGCGCTGAATTGATAAACTTGTTGCAATAGTCAACCGTAATTTTACCCCATAATTCTTCGATATTTTTCATACAACTTGCTCAATTTTGCCGGCTTTGAAGCTTTAACCCTCTACCTAGTGCAGACCACATGTTCACCAATGGATTTAAATCTGGAGACTGAGGAGGCCATTCGAAAAGAGGGGGTTTTGTGGTTTGGAACCAATGCTTAATGATATTCGCAGTGCGAATAGGCGCATTGTCCTGCTGGAAGATCCAAGTCAAGGGAAAATTCTTGTCAGCATATGGTTCGAGGACATTTCTGAAGATGTGCAAATATCCGTTGCTGTTCAAAGTTCCCTCAATTTTGCAAGTCGGACCGATCCTGTGTCCGAAGAAACAGCCCCAAATCATAATGCTCCCAGCCACACATTTGAAAAGTTGGTTTCTAACCAAACTCTTCACCGATTTTGCACACCATCAGAACCAAAATTGAATTTGGATTCATCTGACCAGATGATTTTTGACCACATTTCAGGGGAAACAAACAGCTTCCTCCTGGTGACTCTTCCATTCAGTCCAAACTCATGCAGCTTGTTTCTGACAGCCTGCACAGCAATTCCCCACCCCCCCCATCTTTCCACTGCTGTCTTCATACGATTGGCTCCAGACATAGCCTATAGATGCACCAGTCCAATCTTTGGGTAGTTTTTATAGACCGGCCCGAATGTGGACAATCACTATGCTGCCCAGTGGTTTAGTAGAGATTCCAGACTTGTCTGCAAGCTGTTTTGCTTCTTCCGATTTCCTTGGAGATTCAGAATAAGGAAATTTCAGCTTTCGAAGCTCGACGATTCTTGAAAAGGTAGTTGAAGACTAGACCTCTCAACCATTCCAAGAAAATTAATTATACATTAGCCACACTAGTGACACCTATCACTAGGCCTACTATCATATCAAATTATTTAGCTATTCAAAATCCTTATAATTTTTGCCGTTAAAAAACGACTTCTCTGTTAATTTTGTAAATAAAACCCTTTTTCTTCATGTAAATTTGTGCCAGAACTTGAAAAGCATCCGAAACACCGATGAATGACTTTTCGCCTGATATTGTCAATGCACAGTCATTGGCCATTTTAGCAAAAGTTACGAACATCCGAGAATTTTTCTCCAAATCTGCTTAATTTTTGTTGCCACTAAATGTTTTTTTTTTTTTTTTAAAAATAAAATTTAATTACACGGGAACTACACGCTGGCTTCTTTTCCTACTTCCTAAATCCATACCCCACCACTAGGAAGGCCAACATACAACAATAACTGAACGAGAAAGCAGCAAACCCTTTTCTTTTTTTTAGTTCTAATATAAATCTATTACTAGTGCTGCACTCTCCTCTTAAAATAATCAGTAATGTTTTTAGGGTTTAAAAAAACAAACTAATCTCTAATGAAGCAAACACTTAAGCGGTAGTAACTCACCTCTAAATGCTGTGGACCGGTAGCTTTCACCATCTCAAAGAGGGTCTGAAGGTTGCTCGGCGGCTTCGGTGGCAAGTATTCTGTTGGTGGCGATCTCCAAATACTCCTGCTATTCGGTGACACCTACAAGATGTTTAAAAGATGAATTAAAAATGCATCATTCCCTAACGCAAGCTGACCCTTTCGATGAATTTAATCTTTGAGCAATCAACTATCTTTTTTTCTCTCTCTCTCTCTCCTCCCCTTAAAGTCAGGTCAGGGTTTTGTTCCGCCACAGTTTTTTTTTTGCAATATATGAGACTAAAAATTAAGAAAATAAAATTTAAAAAAAAAACTGAGGGGGGGGGTTCTAATAGCCCTGAAAGCCAAGCTCCTAAATTTCTCCTTTACACCGTCTACTTACACATTGGCAACAACAAATAGTGAACCATAAAAAATGATAGTAATGAAAAGCATGACACGTTTCTATAATGAATTTTAAAGAGAAAAATGTCAAAAATCAATCCCTGAAATTTTACCATTTGTTTAATTTTAATGGTGCAGGCAAAAAATAAAGTGCTTGTTATGGCCTATAACAAGATCATGCGACAAATTGTTTAACAAAAACTCCTATTATTTTTAACCCAGGTGTTATCTTTTGTAAATTACAAAATCAAAGTAGTAAGACCCCCTCAGATTTTAATATATTAAAATCTATCTCTCTCTTTCTCTCACTGGAGAGGTAATACAAACTAGTCTTACTCATTTTCCCTATAAACCACATTAAATAGAGGTAACAGAAAATTTTTATTTCTTGTTACAGCTTATTCTATTTCAGAAATCAGGGTCTACATATCGCACGTCGTCTTGGAGGTTCAGAGTCAATGTAGCTTACTATCTCAGCTTCAGTTCATGACATTGAAAAATACAGGGTGCTGCAAAAGTTGTGCCCGATAGAGAACTTTCTCCAATAAGTGATGGTTGTAAGACTAACGCGGGATGAGAAAGTGAGCTCTGTTGCTGCAGAATTTGATGAAGACTGCCAAAGAGGTCTCCAATTAATCAGATCAAAGTAACGGGAAGTGTCCATGACTGTCTTCATACAAGCAGGAAAAAAGTTCAACCGAAGGGCAGCAGCATTGGATCATCTTCCAAACAACCAGGAATGTCAAGCAATTGAAGAATATAAGTCTGAGTGTTCTAAAATCAACATCACTATGTTAAGACAGGTTCAGATGTATTCGTAAAATCAAAAAGTACTTCAAAGTTAATGGCTATTCAAAATCCCTACAGGGCATGACTTTGTACTCTGGAGAACCAATCTTTTTCTAGTCATTAAGTAAGTCATATTCAACAAATCTCACAAAGACATCCAAGAATCCTAGCAACAGTTGAAAAATGTCCTTAGTTACCACATTTTCAGGACCATTAGGAAGAAATTATATTCAGTTATCTAACACAGCAATGGCATCTGCTCTTCATCTGTTCATCTGATAGCTCCATTACTGCTCATTCCACATTAGGACATGTTACTTATTTCTACAATGAGCATAGTCCTCTGATGCTTGTAGCAGCAGGAATGTTGTCTAAAACACAGTGTTCACTGAAATTGCCCTAGATATCTTTACTGGAGAAAAATAACTCTTTCTGCATTTTCTGGGCAATGGTCACTTTTCCTATCCACAGTCATGCTACTAACTTTGCTTTATGCGAGAGCCAACTGCATTCTGTTCCCCATCAGTGTGGCCCAGTCTCAAAGTAGTTCCACAGTATGGACATTGGCAAGGGGAGGGGGGGGGGCGAGCTACATCTTCCAGAGTCTCTGCTCACATACTCGTAGATAAGTGCTAAATAGATACCTGACAGAGGGTCAGTTGCAGAACAGTTTCCTCATGTGAAAAGCATGAATGTCATGCTTGTTATCCTCCAATATTATCACATGTGCTCATTCATTATCCAGGGCTCTTCCACTGTGCTGTCAGCAGCAGCAAAGAATGACACCATGCAAAAGGAAAAGAAACTTAATTTTCTTGAAAGAATTCCATATCCTCTCAACAAGAGCACTGATGGTACACAGTTACTCAAAGAACTAGCAGCACATGGTTCACAGGTAGCTCCTCAATTTTACTTTAGGACATTGTATCACACTTATTATTGCACAGAGCCAGCTAAAGTCCCCAGGAATACGCATTCGCCAGCACTGAATATAGTTCAGATGCACTACATTTCAGAAAAGTTGGACTCGATGAACACAGTTCAAAAAATTTCATCATATGAATTTGTGAACTCAGGATAATTTTGTCCGTTTATATTTGTTATTAAAAAGAGGGAAGAAATTCATTGAAATAAATTTGTGCAGACATTAAAGACAAAAGGGACAAAATTTCAAGTGTATAGATGTTAAAATGAATGAGCTCAAGACATTTTTTTCTTTTCTTTATGGCCTTATAATTCATAGCTCACCAAGAATTTCATTTAATTCAAACTCTCTCCTAAAACTGTTCAGCAACTAGAACAGAAAATTTCAGGTTTCCAAGTTAAAAACTATTGCTGGTAACAGTTTAAAGTTGCAGATGTTTATCTCGTTGCATGATCTTGCTTTTTGAATATACAAAATATCTGATTAAGGAGCTTATACTCGCAGGCAACACGTCTTCTTACCAAATGTTCAGTGTCTAGCAGACCTGGAGGTGAAGCTGGGCCAAACAAGTCATCTAAGTTTACTGGTTTCTGTTTAAAAAGAAAGAAAACTTTAATATACAGGCCCATGCACAAAGTTGACAAAATGGCTTTCTCTTGCCCCAATACGCTCTACTTCCCCACCCTTAAAAAGGCATATCAAAACTTTAAAAATTTAATTTAGGTTCAGATACTGACTGTTTCCATATCATCCAATGAAACAGTAAATTAAAGTTTCACAACACATTCAGTTATAAGATGATGTTGCTACATTATTATTTTTTTAAATGTCCCACAAGGTTTAGAAAAAAAAAGCCAACCACCAACCCAACCAACCTTGGGAACTGGTCTGGCCCTGGTTACATTCATGATTGCAGGATCATCAAGGTGAGACTCATTTTCAATCTCATCCTCTTCATCATCATCCACCACCAACTGATTGATGCTCTCCAGAAATTCCTGAACAAAAAAAATACACAAAAAAGTTTGTCAACTCATTACAGTTAACTGAATTACTTCTGAGAATAGGTTATCACATTAAAACATTTTCATTTGCAGATGTTATTGTTAATCTTGGAAAGCTGTGAAAAGAGAAAAATATAACTTTAAAATAACTAAAATCAATCAGCACCTATTGTCACTTTAAAAAACATATTTTCCCATTCGAACAAGCAGTATAAAAATGACATGTGCATCCCAAGTTCACTCAAGTGATTTTAGTCTGTCACCTGTATGTAGCGTACTTACTTCCTGAATTTTGAACACATCTTCATAACAGTCATCTTCCAAGTGTTCAACACGACTTTTCTTCTGCTTTGGTTTCAAAGCTTCGTCGTCAAGCTCCACCAGCCTATCATGGTGCTCTTCCCAGTTAAAATTTGCTGGAATTGAAATTTAAATGCATAATTATAACCAGGATCTTCGGCATTGCAACAGTGAACAATATGCATAAAAATTCATGTTAATTCTTTACAGGTTGCTTGATCTTATCCTTTTCAGATTGTTCTGAACATGTCAGATTGGTTTTGGTCAAACACACACAGTTGAGCATCAATGAATCATTTAATCACTTCCATCTATACTACAGATGGTACATGCAGGAAAATGTTAGTCCATGCCCCTTCTTTCTGTTATTCACATCACTTTGTTTTCCTGTGAAAGTGACTTTACTTGTGTGACCAACTCAGATCAGTTAGTGTGTTTATCTGCCCGTGTTATTACCATCTACGTGATGGGATTTGACATTCAAACCTTTCGTTCTAATGATGTGGAGATCTCCAGTGTTCTTACCTTTGATCTCTCACCATTTAGTCAGATGACAATGAAGAGACATTGGATATGGAGAGTAAAAGCAAGCTCATCAAGTGGAGTTAGTGATCTGTAGCTGATCAGCATGCCAGCATTAGTGTGATGTCCATCACAATGCTAGTCAGGTGGAATTTTTTAGATGATAAAGGATTTCTTCCACCACTGAGACAACGTAGCATAAACCAAGTAGGCAAAGCTATGAACACCATCTTACTATCCACTGATGATTTTTAAAGTGAAGTTGATAGACTTAATGTCAAAAGTAATGATAGCGAGATTATTCAAGAAAATGAATAAGTATTGACTCCTCTGTGACAATAGTCAGGTGATCTTACTCTACATTTTTCTCTTTCTGCACTATAAACTGAATTTTTCCTTTCATTTTCTGGACATATTTCCTTTGGATTACTGAACTGTGTGCTAAGTCATGTGCTATTTTTAGTTATTCCGTGACTTTTTAATACGCTTTTAATTTTAACCAGGTAAGTGCATTTTATGCACCCATCTTGAAAATTATCTGAATGTGAAAGAGTTATGTACAAAATTCAGTACAATATTGGAAATTCTCTCCCTATTTATTCAATTAGGGATAGAAAGTTCATTCTTGTTTCATCTGAAAGAATTTTATTGCCATTCTGACAGTCTGTTTATTTCAGGTGCGACCAAAGATGAGGCAACAGGAAAAACCTAATCTTGTAAGATTTTTTTCTTGTGGGAATGAGCCTAAGAAAAATCATATGCAGCAGAACTGCATGATTTGGAATAGGCACTCTTCTTGGCAAACCTTTCCTGTCTTTCAAAGTCTAAGAACACTTGACAGCAGTGAGAAAGATGAAGGTGTGGGGTAGCAGCTTTGTCAACCAAACAAATTACTTAGGTACAGATGGTGGCTCAAGTGGTGGCTAAGATGCAAACCAGTCAAAAGTTACCTGCAAAACCACTACATGTATCCAGAAAACCATACTGGAACTCTTCATTTTAGATGTGAGAGGAAACCCATGTGTCCAGATGGTGAAGACGACAGAATAAATCATACCAGACAGGTACACCAAACCAAGCCAATCCAAGGCTGAAGTGTTGGGTAATATCCCACATTTTCCCTCTACTGTCAAAAACATGTTGATAATGTAGGAGCCAAAGACGAAATTTAACTGTAATTGTGGTAGATGGCATAAAAGTATCCTTCAAATGACAGAAGGAAGTTTATATGCCTACTAGAAAACTTGCAAATTTTTTAGAAATAGCAAGTGACTTTTCAATCACCCTGTAGATAATCTTTTTAACTCCCATTTTTAATTATAATTTATTTTAAAAATTCAACAACAATGAAGCTAAAAACATCAATTACATAATAACCTTCAGGCATTTAAAAAAAAAAAAAAAAAAAACCCTTTGGCTTTAACCTGTTCTTCTCCAGGGCTCTAATTCACTTTTAAGAAGCATTAAGAAAGGAATGAAGCTGTAAAATGAGTAATTAAAACTACCGAGTTTTAAACAAAGGGAAAAAAGTGTGAAATGCCAACAAAAGCTAACTCTTAACTCTGGGTTCACACAACCAGTCTAATAGCATAAACAATAACTGGAGCTGAATAATTTTCAAACATTAATCTAAGAAATAAAAGCAACTTCCAAACAAGTTTTTTTTTTCATTTTTCTATTCGATACCCGACTACTGAATAACAATAGCTTTTGACAAGCCATCTGATATTAAATGATTTCAGCTTACTGTCAGCAGAAGTACCAAAGGTTTCATCATTCATAAGATCAATGTCCTCTTCATCTTCAGGAGCTTCTATTAATTCATTTTCATATCCGTCCAATTCCCCTGCTCCGAGTACCTAAAAGATGATGAAAAAAACCAACAAAATTATCAGATTTCATCCAGTTCATTTTTACTGACCAAAACAAGATGTCCTTCTAGTGTAAATAATAAACAAACAAACATAATACACCACTAATTTTAACCCTGACATAATATAAATTAAAGTTGTATGTAGAATTCTCTAAATTACCTGATAAAATATTGAAATTTCTGCCCCTTCCCAATGGCTCCAAGAGTGATAACCTAATCACAAGTCTATTTATGATTTTATTTATTTAGATCTTCCCATTACAACTTTAGGAAGATAATTTCAAACTCAAATAACTTAAATAGAGGAGCTAGGAATTAATATCTGCAAAGCAGCAGAAAATCCAAAACTTGCAGATGGCCTATGTACAAAACACAGCCTATAAAAAGTTACAAGTTCATCAACATTACTTTTAGTTCTTGATGCCTGCACTCGTAGTCCAGGTGATGTCAAGTCAACTCCTTATACTGTATAGTCCATCCAACTTAGCATACCAAGGTTTGTGCTCACTTTCTTAACACCTGTGACATTATCGAATCTCATTTCTAAATCTAATGATAGAACGACTATTCAAGTAAATGGGATCCTGTCTACAGTCATGCTGAAAATCCACTCATTCACACACATCAAAGAAAACCCAACGCTAGATGTCCAGTTGCAGGGGCAGTGGTTTCTGAACTTTTCCCCTCAGTTCTCCTCATCAGTCAACCCGCTGAGGCAATATACAATTGTATCACAAGCAACAGTTTCTCCTCATTGATGTTATGACGAATGGTAAGAATAAAATGGACCCTAATAATGATTACTCATAATTTGATGTAGATACATATAATAAAAGATTCTAAATAGCATTTTACCCTAAGTGTTACTAACCACATGCCCCACGCAAAGCTGAACGGCTTAATCTATTTAATGCTTGATTTTCCAATATCCAACTGTTTTCCACAATCGAACTAATCTAAAAAATACTATTTCGGTGGAGCTCCCACAGATGTTGCAAAGTTCTTTCTGCCTTCCAAATTTCCTCATTTTCTTTGTTAACAGCCGATGGAACCTGGCAGCGCCGCTAAGATGTGCTTCTCTCACAAGCTACAGAACCGAGGAGGAGGAAGCAGCAGCAGCCACAGAATCACACAGCAGTAAAGGTGCAAGCCACCTGACTGCCACACAGGGGGGTGGGTGTGAAAAGAACGTGTGCACGGACATCCACAGTCTCTCTCTCTCTCCGCCACAACACAGCGATGCAGTTTGTCTGGTTGCCGTTTCCATGGCACAGGTAAACCCGGCTGTCGCTTCGGTGAACGACGCAATAGGACGGGAAGAAGCCATTAGAGATGACACGAGAGCGGTTACCTACTATCACTTTCAATTTAGCCCCAACCACCGGATTTAATATCAGTAATCAGTAAAAAAAAAAAAAAAAAAAAAAAAAAAAAAAATCAATGGAACTGTCACACGTTCGGTCAGGACCAAAGGAAAAAAAAAAAGACAGGTAAAGGTTCAAAAAAGGGGGGGAGGGGAGGAGGAATTCTAAAATAGGGAGGGAGAGAGGGGGGGATTTTTCTTTATCTCTGGCTTTGTTATCGTTAAATGAGTTTTTCCAAGAAAGTGAAGAGAGTCCGGATAGAGGAGGGAGGGGGGGCGAGGAGAGATAGAGAGAGGGAGGGGGATGACGGGAGAGGGAGATGGACATATATACTATTATAGATATCATTCCTCGATGGAAATTTAGCTTTATTATTTAAGGAATGGATGGAGATATATATTATATAGAGAGGAGCTTTGGAAATATCTATATTATATATATAGAGCGATGGAGATATATATATATAGAGAGATTCATAAGATTATATATTATTTATCTATCAATGGAATACTATTGATTGTAAATATATATATATCTAATTTAGATCTTTTTCTTCTGTATTTTTTTTGATGATAGATGGAGATATTTGGAAATATTATATATATATAGAGAGAGGGAGATGGAAAATATATATATATATAGAGAGAGGGAGATGGAAATATCTATCTATATAGAAGAGGGAGATGAATATAGAGAGGGAGATGGAAATATATATATATCTATAGAGAGAGGGAGATGGAAATATATATATATATAGAGCGAGGAGGGAGATGATAATAGAGAGGGAGATGGAAAGATATATATATATAGAGAGAGGGAGATGGAAAGGAGATGGACATAATATTATCTATATAGAGAGGAGATGGAAATATATATATATATAGAGAGAGGAGATGGAAAATAAATATATATATATAGAGAGAGGGAGATGGCAATATATATATAGGAGAGAGAGGGAGATGAAAAATACAATTATATCTATGAAGAGAGGGAGATGGAAATATATATATATATAGAGAGAGGGAGATGGAAATATATATATATATAGAGAGAGGGAGATGGAAATATATATATATATAGAGAGAGGGAGATTGGAAATATTACTATATATAAGAGAGGAGGGAGATGGAAATATATATATAGAGAGAGGGAGATGGCAATATATATAGAGAGAGAGGGAGATGGAAATATAATAAATATATATATCGAGAGAGGGGGATGGATATATATATATATTATACGAGAGAGAGGAGAGAGGGGGGGAGATGGGAGGAGAGAGAGAGAGAGACAGGGGGGAGAGGAGATTAATCAGTACTTCTCCAATTCCCTTCCACGCCGGATTGCCAGACATTAAATCCCATCATCTCGCATGAGAATATCCGCATCGCTTTATTACCCGTTTATTCCCCCCCTATCTCGACAGCAGCAACAATAACCAGCGCCAGGCTGGGAGAGGAGGGAGTCCGCTGGAGCCCTGATAGTGGGCCCGGGCTGCCATCGCGGCGGCGGCGGACACACGAGCCTTACACCGGAGCTCAGGTATTCTCGAAACACACCTGCCGCGCCTTCAATACTCCCTCCCTCTCTCTCTCTCCCGGAGACGGCCGGGTTGGACAGAATTCGAATCGAAGGGAAGAATATACTCACAGGGAAACCGAACTCCTGGTCCAAGCAAGAACCGTCCATTTTAGTCATATTGGCTCATCTTTTGACTCCCAACGCCTCGGGGGGGAGGCGGAGGATATATCGGGGGGAGGCCTGCGAGGGGGGGGGGGGGAGGATATTCTCGTTCTCGAAGCTCCTTCGCCCCGCGAATATATAAAGCGGTGGGATAATCGAAACTTCGTCCACTTCGGGAAAATCCATAATTATTATTTCGAAAATCGAGTTCGATTTCGGTGGTGAGGGCTCCGGCGTTCGCCCGCAGCCCCGCCTCGGCGCACCCGATTTGAGAATATAGCTGGGGAAAGCGTTGGTCTCTTTTTTCCGCCATGCTTCGTCCTCCATTTCGGCGAACAACGGAAACTACCGAGTAATGGTCATAGAGAGCGATTTCCAGCTCGTTCCCTTCTGAGACACCCGGGTTACTGTGCGCGATCGACGCCCGAGATGCGCCAGGGGGGTGCGGGCGCCCGCTGAGGAGCCGAAGCGTCCCTGTCCTCCGAAGAGAGCCAGGAGAGGGCCGCCGCGGCCGTTTTCGTCATGTCTGAAGTTGATATTTCCGAGGGCTTGCCGAACGATGACGATCCCGCCTTCACCCGCATCATCATCCCATCATCATCATCATCAGCAGCAGCAGCAGGAGCCGTCGGAGCCGGCCGGGGTGGAGGGGGAAGGCGGACGGCTCGGGGGGGCCCGTGCGGCAGGCCGCCGGCAGCGGCACGATCCCGCCCGACCAGGTCTTCGTGGCGACATCGCAGGGGCTGCTGACGGCCGAGCAGCTGCATGAGGCCGGCATCAAGACGACCCACATCGTCATCCACGACCAGACCCTGACGGTCGCCGCCGAGTCCGGCGCCTCCGCCTCCGCGGCCGGCCTCAAATCTCCCGCCTCCCCGCTGCCTCCCCCGACCCCCGCCACCCCGCTGAGCAAGGAGAAGGGCTTCAAGTACCAGTGGGACGAGTCCGTGCAGTCCCCCTACCTGCCTGTGAGGTGCAAGAACACAAACGGCGAACTCCACAAAAACAAATTCGGGTCAGGTAAGTTCTGAGTCTCTGTCCTTACTTACCTGAGCCTGGTGTTGGTGGTCCATCCGCGGCGGGTGGGCGGGGGGCGATCGTCCCTCTCACTACCTACTTCTGAATAAAACCCTTTTTTTTTTTTTTTTTTTCGGTTGTTGTTTTTCTTTAATTCGATCTGTCATCGTTAGTCTCCTGGTCCTCTTCCGTGTGAGGTCTATCTCTCTCTCTCTCTCTCTCTCATCACTGTTGTCATCATCATCACTGTTGTTATTATTGCTACTGTTTACAATGGACGTTCAAATGAAACCCGGCCGGATTCTATTAGGTAGATTCCCATTGAGGACGGGTTTCATCTGAACGTTTCCCAGTAATAGTAATTATGGTGATCTGTGACAAGCTGAGTGCCATCGAAGGTGTGCATGTTTGTTTGTAATTTAATTCGATTTGATCCATCCCTCCCTCCCTCCCTCCCTCCCCTTTTAAAGAGACGATTTTGTATTGTGTATTTTTTAACCTTTGAAATCTGTCTTGGAGCAATTTGACACCTGAATGAAATTGCAGCTAAGCCTGAGCAATGCCTGCCTCTATATATGTGCACATATTTCTTAAAATTTAAAAAAAAAACTGTTACTTACCAACTATATATATATACAGTATTGGAAATAATTAGGGATGGAAACGGGGGGGGGTGTATGCACAAATAATGAGTACTCGTAACTGAGAGATGTGATTCATACATACATGCACAATGCATTATTACGGGAAATATACCAAAACAAAATGAGTAATTTCCACATAACATTAGTATTGGGTACACGAGCACTTCTTGGCCTTAAACAGAGCTTGACGCCTTGTTTACATGCTCTCGTTAACAGTGTATGACTGCTGAATGTTGTTACAAATATATTAGCACTTTCCGTAATTCACCCAAGATGGTTCTGACTTTCTCAGTAGTCATATAACTCCGACTGGCCCCATTGATATCCATGTTAGGACTTTGTGCAGGCCAAAGCATCTTTGTGAGTGTTCCATCAGGCTGTTTATATTCCAGATAGTGTCTTTCACCTTACTGACCGTATGCATAGGGTCATTGTTCATGTTGAAAGATGAATCTCCTCTACCCAATGAGATGTTTTTCTGAGGGAATAGCGCAGTGGATGAGAACCTGTCTATAGCTGTTGCCAGTTTAGTATTACCTTCGTTTTTATGCAAAACTCCAACATCTTTAGCTGATATGCAGCCTTGCACTTGTACTGATCCACCCCCATGCTTCACCGACTGCTATACTCTACCCTGGTTTGCCTTTGGAAAAACTACCTATGATTACTGCCAAACAGTCCAAACGTGGACTCCTTTTTAAAGAGCACCTTCCAGGTTTGTCCATCCTACTGTTTCATTCCTTCTGCCAATTTTAGTCTTGTTGTTTGGTTTGCCCTTCTCAGCAATGGCTTTTGAGCAGATAGTCATCCACTGTGACCAGTTCTTGCTAATGTGTATTTTTCTGTTCTTAAAGAAGCATTAACGCTTGTACTTGCATTTGGTTATTTGCCAAGATCTCTACTGTTTTGTCATTCACTACATAGCGAACATACCCTGAAGTACTTAAGATCACTTTTGGAAAGTTTTGGCTTTCTTTGTCAAACGAGTCTATTGTGAACAGTACCAGTTTTGCATATCGTATCATCCTCAGAATCTACATATGGTTTTTGAAACGAAGAAGCCTGGCTGCAATCTGCCACATGGAGTAGCCTTAACCAGCGAAGTCTTTGATTTATTAACGCATAACTGTACTATGGATCATTTCATTTTTACATACGAGATGTGATTCTGTCACGTCTTTTGCATTTTATATGCAGTTTTTCCTCTGTTATATGCATTATATTTTTAAATATGCAAAGCTGCAACTTAGTGTGTGAAATCCCCAGATTGTACAGGTCTCGGAAAACTTCTGTTCTTTTTCATCCCTTGTTTTTTTATTTCTTTTGTGCACTGATTAAACCTTGGTTGTCATTCTTTTACTACCTCATTCACATATTATTATTTTTTTTTACATGATATCACGCCTAGCTATTTGTGTGTTTATGAACTCTGCCTTTAATATTGGACCGATTTTAACAAGTAATGACTATTTTGAAAGCCACAAGGCCACAGTCAAGATAATGTGATAATATTGCATTTTGCTTTGTTGACTTAAATGCTTAAAGATGCATATGAGTTGTTTACTGAAAGCTTTATTCTAACCTAGTCACTATAGAGGGTGCACGAATTACCTGATAGAATTCTTGCATTTGTTTATGCCCTCAGGTATACTACCACATTTGTTGACCTTGGAACCTGGATCCAACAAAGGGGCTCTATAACGGTATGAAATTAACCATTAAGACCTTACAAACAAATGATTTGGATGCTGAAATTATGACAGGTCTATTTTGTGATACACTATTCTTTACACCACAAATTATTCTATCTCCAATTGTCACAAATTTGCCATTTTGACTGAAGGGGAGGCAATTTTCAATACAACTAGACTTTGCAATGGACATTAGACAGGGGGTAAGGAAAAACCCTCCGATTGAGTTGGGATTTGTCTGTCAAAACATGTATATAGTGATGGTCGGCTATAGTTGCCTGATCTTGCTGTTCCAACTATGAATCAATCTAAATTTTAGAAGCAAAAAAAAAAAAAGGGAGGGGTGAGCATGGAATAGATAAAATGTTTATCATAGATGATAATTTGCTGCTATATGGGTATATATACACGTTTATACTGTAATTAATATACAGGGATTACATAACAGACTAAATAGTTTCACTTAAAATTTATTAAAATTAAAATTTTTTAAATTCATTTTTTAAAATTGTTTTATATATATAAAAGTTACCAACTTCATTAGTAAAGCTATCTGATTACATGAGCATGATTATTCATAACCAATTTCATTTCATTTAAAAAATAGATTAATCCAAAATGCTGTCAATTATTAACATATTTAAAATAAAACAGATTTGAATGATAATTTAAGAGAAAAATTCTATCACTACTTTTTAAATTCCAATATGGTTGTTCCAGCAAATCTAGCTTAAAAGGTTTGTAATGTTGATGATGATGATGTCTTTTGTAATATTAATGTTGCATTATCCTAATCTGTGCAGATGAATTCTTATGAAAACTTAAAAAAAAAATAGTTGTATTATGACATTCTACCACAAGATCCTTTTTTTTTTTTTTTGTCTGTCATGATTATTAGACAGATTTATAGGGAAACTAACCCAGGTGACGAGAAAATAGATTTTTAAGCCTGTATAGAAGCGATGTATATTTAATTAGAACAAGAACAAGCAAGGATGACATACTGACAATTTCTGCAAAAATTCTGAAGGAAATCTTTTAACAACAGTGTTTCACTTTGAGCCGTAAGTTCACATGCAGTAAGTAGGCGAACAGAAGAGAGGTACAGAATGGACCCTAATCTGTTGTAGAATTTATTGGAAACTATACCACCCCCGGGTTGTCACTTTGTCTGATACTAGTGTGCAGGGTTACGGTTTGAAAACATTCAGCTATACGTATATTAGTAGATCCCTTTTTAGTTTAAACATAATATCTGTTTAGGTTTTCATTTCCATTTGTGTTTATTAGTGAAAATTTTGCTACTTAAGTTAATGAAACACCGTAGTGGAGGTAATGCACCTGTTAATCATCAGCCTAGCCTGTTAGTAATTCTCGTATTACAAGGGTTAACTCATTTGACCAGTGGAGGAAAACGTCAGGGTGTTTCATGACTGAATTATGCATGTTTTACTCTCTTTTTTTGTATTTTAGTTGAACAAAAGTATTCCGACAAAATGTAGGATTGATTGACTAAGCGCTTTCTGTTTTTTTTACAGAATTGGTCATTCAACTGATTTACTAATTAACTCTCGAGTGTTCGTGCAGTCGTATGTTGTTGATTACGGCATATCTCCCCGCCCATCAGAAACAAACAAAACTGCATTGTGGTGTCGTAAAAGTCAGAAATACGTAGAGAAAACCGGGAGGAGGTAGAGGCTGGTTTTGTCTCATCTTCAATTTAAAAGAAAAGAGCTGACCTCTAGGTGGCGGATCTGAGTTTTATTGCGTAATTCTAAAATTTTAAGATTAGGCACATTACCAACTAACTTATTGATCTGTCAGCTTTATGCTGTTTGCATTATGATGAATAAGTGCATTTTATGTTTACTCTGTCATTTTGTTATTAAAAAAACTGATTGATTATCTCTGTGAAATGATCTGAAAATAGAACTTGCCTGCGTCTTGTACCGCAATTATAATTTTGGCCTTATTTAGCTTTTCCTTTTTTTCAAAAACTTATCATGTTACAAGTTGCAGGGTAAATAAAGCAATTGCTGAAAAAGATTAGACTCAGTTTGAATTAGATTTATAATGGTTTTTACAGATTAACATGCCATAAAGTAAATAAACTGTTCTTTGACAAACTAGCCATTTGTCAGGAAATTTGAAAATTTGCATCTTTTCCTGTTTGTTTATTTACATCCTTCCCCGACATTACAGAGTCTTGCTAAGGTCAGTCAGGCTGCTTTTTTTTTTTTTTGTTTTCTCCAAATCTTATGTATTTTTTAAAAAATCCACCTTAGATGCAAATTGCACACAACCCATCAATTTATCTGGATACTCTTTGAGAAACTGTGGGTAGCTAGTTGTTGCGCTAGTCACATTAATGAACACGTGAGAGAGAGAGATGAAGAGAAAGAGAGATGGAGAGAGAGAGAGAGATATAGATGAAGAAAGGAAGGGCGAGATGAAAAGAAAGAGAGATTAAGAAAGGAAGGGAGAGATAAAGAAAAAGAGATGAAGAGAGAGAGAGAGAGATATAGATGAAGAAAGGAAGGGCGAGATGAAAAGAAAGAGAGATTAAGAAAGGAAGGGAGAGATAAAGAAAAAGAGAGATGAAGAGAGAGAGAGATATAGATGAAGAAAGGAAGGGCGAGATGAAAAGAAAGAGAGATTAAGAAAGGAAGGGAGAGATAAAGAAAAAGAGAGATGAAGAGAGAGAGAGATATAGATGAAGAAAGGAAGGGCGAGATGAAAAGAAAGAGAGATTAAGAAAGGAAGGGAGAGATAAAGAAAAAAGAGAGATGAGAGAGAGAGATATAGATAGAAAGAAGAAAGGAAGGGCGAGATGAAAAGAAAGAGAGATTAAGAAAGGAAGGGAGAGATAAAGAAAAAGAGAGATGAAGAGAGAGAGAGATATAGATGAAGAAAGGAAGGGCGAGATGAAAAGAAAGAGAGATTAAGAAAGGAAGGGAGAGATAAAGAAAAAGAGAGATGAAGAGAGAGAGAGATATAGATGAAGAAAGGAAGGGCAAGATGAAAAGAAAGAGAGATTAAGAAAGGAAGGGGGAGAGATAAAGAAAAAGAGAGATGAAGAGAGAGAGAGATATAGATGAAGAAAGGAAGGGAGAGATAAAGAAAAAGAGAGATGCAGAGAGAGAGGGGGGGGTTGGGTATGGGGAGCATGTGGAAGATTTTTGTATTTAGTTCCTAAGTAGAATGGACCGTTTAAAGAAAAGCTACCTACTTCAGAAAGAAACATTAAGTTACATCGGTGCATTTTCAGCCGACACACCACATGTCTAAAAGAAGAAAAATGTGGATGGAAATGCATTCTCACACTGAATGTATACCAATAAAAAGAAATCCTGATTGATTGGTCGTCTTTTTATTGAATGTGGAAACTTGTAATGCAACAAGCTATTTGTTGAAAAGGGTAATCAATCACTGAAAATATTGGTGGTGAGGGGGAGAATACATAAACACAACGTTGCAGATAGTATCGTTTTTGTCCGAGAACTTTTCCAGCTCCTAATCATATTAGGCTTCCCCACTAGTTTTCCATATTTAGACTCTGCAGCTGATGCGTATTAAGGATTCTTGACCTTAATTTCTTAACCTTGAAACACACGGGTGGTTGACGTGTTTAATTAACTGTCATGAATTAGTTAGAAATTAGTAATTTTAGTAGAAAAAAACGTGTAAGCACGCACTCATGTACAGGGCTTGAGCATGTAAAGATTTCATCAAAGTAAATGGAAATCTTGAGAAAGATGCTATTCTAGTTGTCGAATTAAAGGAAATAATTACAACTTTATTTTTTTTTTTTTCTACAGAAATGAAAATGTAGTTTAATGTTGCTTTTGCGTGTGAAAAGTAATGGCTGAGTAAGAAAAGTGATGATGGCAGTGGTTGGGGTCGGCGGAGATTTTGTCTTTTTTAGTTTAACATTAGATTTTCTTGGCACACTTTATTTTTATTGGTCATACAGTATTACAGTAATTTTCTGATGCATTTGTTATTTGGATTTAACAGGCGGAAGAGGAAAATGCATAAAGAATGGAAATCTGTGGTACACACCTAATGAGTTTGAAAGCATCAGCGGCAGAGCCAGCAGCAAGGGACTGGAAAAGAAGCATTCGCTATGGCGGTCGCACGCTGCAGTGTTTAATAGAAGATGGAATCCTACAGCCACACGCCACATCCTGCACCTGTGCAGCATGCTGTGACGATGAGTCTGTTGTAAGTGTGTGTTTGTTTTGTTGTTGTTGTTGTTGTCTGCCATTAGGTTTGGAAATGATGAACAATGAAATCATTGAACTAAAAGTTCATCAGTTAAATAAATGCAAGACATAATCTAAAACGTGTGCACTGCAGAGACAGTCCTGTTATCCTGAAGAAGAACAAACAAGCCATAGGTGATTGTTGTATGTCACAACCAGGGTGGTGCAACGGTTAGATGTCATGGTTGAGGAGCCAGAGTTCATTTCCTGCTAGGTCAGACTTGGTTTGGCATACTTTTCCATCATGCTTTTTCTCTCTCTCTCTCTCTCCCCTTCATCAGCCAGCCATGCAAGTTTCCTCCAGGCTCACATTTACAAATGAAGAGATTTTTTTAGGCCTTTTTGACATGCAAGGTAATGGCAACTCACTGCACTCTTTCTTGCCATAAGCCATAATGCAGTCTGCTGCATCAGCGGCTAATCATCAGCCCTATGATGAATGCCAAAGACAGACGAACTAACATACCGGTATCATATTGATAGCACAAAACCATAAATATCACTAATGGTTAACAGTTAAATTATTCTCCATGTCATTTACCCATATATGACAAACAACAGCATGAGATACTTAATACAAAGTTGGTAGCCTGAATAGTGTTTTTTTAGGCAGATATTGTTACATTTGATATTTTGAATTGGATGGAAAATATTAATTTACTTTTTCAAAAATCTAATACTGGTGCATTATCCAGCATTATTGTGCAGATTATAGGTTGATTTTTTTTATACAACTGCTTCCAGTTTGTACCCGGAGAAGGGGATAGATTTCCTTGATTTAACCATTCATAATGAAAGCAAGCTTGTAATTGTTGTACCCAAGCCATGGTGCATGTTGATTTGTTTGTTTTTCCAACTAATCGTGTGTCCTATAGTGAATTTTTAAATAACTCATTTGTCAATTATGCCAGGTTACAGGATTTTGGTTAATTGTTTTGTCTTTACGAGTTTATCACATAAAGAAAATTAATGATTGGCCGATTGTATATGTGAAGAACGAAGTAGCCTTCTATCCAGTTATGGATGTCTTCTCGAGTTTATATGTTTCGATATCAAGACTGCTTCAGTAACAGCTCATATATGTATGTGTGTATGTATGTATGTCTCTCTGTGTGTGTAAGTGCGTGCACAGAAAGGAGACATGTAAGAAACTTCTTGACTCATTCCCAGCATTGTTTTGTCGGCTGCTATCTCTTTAATATTAGTAGCTATTTCTGAATTTCTCAACTGCAGTTGTTTTTCACTATTGTAGACTGGGCCCGTTAGATTGTTTGTCCCGTACAAGAGACGAAAGAGGGATAGTGAGAGTGGACCCCCTTCTCCACTGAGCAAAAAAGTCCGGCCAGGTGCGGCTAAATCTCCTACAGTTGTGCCTTCGTTGCCAAAAGAAGGTAAGATGAATATCTTATCAGGAACCGATATGAAATAAAGACAAGAAATATAAATCAGATAATCTTGCCATTGTTTTTTTTATCAAACATCATGGCATTGTACTGCTGCATCAAGAAGCACTATAGACCACAACTCATTTGTGCATAGTTATTAGAACCCAAATTGATTGAAATTTATGCATTTAATTATTTTTTAATCTTATGTACTTGGATATATCTCTCTCATATTCTATTTATGGTCATATAAAAATCAAAAGAAAAGAGCTAATTTCAAATAGGAAGGATTGTAGAATGGCATCCAGATGAAAGTCTGAACAAGCCATGACATATAAACTGAAGGAAAGATCATGAAATCAATTTTGAATGAAAATTTCCAAGAAAGGTAACCTGCTTTACCAACATAAATATTAACTAGATCATTGTTTCATTTTGTTATAGTAAATTGCAGGAAAGTGTCTATTGTCTGTCAGGTGTTATGCATAAGAGACCCACCTTGCCTGTTTGAAGAATTTTGTGTGGGTGAGCTGATGTTAGAAAACTCTTTCACCTGTTGGCCATTTCTTCAGATTGTAATGGTGTAAGAAGAATTCATTATGATCTGTAGAATAATGAAAAGATATTATTTAGAGCAGTAAAATAGTGGGTTTATAGGATTTCCCAAAAAAAAGGTAGTATCATGTGGTATGCCAAAAATGTGAACAATCAACCTCTCGGATCATCTTTTGTTTGCTTTAAAAATATTTAGTGGCTTTATTGCATCATTCGGCCAAAAGAGGTCATGAAAATAGGAGGATGGCAATGTCCCTTCTTATTCAGTCAGATTTCTGACATAAGGGCAGTGGTCAGTTAGACTGGTTTGGCTGAAGTTTTGAATTAAATTCATTCAAGCATCTGCTGGGGGAATGTTCTTCAGCATCAAGTTTATCTTTGTGACTGGCAAAAACTTCAAATATTTTTACGGAAGTGTACGAGTGCAGGTGGGCATGAGTGTGATCTTTGGCCTAACATCTACAGCAAAGATAAAAATTCCCTTCTCTGTTAAATTTGTGAGAAAAATCACATTCGTCATACCACCGAGTATTAGAACAAATTTTTGCTCACCTTATCTGACAGTGTTTTTCTCAGAACCCTTGTACATTTTTTAGTTTGTCCAGTACTTCTGACAAAGTATTGTACTATACTTTCTTCAAAACTATAACAACAGATTGTACTACTGTGCCTGGTCAATAAGGAAATAAGATTTTATACCTCTAATTGTATGTGTGTGTGTAATATTAACGTTTCTAGAAGTCTTTTCACTAGTTTATTTTATTGCTCTCCTTTACAGTGGTTGTGTCGATAGCCAGCAGCGGAGCTCTGGGTCGGCCCATAACAGTCAGCAGTGCAGAGAACGGTGAAACAGTTCACATAGTATCAGCTGATGCTTCAGGAAACCTCATCACACCGGGTGGTGAGTTAGTTGTCTGGTCTTACTCAAAACATTTCCTTTGGTTTTCCCAAACTGAGTAAAAGAGAGCTCAGGGTGATAATCGGGTTGGAAAATAACTTTCCTTTTTCAAGTTTCAAGCATGCTTTATATGTAATGTAGAATTACTCGTTTTGATGTATGTAAAATGGTGTGAGTGATTACATCAGTCTACATCATCATCATTTACTTATACAGTCGACCCCCATGTAATCGCGGCCCCGGTTATTCGCGGAATTTCCCTTAGAACCTAACTAATAATTATTCGTGGAATCGCAAATATCTTCCGCAATTTTTTTATGGCTTTTATCGTGGCAATATATATTTTTTCATGCTTTTTAACACTAAATTATTAATAACAATATAATTTACTAATTTTGTAATATAAATACTAACGTAAATTCAGCAAAATATCAATATAAAATAAACGCTATTGGCTGGAGGTTTGAAAGTAGCCAATCCGAGGGCGTTATTCATTTCTCCTTGCTGCTGATTGGCTGCTGCCCACGAGGCACTGTCTCAGGCAGATGCAGCCCAGCATCATCCCAGTTTACCGAGTGTAGTGTAGCTATCTCGAGTGTTTCTCTGAGTGTTGTGTGTTTATTAAATTATTATTATATATTTACTTATATTTTTTTATTATATGTTACGTTATATTTTGACGTTTATAGTCATTTTTATGGACCACGTCCAATATTCGCGGTTTTTCACTCTTCGCAGGTGCTCTAGGAACGTAACCCCATGAATACTGGGGGACAACCGTATTCACCTTTAAGTTTCGAAGGTTTTTCTGATTTAAAATAGTTAACACTACTGTAAAGCATAAGCATTAATTAAATTTTTTTTTTTTTAGGAATTTGGTTTTTTTTGCTCTTTAATTAAAAGAATACTGTGTATAATTATAGTCATGCATTGGAGGGGAAGTAAGATTACTTGCGATCTCCTTTGTTTTACAAATATCTAAGTAGCACAAAACCAAGGACACCTGGAGAAAGACAACTAGCAAAATTTACATAAATCACTCCTGTTGTAACATTAGCATATCAATTAACCAGAGCCCTTGCATGCTTAACTGCTTCACCACATCACTCACAGTAATAATAGGAGAATATATCTATAAAATGTGTCTCAATGAGAATATTTTGTTTATTTTATTTTAGGGATCATTACTTGTGTACTTTTTTTCTTTTTAGTTTATATGCACGTGTACGTTGTATTTCAAAAAGCATCTTTAAATCTTATACACACACACATACTTACATCTTAAAAGCTGTTTTTACTGATGTTGGGAGACTAAATGTCTATTGTCCATAAGCTAGAAAATGTTTTTGTTTTATTAAAAATGGAATTTTATGAGATGAATAACTTCTGCAGTTTAAGAAGAATAATTAGTAAATATGCAGCTGAAGCAAATTGCTGTGGCCCAGCTGCCTTTATTCCTCCACTGTTCTAATCTTGAAAGTAGCATTCTGTAGGTCACCTTATTTCAATTTTATTTCTCTCTCTCTCTCTTTCCCCTCGTCTTCAGATGCTGTTGTCATGACTGCCTTGGGAAATGGGACCAAAACCACGTCTGCCACAGTGCTCACGATGGATGTGTCGGAACAGAAGCACTGGTGGCAGCTAGAAGAGGTGAGTAATGCCAGGTGACGTGCATTCACGGGAGCAGTCGTCATCAATGCTTGTTTACAACCTTTCTTGCCGTAATCTTTAACCGTTTTCCTTGGTTCACTGACCCTGTTAGTCTGCACAGCGCCGTCTAGCTCGATGGTCCACTTGTTTTTAAACGGAGGGGCCTTTCAAAATTCAGTAATGTTCCAGAAGGTCTGGGTAAAATGACAGCTAAATCTGGTGCTAAAAATGAACTTTTAAAAAAAAATTTATATTTATGTCTCGCTTTCATGACAAATGAGTCTAATGAGGATGGGATCTTCAGTTGTGTGGATTCTGGACAAAATTAGCTAAAAATAAACTAATTTGTTAATTTTAAATGAAAAAAAACAACAAAAACAATTTATTATTGCTTATTAACTCATTCATTTAAAATTCAAATTTACTAAGATGATAAAAAAATTAGATGAAAATCTAGTAATAGAAAAGATTATCAGGTCTGATGTTTTTCACATCACAAATATTTAAAAATTAAATCAAAAGTTTAACTTTTATGTGAACGGGGGGAAAAAAGTGAGAAAATGAGCTCTGTTTTTCACCTGATAGCTTTTCATTGTCAGGCGCCATGTTAGTTACTCCAATCCTCAATACATCGTGCAAATGCTGATCAGCCATGCATGGAAACAATTTAGATTTTAAATTTCAATTTTGAGAAAGTTTACTTGCACAGATGTGCACTGCCAAAAGCTGAAATGAACGCTCTTGGGAAAGTTTTGATGTTAGGGTAACTACTCTCTTGGAAAGCAGAATAAAAACTTAAGAAATTGATTTTTTGGAATTTTTCTATTAAAAAATTCATGGGCCTGTAAGTCAACCAGGTCTAATTGTAAGTCCTCAGGTGCATCATCCACTTCTGCTTTAAAAGGGTTCTGAAAGATCCATAGCTCTTTGCTGTGTTTGTGGAAGTCCTGTAGCATATAGTTGTTTTTCAACAAGCTTAGCACCTCTGTTGGTTTGGCAGAATCACAGTGATATTGTTTCTTGATGTAAAACTTTTGCAGCACCTAAAGAGGGCAAGGTTACCAACTTTTTATCTGTTCATGAAAAAGTTTGTTTAGCTTCAAAAGATTTTGTGTTGCTAAATGTATCACAGATACGGTTAACACGCTTATGTGATATTGTTGCATACACAGGCTTACAAGACACTTGGTTTGGGCAGAAGTCGATGCTTCTTGTCTCCCACTGCAATCAGCAGTGTTTCTTAGTCTTACCACTGTTATTAACAGCAAGACACACTAAATAGTGGTGCTCACAGTATGTCTCCTGCAGCTCCTGTCTTGCCAAAGGAATTTTCTTCTTTCTGTGGGTTCTATGGCCTGGGAACTCAGACTGTAGAATTTTCTGTAGAAAATACAGCATCAGGCCACTCAATCACCAGCTTGGTGGAGGTTTTCATTCATATAGTCGACTGTTTCTTATTGAAGGTACTTCGTTGTCTTCTTTTTCACCATACAATTGATGATTGCTGGTATCATTGTCGTCTTCTGATAATTCTATTTCCCTATTCATTCCATCATCTGGAATACTGTCAAGAATAAGCCTGTTGGTTCATTGGCTTTTAAATATCATCTCTTCAGCAGCATCCTCTCAACTTAATAAATTCACAAAATGACGTGAAAGCCAGTTGGCTCAAAGAACACAACAGAAATGCGCTCAGGTTAAAACAGACTACAAGGGAAGCAACTCTTGTGGGGGGGGGGATTGAGTATGGAAACCCGAAATGGTTTCACCTTTTACATGCCTGTATATCGTATGGCAGGCTCTAGTGGACAAAATTTCTGTATATGATATATCATACAGTGCCTAAAAGGTTAACAGCAGCAATGCTTTCTGTAACGTACTTCATGAACATGTTTTGCTGGTTAACAAAGTTAGTTAGTTTGTTTTTTTTTTTTTGAACTTCAATCTTCTCAAACTCACCATCGTCTTGTTGTTGTGATGCCCAACAGTCTCTTTACATATCAAACCCCGCACTGTTTTGACATCGCACCCATGTGATTGTTTGTCCACTTCTCTGAACATCCTGCCCTCAGATTCTTTTTTTTTTGATAAAGACACTACTTGCCAGTGTACTCCTTAAATGTTCTTACCAAAATAAATGTCAGTGCTATAGCCTCAAAGCGAATGTTGTCTGTCTGGATCTAGCACTGGTGGAGTGACCAAGATGGCGAAGTACGACCCATACCCATCACACACCAAGTAGAAGATGACTCAAGCCATGCTTTATTTTATTAACTCCCACATTTAAAAAAAACACAAGAGATATAACTAGAATGTGGAGAGAAAAGAAATCCAACAATAGTCAATACATATTAAGCAGTTTTTACAAATATTCAGATCTTTTTTCTGCTGAGAGTAGTATGTTATGCTATTTATTACTCTTTTCATCAATGGGCCATACTTTTGAAACCTGTAGTCTAGCTGATTACAGAAGCCTTAAGAAACAAGGCAGATAAGATATAGTTGCATTATAAATGTTAGTTGTCATGATACACAGCAATTATGATGCTATGTAAATTCATGAGGTTTGGACGATGTTCTGCAGCTAAGGATTTTCAAATTAACATTTATAGCTAAATTATGAAATTGATAGAGGAATGATTTTGTGTACAATGTCTAACAGTTTATACCATAGATGTTAGCAATGAAGAGATGCAGTTGCGGAATTCTGTCAGACCTTCTAAAAAAATTTTTTTTTTCTTTTAACTCCTGAAGGTTTTTATTATGATTTGTAGATGGCAAATTCACTACTACAGCAAGCACAGCAACTGAAAGGTATGATTGAGCATGCCAAGCACCACAGCCTTGTTACAAAGGAAACAGCCATACAACAAGTTAAGCTACAGCTAGAAAAAGAAAAGCAGGATGTGAGTATTAGTTCCCTGTTTTAAACCCCAGATAACTGGATATTATGTAATGTAGTATACATTTAAAAATCACTTATTTTGTAAAATATTTAAATAAACTTCTTTTTAATTCTAAAAACCCTAAATTAAATACTTGTAGTGAGAAGGCGATATTAAAAGAACTGCTACTGAAGCTGATAAACTATTTTTTTTAATATATTGAGTCATTAGAATCTGAACCCAGTGATCTAAAAATGATTAGCATTTGAGTGGAAGATATTTTTTTTTTTCAAACTTTTTACTCTTTTTTAAAGTTGTATTACCTGATGAATAAACTGCCTTTACATTGGCAACACAGTGGCCTGGCGCTGGAATGCTGAGGTCAAGGAGAGTTTGAATCCTGGTCGTGGACTGGCTAGGAAGGCTGGCATGGTTTCTCCTTACTGGCCAGCCTTATGTTTTCCCTGGTCAGAAGTGCCAGCCAGTGTCTACCTTGTAGATAGATGTACAGAGAAGAGAGAATTGTGCAGATCATAGATAACAAATTAGCAAATGTGAAGATGAGGACAATAATAAATATTTTAGGTTGTACAAAAAAAGTCTATCGCTGCATTACATAGACATTGTTAAACATAGAAGTTGTAATAAATTGGAAAGACAAATAAAAATCAAATTAAATATCTCTCTTAAAAAAAATGCTGTATATTAGTATTGTAATTAAGCTACAACTGATAGCCTTAATTTTAATTATTAAACAGGTTAATTTGAAAATTTTTGGAAATGAGATATTGCCAATGAATAATCTTCAACCGGATATCTTTTTAAATCTCTTGTCGTCATGGTCTTTTTTAAATCATCTTGATATAGTTTGATCCTGTGTACCATGTTTGAGATGAATATATTTTAGCATTTAGTCCCTTAAACTGACCATGCATGTGCCAAATGAAGCGTAATTTAAAATTTTTAAACCCTTTGCATGCCACCTGTATTATTATGAAACTAGTTGAGCCGTAGATATGGTGCCCCTTTTAAAATATTCCATGTTGCTCCTACCCCACATTTTTTATTAGAGAATGTCCTAATAATTAGAAAGAGGAATTTTTTCCTAATTTGTGTATTCCAGGCTTTGAACGCTGCTAGGATCGAGGCACAGATGAACCTGTCACGGGCGGTTATGGAGGAGCGCGCACAAAAGGACATAGCAGTCCAGCATGCACTGGCTCAAGCGCGTGCTGAAATGCAAGAAAAAATGGACAGTGTGACCGTCGTTTCGGACGACAAGGTCACGTACACCGTGGCCTGGACTCATCAGGCCACGCAGAGCAACATTGACAGCATGATGGACGGGGAAGTGGGAGACGAGCTGGACAAGAAGGACTGAAAGGATGGGGTTTTGAGGTGTTGTCATCGGTGGGAGCAGAATAGTGCCTCAAGAACAGTAAGCAAAAGCTGGTGATATATATATATATATATGACTGTCTTCACTGCACTCAGCCAGCAGTGATTATCCGACAAAGCTGTTTCAAATATTCCTTTGTATATATTTTATTTTAGATAAAAATTTCTTTAAAAAAAAAAACTCTAAAAATCAAAAAAAAAAAATTTAAAAAAAAATACAAAAGCAAAAAAAAAAAAAAAGAGAGAGAGAGGGCCCCCCCCCCCCCAAAACCACGGGTCAGTGATGAGACTGAAACGCACCAGGGGCGGTGATGTTAAGGGAGACGTTTGTATTTAATGATCAAAACAAGGAAGCTTATAAATAAATATTAAAATCAAGCAGATGAATAATTTGCTAAGTGAGTTTTTTTTTTAATTAAGTTATGGTTGCTAAAACCTTTCCCCCCTTTTTTTTTTTCCTGGTGGGAATAGGGGATGGATGTGAAATGAATAAAGTGAGGTGTGTTACATAATTTTATTGAGATTTGAATAGTTTTATAAATCAGATATATATAACTGGTTTTGAAAAATTGCAGAGATTATCTTAAATATTTATAAACATTAAAAAATTGCTGACTCTCTACTAGCATTTCTAAATAATACCATTGGCAGCTTTGCAGTCAGTAAACAAATCAATAATTGCTTATTGGTTTACAGCAGTTTCTAGAAGCTTCAGACAAGCTGGTTTCCCCCTTTTTTTTTGATTGCCAAGTTCCTGCCGATTTGAGGTGTGAATGTTGGTTCTCTCTCTCTCCACACAATGGCTTATTTTGAAAGCTCAGGCAGGTATTTCATTGAAAACAGCCCTTCAGGAGTAACGGGTCAGTATTGAGCTTATTGTATATCCCTTAACTTAGTTTGGCCCCATGGCAGCTGTGCCAGTGTCTTGATGGATTTTTAAACAAACACTCCAACTCTACCATTGTAGAATAATTTCCATTTAATGGGCTACTGCAGATTATATTAACAGATTGTTTAGGAAAAATAAAATAATTTTTTAAAGGGTTTAACATTCTATTTCTTTTTAATGGACACGCAAATGACCAATCAAGTGGTTTGTGTTAAAAAAGAAAATCAGCTGAGGCAGTGCTCGATATTTCAGAGAGGGTAGAATCTGTTTTAATATTGTAAAGTCACATTTAAAGACTGGTCACCAGTTTTAGAATTACAAAAACAATGGCGGTTTTAAAGTCGAACCGCAAAAGCTAACAAGGGAGAGAACTTAATTGCCTTTTAGAATGAAGTGCAATATATTTTATTTGAAGTACCAGATAAGTAGATACTTCTGAATTTAATCAGATCTTGAGAAACCTTGAGGGGTGGTGCCTGTGTAGACAGCTCACCTATTTCTGAATACTGAATGTCAATCATTTTCCTTGGACCAAATTTAGCAACTTTGTACCTGCTGTTTGCACAATTTTGTTGAATGTTAGACATTTTTCTGCAGTTTACTATGCATTGTTTTAACAGGTGGGAGGAAGATAGAATAAGTAAATAAAATATGAATATTTGTCATAATAAGATAAAAATCCACAATACTTTGTATTGTTGAAACTTCAACTTCTTTGTTATAAAACAGAAGTTTTCAAATGCAAGGTATGAAATCGACAAAGTCGTCATTGTATATAAATTTTTCTGGCAGCAACTGACTATAAACTGTAAACAAGAGATTTGTTTTATGTATATATTATACACATTACTGGTATGTCTGAAATTTAAAGTGCATCTGTATTAGCAGTGGAGAAAGAATTAAGACAAGGAAAAAAAGTATATTGGCATTACTTGCTAGGTAAACCCGGTTAAGATGTTATCATTTACGCATTTCAGCCAACGTTTATCTATGCAGAAAGAATATTTCCTTCTGTTCATAATTTTGTGTGGGTGTTATCTCATATTTTGTATAATGTTGATGAAATTTCTGTGATGAAAAAGAAAAGGAAGAAAAAATAAATTTTTTTTTTTAAATCTGGAAAAATAGTTGTTTTCTCTTCATGTAACGTGGGGAATGGTATTAGTTTTTTTAATGTCGTGCAGCACATTAAGAACCTTTTAGAGTCGGGAAACACTACTTTATCCAAAGTTAAAGTTGTACACATTTTGGAATCAAATGAATCAGACAATCTAGCTTTTGTTGAGAGATGTTGCACGGGCCACTTCTAGTTGGTCATGAGATTGTGGAAAGAAGCACTTGACCAACTCAGCTCCCTGGGATGTCCCAAATTGTGTTTGATTGGAATGAAGTCCAGAGATTATGCAGATCACTGTGTGAAGGTGTTGTGGGAGACAGCATTTACCAAACTTGACAGATGTTCAGCTAATCACACCTGATGAAAATGGGGAAACTTCAAAGCACAATTGCCTGTACTCTTGGTTGTCTGACAGACTTCTCTTGATATCTTGGAAGTAAATTAGAAGCTTAGCAACATTCTAAAGTATCTTACAGTACAAAAAAATATCAACTTTAGCTTTGACAAAGTATTTGTCTTCATTTACAGAAAATTAACACATGCACTTGAACCATTAAAAAGTCTTAATTTTAATTTAAGCTTTATATATATTCAAATAAAGAAAAATCAAAATTAGTCTTCTTTCTATCTTAAATTTTTTAAAAAGAGCAAAACATGAATAAATACATTTTAGTCCTAATGTTAAATGCAGACTGATAGTTGTCCATAAAGATAGGATTTTCCTCTTGGGTCAAAGACTACCACAGATGTAATGATCTCATCCCTGTATCTGGTACCCTTCCTATTGACAAGATGATCAGTTCTTTGGTTCAAATTCAGCTGTGGACTCTGCCCCCCCCCCCCCCCAAACCTGGAAAACAACCCTGCAGGGGCAGGAAGGCTCCTAAAGCCTAGTCATTCCTCCAGTTTCTTGTTACTGCATCTTTAATGCAGGTAAAGGGAGACAATAGAATAATTGCACAGTCTAAAACAAACCAATCTAACTTTACCCATAAGATTGAAAATAAATATTCCTTTATTTTTATTAGAATAAGTGCTTGATGTAGTACCTGCTATTCACATAAGATATTTAGTCAATTATTTTTATTCCTAGTGAAATGATGAAACTTAAAGTAATTTTGTGGGGGAAAAGCTGGAGTCACTTTAATCACATAACAAAGATAAGAAAATTCAAAATTGACAGCAAAAACTCTGTCAATAAAAGACTAACAAAAATTTCCCAGACAATGTGATTACATTAGAAAAACACACAGTAAAACCCACAACAAAATGGATACATCACACCACTATTCTTGTTCGTTTACTACTCATGTTCGAACCCCATAACTCTTCTATAGAAATATTTCAGCACATATCGTCTATTAAAGAATTTTGTAGACAGTAGCTGTAAATGAAGTGGGTCGCTAACTGAAAAATCAGCCATCTCAGGTCCAATCAGGTGTAGCCTACTTCAAATTCTTTGTTTGCCATTGATATACCAGCACCAACATGGCTCATTCATTCAAGTTTGCTCGTTGACACCTCTCTACTTACATATTTACAGCGTCCTATGGTGTTCGTTTGACACCGTCTGGCTTGGACGCGATTGTCACATTGTTGATCATGTGATACTTGTATGCAGCGACTGTATCTGATAGTTTGATAGTTGTTTGCATACTAAAGACAAAGCTAGATGCCATAAATCTGCACTTGTTGCCAAAAAAAAAAAAATTTGGTATGGAAAGAAAGTTGAGTGGGGACAAGCTGATCACAGACCCACCCAAGACAAAAGCTGCTACCAGTGGAGAAAAGAAAAAAAACAGAAGCCATAGAAAAACATGGGATAAAACTGTAAACTCACCAGATTTCCGTGCAAGTGCTGGAAGTTCGTAACCGTTCCACAAATGCAGACTGAGACAAAACTGCTACATGAAAATCTGCCTCAACGAGGAGGAATAAGTGGAACATTCCACCAATGTCTCTATTCATTAGCTGTTTACAGGGCAGTTCAATTGCATGAGTTTCTTCTTCCTGTGCCACTGACAAAGCAACTGAGAGTAAAACTGCTCTGGTTTAAGGATTTTTTGGAAAATATTTTTCATTCTTTTCATTACACACAGATCTTTGCTGTCTGTCTGTCATCTATGTTCAGTGTAACTTGGTGCTTGCTGTCATTCAGTTTACTTCCCACACAGTAATGAATGAGACCCCATTTTAACTCCAAAATTTTCCCTGCAAATGCCCAAACAGCAACTACACCAAATACAGAATTTCTGGGTATTATTAGAAAAATTTATTTCACCATAGTCTTGCACAACCCTCCTTTTTTTAAAAAAATTTATTCTAATCAATTCAAAAAAAGGAGAGATAGATCCAGTTAAACAAACTGAAGATTTGTACTTCAGCTATAATTATAATAATAATTATAATAAAAAAAAATTCTTTCGACAATAGTGTAAGCTTTGCAATTGCTGGCAAACAGTAATCTTAACGTCTGTACTAAAAAAAACAGCTTTTAAATATTTTATTTAAAGGGGAGGAAGTCAAAATACCAGTTCATTTCAGACTTTGACCAACAATTTAAAATACACTGCATGAGCTTATCTTCCAAAGATTGTTTTTGACCTATTAAATGCAAGATGAGAAATCTCTCAATGTTGGGCGGCTCAGATAGCGAACACACACACACACTTTAGCCCGGTCTTACCTTTCTCAGCAACTTGGCTGAGATGTTGCAAATCTCGTTGCTGTTTTTTTTAAATTAAATTAAATTAAATCTTATCAGAAATTTTTAATAATAAATATGAAGTTAAAAACAACAAAAATAAGTCACTTGTAGTTTTTATACTTAAATGCCATCAAATTGGAAGAGATGAAGGAAGATTCAATGAAAAGAATCTGCAAAAATGACTTCTGGACAGTGCTCCTTCCAAAACTTCTAATACGCATTTAAAGACTGGGTGCTCACAAAATTTATGCAAGATTTCTTTTAAATGTTTTAGCTAATGCTTATATATAAGAACAAATAAATCTCAAGTATTTACCTGCAGCAGTAATGAAAAAAAAATCTAAAAAATTTTTTTTCTAAAAGTCAAATAGCAACATTTCTTCTCCTTTTCATTTATGAACCCTCAGATAATTGCTCATATATATATATATAAAATTCAGATGGCTGATGTTTACATATTGTAATTTTCAATAAATATTTGGACAATAGAAGATATTTGTAAGACTTCATTATTTTACATGAGACAACAAAACTTAAGCTCATTAATCTCTTGAGAAAGAGAGCCAAAGTTACAGAAGCACAAACTTATTTTTGGAAGTAGAAGAGTGATCTACTCATCTAGAACATCATCAACAAAAACAAATGTCCACTGCACAACATCTTTCTCACAGTGTGGAGCAAAATGATATTTCATCAAATAAGACAACAACAATAAAAAAGTCTTGCTTCTAGATTAATGAACACAAACAAAAGTGGTCTATGTCTCAAAATGCACTGTAGAACAGGTTAAGTTGGCACTTGTTAGAAGGAAAGAACGGTAAACTTTTTTTTTGTTTTTTCCTCCCTCAAACATTACACGTAACTTTCTAGATACATTGTAACTGAAAGTTTGTATGATATATATATAAAGTAAATACCTGGACAAACAAAATTGCAAATCTTAAGGTGAATATTTGATCTCAGTTTCATGTAGCTGCTTTGTATAAACAATAAGCTAATTTCAGAAATACAAAAGTTGGTATGTTTAATTTAGTTATCTCTCTTGGAGAATTTCCACAAAAGAATGATTTTCTTTGCTTATGTAATTTAAAAAAAAAAAAAAAAAATATTTAGTAGCAAATACTTTGTAATGTAAAAGAAAAAAAATTTATAATAAAAATGTAACTATATATATAGCATGTATTTCACATACTTACATAGAGCATGTATTTCACATACTTATATATAGTTCAATAGTGACAATACACAAAAAAAGCAACACCACTTGCAGTTTACATATTGTTAAAAGAAATGTAATACGACCTAGCAGAGAGGCCTTGTTTATAAAGTTTCTTCATCATTCACAGCCAGATCAGAGGCTCCTCCAGTTATGCTTGCCATCTCTTCATCAGAGTTTTCCTCATATGACATCTGTGGGGATAATCTGTAACCCCTATAGACAAATGAGGCCAGTTTACCCGACGAGGCCAGCATAAGTCCCAGATAAGGGGGTGAAGGTTTCATTGGTCTTGAGATGTATTCCGGATGGAATTGGACTCCAACAAAGTATGGGTGATCTGCCCAAAGGAAAAAAAAAAAAAATTTTTTTTAAAACAAACAAACTCTTAGAAATTTAATATTATTAGAATGGTAAGTTCTCAAGACTTTTTCTCAGCATCGCATAATGCTAAGGTAAACTCTAAACTAAATACAAACCTCAGTTATATCCATAACTTATGGTGTTTTATTCCTGTCTAAAAGATTACACCAACACATCGAATTTTCTGGTTGGGGATTTGCTGAAGTTCATTAAATAAATTAGTGGGAAAGGAATGAAGTTTCAACAAAACTAAACCTCCACTAGAAACTACAGAAAAGAAAAAAGGTCTAAGATATTCTTTTAACTTCATTATCATCATTATTAATGTATATATATATTTTTACTTCAGAAAGGATCACTGAAATCCACTTGGTTTTAATTTATATCACTACTGTTTATGATTCAGTTTCAACAATAAAGTAATTAAACAGACTCTTATCAATACTTTGAAGGCTACCATATTGCATTTCTAAGCTCTTCTGAAACAAAGAAATAATGGCGGTGACGGAAACCGGGCCTGAAGGGGCACAAAATTTCCTCTGGCGTATAAATTATAATGTCAATTAATAACTATCCACAGTAGTTGTGAAAGGTCTTTCAGCAAGCTGAAATTAACTATGACATACTTGAGAACTCCAGTGACTCAAGAACGACTGAGTAACTTGGCAATATTAAGTATTGAAAAAGACGTACTCAATACCTTAAATTCTGATAGTTTGATTGATTCATTTGCAGCAGCAAAAGCACAAAAGGTTCGTATATAGGGTAACAATGAATACCAGAATGCTCCTGTACAAGATCTAGTTAAGTATATGCACGGTTTTGTAAACCAACAGAATCTATTTGTAAACTTTAGTAGTATTTCATCAGTCTGTTTCGTAATACATGTACACCACAAATGACTACGTTCTGCATGCTTGAAAGATTAGTCTAGCTATGTGACTGAACGATACTGGATGAAATAAATATCAAAATGGTTTACAATTTAACAAATTATGTAAGTAAACATAGTAGGCGATACCTCATTAGTTCCAGGTTTACAGTTGTGAAATTGTGACTTTAAATTAGCTCTTTATAAGGCGGTGACTAATTCTTCGTGATTGTCATTAAGTGGGTAATGAGTCACAAACAAATAATCAAAACATTTCAGAGGTGGGGGGTGCCAAAAGGGTCTTTGCTCCCTGGTGCTGAGAACCCTTGCTACACCTTTGGCATGGACACCTTATGGCTAACCTTTCACAGTTGAGACAATCAAGTTACTTTTAATCTCCTTGGCAGGAGAATTATGGCATTGTCCATAGGTGTTTGAAAAATATGTAACATTTAAATGAACTGTATCTTTTTTTTTTTTAAAGTTTGTTATAAAGTTAACCCTGTTTATCCAAAAAATTCTTTAGCACATGGAATAATAGAGCTAACCCATGCTGGTACTAAGTCGTTTCTTTCAGTAAAAACTGACAAAAGACTACATGACATCACAAACAGGCGACAGTTCTCATACACAGTAGAATTTTCTTACAGAATGTGTACTGATTGTGCCTCTCAACCTCACAACTCAGCTTTAGGGTCTTAAAAGACCACATCAAACCAATAATATCTTTTAAAATAGCAGTCATTTAATTTTTGATACTTTCTTCATGCTGAACAACAATCCCCAACATCAGATATCACAGTATTTTACATATAAAGATCTTTGTTTAATACAATTAAGACGGACTGGCAGAAATAAACCGCCTTCATACAGTGCATTATTAGAAAGGAAAAGTTTTGAAACCACCCTGTCAATGATGTTTGACTAACTCACCAGACAGCTCCATCATTTCCATGCGCTGTCCATCAGCGCTCTGGCCAACAAAATGAAGACCTTTAGCTTTAAAGTTTTCAATATAATATGGATTCACCTGTCAAAATAAAAAAATAATACTAAACCACAGAACTCTTCTGGCATAACAAAAGCAGACAATTTATAAATACCCGGTTTCTGTAATTTTTTTTTTATTTTAAACTATACAGGAAATTTATAAAAAATCCCTCAGAATGAGATGTTAGACTTCCATGCATTAGCAAAGAAATGGCCTGTTCCAAAAAAAATATTGGATTAAATGTGAAATTCCAGCTTCAATCAATGGTCCAGGTGAAAAATGTCCTCAGTATTGTCTGAAGTCGCCAGCTTCAGTACTGTAACTCTTTCACTTGTTTCATGTTGTGCATGGGTAAGAATACAAATGAAACATTGCAGAACATCTGTTGACGTTACTGTTCCCTTTTAAGAATGAAAAGTCATCAAGGATATCAACTCAAGAGAAAAGTTACCTCATATCTGTGTCTGTGTCTTTCTTCAATGCTTTCTCTGTTGTTATACAATTTTTCTGAAAGAGAGAGAATTCTAATCTAAGGGCATGCACAAAGATGTTTCGGTTTGTTCTTCTTACCCAAATCTCTTGCTCATTCATGCTCTCTATAAAACAGGCCCAATAATGCTCTCATGAGAATGGTAGCAATGAGCAGTAGAGTTTTAGGACAAAAATACTGTGAAAGGCACAATATACCTACTCAGAATTGAAGTTTCTGTATTAAAAACTGTTGTTCTTTTGCCAAGTCTCATAGTTCCTCCCATCTGACCAGGATTATGCTCTGGCATTTCAATCACCTATTTAATAACAAATATTAAAAAATAAATAATTATACTGTCTTAATACCTACTCCATTTTCAGAGCAAAGAATGTAGATGTTTACAGAATGTCGGCAAAACACTTCAGATATTTCACATCCTGCTCCTTGAACTTTTATCTCATTATAAAACTGATTTTGGGGGTGGGGACCTTACCTGCCACTTTTGTCGAGATAGTCCTCCTGATGCCACTAAGAAAATCTCTGTCTTGGCTAGGCTAGATTCAAACCCACAAATTACTGGAAAGTTTGTCAAAAATTCATCAGTAATTTCAAAAGCAGCAGTGATAAAAGCTCAGAAAGATTCTTTGCTATGTGGCTTGTACTATCTGAGTTTATAGAGACAACACTGTCGGCTCCAGGAATAGAACATTTACACAATTCCACCACCGCCAGGGAGCTCTTTGTGTATTTTAATTACCAAGGTAAAAATAATTGTGATTTCATTCAAATATGCAATCACTATTCATATTTGAGAATCCATTTCTATGAAATTTTTTTTTGTTTTTTTCTTCAGGGTGCCACTAATCAGTCAAATCAGCAAGAGTGATACCTTCTAAATCCCTCACCCAAACCCTTCCTTTTCCAAAACAGGTAGATCCCCCCCCCCCCAAGAGAGTAGAATTCTGCATCTGGATTAAATACATGGCTGCTTCGAATCTCACCCTTCATTAGTGAACTCTGGAAAATGAGAAACACAGGAAAGTGAACATATTCTTACCACAGGATGTGGTGTTTTTGGATTCATCTCCACAGAGTGAGCCTCAGTCAATCCCAGAGCATTTCTTGCAAATTCAATGACGGCACACTGCAGACCTAGACACACACCTGGAAGAGAAAAGGTGCAAATCCAAGTTAAAAAGCCTCCATCCACCTCTCCTTTAGTGATCCACGCAGCTTCAGTAAACCAATGAAAACTACTTTCTTGTGCAATTAAATTTAACTAAAGACTAAGTGGATTCTGTGATTAACTAGCTTAGTAAGTTTTGGAGAATTTCTGCCAAATTAAAATTAGACAAAAACAAAAAAAAAAAAAAAAACTCTTTTTTTTAAACTGCAGAATAACAAAGACCAATTTTTCAGAACTGTAAATGTCCAAACTCAACAGACCTAGAAATGGAATCTTGTTTGTTCTTGCCCAGTTGGCAGCCAATATCTTGCCTTCGATTCCCCGAACACCAAACCCACCTGGAACCAGAACACCACTGGAAAAAAAAAAAAAAATTCAAGAATTAACCCATGCATACAGGTAGATGGATGGCTACAGCCAGACCTTCCTTCACTTGCAGACCCCAACAAATGCTCATAGTAACCGTTGACTGATTGGTTGAGAAGCTACATCGCTCTGTCGGTCACGAGTCCATGGGATTTACACCAGCATCCACGTAATAAAGTGAGTAATCTCCCTTGCAAATGCGTGCCAAAATCTCCATTAGAAAAAGAAAAATGAACACCCTAAAACTGAGATAGAGCCCGTCTCAAGGCACATCCTTAGGGAAAGACCACTTGTTTTGCAAAATCCGCCCTCCCACCAAAAAAATAACCAAAAAGAAAATAGGATTTTTAAGGAAGTTGCTAAATTTTACTGTGCAGCCAATAATTTAAAAACTTTAAAGAATCTGTTATTTATCTACTTCTAAAAAGGACAAAAAAAAAAAAAAAAAAAACATTTATAGCAACAGACAAAATATACACACAGATTCTGAGGAGAGTTGGGGCAGTAAACACTAAACCAGAATATCAAGTCATCAGACAGACAGACAGACAGACAGACACTGTCAGAACTCACTTTGCACTGACCAGCTGGTGCCAGGCTTCGTGGTACTTCGAAGGGTTTTCTTTCTGAGTTTCTAGCTCCAAGTCAGCAGCTTCTATGTACTAGAGAGAGAGAGAGAGAAAGAATTAACAATAAAGCAATCAGTCAGTGTCATTAATGGGAATGTCGGCCCTGCCAGGACTCTCCAATCTTTTCCCATGAAAGAATCTCAGAAAAACCACACAAATTTCAAAGACTCTCCCCCCCCTCCCCCCGCTTTTTTTTTAAATAGTAGCCACCGAAATAAACGACACCAGCTCTGATAAAATTTACTTCCTGCTTTAAACCAGAATTTCTTGCTAGATCTGCTGAAGTAAAAATAAAAATGGATCAAGTATATCAATAAATGGCTTTTGGCAGGATTTTAAACTAGTCAGTTAATGAATTTGAAACAAGTCGAAATAAAGGAGCACCTCAAGGTCACACTGGTGCTATCCGGGCTCTCAATGTATTATAGGCAACGCCAGAGCAAGCAACTTCATTAAAGACATTCCAGAGAAAGCTTTTAGTGTCTAGGCACAGTTTATAAACTAAAATTACTGATTTAGCTGAGATATACTGGCTAAAATGAATATTATACAAACACTACACTGGCACTGCTATTTATCTGTCAACATTACATCAATGTGACTAAAACTAATTGATTCTAAATCTCTGAAAGCTTTAAGTGGTTTCGCCCACTTCCCCTCCCCAAAAACCACAACCACTCATTGGGGACCAGTTGGCTCATGCCTGCTTTCCTGCTTAGAATACAGTTCACCGGTCTAAGTAAGAAATAACTAAAAGCTCTGCTGTCTAAGAACAACTGTATTTGAAGAAAAGTAAAATAGCAACTCAATGCTGGTATGCAATGACAGGTTTGCAATTAATAATTTGATTTCACATAAACCACATGATATCCCATGCCAGTATATGAAGCAGGCCAAGTACCACCAACAATAGTCAAATGAAATCTGCACGGAATGAGCTAGTAGAGAAAAGCATAAACCACAAAACTGCCAGAGACTCATTGTAAACTAAAATCCAGCTGCAAGCAACAATGAAGGAGAGATTACACTACACACTTCAATAACCAGCCTCCAATCATTTTTCAGTTACACGACTTTTAATTAATATTTTGATATTCATGTAGACACAGGCAAATCAATGCAATGTATAGCTAATCATTCCCACCAACAGATTTTTATCTGTATCACCAGATTAATTAGTTTAATAACCCCTGAGATTCATTTAAAAAGAGAAAAGGATTCTTATTCCGACATTAAATTTAATTGAAGCAGCAAGAGAGACTGGACCAAATGGCATGTGTGGATGCTAAACATTTGGAGAGATGAATAGTCAGTCAAGCAGAATCCTCAAAAACTCTGGAAAATGAAGCAATGTAAACATGAAAACAAGCCACTGAAATGGTAGAAAACCATTCCAACCTTGAGGTTTAGCCTATGGTTAACTGCCAGTGCGGAGTGTTTCAAAGCTTTGATCACGGAAGCATAGGAGTCTTCTAGCCTTGTGTACTTGCCAACAAGAGCAATCGTCACTTCCTTCAGGAGTCTGTCGTACCTGGAATTAACACCACACAAAAATCTTGTTAAGATGACAGAAACAAGCACAAGTAAAACACCTTCAGCAAACACTAATTTTGACCTTCCATCACGCTGCCAGATTGCACCTGTGTATCATGACACTCTGGGAGTCAAGCCTAACCATTCGTTTATGATCGGAAGACAGACTTTGAACCCCAAACTTAGGTACAACCCCCAGACGTGACTTGCTGAAAATGGACTTCAAAGATGACTACACACCGCCAATACTTGATGATTTTACCCGACACACCCTGAACTCTGACTAGATGGACAATTACAAAAGGATTTTGCTGAATTCTTCCCTTAAAAGACCCGTGATAATCAAATGACAGCCTCCATGAAAGTGGCTTGTAAATATAAAAATTTAAGTTGTCAGAGTTAATGAGGCGGTTAAGCAACAACAAAAAAACAGATACCTGTCTGCCAAATCTTTCCACTTCAACAAAAGTCGCCTGGGTTGTGCACTCGATACCCTCATGTTTAGCCTTTCAATGAAAAATTCAATAGCATCCTGATCTTGCAGCAGCAAAGGAACCCTGTAGACTGATGATACATCATGAATGCAGAACACCTATACGAAAACAAAGAATCCGTTGTTACCTCCACTGATACCAAAAAAACTACATCACCATGTACATTCTTCATTTTTAACAGGCATCATGATAAGCTGAAGAACGCAGCTTTTACTCACTTATATCCCTGCAAACAGAATTTCCATGCAATGTAGTAGTACACATGACCAAACTGATGGCTGCTGCTAAGAATGGTTAGCCAGCAAAACTCTTATTTCAGGGGATTCAAGAGCGAGCTTCCAAAGTAAGGTGAGAGAGGCATGATAGTCTATGGACACAATGAAAACAAGTACATAAAATTCAGTGCAAAACAATGAAGCTTATTCTACATCAGACAGTTTGCTTTCTGTTATTCTCAGCACTTGATTTCTAACCCATTTTTTATTGAGAGTTTGCATTCTTTTAATTTAATAGGTGAATAAAACAAAGACCAGTTTTAGCAGAAATCGAAAATCAAACATAACTAAACTAAGTGAAAGCCATCACAATTCATTGTTGCAGCCATTTTAAAGATGCATGAAACACACACAACTACAAAATGGCACAGTGAAACAGTTATCCACATTCAAATGATGTTGATATATGAGGTCTGTCCAAAAAGAAACCAAACTTTTTAAAAAACAAATTTATTGCTTTAATTACAGTTTAATCAGACTTGTCTCCTCCATAGTTCTCTCCACTGTTAATACACTGCTCCCAACGTTTTTTTTAGTTTAGGAATGTTTTCAGGGATAGTGCGTAGTTCTCGTAGCGAATTTCCTTCGATCTCTTCCATTGTCTGAAATCGGTGACTTTTCAGGGTGGATTTCAACTTTGGGAACAAAAAAAGTCTGCAGGGGCCAAATCCAGAGAGAAGGGCAGCTGGGGAATGAGATTTGTCTTGTGCTTTGCCAAAAAGTCACGGATAAGGAGTGACGTGTGAACAGGTGCATTGTTGTGTTGGCAGCATCCAGGTTTTGTTTTTCCATGCCTCAGGCTCCCTCCTTCACACTGCCTCTCTCAACCGCCTCAGTACATCCAAGTAAAACTCTTTATTGATCGTCTGACCACGTGGGACGAACTCATGATGAACAATGCCCTTCCAATCGGAAAAGACTATCAACATCACCATCACATTTGAGCAACTCTCACATTCTTTTTTGGTCGCAGTGTCAATGATCCAACCCACTGCGACGACTGCCTTTTTGTTTCAACATCGTAGCCGTTCACCCACGTTTCATCACCTATTATGACACTTTTCAGAAAGTTTTCATCAGCATTCGGATGATCAAAGAACTCCTGACCGACTGTGACTCGGTTCTCTTTTTGTTCATCTGTCAGCAGATGCGGCACAAATTCTGCAGCTACATGATGCATGTTCAATTTTTCTTTTAAAATCATGTGGTACAAACGTTTACATTTGCCTACTTTGGAAACTTCACGGTCAGTCAGGCAATGATTTCCACGGATCACAGCTCACACTTTCTCAATGTGATCATCGTCCGTTGTCGTGGAAGGTCGTCCAGATTTGGGATTGTCTTTGGTGGATGTTCTTCCCGATTTGAAACGCTGGTACCACTCGTGACATTGCGTACGGCTCAAACAATCCCCACCCCTAGTCCTATTGCAACATTAGAAAAGTCTTGGTAAAAGCTTTTCCCAATTTGAAACAGAATTTCACACAAACACATTGCTTTTCAAGATCCTTCATTGTTCAACTTGCGACAAATTGCCAAGTGCACTAAACATACATTCACTCTAGCACGTGTAGATCGATGACTAACTGACGTGGTGTGATGCAGCTATTATTAGACTGAAGGTCAAGATCACCAATACACAGCACTGCAGTCCCGAGCAGGTTGGCGCGGTTTTCAAAGTTCGGTTTCTTTTTGGACAGACCTCGTACAAGGATGGACTGAAGTCTATCTGCATTTACACTGCAGAAAATTTCATAAGGAGAGAAAAAAAAAATAAAATAGCGAGAATTTGTTTAGTAGCAACCCTGCTCTACTCTTGGCCAAGTGGTGGCAGCAGCCGCTATTCAGTGCATGCTGGGAGATGGTGTCAATTGGCGTATTATGTGCAGAAGTGTTTTATCAAGTTATTATTAATGACAGAATGTGCGACCAACCAAGATCTACAGAAGATTATCTGCACTGTTTGGTGACAAAAGTGTCCTTGAACGGTGAAATAAGTTCAAAGATGGACAAAATCTGAAGAGTGACCTCAAACTCGTTCACATGGCCACCAACAGCTGCAAGCACCCTTCACATCATTGTAATACATGATACTGCTGCACAAACACCAAAGAGTTATATTTTGACTCTTTTAACATTTGCAAAAATTTTAAAACATCCCCACATACATGTGGTGGTTACTTATTATCGCAGCTAGGCCCTCCCTCCTTTTTAAAGTAAATATAAATACCAAACAGCAATGTCTGCTTTATACCTTACCAGTTTGTATACAGGATTTCTATTTCAAATAACTTTTTTTAATGTTGAGAAAACCTACAACTTATCTCTCTTTCTCTCTGATAACTAATGTGCAACTTCTCTTTTGTTTTAAACACTCTGGACTGGCAACTGTAGGCAAACTAGAAGTCAAAGGGTTTAGAGAAAAACATGATACAATAACTATTATTCACTTCTCATTGTTCTGGGCTTAAGTTCCTTGTTTTTTAAAATCATTTCTTTGTGGAAACAAACAGACATTCCATCAGAAACATGAAAGCAGTGCATTTGTAGTTGAAACAAAGTGAAAATTCTGTATTCACACAATATCACTCACCCTCTCCCTTTTTTAAAAAAACAACAAAAACTACAGAGGTATCAAAAACTATCAAAGCACAAGACAAAATGTTGTGGCAGCCTACTAACCATCAAGATAAGATCACATTTCAAGATAGCAGTTGTAATCTTTTTTTCCTACTGCAAATGGCAGTCAATCCAGAGGAAAACTTGATACACTAATGCATACAGTAAAACTCAATAGCAAGCTGACTGGCACTCCATTCAACAGTCTAATTCTTTTATCCTGTGCAATTCCATAACTACAACATACTGATCACCATAACAAAGTAATGAGACAAAGAATCTTCATCCAGATGAACATCTAGTTTGCAGGCAATAAATTCAAACACTGCATTGGAAAAAATAGAAAACAAATACCAATTTTAGACAGATTTACATGCCATGACCATAGTTACCAGTATTTCAGTGAGATTTCTGTTTTATTTGTTTTGTTATTAGAGAAAGATTATCAAGTATAAGAGAACCAACTCCTCCTCCACAGGAGAAACTATTCATATTTACAATGCAATTTAAAAAAAAAACATGATCAATATGTAAATCTTAGGCACCCACATCAATTAAGAGCTTTTGCAGTGATAGAAAAGCTCCTGAATCCTTAATATTAACATCAAACTGGTGTGTAAACATACTTGTTCTGGAGGAACATGACAGAAGAGGGAGACCTTCTCCCTGATTGAAGCAGCAACTTTCTTTTCACTTCGACAAACAATCTATAAGAACAAAAAGAGCAGGCATATAAAGAACAATCATCAAAACAATTGTCTTCATCTAAGCAGCAAATAGAAGTCTGAAAATTTCCTTAAAAATAGATAGATAACTGCATATCAAGATGAACAGCAACAAGATCATGACCAAATAACAAAAGTATATCAGCGTGCGCACACAATACAAATGCAGATACATAAAAGGAACACAAGGATAGCAGTACAAAAATAAAAACAAATTTTCAAACAAACTTAATCCATGTTCACCAACAACAAATACTCAACAGAACAAACTAAAACTGAACAATCAAGCAATTTCCAATCAGTATATATATTTCTAAATAACCATAATCCTTTCTTAAACTTTATTGTACAAAGCCGATTAATATGCAAACTTCATTCCATTTGCTATTAAACAACTGACAACTGCAATCATTGTCAAAGCTTTTCTGTTAATACACACACATACACATCCACAAAAGAGAGAAGAATTTTTTTGTTGTTTTAATATTTCATTCCAAAATCCCAAAAGGGCATATTTCAGATTTTGTAAGTTACTTCCAGTCTGACTGTAGCAATAGCATCAAATGTTTTGTTTCTCTCTCTTTTGTGGCAGGGTTTTATGTAGGTGTCACAGACATAGTTTCTCGCTTTAAGGGAATCATGGCACCCTCTGCCAACTGATTAATGTACAGACACACAAAATAATTAAAAAAAAAACAAAAAAAAAAAACAACAACAATAGGGGAGTTTACTTACCAGATCTGGAGATAATCCAAGTCCACGCAACTCTCTGATACTGGCCTGAGTGGGTTTTGTCTTGTGCTCTCCAGTTGCTTTAGGCTAAGTAAATAAATAAAATATATTTGTAACTAAAAGATTCCAACTTAAAAAAAAAAAAAAAAAAAACTAAATGAAAGCAACCAAATCAAACATTAAAACCTGGCAAGAGAGCTAGTTTGGGCTTTTAGTCCAGTTGTTAGTAACAATACAACTAAGTGATGAGTAAATGTATCCTGTCACCAATACAAAGAGGTATTACCAGCCGCCGAGCTCCAGCCCATAACCAGCTGGCTGAGAATTAATTAATAAATTCTTAAGTAAAAAAAAAAAATTTTTTTTTAAAAATTTATGAAACTGAATAATTCCAACATATGATATCAAAATAGATTAAATTACAATTATTTCATCCCAGCTCAGTCCCCTAGCTACGTTTCGAAAGTAACAAAAGCAATCAGTGAGTAAATGGCACAAGAGGAATCTAAAAAAAAATAAATAAAAATGTAGCAGTTTTTAGAATGGTCAGTAAAAAAAAAACACCACTTCTGTAAATTACAATAAGTGTAGCCTAATGTTTCAAATTACATATTCAGCTGATGGATCATATGTTCCTTTGTTCATATAATGGAGAATTTTCATTTAAAAAACAAATAATTCAACTGTAATGCAATTTTTCATTTTCTTTTTCTCAGTGGTTTATTTCTAAATTCTTCAAGCAGTTTACGATGTAAGGGAGGCTACTCTACGTTGGGAAATGAGTTGGGGTGGGGGGGACTCCAAAATTTAGGGACAAAAAACCCAGCAAAAAGCTGTAATTCCACGACAGCAACACACGGTCAACACTACTTTGATAGATGGCTACTAAAACTAACAACATAAACTGGGCAGAATTTTCTTCTTTCTCAGTGAAAATTCTGACACTTCTTGAATTCAAGCTGTAACCAGCAAAAGGTCAGGCCAATCTCTGATTAAGAGCAGACCTTATTTTGTTTGTGAGGGAATATGGCAGTATGATTTTTTTTGAAGTGGTGAAGATTAATACAAATCAAAATTCAGCCTTTCCTATCAGGATTCAAAATATATCTGCATTTATTTTTCCCTATCATTCAGAATTAATGCTCCCAGCCAATTACAGCCACTAACTACTAAAAATCTACTTGTTTGTTTTTTTTTTTAAATTATATAAATACCCACTGCATCAATTTCTGTTGCTCATGACAATGTCAAGGAGCTGTTGATAACTGAAGGTTCAAAGGATCCCATTTCTAACAAAAGAATTACAATGCAGATGAACTTAGAATGGAAGGCGGATTGCAGACTCCAAGAAATCTTTTACTGACTTTCATGCCATCTGAAACATCAACATACACCGAGTTATAGAATTAGAGAACAAAGGTATGTCCAAAATCTGAGCGCTCACCTGAGGAACGAGGCTCACATGAACACAGCAGAAGTTTTCCCGCTTGACCCTGAACTGAAACTGTCTGAAAGCTTCGACAAAAGGCATGCCTTCGATATCTCCGATAGTCCCACCAAGCTGGAAAGAAGCAAACAAACGGAATTAAGGAACCAAACCCATTACTGTACTTTAGTGAACAGCACAAAGTGAAACTAGCCCTGGAATTCTAGAAAACAGTGAGAGAGCTATTTATCACGTTGCTTGCTCTCTTGCCCATTCATTATTACTCTGTAATGAGTTCACATAGACCAGTTATAAATAATTCGATTTTTCAAAAAAAAAAAATGTGACTGACTGATTTCACTTGTATGCTTTCCAACGTTCACCACCATGCAGGCATTAAGTTCATAAAATTACAAGAAAAGAAAATCTTAGCAATTGCTGTTAATTTTAAAATAATTAGTTCCTTATAGAAACATCTAACCCTTTGGAGTAAGCCCATGTATTCACGAAAGCAGATATTGATTGTCACAGAGTAATCCTGCAGATGTGTTTCCCAGGCTACATGAACCATAGGAAGTCAGTATACAGTACATTCCTACAGCCCAAGACATATTTACAGGACTACTGTCAGGGTCAATACCTAGTCCGCACAGATATGCACGAGCATACTTATCAAAGAGTTAACCAATAAACTAAATCTAAAATAAGAAAAACTATTTTCAGATGAGTCAGGAGCTGCCAAGCTATCTTTTGCCTTATCAGTAAGATTCTAAAATATTCTTCAGTATTTTTTTCCTCAGCAAAAACTTGAAATGAACACTGGAAATAATCAACGCTTCATTCTTGTTTAACAGCAATGTTAACACAACTCATAATTACATGAAACAATTTTAGCAACATTACCCAGAACATACTGAACAACTTAATGCTCATGACAAATACCATGAAGATGCTGTTAAGTATCTCTTAAAAAAAAAAAAAAATGCTTTCTTAGCAAGGAAGGACCATCATTGCCTCTAGTTTGTCTATGGACATGGATTCTCTGGCCTGTTCTGTTTTTGTGTGCAAAATTGAAAACCCGTTTAGATTCTTGCTGAGACACGTCAAATATTCCTTTCGCAACATCTTCCAGTCTTCTATCCCTTTAACCTCCATTTTTCAACTCTGAAATGAGACACCACCTCTGATTGTTTCTCACGCAAGGATTTCTTTAATCATGAGATCTATCAGATTCAACAGAACCCTTCTTCTGTTGAACACCCTCGAGGAAGGAGACAAGAAAACCTGACAATTTGCTTTCTCTCTCAAGTTGACAACAAAGTTACCTTATCATCAAGAGGATACCTCTGTTTTATATACTGACAAGCTCTTACAATGTATTTCCTGACAACCATAAAATTCTTTAAAGTCAGCTTGCTGTATCTTCCTTGATAAACTCTCCTAGCTCTCTAACCAATCATTAAGTCAGAGATAATTTTCTGGTTGTACCTTGCAGTGAAGTCCATGCTAGTGACACATTAACAAACTGAAACACTTGGCTCCACAAATCTTAGTAATATTTCTTCAAAACTGCATCGAAATGCTTTCAAGTTTACAGATAAATGAATCCTTTTGAAAGAACAGACTTTTTCAAACATGTGCACAAGAAACAAATAATAAAATTTCTTCTTGTTTGATGACAGAAATTTATCCACTTTGTCCCACAAAGCTGCTAGTATCCTGCCTTTCTGTCTTGATGTGCTTGGCATGTCTGTGTCTACTTTTTAAACTTCAACTGCACCTTTAGCTCATCATCAATGGATTAGTGCACACCTTGCCAAAATGCAAAAAACAGCTTCTGTTAATGTCACTACTTTTCACAGAAAGACTCAGGCAGAGCAGATTTTATGTACCTCTTGTAAAAAAAAACCTTTAACAATAGTTCTCGCTGAGATAGCAATCTATTCAGACAACATTCCAATGACAACCGCCCAGTACATACACATTCCAGTATATTCCTTTGTTCAACAAAATCTCAAAGTTCATGAAAACTGACTGCTGTTTGGAACTTTTGTCCACTAGTAACACACATTGAGAACTATTTCAACCTGAACAGTTAACTCAGCAGCTGCCTTTTCCACAAGGTGCAATGGACAGCAAGAACATCAAACAAAACAAGTCCCCTCTCTGATGAACAAGATTATCCCTTTCTTCTTGCCAGTCATCATGAGAAGCATTGCTAGATCCAAATACAACACCTTTATCCCACTAAATTATTTTTGGCCAATTCCCTGTCAAGAAAATAAAAGATTCTGGCACTGACAGAAGCAAGTGCTACTATCCCGATAGCCTTAAAAAAGGTTCTAGTCAGGTACAACTTTTCTGAACCGTGTGTGCTAATACCGTTTGGTCTTTCTGCCACAGTTTGACATTTTATTGTGTTTTGTGAAAGCCCCTTGATAATGCTTGTTTTCATCATGCAACCACAAACTGTACTTTGCAGCAATTTTAGAATCAGAAAACATCCTCTTAAACAGTTTTTCGCCATGACATGAAGCAGGTGCTGCATTATTACACCCAACCTGCTAAGTTGTAAACAGTGCTTCAACATTAACAACATTATCTGATTGTGATGAATCCAATATTCTAGATCAAGACACTAAAGCATTACAGCAGCAAACGTCCCAACCATTGTTTTAAAAATCTTACCTACATGCAATACAAAATATGCTCACTTTAGACTGCTTCAACAATAGCCACTTTACAGAACATGACTCTTTAAAGCTCTGCGCACACCAAACTTTACATTTTTACCTGGCAAAGATTCAACACTAATCTTCATCCATGACTAATGATGAGACAGAGACAAATACTCAGAACACAAGTGTTCTCAATTTAACAACCTTGAGGAAGCACTCAATGGCATACTGCAAATCTCCAGTTACTGATAAATTCTGCCACATGTCCAAAATGTTTAGAGGGAGAAGTTATTCAATACCTATTATATCCATATAGGGCATCACGGTAGTCCAGTGGTAGACAACTAGATTGAGGGTGCGAGTCTGAATCCCAGCCAGGGTTTCTTCACGCTCTTCTTTACAAACCTGCCACATCTAAAACTAAAGAGTTCTGGTAAGGCCTTTTGTTGCACACCCATATTTGTTGATGAAGACAACAAGAAACCTCCTCAATCTTCCTGGTATGGCTCAGAGCCATAGACCTGCTCATAGGCAGACTACTGATACAATATGTAATATGTAGAAAAAAAAATATTAGGTCTACCTTTCAAAAAAATTAAGCAAAAGTCTGCCAATACCTCTACAATGCAAACATCTGGCTTTTCATTGTCTCCATCCACTGGAATTGCAGCAACCTTCTGGACCCATTCTTGAATAGCATCTGTAATATGGGGAACAACTGAAACAAGAATCAGAAACTTCCAATTACAGCCACCGTGTCTTATAATTTTGCTCCATTCCATTTTAAAGTTAAAATTTCTACTGCCATTAATAAACATTATTGAAATAATTTATTGAGACTGCTTGCACAGTAAAGATTAGATGAACAAATAAAACTCTATATTAGAAATGGGAAGAAAAACAGTTTTGTAGATTCATAATGCAGCTTGAGATGCAAAGTTGACTAACATGAAAAAAAGAATTTTATAAGAAATTTTCATAAAGTAATTCTCCACTAACTGCAGACACCATCTTGGTAAAAATTGTAGCCTCTGTAGGAAACATTAAATCTATTGTCTACAAACTATGTAAATACAAGTACGTCATGGTTAAGTTAAAAATAAAAGCAAGTAGTAGATCTTCCAATTAAAAACAAAGCTATTTTTTTAAAAAAAATCTGTTTTACAGGGAAAAAGAACATGGTGAATTTTAAAATGCATTTGTATTATGATGAAATTCTCATCCTCCTACATGTTCAGTTCACCTATAAAATCAAGAGTTTACAATAACTCATCATTTCTGCACATCAGTTTGAAAGAGGGTGATTATCACTATTTCAGTCATTACCATTATGTTCGTTGCTCTACAAAAAGTATATTAGCATTGTAGATGCTTGGATTTCAGATTTACTAGCTAGCATGCACATGCACAATGTCCACCAGCTTTCCCCACTCGATGCACATCTTCGAATGTTGGTACATTTCCAAGCCCCCCCCCTCTAGCAGATAAGCTCTCACGCCTTCACATGCACCCAATTTCCAACTCCTTTTTAATGCACCTTGCTCCCATCACCATACTGCACTGTTGTTTTGCAAACATTAGCAGTGTCCACACAGCAAACTTCAGGCTCTCTACAATCAGCCAAGGCTACTTTTTTTATTTATAGGATATAGTGCAGAATTTTTTTTTTTTTTTTTTTACTCACCTTGAACAGTTTTACCCAGGTAGTCTCCTCTCCGCTCCTTGTTGATGACATACTGATAGATCTTACCAGTGGTAATGTTGTTGTCTCTGTGTAGCGTAATGTTCAGGAACCGCTCGTAGTTCCCCAAGTCCAGATCAACCTCCCCGCCATCATCCAACACAAAAACTTCCCCTGAAAGCGAAAAAAAGTTAACATTGTAAGCAACAAAGACAGCTGCAAGCAAATGGCTGTCATCAAACATCATGCATCCAATTTACTTTAAAACAAACAAAAAACTACCAAAGTAGGGTGGTTACTGTCAACACAGTTCACTGACCAACCAACACCCAAAAAGTAATACACTGCAATAAAATTTTAAGGGATTCTATTTGTTCAGGTTTCACAGAACTCCCTCATTTACGTAAACTTAACTACCCATCAACCAAGCAATTTTTCTTCTTCTATGATCGCTCATTTCATAAGAGTGGGATGCGTTGCACCGTGATATGCGCACTCTGGCTCAGTGCATCCGTCTTCAGCAGTAACCAAGCAATTAAACAATGAAGCTATCCTTTGTTAGTATATGATAGGGGCAGGAAATTTTTAAAAGTGTATAAATCTTCCTTTGTTTTGTCCCATAATGGGCAACTGGAAAACACTTAAAGCTGCAGATGCATTTAGTTCTTACCACAAAAAATCATTTCCTCACATCCACTCTAATCTATTTTGCAGATCCCAAGAGTGCCACAATTAGCATTATTTGATTTTTAAAAAATCTCTTCGTAGGTACTTTCAAAACAACAGAAATTAGGGAATCTGAACTTTTCTAATACATGTTAATAACTGAAAATGCACATCACCATGTGTGTTTAACACAAAGCAGCCACAGAAGCCCACTGTGCTCTACTGTTGAAGTGGATCTAACTGAACTAGAATATGCTGCTTTTTTTTACACAATAATACATAACTAATTTAAACTTTATAAATATAAAATACATTTCGATTTTTAAAAAATCTAGTGATAACAACAATACCATGCTCATATGGAGAGAATGTTCCAGCATCAATGTTGATGTAAGGATCGATTTTAATGGAAGTCACTCTGATCCCACAGGATTTGAGAAGAGTTCCAATACTGCTGGCTATAACACCTTTCCCAATCCCACTAATTACACCACCAGTCACAAGAACATATTTCATCTTTGTCTGAGTCTGTGGTAATTTGACCTGAAAAACAAAGTTCACAGGAAACTTATTACCAGACAAAAAAAACACAATTAAGACATCAAGATCCACCCTACAAACCCAGAATCTACCTGCAAAAAAAAAAAAAAAACTTATATTTAACACACATCACCACCAAGTTCATCTCATACCCACAAGTGCTCAACCCATCACCCCTAAAATTACTTAAGTTTGTTTTCTTGTTAATTTATTTTAAAGCTGATATACTCTTTTTTTTTTCCTGCAAAGACCCTAATCCCAATACTAGCAACCCCACCACTTATGGCAATAGTCCATTGCTTTTTTTAAAATCTCAGCTAACAATACACTTTTTCAAATGAAATTAAAATCATTAATGTTATTTTTTAAACAAAGTTCCAACAAAATCTGTTGAGCTGGTCAAACTTGCACATCAGCCTATTTTTTCTTTGAAAGTGAGGCAAGCGAACAACTCATTAGATTCATCCTTCCATTTTCAGTATCCCCTAACACTCAAGTCAGGCCTGTGCATGAATGCCCAGCCAGCTCTCTTATGCTTTAGTTCAGTTCACAGTTCCACAACCACAAGTGAAGACCTCATGATGTGCATGTAGGTGCTTCATTTCTTATATTCTTAGCCTTACCATTTGTTCTTTGGAGTTTGTCTTGCTGCACCTGTAGTTCACTTCAGAGTAATTAACGGATGAATGTTATAGTGATTGTAAGATGCCAGAGAAAAAATCTCATGTAACATACAGTATGAAAATGCATTTAACCCCCTGAAGACGATAGGGCTGATCTATTGGCCCAAAGCTAGTAGGTAAAAAAAAGAAAGACATGGTCCAATCTGTCAAGTTCCATAAGTCTTGCTGAATGTCTCCTATAAACAGCGTACACCGATGAGCAGCGGGCTTTCAATAAAGCTACACCCTAGTAAATCAATGGTGACATTCAGTTTCCCCGTCTTTCTGGCTAGAAAATTCCAAGTCCCTCTCCAATGGGTCAAAGACGAAGGACTGTCCATTTAACAAAATCTGGCAAAGGCAATGGATTACATCTTCTGTAAATTGTGAAAGCCATCACGCATTTCACTTGGAGGTAAAGATGACATTTAAAAACACACACAAAGCCCCAGAGGTGAATGCGTGGAAGGAGTAAAAGAATGGGACAGTTCTTTAGAAAGAAACAAAAAAAACCACTTAAAATTATTTGTGAATAATTCGGAAAAATCTGATCTCCTCATCGTTTAACGAAACGGTTCATGCAGCGCAGATCGCGGGTTGTTGAAACTCGGTCGGTCACCCACAAATCACACAGGCATCACCAATCTCCGCACAGTTCGAACCAAATATTAAATGCGCGCATTCGGTCCGTCGACGGCAGGTTTAAAACCCTAACCCAGCAGCCGGCCGGAACACGTGATTCGTGACCCTATAACGTCCTCGTTTCCCTTTAACTCCGTGTCGACAGCAAGAGGGGGGAGGGGCGCCGCCGCCCCTTCTGATCCCTCTGGAAAGATCGGCGGCAGGCCGGAGAACTAACAACTAAGTGGGCAAAATTAAATCCTAAAATCGGGAGAGAAAATATATTTAGTGATTTGCTTAGTATAGTATCTCCCCGAGGCGCCCCCATGGTGGATTTACGGGAAAACAAAATTCGATGCTGTCTGCGATGGAACGGTTGGTGTACTGTATATATATCTACGGAGCAAAAAATAATATTTTTAGAATTTTCAAGTATAATTTCTACCAATTATGTGTCATTTCAAAAAATTTAATGTAAATATTAAGAAAATCGGGAGTTTTTACTAGATTTTAAAAATCGGGCGGGAAAAAAATTAGAGCTTTAAAATCGGGAGTCTCCCGCGGGAATCGGGAGTGTTTGCATGTCTGCGTTCAAATACACCCCGGCCGAAATAGCAAGCCCCGTAGTGGTGCCCGGCCGGGTTCCACTTGAACCCCCGCGGTGTAGGTGTCTCTTCTCTTCTCCTCGGACCAGGCGCCTGCCACCTCTGTTCCCCGCCCATACGTACCGAAGAAACTGCCCCCCGCCGGGCCTGAAACACGAACCACGGTCCTGTCCGGTCCCACACGACTGGGCCGCCGCCTGAAGCGCGCGCGGGGGGGCCCGGTTGGCGCCATTTTCAACTTGCTTGGAGGAGAGAACGGGAGACACGTTGCGGTACAACTCCCGAGTAAACAACAACAACAACAACAACAGAGAACCGAACCTGGGGCGGGCGTTTTGTTCTATACTCTGAGAGACTTGTTCGGGTATTTTGCCAGTCTGGTGACGGGAGAGGACGGACCTTCGCTACTCTCTCTCTCTCTCCGCTGACTACCGCACGTTGAACCACATGGAACCCAGGAATGCTGGGATCGAATGGACCGTTAATTATCCCACTACGGTCATAGCTCACGAGATCCCGCCGCCTCCCTTTGTTTGTTTGTTTATAGCGAACAGTCGACTGAAATTTCTTCTTCCCGCATCGAAATAACATCAGCAACAACAACAACAGAGAGAGAGAGAGAAAAAAAAAAAAATATATATATATATATGCATATCTAATAAAGAAGATGCGAACACGACTGCTAATAGCATCGACAAATATTAATTTATAAATAAAGCCTCCCTTTGTCTTCAATATTCTGCAATGATGGAAAATATAAGTTAAGTTATCGTTTAAAAAAGGGGGGTTCATAGTAGTAATTAATATTCAGGTACAACAAAGCAGTAATCCCCTTATTCGTACCCGTCCAAGTATTTCCATCACTGGTTATCAATATAACAACAGCACCTGTCTGTACCTTAAATAGTATTATACACTCCGTACAGGCCACACAGCTGCCGCCATCCCCATCCCCTCCCCTTTGTTACGATCTCATACCTTTGTTTTATTATCGTCTACCAGTCCTAGATGTCAGGGTGAAATATATTATATTATTATTATTATTATTAAGCATCAATCAGTAAACTTGTATTTATGCACGGCTCTGGAAATAAAAAAATTTTTTTTTTCCTTCCCATATCCTCGTATTCTGGTTTAAAACCCTTTCCCCCCCCCTCCTCCTCCTCCCTCCGGACCCCCAGCAGCGCCTGATGCTCTCGTTGTGACAGCCTCCGCGTGTTCACTTCTCTTGTTTTAAACCAGACCAGCAGCACCGACTCGACAGCCTGATTCAGTCAGCAGAACTGTCAGCATTGTCCAAACAACAATGAGGCAATATATATATATATATATTAATAGAGAGAGAGAGGAGAGAGAACCCGCGGCAGCCTAATCCTAACCCAGAAAACTGCAAAGAAAATAACCGTCGTTTGTTAAAATGATATGTGGCGCCCCTGCCCCTACTGACTCGGCCACCCGTGTACTGGAAGTACAGGTGAGCAGATATTAAAGGTGCTGCGCTGTCACACTGTCCGGGCCGGCAAATCCTGCGATGTTTCTAGGTGTACACGAGGTCTTCTCACTGCCGGGCGGGTCTCGGAGAGGGGCCCCCGCAGCGATCCGGGACCCATTGCCAAAGAGACTCCTGGACCCGCGGGCGAGCACCATCGCGAGGTTCACCGCCTGGGGAGGGGGAGAGAAGTGACGTGTAAGGCCCTTCAGCGGGTGACGTCACGACAAGGAAGCGCCGTCATTGGTCCGCCCCTCTCTAGCAGATGGCGCCCTAGGCGACCGCCTGTAGCTGGGACCGGCTCTACATACATGAATGCATTGAATTCCTAGCTACGTTGAGAGAGAGAGAGAGAATCCATACTTACACGACTTCCTCCGCAGGCCGGGCCCTCTCCGAAGCAAACAATTACTGTCGAGGCTCAGTGTCCGAGACTATTCGCGCCACCGTCGTTCCCGTTTAAGTAGCCCAGTGAGGGAAATCCCATCAAACGCCCCCCTTCTCTCTCTCTCTCCCTCTCTTGGAGGCTAATATAGATTTTCAAAAATTCCTCGTGGCTTCACGTCCAACAAAACTGTGGCGCGAACTTCGCGACTTGCCAAACGAGTGTGTTGTACCCGGAACACCACCACCACCATCCATCACACACCCGTCCTTGTGGATGGATAGCTCCGCCGCAGGCCGGAAACAAATATCTTGGATCAACGTTAATCCATAGTCAATAATGAAAGAAAGTGCTGGGTGCCCCTCTTCCCCAGCACCGACTACTCGCGTAGCGGCGTGGATGAAAGTCCCTACCAGACCCCCTTCAGTTTATTCTGATGTAGCATCAAACCAGTGCCTGCCTCCCCGGAGGAAGATCTTTAATACATTTTTTAAAGTGACAGTTTCTAAAACATTATTCGCAAGTTTAACCCTCTAGCGGGCTAACAGCGACACTACGCCCTCTCTCTCTCCCCGTGTTATCTCCCTTTGTTGAGATTGGTGCAACAACTCGACTCCGAAAAATCAAAAAGGCTAAGATGATAATAAGGGGGTGGTGGTGGTGGTGGAAGGGTTAAAAAAAATGAATTCGTTAATTTCTTCTCCGTTTAAGTAAAAATACATAGAAAAACGCATTCTTCGAGCACTCGGCTGGGGGGGGGTTTTTGGGGGGGGGCTCCCTGGGGTAACCATGGTAACGTGTAAGTTAATCCGGCCGGTCGGCGCTGTTTACTGAGTTAGACTTCCCAGGGGGTTTACAAATGTTGGAGAGGAGACCGGGTGGAAAACCCCCAGACGGAATAGAGGACCTGCGTGCCTGACTAATCTCCTCTCCATCTACATCGAAAGAGAGGTGTGGGAAATTACGACGGGTAATCATTAAAACAAAACCATAAAGTGAAATTAGCGTGGGAAAGGAGAGAAGATGGACGATAACAATCTATTCTGGAGGGTAATGGCGGGAACCCTCCATATATATATATTATATATAAATTATTATATTACCTGACGGATTTTTCTTTTTAATAAATAAACAATGCATAACAAATAATAATCACTATTAATTTTAATTTATTTAAATTTTTTTTTGCTCACTCGGGACGAAAATCTCATGTCGGCGGGACTGCCGCGAATTTCAATATGGCGGACGTCGCTAGAAGCGGAGGGAGTGAACGCGGGGAGGACGACCAGACCGAAAATGAACCCGCCGCGTCGAAAGTAGTATACATCCACAGCGACGAGCTGCTGCAGTGGTGCGACACCGGCCGAAAAGTGCCGCAAAGAGTACGTACGGGTACACGGCCTTCATTTCGCCCCCACCCCACCCCCGCCCCTGTTGTCCGTCCACAGCCGGCGGCTTCCCGTTAGCTCACCGCCGGATCGAAGAACGATGGATTACCGCAGCCGCTGCCACTCATCGTGGATGTGGGAGCTGCCCCCAGACCGATCTGCTACTGGCAGAAATGCTCGCAGAAAAGAAGAAGAAGAAGAAGCAGCAGCAGCACTTGGGGGGGGTTGTTTCTTTTGGCTTTTTTGGGATTCTGAAAGGGTGGGGGTGGTGGTTGTGGTGTGGTGGGGGTCTCCTCCGTGGTGTTGGTGGGTGGTGTTGGTGGGGTGGGGGTCTCCTCCTGGTGTGGTGGGTGGTGTTGGTGGGGTGGGGGTCTCCTCCGTGGTGTGGTGGGGTGGGGTCTCCTCCGTGGGTGTGGTGGGTGGGTTGTGGGGTGGGGGTCTCCTCCGTGGTGTTGGTGGGGTGGGGGTCTCCTCTGTGGTGGTCTCCTCCGTTAGATCTTCTTGAATGATGCTGTGGTGTACTATAGCTGCTTGTTTCTCAGGCTGGATCCCCTGATCAGGTATAAAAACGTCCCCGTCTGCGAAGGGTCAGGTTGAGAAATGAAACTGTTTTGGAAGTAGGTGCCGATATGCATATATGGTTTAACTGGCAGGGACAGTGACTTAAACCAGTATTTACCCTACCGGAAATTCTTTAGCTTCAGAAGTAGGAAAAACTCAACTAAAATAAATTAAAAAAAAGAAAGAAAGAAAGAAGAACTGCAGTCTGCAAAAGGTGGTAGATATGTTAGGAAGACTGAGTTTGTAAGTGCGTGCATTTTTACTGGAATAAATGAAATATAAGTGGAGTCGGATGTATTAAACGATGTCAGAGGAGTGGAAGATCGTTTACTTAACTCTGACTTAAGATTTTAAATGAATAAGTTATTCCATAGTTGTTTTTTTTTTTTAATTTGGAATTTGTATAAACCGGACAAGACTCTTGAAATTAAGTACATTTGCAATTGAAATCCTTCCATCCAGATTAGATGAAGGAAAAAAAAAATTGCTTATGCATACACCGGCACTGGGCGGCCTGACCAGTGTGAAATCTCTCTCATGCTTACATTTTGTGCATTCTTAAAAAAAAAGAATTTGTTTTGAACTTTTGTTAAAAGTAGAAAGTGGGTATGAAATTATTTTTTAGAAAATAATGTCTTTTGGAAGTCAAAAATGATCCTCATTTAAGATTTTTTAAAGTTGGGAAAGAAGGTAAAAACTTTAATACATAATAATTGCTTAGCTAATATGTGCAAATCAAAAATTTGTATAAAAAATACCGAAACATAGAAGCAGTTTTTTGTTTATTTAATTTAATATATTATAATAAAGCCACTTAAGTCTTTAATTTTTTCTTTTATTTATAAAGTACAATTTGTAAGTACAAACAAAATTAAGGAAAAAAAAAATTAGTTAATTTTTAATATAACCTTTGTATATGCAATTTTTTTTTTTAGAAAAAGTTTAAAGATTTGTCAAATATCATCTAAGCATGGAACATGAAACTGTAGAGATGGATCTGAAGTAGTCAGAATCCATTTATTAATTTTTTCTTTTTAAAAAAAGTTTCAAGTATTTACTTTGCATCCTTGTTAATGTTTACCCTTAAGTGGACATTTTTCTAGTTTTACTATGATGTGTTAAGATGAATTTTTCTATTTATTTAATATAATGATCTTTATAAAAAGCATATCTTTTTAAATAGAAAATTAGTTTCTTTTTATTAATATCACATTTTTATTTATATCTTTACTTAAGTTAGGAAATGCAGTGTAAATTAATATCTATTGTAAAAAAAAAAACTGTTATTGATTTTGCAGGCAAGCATGGTACACAGCTTAATAAAGACTGCTTAATTTGGATAGGTTATGGAACAAAAATCAATAAATGTATCAAAATTGATAGAAAGTTTTGTTAAGTCAGACTACTTACTTACATAAATCCTTCAAATAACTTTAGAAATAGGTAGCTAAGAATTTTCAGGATGAGCTATCTCCCTTGTTATTGTTGATATTAAAAGCTGCCTCAGCCTATGATTATAGCTATAGACCACCTTTATCACTATTTTTATTTGATTTTTAGGCATTTATTTTACGCACTCAAGAATGTTAAAGATGATTATTTTACAAAACTGCTCTAATCATAGAACAATGCCAAAAGAGAGAGGGAGGGGGGTAGGTGTCTACTAATAAACATGAATTGCTACGTAGAGCAAGACTGGGTGGCCAAAGCTGCATATTTTATTCTCTAACTAATCAGACTTAATTTATTGATTTTTTTGGTCTGATCTTTCTGTATGTAAAAGATGATTTAAATTTTTAAATTTTAGATGATTTTGCTTTTCTATATTTTTTGGCTTTTGTAATTGGAGAAATTTTTTTTCTTAGATATCATACTAGTTCTTGCTTGGATATTAATACAACTAGTTGAAATATTTGGCAATCTTGATTACAAATAACCTTTGTTAATTAGAATGAAATAAATAATGTCTACAAATGTCTTTTATTTAATGCCAAGCATGTGACTGATGAAGAATATCATAACTATGAAAGACAAATTATTATCATTATTATTTACTGTTATGGCTACAAATGAACTAAATCTCAAACATTTCAATTAAATTAGCTATTATATAAAAAATAGTTAAGAGTATAGATTTTTTAAAAAATGTTTTATTTATTTGAAACAGTGATTATAAAATAAATAGTTTTTTTAGTTTACTGCCTTTTTTATAACTGCTCTATACTAAATTCTAAACACAAAATTTTTCAGTTCTGCAAGATTTTTTTTTTGTCTTAAATATATTTATAGAAATATTTTAGTAAGTCTTTTTTAGCAAAGAGCATTTTAGTGGTTTCTTTCTTTTGGCTTACTGTTGTCTCTAATGCAAGTTTATCTTATTTCTTTCTTTCTTTGTTAGAGTTGTTTCTCCTGCCAAAGCAACTGATGAAGAATTGCAGACGTTTCATTCTTGTGACTATGTTGAATTTCTACGCCACATCAATGATCTGGAGGATGAGGAGAAGTACACTGAAGAAGCAGAACAATATGGTTTGAGTATGTAGCAATTATTCTTTCTATTTGCTTACATGCTCTTTGATGCAAAATCATTGAATAGTTTTATGAACTAAATTTAAATGAACTAGAGAGCTTTTTTTATGCCATGTGACATGGTGGCTTTCATCAGATATGTTGGGTATTTTAATTAAAAACAGCAATGACGATGACAACAATCTCAACAGAAATAACTTTTGACACACTAGAGAAAGTCTTTTTATAATGCAGTTTTTGGTGAGATGTGTTTTTTTTTCTTCTCAACAGGCTATGACTGTCCTGCTCAGGTTGGGGTATGTGACTATGCCAGACATGTTGCTGGTGCCACTATCAGAGCAGCCCAGTGCATTATGGAGAACCTTTGTGATGTTGCCATAAACTGGTGCGGTGGATGGCATCATGCTAAAAGGTAAGCTTGACCTTTTGGTTTACCAGAGTAATGGTTTCTTTTCTATGTTTCTTACTATGGGATTTATTTTGAATTTAGAAACAGGTGTAATTTGAGCAGAGCCAAGCAATGATCTGAATGTCAGCCTGTTTTAAATCATTGATCACCGTTATAATTGGACACAAAATATCTAATTATATCTGACCAATTTATCTGCTTTGATTATAACTCTCCAAAGTTATAAGATACTTTTTTGTTTTTGTTTGTATTTTTAAAAGTATTTTTAACATCTTTTTTGGGGGGTGGGATAGTTATTTATTCATTGTTTTGTTTTGTTATTTTCAAACTGAAGTGAAGTGTTTCCTCTCTGTCTGTCTCTCTCTCTCTTTTCCCTGTAGGATTAAATTTGTTTGATATATTTAATACATTTCAGAGATGCTGCATCTGGGTTTTGTTACATCAATGATATTGTTCTTGGGATTTTAGAACTACGGAAAAAATACAACAGAATCCTGTACATTGACTTGGACCTTCACCATGGAGACGGTGTGCTAAGTTTTTCTCAGTTACAGACGTATGCCAATTTTAGTTTAGAAGAAGAAGAGAGAAAAACGCATGCATGCACAAACAAACACCATTTTGGTTCTAATTGCTGTCCAGGTGTCTATTTGAACTTAGAATTTGAGAAAATTTGGGGTGGTCTATTATTGGACCAAGTAAATCAAAATTTGATGAAAACTGAAAATGGAAACTTTTAAAATATTTGTTTACATCACAACAACATTTATGTGACCCAAGAATAGGGTGGCACTCAAGACCGAATCCTGCAGCAGTCCACGAAAAATTTTAATATTTAGATGGTATGCCATTTAAAAGTGCACCCTTTTTGTTTTAAATTGTTATTTATCAAAATCAGTTGTACTACTTATGTGTTTAATAGAATAAGAAAGTTGGCTTAGACTTTCCTACCATTTATTATTATTAATAGAAGTAACTAATAAACCTACATTTCAGCAATCATTTTCTTGTTGTCATCAGTATTAGAGTGGTGGGCAAACATCTGAAATGTGTTTATTAGCAAGTTCTATTATTAACCCCTTTGAGGAGAATACCCTTATGTTTATGGAGAGTGGGTATTGAATTTGACACTGATTTCCTAAATATGCAGCCATACTAAAGGGTTAATAATAAAGTGATAGGGAAATCTTATAATAACTCATATTTTATGCATAACTTTATGAAAATCCCATTTTATTTAATTATTCCATCCAGAAACTAAAAGATTAATTAGTTAGTTAGACTGTGTGTGTGTGTGTGTGTGTGGTTTTTAGAACTTGTTAAGAGTCTGCTTGGTTATTTTTTAACGAGAGAATATTTTGCCTTGTCAGCCTATAGATGTTTGAGAGAGAATTGTATTGAGACAGTTAAAATCATGAAAGATTTTTGGTGTTTAGAAAAAAGATGAATTAATCCAGGTTTTATTAAATGAAAACAAGGTGGGATCATTCTTAATGGCTACCTGCCTTTTTAGTAATCATTGTACCATACTATCTACAGTTCACTAATTCAATTATCTGAGAGATCGTGGAAGCTATTCATCAAATGAGCATCCTGAGAGTTAGTCTTAGTCCCTGAATTTTTAAAGAATCTTCTTTATTTAAATTTACATGGAAATGATTTTTATTTTAGGAGTTGAAGAAGCATTTTCAGCTACATCAAAAGCTCTGACTATCTCTTTTCACAAATATTCTCCAGGATTTTTTCCAGGTAATTTTTTATCATCACTGCCATTATTATTATCACATTAAAGTACAATGATCACATTTTTCTTTAAAGTTTAAAAGATGCAGAATTTAGAGTATATTATAAAGTTGGGCAGTGTAGTTGTCTAGTGGTTAGTTTATTGAAATGTTAAGGTTGAGGGCCCAAGTTAGATTCTCATAGTGATCAACTTGGTTTGGCATATCTCCTTGGCATGGTTTCTTCTTTCTCCTCTTCACCAGCCAGTTGTTGTGGGTTTCTTCTGGGTACTCCAGTTTCTTCGCATTGTAAAAGTGGAGTTTTTGTAGGAATTTTTGGTAGGTTCATTCTTCAGGAACATTTGGCATGGGAGGATTATGGGAGCCCACCTCATGAAAACCTTACTCAGTAGCCTATCTTGGATCAAGGATGGTGATTCAAGAATGTTAACCCCAGATTGGGGGATAGCATATGATGATGATGATTCTAAATTATGTGGGCATGCTCATGTGGAATGTTGGAAATATTCTATTTAGCATTAAATAGTTTACAAATCATGTTGTTTTTGTTTTTTTAATGTCAGTATTTTCTCTGAAGTGAATGAAAGTACTGTATTCAAACGACTTGCTGACCTTCGTGATTGATTAACAGCTGTCAGGTTTTGCATATTTTTAGATTAGGATATCAGCTAAAAAATACTGCCCTATGCTTTAAAGTTTTGTTGGTAGAATATATAAAGTAGGAAATGTATTTTAGTTGGAATCCTTTAATAATAAGCTAGTATGGTGTGCAGATTTTAAGATTAATGTGTATGTATCACAAATAGTTTTGAGCATAATTTTGTTTAAGATAGGATGGGTTACGAGTTTTTCTCTTCCTTAGAGCAACATGTAATATATATATTACAAAATGTTGCTCTAAAATGAATTTCCAAAGATTATCAGCACTCAGTACTGTGTTCTAGATTTATTTAATAGTAGTATTATTACTTTATTACATCAACCTTTAGAGAGTCTTTGTTTTCTTGTTACAGTCATCACCTTCATAATTACTATTATTTTAATTTTTATTTTGGTTATTTTACATATCTTCAAAAAGAAAAGCAGATAAAAACAATCAATTTTAAAAGAAAACTATAGCTTAGAGGCTTCAGAAAATATTTAATTTGTTTTTTTGTTTGACTCGGTAGAAAATTAGTTTGTTCTTGTTAAAAAAAAACAGTAATAGAAAAGATGATAAATATAGATCATAATTAAAACACCAAGGAAAACAAAGAAGTAAACTGTAGTACACTTTCCTTGAAAGATTTATAAAAACTGTTTGAGTTTCCTTGTTAAGATAAAGCTTAACCAGCTAAGCTGTTGATCAACTTGCAAGCTGAAGAAACAAAAGTCAAACAAGTGTTTCTCAGACTTTGGCATTACATTCACATTGTCGAAATTACATGTGGCATGGAACACTTAGAGATCTGTAGAGACTCAGAACAAATGTGATTTTTTGAACATCCAAGTGATCTGGTTTTTATGTTGACAGTTTCTTTGAATTTGGTTGCAACTGCTTATCAAAATATGTTGCACATCTGCAGCATTTGTTTGTCGGAATCTGCTTGCTGCTGAAACTGCTCACCAGCAGCAGTTTTCTGCCAACAATGATACTTCAGGAAGGCTCTAAAGTCTCTTTTTTAATGGACATGACAGCTGACTGCATCAACACTCACTATAATACCCCATTTGAAGGTGGTTCAAATGCTCCTGCCTTAATTGTTTCCAAATAGTTCTGTGCAACTCTTACTCCAGCTACTATATAGACTTTAGGGAGTCGCATGACACAGCAGAGAGCTACAGGAATTTATATCCAAAGAAGAATAGGTAATTTACTTATGTTGATTACATCCTTAGTGCACAATAAATAGACAAAACTTTTATTTCAGAATTATTTAATTTTTTTACAGATAACTTTTTGTTTGTTTTGTAACTAACTTTCTTACTGACATCTGTACTATCTGGCTAAAATATGAGAAACCACTTACTTTCTTCTGCTTTCCCATAGTTATTGTTGAAAAGTGTCAACTCTCAGCTTATATACTTAGATTTGGTAGATCACATGACATGTCACATGTTTACTTAAATTTGTATACATTGTAGCCCAGGGTATTTCTTATTTTTACTTTGACACTAATATTTTGGCAAGGAAGTGTGGTTCTCTATGCATTAAAGCTCAAATATTTTAGTTTTTATTTTCTTGTATACATACATAGATAAATTGACAGATTTTAAAAAGCTAACTCTCCGGAAAATTTGTATCAAATATTTGTGCACATTATGGTCACCATTAATTATTTTACTCGGATACATGAACAGTTTTAGTGAACTCATTTTGGAATATGAAATATGAGAAAACAGAAGAACATTATCTGTCTGATTTTTTCCTTTGACCATACTATACTAGATTGTATTACTGCTGATTTTATCCAATATGCATCTTAAAGCAAATGCCTTTGAATTTTCTATTAACATATTTGCAGCTTCCTATACAAACAGAACGTGTAATTATTTTAAATTGATTTAACTAAATTATCATTAATTCATTGATACCGGCAACCCATCCTGGATGTGATCATAATTCTATAGGCGTTTCCTTATGCCTAGGCACTAAACGGTGATTTGTGTATCTAAAAGCATAGAATTAGAATGATACATAGTAACATTAACAAAAAAGCAACAAAAAATGAATAAATCCGATTAATTTTTTCTAGAAAATATCTAGTGAAAGACATGCTTTATTGTTGGTCTGGGTTGCATGTCTGTGTACTAGTAGTTTTGGAATAGCTGCTTGTAAGCAACCATCTTTTTGGTAATTATTTATAAAATGTATAGCATCTGATGTCTGTTTATTGGTGTCACTTAATTTTTTTTTTTTTAAATGATGATGTGTGCACATGCATTATCTTTTACCTCAGTTCAACTGAAACCTGGCTAAAATAGCTTTGCCATTGACTGCATACAGCCAGGTTTAATTTGAACAACCCTAGTAGATACTGCCAATCTAATATCTTAACTGGAGGTATGGCAGGAAAGGGTTGTTTTTTTGTGTGTTTTTTAAAATTTTATCTTGTTCATCTCATATCTTTAGGAACAGGTGGAATCAAGGACAAAGGACTGGGAAAAGGAAAGTATTACTGTGTCAACGTTCCTCTCTGTGATGGTATCCGAGATGCTGAATTTGTGGCCATTTTTAAAAGGTCTGTCTCTAACAGAAAAGTTTCTTTTTGTTTTTAATTTTTATGGAATTCAGCAATAAAAAAAAGATTTTACAACATTATAGATGAAAATCTTTTTACATCAACTTGTTGTTTTCCCATGATGACAGATGAACCTTGTTTTTCACTCATTGTTTATTTCTCATAGCTTATCTAAAAAGCTGTCAACCCAGCACTTAAAGAAAGACAAGTCTTTGTTGAGATTAATGACTAAAAAGATATTCACAGAAGTTCATTTTAGTTAGTTGTATTTATGTACTTTAAAGTTAACTCTTCGCGGAGTGTATATTTGCAGGGAGTGAGTATTGGTCACGACAGATTAATTTGTAAATATATGTTGCCAACAGCATGCAAAACGCACATTTACAGGATTACTCTGTTAGCATCAATACACACACTCCATAAATATACAGGCATACTCCTCAAAGAGATTAATTAATTTTTTTGTTATGTAGAAGTTGCACAATCAAACTGGTTACTTGTGAGAATTGAATTAGTCAACCCCCGCGTAATCGCGGCCCCGGTTATTCACGGAATTTTACTTAGAAGCTAACTAATAATTGTTCATGGAAACCCCTGCATATTCGCGGAATTGCAAATATCTTCCGCGATTTTTTTATGGCTTTTTTCATGGCAATATATATTTTTTTCACGCTTTTAACGCTAAATTATTAATAACAATATAATTTACTAATTTTGTAATATAAATACTAACGTAAATTCAGCAAATATCAATATAAAATAAACGCTATTGGCTGGAGGTTTGAAAGTAGCCAATCCGAGAGCGTTATTCATTTCTCCTGTTGCTGATTGGCTGCTGCCCACGAGGCGCTGTCTCAGGCAGATGCAGCCCAGCAGCCCCGCATCATCCCAGTTTACCGTGTGTAGCTATCTCGAGTGTTTCGCTTAGTGTTATATTTTTTATTAAATTATTATTATATATTTACTTATATTTTTCTATTATATGTTACGTTATATTTTGACGTTTATAGGCATTTTTATGGACCACGTCCAATATTTGCGGTTTTTCACTCTTCGCGGGTGCTCTAGGAACGTAACCCCTACCAGGAGACAACTGTATATGCTTTAATATTTCCTTCTATGCTCTACAAACACTTCATTTTCAGAAAACTGATCATGATATATCAGGACTCTGTCAGTATCTTGTTGTCTTGACAAAAACAGCTTTCCTTTTGTCATTTGTTAGGATGGTTTGAATGAACTTTTGATCCACTATTTGTAGTGTATTTGCAATGTCATATTTTACCAGAATGAATTGGGAAATGAAGGATCTTTTTTTATGAGTGCTTTGGGAAAAAAAAAACTTCCTAGCTCTGCACATAAAAAAAAAATTATTTGGAAATTTAATCAAGAAATTCAAAATTGTAAATGTTATTTGGTATTTTTTACCCGTGATTTTGGGCAGATAAATCATAGTAGGGTCCATTAGCAGTTTTTGAGTGATAGGGAGACAAGGCCTACTTAGCAAAATTGTATCATGTGCCAACCTCAATTCAGGCATCAACAATCTGGGATCACCATTTCAAGATCCAATAAGAACTATGGAGAAAGAATGTTTGCATTGGGTTATCCTTCTGTGCTGAGTGTAAATCCAGGAATGAACCTAGTGAGAGTTCTACTTTTCATTTTTAGATGTGGGAACAAAACAAACACCCTGCAGGAAATCTACATGGCTGGTGGTGATGAAGAAGAAGAAGAAACCATGTCAGGGAGGTGTGCTAAGCTCACATAGTCCCCTGCTAGGCTGACTACTGGACCACCCTGCTGCCTAATATACCATCATTAGTTAATTTTAAAATGCATTGGTTAAATAAGCTGAAAGTGCAGGGGATTTATATAAGTTGAAAGTTAATGAAGTCTAACTAAACTTGTAGAAAGTAATTTTTCAATATGTTATTTAAATTTAATGAGTTTTTAAAAAGAAGTGCTACACAGCTGGTGATATTCCTTCACAATCCTCTCTCACAGCTGGTTATTTAGGAAATTTTATAGTGGAGAACTTAGACACTGCAAGTGAAAGAAACAAACAAATTTAGTGTTGTTTTTTATGGCAGGGGCCATTTTTGTTGTGCATGAACCCCCCCTTTTGATAAATACAGCTAAATGTCTACTCATTTTCATCCTAAAAGTGTTAATTTGATACCCCGTCTTTACACGCACAATAGAATGTGTTGTGGTTTGAATTAACTTTATTGTTGTTATTGCACAATAATGTAGGTTAGTAAGTAGTAAATTGTTTTATGGATCCAGATTAAAGGAAAGGTGAAAGTTACAAGATATTTTTATCATTATTTTTTACAAGAATTCTTTGTAAAGTTTGGGCAGTCTACAAACCAGAAGTAGCAGTGTGCCAGTGTGGAGCCGATGGTTTGGCAGGGGACCCCATGGATTCATTCAACTTAACGGAGAATGGATTGGCAAGATGTGTTCACTTCCTGAAAGGACTCGGTGTTCCACTTCTATTATTGGGTGGAGGTCAGTAAGGGTTAGAGCAGAACAGTGAAGTCTGTGCATGTATTTTTATGGTGCTACAAAGCAAAACTAAAATTTCTATAGCTTTGGGTGATGAACCATGTATTATATAATCTATAATCTTTTTTATGTTTGTCATTAGATGGATCTTGTGGACGGATCTTTTTCTATTCTTGGAATATCATCTTAATGAACATTTCTTCCCTGCAGGAGGCAAGCCTTCTTTCCAATTTTTCATCAGAGAAAACATTTCTTTGCCTTCCCCATCTATTAGATACCCACAAACTTGATGATGTTATCTCTCCATCTAATCTCTGCTTTACAGTCCACATCAAGTTTGTCTACCATTCTTTGGCGTTCTTCATTATTTTTCAGCAAACAAAATTATATCATCCACATAACATAAAAGGGCCAAATTTGTATCATATCTTCCCACTCTATAGCCAACAGAGCTTTTTTGAAGCTCAACTGCAAACAATCTTGGTGAAATACCATCACCTTGTCTCTCTTTTTGAGCAACCTAACATGCCCTTCTTTCAATATCAGCTTCTCTTAGAGTTTCCATTACTTTTTGATCTCTTACTCTATTGAAGACTTCTTCAGAATCAGTTAAACTAAATTAATTGGGACATTAAACCCTTCTGTTTTCACCACCACTTGTTTTAAACAACAAATGTAATGAACAGTAGTTTATAATTTTCCACACAAATACGTAATACACTATAAGGATACAGAATTAAAAGAAGTTTTTAAAAAAAGAAGAAAAGTTTAATGTTGAGTGGATGCTCAACATTGGAATGGAGTACAGCCAGTAATCTCCTGAGTCTCTCTTGATCAAGCAAACAACTATCATAGAGGGATAATAAGTGTCAATTTTCTTTAGAGTGATTAACACATTAAAACCCAAGGTGTCTAGCATGAATTATTTCATAAATTCTGCTGATACCAATTAAGATCTCAATTTTTTTTTTTCTGGAAGGACTGGTTTAAGTATACTTTTTAAGCATGCCTACTGGGATAATGTACATGCCAATTGCGAGAAAAATTCAATTTCAAATGGAACAATCTATTGTACTAAAAACATTAAAAATTGTATTTGATCTTTTATTAATAGTACTAATAGAATGTACATCATACACATCAATCAATGCAAGGTCATTTGCAGTCACTGATATCTAATCTGTAACAAATTAAATTTTTGAAAACATGAAATCAAATGTAAACTTTTACACTTGATACATCTGAAAGAACACAGGAATTGAATGATGCTTTTTGTCATAGACATTTTGCCTGATCCATCTTTTTTACTTTGTTAACTGGTTTAACCCCTTTTTCTGCTATTGCAAAGGGTGAAAACTGAATTATCATGCCATCACACTATTTCCAGATTGGAAATCAAGCCCCTCTAGGTAATTTCTTCACTCCCCCTTGACTCTTGATGGCATTTTTATATAGTTTTGCCATGCTATTCCAGTAGCAAAAAACCTGAAGTTTTAAATTTCAGCATCAAATCATATGACATAAAAATAAGGATGATGGGGTTTTAAATCCTCACATCCTGTTATGCAGCTCTTCGCAACACTTTCCCAGTGGCCCTCTGTCATTGTCAATACAACTTCATAAACTGAGACCCTGCAAAGTATTCCTCACCTGTTTGCAAGGACCCATTCTTTATAGCCAAAACTACTGGGCTTGCCATAGATGACACCTGAAATAAGGCACCATTGACTTGTCAGTACTTGTTTTCTTGTTCAGACCATCATATAAGGGCTTGAATTTTGCTATCTTGCTTTTGCATAGCTGCTGTTGCTTCTCATCAGCTGCATGAAAAAGTTGTATTTGTTATAATCTATTTCATTTAATTTTCTACAAATACTTTGCCCTTAAGATCAGAAGGGTCTTTACTCTAGTAGTATTTTTCTGATAGTTGTGTGTTGTGTCAAGATACCAAGCAGTGATCCTATAAATTTCAACTCTTGACACGATAATTCAAAATTAGAGTTACTTTTGTCTCTGTGCATACACCTTTCTTCCACATAAAGCAGGGGATGCATTCATGGAAGAATGTAGATTTGGAGAATCTGTGCAAAGCAGACATAATAGCATATGGGAAAAAAATGGGACTGCATTCCCAATACTACCTAAAGTCTCTTTTTATTCCTGCCATGCAAAAAATGCATACTCAACAATTTTGTAGAAATAATTTACAAATGGAGATGTGATGGTGTTTGGTGGAGTATTGGTTGGAAGGATCAGGTGGTGGTAGGTCATCAGGGTTTGATGCCGCCACCACTTTTTCATTACTGGCAGGTGTTTCTGGCAGTGTCACATTGAGTGGAGATGGTTTTACAGGGCTATCAGGTATCTTCAGAAGTCTAGCAGGTGTTTCTGAGTGGCTTGGTGCATTGATTATTGTGGTGGCAACCTGGAAATATTGGTGTACGGTGAACTAGTTTGACCTGCACTGCTTCTTGTAGCTAGCCAAGAGAGAAGTTAAACCCATCCCAAACAACAAACTCAGCTTAAAATGTGGGTCCAAATCCATTATTTCCCAGGCCAGCTTGTTGGCTAATGAGAATAAGCTTGTCAGACTTTTTACATTCATCTCTCACATCTCCATTACCAGCTCCATCTTCCTCTTTTGCTTGTCTCTCGTGTTATTTTTGCCAAGTCTTCAGACAATCCCTCCTGACTGGACCTGAGAAGCTATTCACCGCCATCCACCTCTCTCTCAAATAACTGAACCCTTCCAACATTTCAGCCAAGTTTCACGATCTCTCGGACGATCCACAAGCTGGGTCTGCAAATTCTGTAAAATTTTTCACAGACTTCTTCCAAATATAATTCATGGTGCTGGTCTGCAATGTGTTTCCATGAACTCATGATAATGTTGAAGGCGTCCTGGATATTGTAGTTTTAGAATTCGGAAATTGATGGCTTATTGGGCCCAGGATAATGTCTGCCTCAGGTAATAAATTTTAAAAGCTGATGTAGCACCCTGATCCATGGGCTGGATTAAGAAGGTAGTTTTAAATGGTAGAAATATCACTTTAACATTTCAGTGGACATCAGTTAAGTTCACAATGCCACCACCAGGGCATTGTCAGTGAGGAGTATAGCCCTGAAAGCAATGTCAGACTGAAGGCAGTATTTTCCCACCTTGCTGGAGAAAATTTTCATAAACCATACATCAAACAGTTTTGCAGTTATTCAGGCCCTCTTACTTGATTTCCAATGAATTGGTGGTATGCTGATTAAGACAGTTTAAGGCTTGAGGATTCTGGCAATGATAAACTAGTGAAGGTTTACATTTAAAATCACCCCAGCATTGCCACAAAACAGGATAGCCAACCCATCTCTCACTGTCTTGAAGCTTGAAGCAGACCTCTCTCTCTCTCTCTTGGAAATGCATGTTCTTTTAGGTATGTTCCTCCAAAATAAAGTTTCACCAGGATTCAATACTTGGAAAGCCTTCAACTTATTTGGGGACTGTGGCAGCAGCTGCAGTGTCAGCACTAGCAGATTCTTCTCTTACTTTGTTATGAAGATCTTGGTGATTGCTGTATCAATAAAATCAGCCTTTACTTGCTGGGAAAGGTTCATATCAATCGACATGGTGCCTTCGTTTTGCTCTGATGAACTTTTAATATCTCTGTGCAGATCACACTTAAGCTCAAGGCATCTATTTCTGATTTTGATTTTGCACTCAGATCACCAACATTTTTTTTTCAATTTTCTCAATCAAAGGATGTCTCCTTTTGTTGTTTTTTTTTTTTTTTTTAGCATTTAGCAAGCTTGACTGATTCACAGCATTAAGAATTTTCTCAGTGTTCTTTTTAATTGTGCACCTGCTAGGTTTGTTCACATTTTACATGTGTGTTCAGGGAAGGCAGGAGACACTCCATTCTTGATCTGCATGAGTCACAGGCTAGGGCAGTATGCTCTACTTCTCTTGGCCTGTGCTCACCTGGCCTGCTGATGCCTCACTCACCCTCGCATCTTCGTGGATGCTTACTACACGTGAGTGAAACCCAGCCCGCATTTCTTGAAACTGGTGTTAAAAATTAAAACATTCATAAGTGAAACCATGCATTCTAAGCTGGGGAAAGGTGTATTTATTAGTTTCACTAACTAAAAGAGTGAAGATCTCATCAAAACACCTGTTCAAGATGTTTCATTCTGCTGCATTTACAGGTTCAGGAAAATTTTCCAATTCTTTTTTTTTTTGGATGTTTCTCTCTTTTTGATCAAAGATTTTACTCTCGCAATTGATATGGGCCTTAGTCCAAAATGGAATATTTCCTTTTGTTGCTTTACTAGGTGCATTGAAAGGCTTATCTGATTTACTGTCCAGCAATTTTTTTGTAGAAAATTATTAATATCTACCAAGCAGTCGTCATCCTGTGTTTCCAAATCATCACCACCATCTCCTTCAGGAGGACCAAGAATAACAAGATAAGCTGTGTTCTGAATTTAATTTTCAACAAAATCTACAGCATCATGCAAATATCAATGTGAATAACCTTCTGTCCATAAAAGCTTTGCCCATTATGCTAAATTTTGAAAAAAAAAGCATAAGCAAACAAATGTGCATATATATACATATGCAAAAATGTAGAATATAATAAGCATACATACATCTATATATTAGTATAAAAGAAATTAAAATTTTCATTAAAAACTTTAAATATATATTACATATTGTTATTTTTGGACTGTTATCCTCATCTTTGTTATTTTCATTATGTTTCAACCAGTGGAATCTCTGATTGTCTTCAGGTGTCATATTGTGTGTATAAACACATCAAATCCAGCACCCTGGCTGAGGATTGAAGTCACAAGCCTTTATTACTAATGTTTGGGTGTTATGCTTTTATCCACTTGGCCACTGACCTGTGGGATATTAGTGTAGTCATTCTTTAGTATATTTAAGTATATAAGTAGCCATATTGGATTTTGGTCTGCACTAGGCTTGCTAATTGGATCTACTGTTAGAGCCATGCACACAACCTCCTTGATTTTATGTAATTTATAATGTGGTTCCCCTGTCAATTATGTAAACTTCATTCCATAGTGGCTGATAGTTTTCCCTTTTCACCCCATACATGTTCTGCCATTTCTGATTTTGTTGTTTCACCACCTCACCATGGCTTTGCAGTGTTCCTCAAGCCTGATCTTCAGAGGGCGTCCTGTTTCACCCTTGTAGGCTCTCCCACAGCTGTATGGAATGTTGTCCATCTCCTGTGGTGATCTCACTCTTGTGAGACTTCTACAGAGTGTGGTGTTACTTCTGAAGACTGTTTTGATGATGTATTGTCCACAGATTCTTCGAATTTTCTCTGCTAAGCCTCTATTATAGGAAAGAGTCACAGTGGCACTTGGTTTTACCTGTTCCTCTTTACTGCGAATGAGTGCTGGCTGGTCTTACGTAGCTTTGGAGATAATCGTTTCTCAGAAATGTTTTCTCTATATGGGTCATCTCTTGGTGGTAGATCTCTGCATTGGTACATATGGTTTTGTCCAATGCTGCCTTTACACTGTATGAGTGGTGGGAGTTATAGTTGAGGTAGAGTCCTGGTGGATATAGGCTTGCAATACACATATCTTGGATCCAGTCTGTGTGCTGTACCAGCACTTCCAGGAATGAGAGTTGGTTGTTATTTTCTCTTTCCATGGTGAACTGTATCGATATTCTGAGGGAAAGTATATGGTCCAGTAGGACCTGGATATTCTCCTGATGTTGCCAGAGGACAAAGGTATCATCAACATATCTAAGCCGAGCTGCAGGTCATAATGGTGCATTTCTTAGAGTCACTTCCTCAGAGTGCTCCATGTAAATATTGGCTGTTACAGGCGATATATAGCTATATAAATATAGAATAAAGATTGGAATTTCTAACTAGATTTACAGCGATAGGAATTTAAACTTAAGGATTAATATAATAAGTAGAAGTCACAAATTAGCATGTAGACCTTTTGAACAGCATTCCACAAGCAAAATTGACAACTTCATGGCACCGTGGCGTATGTAACTGACTTGTTGATGTCTCAGAAATCCATGCCATCAAAATGGAATATTTCTAAAAAAAAAATCACATAACTTATTTCTGCAAATAAGCTTTAGGTGTGCCCATTAAGTAATGTAGATATATTCCGAAACTTCAGTGTGTTGGATGTTTAAAAAAAAGAAATAGTATGTTGTAATCAGAATATTTATATTTTTGACTACATGTGTTGTCTTTTAGATAATATGGTTTACCAGAAGCATTTCCATTAAAAAGAAAAGAATATTCTGCCTTTAACTTGCTTTTTTAAAATACTTATTGTTAAGAACAGGTTAAAAGCTAAGTAACAATGTCAAAAAGTGTCTGTTATTGTTTCTGGTATAGGAAATATACTCTTCATGGTGTGGGGGAACTAATTCACGATTATTCATGTAGCATTGGCAGGCATGCGAGGAAATTATACTTTTTAATGAAAAATGAAATGATGTTGAGGATGTATTTGTGATGTCATGTGGATGATTACTTATCAGAGGACATTGTATTATGATTTTATTTAAAACTTATGTATTTATGTAAGTGTTAAGTTTTTTTTTTTCAATGCATTGTCTCTCTTAAAAGAATTAAAAATTGAGATATTCCATTAGAACTGAAATTCTTCTTTAATTCAAAATTAGTTTAATTTTTTGAAAATCTTAAAAAGAAATTAATTTGTTTTTTTTTTTTTGAATCAATTAAGTAAGCACTGGAATAATTTGATGATTATAAACGCAGAATTTTTTTTGGTTTGTTTCTGCTTTTACTGTGAATAATGTACATAATGACACTGAAACTGTAGCCCACGGTGTTATTTTTTGTTGTTGTTGTAAACTTTGCATCTTTGAAAGGGAACTGGTGATAAAATTGGAAATAAAATGTGAGGAGGCACCGATAGGATGGTTGATTTTTTATTTAATCATTATTGCTGCAATCACATTTTTTTTTCTTTTACCACTATATCTATGTTGGACTGGGTGTCATTAAGGAGAAAGGGGCACATCACAGGGTGCTAATAGGTTTGGACTCATCAGTTCTCGCCAAGCAGCATGCTATTCGGTTAGGTGCTGCTGATTGTACGTGTGATGTAATTCAAAGTAATTTTAATGTGTGTGATAAAGAAATAATTGTTAGTGAAACTGATTATTGAAATTCTCTTTCACACGAAAAAAACAACTACAAACTTCTGATCTCTTTAACGTCTTTCCTTCCCTTTTTTCTTTATCCTTAGGTGGCTATAACTTCTCTAATACATCTAGATGTTGGACGTACATCACGGGAGTGGTATTAGGCAGGAAGCTTCCAGAAGAGATTCCTGATCATGAAGTAAATATGTATTGAGTTGACAAAGTTATTTGGTTTTCTCTGTCTTTTTTGGTGGAGAAACTAAATGAAATTGCTAAGTCTGTTGTAATTGTCTGCTTGAAATAATGTTAGTGTGTTAAATTAAATTTTTTTGTTTTGTTTTATGTTGTAAACTGAAAACTTTGCGTACTCTTTTGTTTAAATTTCCTTATGAAAATGAAAAGTTGCATTCAAATTTTGTTTATGTAGTACTAAACAAATAACATTTTAGAAATTCATAAGTACAACATTGCACAATTTCTTCTATTGTAAGTAATTTTTGTTTCTTTTTCTGGGGGGGCCTCAGAATGTAACTGTTAACCCTTTACTGTTTAGGAAATGCAGTATTTAATGTGCACAAATGTTCTGATAGTTTGCAAGAGGGCTGCACAAAATGCACCTACGTGATTTTAAAATGTTAAGAGCTCATGGAATGATGCAAATAGCACTGATTGATTTAGCATATAGTTTGGTAATTCAAATAAAAGGAAATGTATCCATAAAATGAAAGGAAAGATGTTATTTATAGTTCAGAAAGTAGAGTAAAAAAAAAAAAAATCACGTGACTGTTTGCACAGAAGTACCAATACTGATTCAGTTTCTTGAATCTCCCAACTGTCATTACTTTTAACACTAAGTCTGTCATCTTCACGCCAGTAATCTTCAATGGGTGGCACAGAATTATAGTTATGTTTACATTTTCATCTTCTTCCTGGTTGTGTTTGTCCAGGTGTTGTTGGGTCTGCCTGCCTTCCCTCTGAGCCTGCTTGGCTTACTGGTTAGTCTCCTCAGCTACGTGGTGGAAGAAATCTTTGGGCTGATGTACTGCAAAAAACATTGGCATGTTGATTGGCCACAGATGACTCAAACTCCACCTGACAGCCTGGCTCTCCTTATCATTGCTTTCACTTTCCATCAACACATTCCTCAATGTTTTTCAACCACTGTCCAACCAGCTAAATGATGAGAGATCTGAAGTGCGAACACCTGAGAGGTTTAGTGACGCACAGGTCAAGACACTATTAAGTATCCATTCACATGCAACCTTAAGCAGAATTGCTACTTCCATAAAGAGCATTTGCATGGGAAAAATATCATGGAGTTTGTGTAGAATGTTTTCCATGTAGGCCAGGGTTAAACTAGTTCCAAAAAAAATTTTCTGAGTAGGTGTGAAGTGTTTTCAACAAGGTGATATTAATGCCACAAGATTGGTTGGTTTCTACAAAGACGCAGGAAGCCTTAATGGCCAACACACAATATGCCTCCAAAATTGTTTTTAGCCACTCAAAAGAACTGTGGATCCAACAAAAGGGTCAGTATGAAAGATGTAAAAAAAAACAAACAAAAAACACAATGGTTTATTAAATGCTGAGTCCATCAGTGCAGAGGGGAATAAATGTATGTAAACTTAGACTCCAGCTTGTGACTATGATGGGAGAGGGGAAGATTTGTTAGCTGCGATGCAATGTATTTTGCATCTTGGACAAAGGCCTAGATTTTAACATTTGGAACCTCTTTTTGAAAAGATCTTTAATGAAAATTTGGTACAAAATAAAACTTATTTACCATCTCATTAAATCACCATCATAGATAATATAACCTAATTTTAAAAGACAGACAAAAAATTTGGTGTATTGAATACATTTTGTGTCTGCATTCAATTTGAAACAGAACAGGGCTGGACCTTAGAAGGATACAACAGCTAATCTTTATTTGTAAGATTCTTGGCCTGCCCCACCGTTTTGTTGGTGATATTTGAGAAGCAATTGAACTGCAGTAGGACCTTAGGGCTTTATGTACGAAGAATAAGCCTAAAACCAAATCGGTACAACATCTGCTGAAAATAATAACTAATACTGTGGTTAGGGCTTTAAACAAAGATAACATTTTTGGATCATTTGGATTGGCAAATCAAAATTAACTAAATGTTTGTATTATCAAAGAAATGGAAAAGAGGATAAAATTGTAAAATATATATCAATTCTTTTATTTTCATAGTTCTACATGAGTTATGGACCAGATTATGAATTATCTGTCACAGCTGGCTACAGGAAAGACCACAATACTTACGAATATTTGAGGTGTGTGTACAAGCAAATTATAGGTAAGTTGTCTTTTCTTTTCTTGGCTACAGAAAATGTCAGTATAATTGAAAAAAACACAACCAGAATCCTTTCCTTTTAATTATAATTTTTTGCCAGTAAGGATTTGTTTGTTGTTATTGCAAATGAAGAGAGGATGTAGGGCTCTGAGATTCTTCTAGAAGACTCTCAAATGCATTATTTTTCAACTTTAATAATTTGGAAATGATATTTCACAACTCTGCAGTTTTCAGACAAAAGTTTCATCAGAATTTTTTTAGTAATGTTGTTTATAGCAGGAAGGCAGAACCCCCATTCTGTTCATTATATTGGAGCAATCTGCTTTGACACTCTTATCTTTATTCTGCTACATGAAACCTATTTTGCTCAGGTCTAAAGTTGCAGTTTTTATTTCAGTTGTGAAGAAAGGAATGGGATTTTCAGTGATTTTTGTTCATATTGCACATATAAAATGGCAACTGTCTTTTAGTTCTTGTTTTAGCTGGAAATTATAGGTCCATAAAATCTTCAGAACTACAGCTAACTGTTCTCTTGTGTTGTTGTTTTTTTTTTTTTAATTTTAGAAAACCTATCCCATATTGCAGATGATTGAGAAAAATGAAATTCAGTAAGATAAATAAATAACGTGGAAGGCCTTGGTTCACTGTTGTAGAAAGAAAAGGCTTGCATAACAACTCATCTCAGGTATTCATTTCACCAAAACATTCATGTCAAGCTTTAATTTTATATTTCATTTTTTTAAATTGGCATTTGCTTCCATAATTTTAAATTATTTGATAATTAAACTGATTTTTTTAACCTAAAATAGTGTTTATCCTTATTTGAAAGTTTGGAACTTATAGCATTTACTGTGTATAAAAGCCAACCCCAAAATTATTACAGTCTGCTTGCAAATGAGTTCAGTTATTACAAGGAGGCATGAAGTCAATCAGGGATTATACACGGGCATTAAGGTTAGGGTCAGGTTAAACTGCTATATTAATGGTTGTTAGGCAGTAGAAGGTGGAGTGTGTAACACCCTGGCCTGGTGTGGCAAAGGGGCAGAGTTTGATCCCCTCTTAGGACCAACTTGGTTTGACAAACCTCCCATAGCACAGTTTCTTCTCTATCAGTCTGTTGGTGTGCATTTTCTCCATTTTTCTCTCTCAGCTAAATAGACTAATACTAGCAGTGATTTCCCATTTCCTGCTGAAGACAAAACTAGCAGAGGAATGTTAAGTACTACTGTTAGCACTCCATTTTATTTATAATTCTGCTGGTAAAGAAAGAATTTATATGGTTTAGCTATTTTATAATCATATTCTTTTGTCAATAAAATAATGTTACTATACATGTTCAAAATCTTTACTAGGAAAACTTAAAATATTAAGTGTTCATTTCTGTTTAATTCCTGAGATGAACTTTTCCCCTGTATAGTGCTGCTTTAGTCCATTAAAATTGACAGAGTTTACTTTCAGGTTTGGGGTTAACTAGATTCAAATGTTTCATTTTCAAGTTTCTTTTTTAAATTAAACACACCTTCTCAAAATAAACTGTTGTTTGTTTTCTGGAAATCTATATATTAAGAGATTTCTAAAGCCAGACAAAACAATGAAAATGAAGCTTTGTTTAAGGTCATTCAAAATAATAAAAAAAAACAACAAAACAGTCTGTTGTAAAAAGCTAAGCTTTAATAAGATTTCATTCTAAGAATAACAGAAGTCTACAATTAGACTGAATAACAACAATTTTTAGGTGGTTAGTAATGGATAAATGAAACTACAACAGGATTACACAATTATTGACTTGTATATGTATTTGCGGTTCAAACAAAAAGCCTATAAGAACTTTTCCTACCTGCCAGACTATAAAGCAAGTGTGTGTGTGTACAGTGAAAATCTGTCTTATACAAAAAATATCTTCAGTCCCAGCAAATAACATGTAGGCTTATGTATACTTTTACTTTCATATACTGGAAACTGAATAATAATTTTGGTCCAACTGCTTCAAGAAATACTGCTAAGGTGAAAAAATTTCCATACAAACCACCTACAGCAGTGGATTTGTAATGTCTCAAATATTGAATTTTTGCCAGTGGCATATTTTTCTTAACTACTTAGGGCAATACACTCACTGCATTGGATGTGCATTACTGTAAATTCCTTCCACTCCCTCTTTACCCCATCCCAATAGCACCTTGAAGGGCACCACTCAGCCACACCACAGCAAGGAAAAATAAGTTAAACGCTTTAATTCTGTAAAAAAAAAAAAAATCAAAGTTATTAAGTTGTTAGCATGAAAGAACTCTGTGACAAGGTTTGGTATGGAAAAACAAATCTACAATGCAGTGAAAGACAGACAATCTATGATAAAGATTGTTGGAGTGGTTCTTCGATACATGTTCCAGACCCAATTCTTTAGTCACAGGCAAAAGTGATAGCTGAAAACATGGCATTGAATGGGTGGCTGGCTGGAAAGCTTTAAAAAAATTGTGGAGAAGCTAAAGATGTGGATCTGGATGTTGCAATAATTTGACAAGAAAAGTTGGCCAATATCACTCGAGAATATGCTCCAAAAGACATCTTCACCTGTGACAAAACTTGTTTATTTTTTCATAATTGTCAAAAGAGTAACTATGCTGCAGCATACTAAGCAAGCTGGAAAACCACTTGTAAATCGCAGAAGCCAAATCTCGATTTAGACCTTTGTGTTTTGTGGAAGTCAAACCTTAGAATGATGGCATCCTTTATGAAAGATTGGCTTCATAGTTTCAACAATAAAATGAAGTAAAACAGAAAAGTTCTTTTTCCCATCCACATATTGAATTGTCAAATGTCAAGTTGGCTTTTCTACCAAGCAAAACCACATGCATAATGCAACCTCTTGATCAGTGTTATCTATTGCATAAAATTGAAGTATAGGAAGTTTCATTTGTGGTTGCTGATAACATATGACCAAAAGTAGTTCAATTGTGTTTATCAATGCTGTTAATTGGCTAGCCAAGGCTATAGAAGAGATTTTTCCCAGGCACAATTGAAAAATGTTTCAAGAAAGCTGCCCTTTGATTCACAATGCAAATGATGACATTCTGAAAACAGATGAAGGAGATTTGCAACTTATGATGGAAGATGTAAAAGTGAGCTCAGTGTCTGTTATGGAATACATCAACTTTGATAGAAAACTATGCACAGGTAGTAGTATTCAATCAATAGGTGACACAGCCACAAAATGACAATGACAATCCTGAAGCAAGGATGAATTAGCAAAGAACACTGATAACATGCAAAGATACGTGTTCAAATACGGCATCTTGAAAATTTAGCAGCACAAATGAAGAATTCTGAACTGTTGCCAATGTTCGACATGCCACAGAAAATTGCATTGCTTTACAGAATAGGGCAAAAGCAAAGTAATCCACTCTGCTGGACCCTTTAGAGGAAATAAGTGGGTCAGAACTGTCAGTTCAGGGTGATGGTTAGAACTATTCTAATATTGTAGGCCTACTGAGAAGTACAGTAATTTTTAATACATCTTTTCAAATTGAAGTGAATTCTGTGAATCTACATTTTGTTAAGCCCATTACAGGTGTGTGTAATTTTTTTTTTTTTCCGATCTGTAAGTAAAGAATAAAAAGTGATATAGGGAAGGAGGAAGCTAGGCGCACTCCTCTATTGAAGGGGATGCTTTTCTGATATGTAATTTCAATCATTACCAAATTATATATTATTCAGGGATGACTTTACAAAATAAGACATTTCTATAAATAACAAAAGTGTTTGGATTAATTATTTTACTAAATAGATATATTTCTAGACTAATTTGTGCACCTTTTAGTTAATTTTTCTTATAGTGAATTTACTAATAGTATAAAATATCCTGTTGCATTTATTTTCATTTATGACTTATTTACCTGTTCCTGAAGGAAAATAAAATAATTAGTAGTGTATATTTTGTCTTTATGCTATGAAAAGTTGAAAATAAAATATAGATTTTCAACTACAACGAGAAAGAACAAAAATTAAGTCAGAAGAGGTTAGTAATTAACATAGGTTAACTGGGTGATGGCCTTGTAACAGTGCTCGACTTAAATGCCAAGCATTTGTGACAGAAAGTTTTCATAAGAGATTCTGCCTGTTAGGCTCTGATCAAACTCTGTCAGCAGATGATAGAGATCTTCTTCAGAGAAACTGATGTTGCATAGCCGCAGGACAACCTTGAAATCACTGACGTTCAGAAACCCAGCTCTGCTGGAATCCATCTGCTGGAATGCTCTTCTGATGCTCTTCCAGTTTCTCAGCAGCTGGAAAGGAGGCAGAAATCTCAATCAATCCATTTAAACACTCAGCTTATTGAAAAACCAACATAAATTATCTACTGATTTAAATAACAGGGCACATTAATTCCGCCCCCTTTTTTTTCCATTTAAAAATATCAGATTACTTTTCCGCTTTAAATTTTTAGAAGTTAATAAAAAAAAAATGACAACTAGCTCATGTCTATTCATTTTGGTTCATTTTGTGAAAAGTCACAACACTCCTAGGAATACAGTTTACTAAAGATAACCTGCTATTGCTTTCTTTTTGCTTTAATCTGTGGGTGTGTATCTACTTCATAACATTTCCACTTCAGGGATTTTGGTCAAAATGCTGAGGTTTTCCTCTTTTTTTAGGCTTCTTTCATTGTCAGCAAGTAGGGGTCATAAAATTCTATATAATCCTGCCACCGGCTCTATACCTTGGCATGGATTCATTGAAAGCACTCATCCGAGGTTTCTGCCAAAATGCACTGCACAGCACCTAGTACAACATTAAACAGAAAACCAATGTCTTTGTCCCATTTTCATCGAAAAGTTGTATACCCTGATGATATACAGTGCCGGACAAAAGAGTTTGGACACTTGCTGTGAAATTGATATTTGAGCCCCCTCGTTTTAACAAACACATTTAAATACCCATTACATTGTCTATTATATGCACAACACATGCTTTATGTTTACATATTCTCTGGAAAAAATTATTTGAATCGGCAATGTCTGATTTGTACCATGACAAAAGAGTTGGGACTGTGAGCAAAACCATAAATATTTTTCAACATTCCAAATTACAATGGAACAAATGCATGGAAATGATCAATTGACTAGTAGTGGGTGGTGTATCCGCGATTTTTGATCACTTCTCGACAATGACGGCATGGATTCGACCAAACGAAGGCAGTCAGAATTGGCCATTTCCTGTCAGCTTTTCTCGACGACCTGCTAAGAATTGATCTTGGTTGAGATTCTTGTGTTTGGCCACCTTGGCCTTTAGCTGCTTCCAGGCATTTTTGATTGGGTTGAGATCTGGACTTTGGGGCAGCCAGTGCATGACATCCATTCCTAGTTGGATGGTGAGGAAAGTGATGACTCTGGCGGTGTGGATCAGGGCATTGTCATGCTGTAAGATGGTGGTGACTGGCAAGTTCTTGTCGATGATGACATCCTTCAGTAAATTGCAGTAGGTCTGGGTGGTCACTCTGCCCCTGATCAAGTTTTGAGGGCCTGGTCTCGCCGTGCTGATATGCCCCCAGACCATCAACGATTCTCCTCCAGCCTATACTGTCGGTCGGGTGCACTTTATATTGTATTTTTCGCCATGGTAAAGTTGAACATATACTCGGCCAACACTGTGAATGCACATGATCATAGTTTTGTTGGAAAAGAGAACTCTAGCTCATTGAGCTTTGGTCCAGTTTTTGTGCGCTTTCGCCCACGCTATGCGGAATGCACCTGTTCTTGTTGCTGATCAATGGCTTTTTCTGGGCAATTCGTCCAAAGAGATTCCCCTCCCACAGACGACGTTGAATAGTGCGACTGGAGACATTCACTCCACTCAGGGAGGCTCAAATGGCTGTCTATGTCATGAAACGATTGGCCCTGGATTTGCAACAAATGAGTTGATCCATTTTGTTATCACATTTTCGCAGTCTTCCGATTCACATTTTTGGTTTCGTGTTTCCGGTCTCCTTGTACTGCTTCAGAATGCGGTTTACAGTGCTTTTTGGGCAATTGACTTGATCGGCTATCTCCTGACAAGACAGATTTTCTTTGGTGCTCAACTATCAAGTCTCTGATTTCAGTTGACTTTGTCTTGCCAGGCACGGTGCAAAAATGATCTTAAATGGTCTTAGATGATGGGATTCCATTCATTTGATCCTTTAAAAATGAATATATTGAAGGGAATAAATGTATGCACAGATTTTGTTCACTGTCCCAACTCTTTTGTCGTGGTACAAATTTGACTGCTAATTCAAATATTTTTTCCAGACATTAGATACACACATGACATTCATTGTTTTTACACATTGTAAAGGCATGTTTTATACAACTTATGGGTAATAGGATGGGTATTTAAATGTGTTTGTTAAAATGATGGAGCTTGAATATCAATTTCACAGCATGTGTCCCAACTCTTTTGTCCGGCACTGTAAAGGAACAGTAGGGGTTTTGTTAACCTTATACGACTGCTGAATGTTGTAAAACAACAATAGCCAACTCGTGTGTGTGTGTGTGTGTGAAAAGTTTACTGTACTTCCACCTGGGTTCCGAATGATTCAGACCAGCTCAGCCTTGAAGCATGAACTGCCAGAAGAATTCTTGTGATGTTGCCATACGGAACTTGGTGACCTCACTCCCCTTGTAGTTTAGACAAAATGCATCAAAAAGCGCGAATGGCAGCCGTCCACGTAGGAAAAAACAAAAAAACAATACATCACCTTTCTTTCCAGCTTGTGTGTGAACTTGCCATACGTTTGCGGCTTGTAGATCCTGTTTTCTTTCTTTTCCAAATAGTTACGTAAAAATGTAAGGTAGTGGAATCTGTAATTAAAATAGGATGAGAGATGCATGTTCATTGTATGGTGTCTGAAAACAGAACCTGTTGTTGTATTTTTTTAGCATTTAAGTGATAAACACAGCATCATAACTCACTCTTCAGAGGATAAATAAATTTACTTTGTGGGAGTACAACTGTGAGCCTTTGTGATTACTACCATACTGTCCATAAATCTGTAAACATACACCATTAAAAACTATTTGTTAATCCTTTACATAAACACTACAAATTCTTATTATCTCTCCATCACTACTAAAATAAAATATTTAAATACATTAGGTTAGGAGTTACAAGGAGGCAGGAAGCCATCATGGCTCATGCAAGAGCCCTCGGTGAAGAGAAATCTCCATTAAGGTGCACACCTGTATATTTATGGGGAGTGGATATTGATCCTGAAGTAATCTCATAAATATAGAAAATGTAAATCAGCAAATAATGCAAGCACAGCCATAAAAAAAAAACCTCAATATATCATCTATAGAGAAACTGAATTTTCTAGAGGCTTTCTACATTACATGAAACGTGCGCTCATGCTATTAGTAAATATGGAGGAAGAAAAAATTCTAGCTGGTAAATTGAAATTAAATATGCTATTAATACTTGCTGACCATACATTAATTTTGATACAGGAGTTTCTCTCACAGCCATCTTCATATTCAGTCAGCGCTGTCACCGGGTTTGTGGTTGTGACTTTCCTGAAGCTGGTTGTTTTACACAGTGTGCGCGCTACTTGGAGAATGTGTTCTCAGAACATCCTTGATACAGTCGTGTTTCAGTCTTGTTGACTGCTTTTATTTTACACAAACGTAAAATCTACCAGAGACATTCAGATGAAACCCAGATAGATGCCACTTCAGCTTGGTTTCATTTGAACATCCCTAGCGGTATTATAAACAGAATTAGAACCGTGTTAAACTGAAATAGGTTAGGTTCAAAGTGATTAGGAGGCTAAAATGTCACAAAACATTTAGAGAAATAATAACGATGGTAAAACTTTAGATGCTTTAAGATACCAAGCACAAATTATTTTAGAATAATTGGTCATGAACAAAACAAATAAAAAAATAAAATAAAATTTAGAATATTTTTTTAAATATAACTCAAGCTTTACTTTGTGCTGATAATATGATATTTACCAAAATTTTTTCACTAAGATTAAATAACAAATACAAGATCATTTAGTGACTCAGTTTAGTTACAACCAGTTACGTTTATGCTTTCACTAACCCTCCTATTATGTTGAGATTTTGGTTATATTCATCGTGTTTAGGTTATAATGTATGTATACAAGATCAGTACTAGAAAAAATAATCTCCTCTCAATGCGTGTTCATGACCCTAGACTAGGAAAGGTCACCAAATATCAAAGGACTAAGAATTATTTTGCAACTTTTAAGCTTGGTGGGGTGGGAGATTGGTGTCAGGTGAAACTTAAAAGAATTAAGATAGCAATTGGAGCTGAAATAATTCCATTTAAATCGACAATCTATTGTGAAATTCTGTTTTACTTTCTATTATGCTTCAATGAGATGACAAACTTTTATATATATAGCAGATTCATCTATAAGTTTGAAAAAAACTTTGTATCTTGTTGGATTACATTAGGCCCAGTATGTTATACTAAGCATTTCTCCTCAAAATGGAGATTGGAATAACCTTTAACCTTAGACAAGTTATAATTAAAAAAATGAGAAACAAAAACCATTTACTTTTTCTACTAAGGTAGGTTAAATGAGGTATGACCAGATACCATTATAGCGATACTCTATTTTCAGCCATCCACTCTCATGATCCCTAATCTCTATGGATTTACAGTCACCACTCTGTAAACAGTGGCCAGACCTTCGCCATATTTTGAAATAGTACAGAAATAAAACGAAATACTGACCTTCCATTCTTTTGCAGGTCAAATGACTGACACAGCTCTTGCTTATTTTCCTGGGTTATTTCAAAGTCAAGACTTTCTAAAACATCCTGGCGAGGTAATAAATGCAAAACAAAACATGCAGTGTTGACAAAACATTGAAAGATAAGAGCAGAGTTACAGGATGTTGTATTATTTACAGAAAGTGTTAGGGAGGTTTATAGGACAGGCATTTCCCATTACCACAGTTTTGTCGTTACTACTATTAACGGACCTGGATTTCAGCAGTTTCCCCCCATTCCTATAATCAGGGTTTAGGTTGCAGAGGACTGTTCTGGTGAGCACTGATGTGGTAGGAGTTTGTGTTTTTTTTTGGACAGCACTATGGACATTCAAATGGTGAAAAAAGAAACAACCTTATGTAAGAAGTGTACCAGTGAATTGAACACTACTAATTTTGAGAGAGTAAGAATGGCATCATTATGTCTGTAGGTTACAAGATCAATTACTGATATAGGAAACCCTGTCCATGTTTTTAAAAATTGCATTCTGCATGAGTTCATTTTTAAATAGGGAGACTTGGTTTCTCTCTATGTAATACATCTAGAAATAGCAACAACAGAAAATAGTGATGTTCTGCTGGGAATAGAGCAGTTTTTAATGGAGAATCCCTCTTGTAGTGTTACCTTCATTTCACTGCAGGTGATTGTAGCACACATGGTCTTGTCCAGCTTTCTGAAAACCTTCTTCAGTACATTCCAGTTCTTCAAGACCTAAAAAAAAAAGGTTGACAAGGATGGATTGCAACAAAATTTTAAAGCATTTGTCTCCTAACAATTACCAGATGAATTATCTCCTGGCCATCCATGTCAATGTAATAATGAAAGAGAGGAGGATTTGAAAAAAAAAATTTATGACAGGTATTATTATTCTCTCGTTCTCACCAAGATTGACTAGGTAACATTTTAATCCTGAAAATATAAAATTACTATAAATCCCACTGAAGACGTAGACAAAATGAAATGTTGTCAGAGGTCGAAAACTACCCTTTTCCAAGATAGCAAAGTGATGCACACTTAATCACGCTCTGTATCATTGAGCTCACTACATGTTCTTACGTCTGGTTTGGCTAGGGTGAGGATGTCATCCTGTTTGGACTTGTTGCTGGTTATGGTCCCGAGACAGACACGGTTTTCTTGGTCATCTTTTGTTGTCTTCAGCATTTTCTCAGATTCAACTTGTTCAGCGAGTTTGCCTTTGTCTAGACTTTCCTTGTTATCTTCTGCAGTGTAAAAACAACGGAACTGATGACAATGAGAAAACTTGTAGTTACAGATAACAAAAGGAAAAAAAATGACAAGAGGAAACATGCACATGACCTTGAATTTAAATTCCTCAAGGTAGTTAAAAGCACAAATTTATCCCCCCCAACAAATTTCCAAAATTGTATATTTTATAAACTGGTTTTCTGTATTGATTTGAAGATATGTTTGTATTATTGTTTTACTTAGAATTACAATGGATCAAGTACAAATGAGACAATTTTCCTATTTATAACAAAAATAAATGATAGGAATAACACTATAGTACTGACTGACCGACACAATACTAACTGAGCAAGTGGGTTAATCCTTGTGCTCTAAGCAGGACAACCGAGAACAGCCAGTCGATTTAGTGTGCAGTGGCGTTCTGGATGCACACCTACAAGTTCTTAATGACTTACAATATTATGGAAAATCACTTTTCTCTTTTAACTCTTGGAAAATTTCAACAATTAAAAATTGCATTGCATCAGAATGCCACTTGTACCCGTAAAACTGCTAGTGGCAAATTTTATTTTGTTGTCGATAGAGAAGACCCTGGTAAAAACAAATATACCACATCACATGGTGTGCTTATAGAATGGAGGAGGTTATTGCGGCACCATGACCCATACACATGGAGAATTCACTCTTTTAGTGCTCACTAGTTTTAATAAGAATACCGAAATTAATTTTAACAAATCCCCATGTTTTTAAAATTTTGTTATTCACTGGAAACATGCAATCTAGGCAAACATACAGTAAACACTAAATGTGTTGATTTGTCATAGACATATTTCAAAACAGTTAACTCACCCAAACCAATTTGATCCATAGCAGGCACCTCTATGGTTCCTGGTTTCACAAAATGTTGGATGAGTCTGCTATAGCTACACATGTTGTCCTTGGAAGTGTCAAGCGAAGCCCATAACTTGTCCACCTCAGAGGGCTTCATGCTCACATGACACCTTGAAAGTGAAAGTAAAGCTTTAAGGATAAAATCAGTTCTCCAAAATCATCTTGTATTATTGAAACGAGCAGAATTACTTAAATGGACTTACAACCACATGTGAAATTTATAAATTCTTTATGTTTGTACTACAAGTGCAGTCCTGTGTATGCACAACAGTTTGAGTGTTGTTTGCCTTTTTTAAAATTATTTTTTTTCATTAATTATAATTTTAAAATGAGAGAGAGGTTGGGGGGGAGAGTGGTTAAAATTAATTTTCAGGCAGTTTCTTATAATATACTAACTTTTTTTGTAGCACCACAAAACCAACCAAGTAATGTTATCTATTTAAATAATGAAACAGTCCATTTTGCATTGATTAACAGCGTTCAAATGCAATGGTTTTGTGAAGCTATTTTTTAAAACTCCAGGTTAATAGCATTTCATCAGGAAAAAAGAAATTATTATCATCATCAACTTACATCCTGAGCAAAGTAGCAAGCTGCCATTTTGTAATACGTCCATGCATTTTCAGATCCATGTCTCTGTAATACTGACAGAAAAGAACAAGTTATTCAAGCAGCAGTCAGTCTTTGGGAAGTAAATAAACAGAGAGAGAAACTTGAGAACTTTCCTTGCAAATCCCCTCAACCCTTGCCGAGGGTTAACGAATACTGATTAGTTATGAATCACAAGGTGGGGGCAAAGCAAAGTGCTCCCCTATCAGTGTGTGTCTCTGTTTTTAACTGGGTGATGCTAACACAAACACCACTGATAATTTGTTCCAGCAGAGAAGAGTTTTAAATCAGGATGACTGGATATTCACAAATTGTGAAGCTGCCAAGGCGCACTGGATTATCATCAGGGCACCAAAAAAAAAAAGTCCAGAGTAAAAGAGCTCAGTCTGTCCCGACTTAAATGAAAGACATAAAACTCAGCTCAAATGAATGAGCTTTTGAAATGCTAGGTCAAGTTCAGTGCAAGCCGTTAGCTATCTCGGAGTTTTGAAGCCAACAGCAATAAACAAAATTAAATTTATTCAGCGATGTTACCCGAAAAACTTCATACAGCACAAAATAAAGTTTCTCATCTGCTTTTGCAATATCAGGAATAAAAGCCAACAAAGTCAATTATAAATTTATGTCTTTAGAGTCTCTGAGTCTAGAGCCGGATCGATTCATCAACAGTTGCATTTATCGCGTCTTCAGTGTAAAACTAGAAAGTGTACACAGCCTGTGAATCTTTTAAAGTAAATAACTGAACGAAATGCGTAAGCACCTGACAAGTTTTATGGATGAAAGCCAAGCTAGCCACATTATTATTATTATTATTAGTAGTAGTAGTGTTATGCTGGTTTGTCAGAGGTCTAGTTTTATCGGTAATACTACTAACGCTATCCAAAAGAGCATTTCTTACTATTGCTGAAAGAGATCATTAACTCAGATAAAATGTAGCAGCAGTTTCCTTACCTTGTCAAAAATGCAGAACCTTTTACGCAGGAAGTTTTCTACCAATTTTCCAAGCTGGTGATGAAGAAGAATGAAAATAAAAGATGAGTGAATCACTGATGCGTGTGCCGCAGCTAGTAGCTTTACTCTCTGGGGCGAACAATGGAATGAGATCATACATTCATAGTGCTGGGTGTGAAGCAGTTAGGGGACATACCTCAGAAAGACTTCTATCTCCCTTTGATTCTGGCTTGATGTTGGTAGCTGTTTTCTGAGCAGAAGCTTCAAATTTGGCATCAGCTATGGAAACATTTCCTCCATCCTTGCTGCATTCTTTTGGCCTGCCCCCCCCCACAACAAAAATGTAATTATCAAGTAAACCTGTCTCTCTCCTTTTTTTTAAAATATCTCAGGTTATGAGAAGTCATGAACACCATACATAATAAGCAGGACACATCTTTTAATGTTAGTGTAGGGTTAATGCATGGAGTAGTTGCTAATGTAACATGATCAGTACGTTTAAAAATACATTTGATAGATAGTTTTACAGAATGGGGCTGTGGATAAGCTGAGAGACTTGGTGCCCCTCTATGATTAATTGTAGCAGTCTAATTACTGTACAGGTGCAAGAATCCACCTCCATACATGAAGATCTCAGAAATTTCTCCCATGCATTAATAGCCATTTTAGTTACATTATACAAAGGCTATCTACCTATGCAGACCACACTGATTAAACGACAACAACACAGGAGTGCTGTCCCTCAGAATTCCTTTTAATAAATTTCAGGTTTCAGGTGTATTCCTCCAATTCCACACAATGTTATCTTTTTCCTGTACTGCTCAGGTTTCATACATGAGTTCCGCATCTTCTGACAATGCGACTCTATCTTTCAAAGATGCTGAACAGTCTGGCAACTTCAGAAATAGACCCTTTGAGTGATTGTTAGAAAGTTAGCAGCTTTTAATACTTGATGGTTAACCACTACAGTATTTTAGTTTCTTTACTCTGACCTTATGTACAACTTTAATTGTTCCCAGGGGCTTTATGTTAACCAAGATATGCATCATAACAAACTTACACAATGAAGCTCACAAACACCTTGTAGGAGATTGGGGTCGTGCCATGGATACCTGAGTTTCTGCACACGTGTTCCCATTGTGGATCCCCAAAGCTGATGCCCAGGTTCTTTTCCAGTATTTGTCGAAATTCAGATTGTGAAATAGCATTTTGGTTGTTTGTATCATAATGTCTGCAGATGGAAAAAAAAAAAAGTTAATACTCAGAAGAGACATATTCACAGAAATCGTGAAAACCTGGCCATGCCAGGAAAAGCAAATAGCACCAATAGGAATGCAGTAAGTTATGTTATGCAATCATTTCTCTCCATCATAATCAAGCAAATAGCACTGAGGATGGCTACTGCAGATCATAGGCTGGGCAAGCAGAGAAAAAGAGGAGTCGACAAAATACCTGAATGACTGTAACAACTTTAAGAGTTCCTGGTGAAAATATCCAGCGAGTTTATCTTCCAGTTCTTGTGCGGACAGCTGGTGACTCTCTGACTCAGTTCTTTCAGGAAATCTGAAATAACAAGAGTGCTGCTGACAGCTGAACAAATATCACAGAGCTTTCAGTGAGCAGGACAACGGACAAGATTGATAGTACCTAATAATGGCACAGCAATCAAACTCAGGAGCCAAAAGAAAGTAAGTCTTTTAGCTCAGCACAACAGAAATTACTCTCTGTCTTAATTTAAAAGAAAACTAAGTATGCATACTTTAAAACAAAACAAAAGAGTAATACAGCGACTTCTAATAAGTACCAAATTCTGCAGCAGAAATCTTTTTTCTTGAGAGAAGCTAACTGTAGACAGAGATGATAAAGAATTTTAAAATTTTAAGCTCATTTTCCCATCCAAGCACAAGCATCATATCTTCCAAGTACAGTTGTGGAGTTTGCCATTAATCCCAATCTAAGATATCTAAGAAGTCTACCTAAAATGTTCTAATATGTAAGGTACAACAAAGGCATTGCTGACATTCATTTATTTTTTTTTGCATTACCTAATTTTTTAAGATAACTAAAAAGTTTCTTTCGTTCTTTTTTAAATCGATACTTACTTGTCAGTGAGGAATACTTCGGTGAGGGTCCCACGCTTCTTTTGAAATTTTGTCAAAAAGTCTTCATAGTTCACCTGTCCATGACTTGAAATAAGGTTCAATCTAACAAATGTTATGGTAAAAAAAAAGGAAAAAAAATATGTATATATATATTTTTTTCTTTTACTCAAATACAGATTTCCTCTTGAGGTGATAAGACCATACAGCTTAAAATAACACTGTCAAAATAAAAAGAAAAAACTAGACATCTCTGTACGGGCTATTATAATTAAAGTTAACTTCTAGATCCATCCAGAAGAATGCACTAATTTGTTACACTAGACAGACTCACAAAGTTAAAACAAGCAGATTACAAATAGTTTGCCTTTTTGAATATCATTCTTTTCCACAATTATGTTCAAGCATAAAAGCTTGGAATGTTGTGTAAGTAATACATTCAGACTAGTTCCAGTTATAAATACATTGTCTTCACCCCGTGGAAATGTTCCTTTTAAATATTTCAATTCTCACAAGTAAATGCATGAAAACTAACTTTTCCACACACAACTTGTATCATCACGCAGACTCCCAGTGGTCTGAACTTGTGACCAGAACCTGCTGTTGTTTTCTAGAATGACAAGTGGAAGGTACCAAGAACCTAAGTGATTTCACGAGGTCTTGGACACAAGAATGTTCATTTCCAACATTCTGTTTGTCAATTATGCACAACTTTAAATTATAAATTTAATCATACATTCTTTTAAAGTTTAAGTACTTGCTGTGATGACCATATATTTTAGTTTAGCTTGGTAGTTACAAGGAGGCTGGAAACTACTGATCTACACAAGCCACCCATAGATGCCAAAACAATTCTTAAACTGATTAATACTGTAACTATCAGGTAAACTTACCAGTAATTCATTCCACTCATTAAATGATATTATTACTAAAAAAAGAAAATGCTTTTCTAATATCTAACTGAGGTAGAATCTTAGCTAACTTGTGATTGAAGGGTACTGTGATGTGGCATCAATGAGAGGTTCTGTCATTACCCTTGGCCAAAATAGTAATCAGTTACCTCTTCTATTAGTGATAGCTAACAAAAATCAAAAAAAATCCTATCGTGTCTGCTCCGAAATATTTAGGATTCAGACTTGGTAGGCCTAATATTTGAAATTGATGAATGTATTCCAATTGCTTAAGACCTGAAAACATTCTAGTAAATCTGCACTGAACTCTGTCTGATGAAACAGTATCCTTTCTCCAGTAAGGATTCTACACCTGTACAGTGTAATCAAGATGTAGGTAAACTGAGGACTTATACAACATGACTAAAGCTTTACTTCTGTGCTAGACACTCCACCTAATTCCTTGAACACAGTGAATGTTTGAAAACTAGAATACATGTCATCATCATCATTTGTATTTCTTTCTTGCAGTCTCTCATTTATTCTGTTGGGGACCTAAGTGCTGAGTACTCAGTTTATTGTTGTATTTTGCAGAACAACGAGGAAACAATAAAGACAAACAACTAACTGTGGGCAGGAAAATAAATCTGACGTGTTTTAGTGCATGGCCAGTTACTGCACACTCGGGTTATTTATGCAAAAATTCAAAAAAAAAAAAAAATTTAGTAAGAACGGCCCTTCACAAAAAGTACTGGTCCCTAGGTTTTAATGGCAGGGCATTCGCTGTAAGGCTGGGAGATACCTGGCCAGAAATCGTTCAAGCTCTGGTTTGCTGGTGCTGAAGCCAAACTCTTGGAGAACCCGTCTGAAATCACTTCTTGAGATATGATGATCAGCTTGGCTGTCAGAATTCTTGAATGCCAACAACATTTCATCGTGCTTCTCTCGAAACTGTCAAAATAGAGGGGGGGAAAAAACCAAAAAAAAATCTGACAAACCCTCTGATACTTAGTCATCATTTGGTTGATGAAGCCGTATATAACATAACCTTTTGTGCCGATATTAGCTGTTATGAAATTTGTTGGGCTTCATCATAAGTTGCTTGTTAAGCATGCTGGACTCTAAATGTGGCCTTTAGTAGTGTGGAAGAGTGCTTTGCTAGTTGAAACAAGTATGCATATCATTGGCAAAGAGCTCAATAAGCCAGGCAATGTGGCTTAGTGGTGAGTGTGTTGGCTTCAGGACCTAAGGGTCCTGGGTTCAATTCCTGCTGCTGGCACATTGTTGTGACCCTTGAGCAAGGTAGCATTGTTCCAGTTGCTGGTGAGGAGTGGCCTGTGTAGGCACTCAGATAGAGGAACCAAGGGCAGGGGGACGCTCTATAGCCACGACAGAGGCAAGTCTCCTATGACAAGGAAAAGTCAGAAGAATAAACCACTGCTGTAGATGGATGCACTGGGCCAGAGTGGGCATAACGATGGTGCAACACATCCCAATCTTATGAAATGAGTGATCGAAGAAGTTTATTAATTCTAATGTTCATATTCGCATATGAAAGAAAAATAAAAGTTAATTTAAAAAAAAAAAAAGAGCTCAATAAAGACAGAAGTAACCTACAATAAATTCACTCATCTCCTTTCCTACTCTAAATATTTATTGTAGATCATGGACAGCTGCCATTCTCATTCTTTATTCCTGTTAACAAACTGTTCGGCACTGAAAAATTGGAATTGTTCTGAAACTTAGCAAAACGCTGAAAATGACCAGGCATACTTGTTTAGTTAGTAGGAGAAAGCAGGAAACCATCATGGCATATACAGGTCCACCCACTATGGTAAGGAGTTGTTTACTGATGTAATTTTTTAATTGTTGAATGCCTTCACTTTTTTTTCAGAGTAATATCCCAGTTTCTGCTGTCACACAATTAACACTGGTTATCTCTGCTATGCTCATTCCTATGACACCAATACCTGGTGGTGGTGCAGCAAGTAGAAATGAAAAACAGAAAACTTAGGATGCTTGACGTTAAGTTGTATTTCTTTTCTAAGTAGCAGTGTGTATGATACTTGTTACTGACTTTGACAACACCACAGTATTTAGCATTTGAATCATTTACATGAAAACAAAGCAAGAAAGAGAGAGACAGACAGACATTAATTAAACTACTTAAGTTAAATCAATTTCCAATTGATGTCCCTAAGGAGAGAGAAACAGTCAAAAGTTTCAATTGTGTTAATACTTATAAATTCAAAATCTCTCTCTCTCTCTCTCTCAGTGAAAAACACCTGAGGAATCATCCACAAAATCCTGCATGACACTATATAAAATTTTCTTTTTTAAAATTCCACCCTCTCAGCATCATCTTGTATGCAATTAGCACATATTCTAGCATTACCTTGGACTGAAGGTAGTCTGCAATCCTTGCTATGCTCTGTGGCTGCACATCAGCTGCCTCTTTGGCGTGGTGTTGGTTTCTTCCGACCACTTCGCTTCTTTTCCCATCCTCGGACCCTGCTGCTGAAATTCTGGGTTCCATTCCTTCGGGGTGCTCTGCGGAAAAGTGACTTTCCCTGGATTTCCAGCAGTTTCCAAGAGATTCTACTCTCATCTCTGGCTGCCTCGATGACTCGCTTTTCAAACTCACACCTGTGCGCCGGCGTTTTTTCCCAAAGCCACAGTGAAGTGGCAGCCTTGATGAAACAGGTTTGGGCCGACCGTTTCTATTGAGGCATAAAAGATGAAAGAGAAAACGTGTCGGGATGGCGCCGGCATTACCTAGATCATATCTGAAATAAAAATTTTTTACAAAAAAAAAAAGATTTGAGTTGCTTCTGAAAAATATATTTTTTTAAAGTTTAACTTCAGACTGCGTTTCCTAGAATTTATCCCGTATGTGGACTTGGGTATCTAGCAGGGAACAGTCTTCGAGCCATGGCTCAGCACAGAAGAATGGTAAAGATGCGAATAATTGCCATTTTATAAATATACAAAAATTGTTGAGTATTCCCGCTGTAGCTGTTTCTTTGATCCTCAGGCGACATTTTGATGAGTTTATCGGTTTTTCTTAAAATTTGTTAGTGCAAACCAAAAAAAAAAGAAAGCTAATTCTTTTCTCTCTCTCTCTTTTTTTTTTGTGCACATGCCAAAAAATGGTGAGAGTTTTTAAAGATGAAAAGAGAATTTGTTAAACTACATAAAAGCAAGTTCAGGCTAAAATAACTTTCTATTACATAGATATGATGAAATTTGGAGTTAAAGATAAAGCAAACAACCTTATGTTGATAATGACAACATTAAATGTGGTGCAAATAAAATTTATGTATGTCAGATTAACCATTTCCCAACTGATTCATTAGCTCCCTGGTTAACTCAGCTGCCATGCATAACTCACTATCAGCAATAGCCTTTCTTTCCTTCCTCTATTTAACAGACATATAAAGCTATCGTGTTTTCATTGTTGATTTTTAATTTGGTAAATTAAACAGACCACTGGCCTTTAATACTCGTTTTAGTACAGGGTTTATAATGAGTGATCTCCCTTCAATTGTTTTTTCTTGTTTCTTTAAACTTTAGAAATCCATATGGTCACATGTTCAAATAATAAAATAGAAATTAAAAAATCATGAATTTAAAATAAAAAAAAAACAACATAAAAGCAAGGATTATAAAACTATTAATTCACATCACATAGTTGTCCTTTTTCTCTCCAAACATAACTGATGACTATTTCCATTAATTAGTGATAAACTTTCATTCATTTATTTATTTCTATTTTTTATGCAAGGTAAAATTCTTAAATTTCTTTTGTTTTCTAAATGTTTAAGCCAGATTCTTTAAATGTCCACCTTTTCTTTAATGGTGGAACTACTTTCAGTTTTAAATGGAACTGGACTTACCTCTGCCACAGCTTTTTGAATTCGTCTTCAGTGAGACGAAGCCCAAGGTGTGCGAGTGCCTCTCGAAGCTGTGGAGGCACCACTCTGCCATCAGGTTTGAAACAGGCTGGAGGAAGCAGCTTGCGAGCATCAAAGTCACTACAGTTTAACAATACATCATTACAGCACAACCTCAAAAGTAAGCCGCATACTTGGAAAAACAGCAGCATCGACTATCAAGAAAAGTGAGAAATCCCACAATGCAACATTTCAAATACTGACACCATTGTAAAAATTATTTACTCTTCAGCTTAATGTATTCTTACAGTCCCAACATCTGAGGTGTCTTTTGGGCAAGTTGCTTGTGTAGACTTAATGTAGGGGTGAATGTTGCTTTCCTAAAAATTACATATTTTTAAAATGTACAGTAAACATGAAAAACTTAAGCTTTATGCTGACTGTTGCAGAGAGGTTTATAGTAGTACACACAATTGTTAAAGTCAGACCACAAGCAAAAATAGTCAAAGGGCATAAAAATGAGTTATATCCCATGAACTCTGATTCTCAGCTAAAAAATAATCAATTCTTACTTTATTTAACTGCATTAAGTTTACCCATTTATTTAAATGAAGATATTTCAAAAGATTAGTTCTTTAACACAAATTTATGAAAAAGATTTTCAAGCCTAAAGATTATGGAAAGTATGAAATTAGTTTAAATATTTCCCATCTACTTAGTATCATTGTGGAAATATTTTATTAATTACATTTTCGTTGATCCTTCCAGCATCAACATAGTAAGTACATTTAGCCAGTTCAGTCACTAATGGTGGAGTCTGGGGATTGGAAACGCCCAAGTTAACCCCTTACTTTCTGTAAGTAACACACCACCACTGACTTTCCACAGGCTGCATGCACTGTGGAGATAAAGAAGCTGAAGAGAGGTGACAGAGTAAGCAAATAAAGAGAAAGCACAGCAGGCCTCTACCAATGCAATGGTCTCATCCTCTGGCTGTGCCTTTATGCTTACACTATCATGGCTGGGAATGTGTCAAGAATCAAACTGTTTAACCGCTCATAGCCCTGCAGCTTGACTCACACCAGCCAAATTGCTTTGTTGCTTTTGCCATCACCTTTCAAGACAGATGGCTGGCTGCCTACTATAATAACTTTCCATTCTCATCACAGAGGAAATTAACAGAGTTTTCAACTGTCTTTACTGATTTCCATATTCGTACTGAATTAGTCCTTGAGGTCAATGGCAGAATTTTTAAAAAATGTATTTAAGAACTAGAGCAATATTATTTGTTTGTTTTTTCATTAAGGGAAGTAACAAGATATTTAGAGTTTGTACGTGATTACCCCCCCTTAACAAGTCGTAAAATTTGAAATATGAAAGGGTGTTAGGAAATACTTTGTTAGTTTACTATTGTATCGAATTCCACAACTTTAAAAAAAAGCCCCATATGAATTCAGAGAGAGAAACCTGCACAATACACACTCACTCAACCTAAAAAAATATGCACAAACAGTGAAAACTGATAAAGGTATTAAAAATACTACATAGTTACATAAAATTACCTTAATTAACATGGGGGGGGTTGGTAACTTTCAAATATTGCTCGCCAAACAGATGTTTGAAACAGTAATGCAAATAGTTCCCCAGCAGTGAAAAAGCTGTTTTCACAGGGTTACATGAACTTGAATAAAGGGAGCATTTCAAAAACCCATTTCCTAAGCAGAAAATCTGGTAAGCAAGCAAAGAGTTAAACACAGGCATGGATACAAAAAAACACGCAACTCAAAACACAGGTCAGTAAAGTTCATTGTTGCACGACAATCGTATAAGTGTGACAGTTACTGCCTCGTCGCCAGACAAGATTTTGTCCAGTAATAAGTAAAACGAGAGAAACAGTTCACCTTTGCCTGGCCTTTTCTCTGAACATAGATGCACAAAATGAGGCCGATATATGGGGCTGCAGGATGAAGAAATCTGTAATGGGGGCTCTCAGGTGTTCCTCTGGACGTTTCTGTAGTTTCTTCTGTTCCAGCTCAACTCTCTGTGCGGACTCACCCACTCTTTCTGTACAGTCTGGGGCAGGGAGGAGGAATTGGGAAATGGAAAGATTATGTCAAAACAAGAAATACCTAAAATAAAAGGTAAGCCAAAGAAAGAAAGAAAGAAATGAAGAGATCAAACAAAGGTAAACCTTTTTTGTAACATTTTAAGTTTCTGATGGGATGCTTTTATCCTGATCTGGTGGACAAGTAAACTAGCCATCAACAAAACTCAGGCAAGATAAGAATGGACAATTATAAGCGATATGTTATTTAGATGGTTAATTTGGACATTTCCATCAACACATTTGTAGAATTAAAACTGATGAACCTGTGCTTTGGACACCTTTCCCACCATTATTAGGGTTTAGTCTTGAGAACTTTTTGGAGTGTGATGATGATTTGCAGTTAGCATCTCTCTCTCTCTCTCTAGTAGAATTGGTCTGATCTGATCTTCTGTATTTCTAGATGCTTAATATTCAGTGGTAATCACTAACCACTTAGATTTTGAACACACAGGCCTAAGTTAGTTTCAAGTTCCATCAGTACTGATTTACTTTCTTTTTTAAGACTTTTATTAAATCAGGGATTCTATAGAATGTGACCCAAGTGTTCATCCATTAAAAATTCAAAAACATTCCCACCACAATCCAAAGCACATGATAACAATCCTTAACTCTGCATAACTTGGCTTTGTACTGAAAACCATATTAAATTTGATGCGCATTCTGCACTATGCTATGGTACTGACATAAAAATATAGTACCAATACAGTGCTGACATCTTCTACTTGGTGAACCCCTGTCTTCCTGACTTTTGAGGTCTAAATACATCTCACAGAAGTGAGCTAGAAGGGAGGGTGTAGATGTATCAGCCTTGGTGATCAAGGACGTTACTCAGGTTTGGCTTAGACTCTTGATTGGTGGTCAAGGTTCAAACCAGAAAGGAGTTACCCACAGAAACTCCACCCTGGAACCTTTAATTCTGAGATGTGGGAAGAAGCCAAAGTGTCTGGAGGATATCCACACAGCTAGTGGCCGGTGAAGAAGAGTGAGAATGAACCAGACTAGAGAGGTATGACAAACTGAACTTTAGCCCTCAAACATGGCAGTCCGGAGGTCTACCACATTTACATAAATGTTGCTGGCATTTACTCTGATCAGTTTTCAGTTCAATCCATTCTCTGTAGAAGCTTTTTTGTAAATTGGTAATAAATTCTGTCATGACAGAAACATTCATCAAAATTTGCTTTATTACCTGAACACAGATACACACATCTTTTTTTAAAAGGTGAAGAAAATAAATTAGAATGACTTAGGGGGAAAAAAACCAATAAAAATGTATGAAATAAGGGAGTACTGTTCCAACTAAATTAACCTGCACATCTACAAAACTATTTTCATAAGCAAAGGAATAAATAGCTTATTTTCTTTAAAAATTTGTTTAAATTTCGATTTTAAGCAACGAGTTGGAGGTGGTGAGGGCATCTAGTGGTCCAGCAGTAAATTACTCAACTACCACGATTCATGACCGATCCAATTCAGGAGCAGCTTAGTTGGTCACACCTCCCTCCTGATTTCCCCTGGGCTCTCTGGGGTTTTTTTTCAACATCCGAAGATAAAAAAGTTCTGGCAGCGCTTCCCGGGGGGGGGCATCAGAGTAGAGCGGTGCCATGAGTAACTCTTGGCTGGGCAGTAGCCATGACCTCCACTCAAATAAAAAAAAAAAAACCCTGACCTCACCCTGCCCAGGTAACTAACTCACTTAGTCGTCAAAGCTGACACCTAGCACCTGGCTCACTGCCGTGAGACGTCCTTACAACTTGACAGGACGGACAGCCGAAGAAGCAACAGAGTGATAATGCGTAGAGCTACGAAAGAAAACGCCCTGAAGACTTCCTACCTCGTTATCTTTGAAGCAAGACAAAAAGTCATCCAAGGAAATCTGTGGCTTGTTTTCAAATCCCAGCCTGAAAGAGCGAGAAACAGCCAGTACACTGCGCCTTATCCACACAAGTGTCTCGAGATATTACGACATCAGGTTATATTCCATGTGAAAAAAAAATAGACTTTTATTACTAAAATTAATCTCTGTAAAACATAAAATATGCCATTCTATTAAATTATGTTTTAACAATTTTTGAATTTCAGCTGTAACCTGTATAGTACAATCTAACTGGCAGAAAAATGTAATTCCTTAAAGATGAAAACTGGCCCACAATTAAATACAAAAGTCAATGTATTATTTTCCTGAAAAAATTATTCCTCATAGACAAATTTAAAATTTCACCTTTTAAAATTTTGTCATCATTACATTCAGTCAATGAAAATGTTTTGAATTCCTTAGATATATAAAACTCATCACTGGTGGTTTATTCTTGGCAAATTAAAATTTATTAAAGAAGCAATAATGATGAGAGTTTGCTATAATTTGGTTTCAATGATGAATACTACCACTGATCACAAATCATTAAATTCATATACAAATAATAAAAATTGTTATATAAACACTTTAGAGATTGCTAAGTGTTTCTCGAGCTCCTGTAAAAACAATATTGAAATTAGAATTCATGTGAACGCTATTTAGCATTGTCCCTTATAACCATGACACATCATAGAGCTATATATACACAACCATGACACAACCATCATAGAGCTATAAGCTATATGCACAACCATGACACACAACCACCATAGAGCTATATGCACAACCATGACACACAACCATCATAGAGCTATATGCACAACCATAACACACAACCATCATAGAGCTATATGCACAACCATGACACACAACCATCATAGAGCTATATGCACAACCATAACACACAACCATCATAGAACTATATATGCACAACCATGACACACAACCATCATAGAGCTATATGCACAACCATGACACAACCATCATAGAGCTATAAGCTATATGCACAACCATGACACACAACCATCATAGAGCTATATGCACAACCATGACACAACCATCATAGAGCTATATGCACAACCATGACACACAACCATCATAGAGCTACATATATGCACAACCATGACACAACCAAAGTTGTTTGCAGTCTTGACAGAAGAGCTCAGATATCGTCCATATTGGTCTAAAACATACAAAAGATTTAAATTTATGGATATTTTCTTGAAATTGACAATCTAGGTAAGTTGTTATAGAACTGTGTTCTTTAAAGTCTGAAAAAAACGTTGCTAAAAGCAAAGTGTCTGCCACCAATGAACAAGAGTTCTGTTAAGGGAAGGTTCCAGGTGTTCTGACCCGGTTGGGTAGCACTGCAGCCACATTAAGTCCAGTATGAAGCAGGCCTAGTTAGCAGGACTAACATGCTGCGACCATCTTTGTAATACCCTGCAAACTGCAGAGGTCCCCTAAGACTACGTGGAGGTGTTCTTGAATCCCCAAGGGGCACGTGAAGTTATTTTGCTGTGCTACTCTCTTTGAAAACAGAATAATTCTTTGTAAGTAGCTCAGTCCCATTATAATGCATAAGTAACATTTTCATACACCACACAGACACACAGAACACATAAAAATGGAATTGTGTTCAGGACCTAAGCAGTAATCACACAAGAAGAAAAAACAACAACAAATAACATAGGAGAAATTGAATCAAAAGGAAAGGGAGTCTGAGAGTTTTCACCCCTCCTTAATTTCTATGTAAAAGTTTCTTTAATGCAACCCCTTTGACATTGAAAAAAAAAGAGGAGGAGGAACAATTGGCAACATTAATTACCTTTTGATCATTTTGTTGAATTGTTCATTTGTGAAGTAGCCGCAGACACACATCAGGATTCTCTGCAGGGCTTCTCTAAAAATTAAATTAAAATCACATCAAGCAAGAAAACAATCCAAATTAAAGCAAAACATTTCAGAGAAAGTAGCATTCTTCTTTCTTTGTCAGACAACTAGTTTCTATCTGATACCTGGTTTCCCTTTTCCTTTGCTTATAGCAATAGTGATTCAGGAAAATCAAGATTATCCAAGTTTGAATTTAGCCCGTGAGGTAGCTAATTATTTTTACCTGTCTGAAGAATGGTGGATAATTGGGAATATAGCAAGCGCCAGTTTGGCAAACTTAAATTGCATGGTTTCTTCATGCTGGTCCAGCTTGTTTCCATAGCTAAACAGAACCATAGCAGGGACTTTTCTTTGTATGTAGCGATGAGGGGAACTCTTCGGATGCTATATCACCCAGTTACAAAGTTTCCCATGGCATGCATAGAAGTAGTTGACTTAGTGAGCAGCACTGCCACCCTACTGCTCCCTTCTGAGCAACCCAAATATCAAGGGCATTTGTGTGTTGTGGGCAGGTAACCATAGCTGCCCAGACTAACTGAGGGATTGGAAATAATACTGTAATCACTGCCTGTGCAATAGCTGCCTCATCTCAAATGCAGCATTTCCCAAATTGGGTTTTGAAAAGTTTCATCTTCAAAACATTAAGGCGGATGATATAAGCCTACTTATTGTGCTTTTTTGTACCTCTGTGAACTCAGTGTAAATGCTTTGGCATCCCATCACCATAGGCATAGTATCACGTAAGTTGAAGTTCTCTTTCTTTCTGAAATGAAGCAGGCGTGCAAGACTGAAATCACTACAACTCCCCCTGGCGGTGAACATACCTAGTCACCCGGAGAGTGTTGGCATTTCTGTCCAAGCCCAAATGCTCATCTCTGCACACTACATGATTGAGAATGGGTTTAACGAAAATGACTTCCTTTCACTTTGACCAGGTTGCACAATGAATACTGGCCAAGATAGCTTTGACTGTGTTGAAGAGAGCACTGGCTGGCAGCATTGTGGTGAAGCATGTCCTGACAGTGTGCTAGCAATGACTGGTTACTGCGTTGATCTGTTGCAAAAGTTAGAGAAGTTCTCCTTGTAATTCTCACTAACCCATTCTACGATCCATCACAAATTGTTGGCTGCAAAAGAGCTAAGTTAAAATTTCCATGAGGTTCTTCAATCATTTGGGAAAATTTTCAACTACATAAAGTTGAATACCTTAAATTCACATCTTTCTATGGTTCTGCTTCAAAAATTTTTGGTTGAGGATGAACAGTTACTTCTCTATAAAAAAAAAAAGTTTACTGTTATCATAGGGAAATGACCTCAGCTCTATGCTTAAATCAAGATATTTGTCCACAGCTGTAAAAAAAATCGGCTTTTAAACAGATGGTTTCCATGTCTTGTATATCATAAACCAATTACAAGCAACACAGATCACAAATAGAGACATATCTAGTGAACATATTTCGGTATTTCTATTCAATATTCAATTTTATCGATACAAACAAAGGAGTGAAGATGGCAATTTCACTGTCTCCGTTCTATACTGGAACGAAACCACATTTGGCAGTGTTGTCATTTTTGAAACGATGCTATCTCATCACTTCTGAGTTGAAAAGTCATTTCAAAAAGCAGGGGAGATCAGGATGATTATCTCTTACAATGGCTAAGTTGTCATTGCGCCTGTAATCCTCAATTAAGCTTACACTTGAGTATAATTAACAAAAGCACGTGATGTCGACTGTAGCTCATCTAGGTCAAAGGATGTGTTGTTGATTATAGCTTGTCTATACATTTAATTACGAATTATGAGCGCTGCAACAACAATACCCCTGTAATAACTAATTCCCAGCCATCCTTACTTTTCAAATTTAGACCAGTGGGTGAAAAGGGGTTGTTTTTTTTTTTTTTGATGCACCCATTACGTCTGTCTCAGAATGGTTTTTCCAATTGAAGAAACTCTTCAATTGCATGCAGACAATGCGCATGAGCGCAAACTTTCGCGCGTGACTTTGAGAGATTTCCTTGCCAATTCCAGAAAGTGGATAACCCTGACTTGTGCAAAGAAGCGAAGTGTCCCGACTCCGTTTTCTGTCCGTCGTGTGCTTGCTAGGATCTTCAGCGCGCGATAACCCCGAAAAATCCAACTGAATGTCCAAACCGTGGCTTGGCGTCTGTCAAGTTACCGCGCGGCAACAGAGACCTGAACTTATGCCCACACCTATATGGTGTCTAAAAGCCACACACACACACCAAAGAAAGACAGGTAACAACTTTAGTCAGATAATCACATTAAGAAATGAAATTCTCTGGAGTTACACTGTGAAGGTCCATTTTCCCAGACCTGAGTAATGATGCAATAATGCAGATATAAAACCCCGTCAAAAGTACACTAAGTTTTTTTAACAGTTTGTTTAGTTACAGAAAACATGGTGGAACTTTTTGGCTCATTCTCCTATGGCACATACTTATTTTATTCTTTCTTTTTTTTTTTTAACAAAAGAAAAGCAACAACAAAAACCCCCTTCCACTCAGCTGAAAAGAGAGCCAAAAAAAGAAGAGAAACTGGACTTCTAAGAAAGGATGCTACTTCATGTACCACGGTGAGAACCAAGCCATCGAACAGCAATGGTGGGGGAGCGGGGACCTTTACCATGAAGCATGGTAATCAATTTTAATTTCCATACATCTGTCAATTACAGCTGAGCCGCAGTGTCGGAGGCATCAGTGCGATGCAAACGATGCACAGTAAAGATGCACAAGGGGGAGGGTTAGCGTGTCTCATGGGGTCAGCGAGATCAAGTCAGGGTCAGAGAAATGGATCATGCAAAGAATTTTAAAAAAAAAAAGAGAGAGAGAAAGAAACGTAAACCATTTAATTTGTTTCGGTAATCCATCAGTACGGACCGGTCGGTTGTGAGCTGACACAATTAAAACGAAACAAAAACACCAGCAACGAGCGAGACAAACCACAAGTGACTGAGCCACGTCCACGCATGATGGGCCAGATGTCGAATTACATGACCCAGCTGAAGGTTGGTAGAGGGAGGGTTAGGGTTAAAAGATAAAAAAAAAATACCGACGATAAATTGAAACCTGACCACGAAAAAAGTCCTTTGAAGGTGGTGGTTGTTGAATTTTTATTTTTATTTTAAAAGAAATTTTAACTGCACCACCACCACTAGTTGTTAACCACTTTACAGCCAAACATTCACTGGAAGAAATTAGCAAAAAAATACATTCAGCGGGCACTGTTCTGTTTTCCTTCTAAATCACATTAGTGTAATATGTATATTTGCATATATATTTTTAACTATTAGCAGTTTATTCTTGTTAGTTGTTTCGGTATGTAAAGAGTCAATGAGAATAGCCATAAAGAAAATAAACTTAATTACCAAACTGACATGTGCGTAAATTTGCCTGCAGAGATACCTATGAATGGAGTTTCTCTTCAAGATCACATGATACATAGGGTTTATCTAGTGTATAGAGCAGATTCACAAGCAATTTTTCATGACAGAGATGTTGGCCTGAGGCCCATGTAGCCCAAAGGCCCTTCCACAGCTCATCCATAATGACGACGAAGCAAGATCTGTGGCCAATGCGCCATGATCAGGATGGAGAAATAAACACGTCCAAATTGTTACAATTCAAGTGTAATCAGAAATCAGACAAGGCTGTCTCCATGGAGAATGCACCACCCATTAAGGTGCCAGGTTTACTGGACTATCCCAGATGTGGAAAGTGATGCAGGCATTAAAGGCTGTTTTAATATGAGGTGTGAAGCCTGCAGAAACTGCTTCTTGCTGACCCAGGGCAGCAGGTGAAACTCAATTTGTTTTTGTTACAGTTACACATAAATTCCAGAAGAAACTCTCTTAAAACTGGCATGGTTGTTTTTGGCCTGACATCTTACTGTAGGTGGTGCCTCCAGTGACAAAATCTACAAACTCTAGGAATACATTCCCCATGACCCCATGTGTATGTAGTGCACACCTCTGTTAACATATATGTTGCAATTTGAAAATTATAAGCAAATGACTGTAGAAAGTAATAATGACAACAACGGAACTAATCTATGTCCTTCTGCATAGTGAGGATGAAATATCTTAATGTTAAGCAATAGAAATTTCATAGTAAAGCTTTGAGGGAGAGAAGTTTTATTGCAAAAACTTCCCAGGAAACTTAGACAATGCAGGGAAGAACTGCAAGCTAAATCTCTTTGTAAGCAGTTGTTTTTCTGTGGCAGATATCCACCATGTGTAGTGTAATGCAAAAACAAGAGAAAAAGGAGAGGAGAGAGAGAGATGCAATACGTTTTTAGACAGAAGGCTATTGAAAATGCAACAAAAAAATGTTCCCAAGACACCAATTAAAAAAATTAGCTGAGAAGGAATGGTCAAACCTACATCTCAGACCTGCCAACCTCCCACTTTTCTAAATTCAGGAAACAGCGCAAACAAATTTCACTGATTAAATGCTTTTGCCTGCATCTAAATAAATTTATTTACATATTAACAATTTAATACAGTTAAGGTGCATGTTACTGTCACTGTGACTAACAACATACAGTTTGAACATTACATGTAGATGCAATTTCCTTTTGTCTTGATAACAGTTCCTGATTTCATAGACAATTAGACTCAAGCAAAAATTTCAAATTGCTCTAGAAAATAGTTAAGACTGACATATACTGTAAATTAAAAACTTTAAATGTTTATATCAGCTTATAAATTGACCCATACTCAACTTCTGACAACTCAACACACTAAAATTTATATATATACATATGTATTACATAAGCTATGAACATATTTCCTTGTATTTAATTACAATTACCATCTATTCTTTTTGGTTTTATTTCTGAACAGTTTTTATTTACCATTATTATATTATGTTTTTTTTTTTCCCCCAGGTATAATAGAATGTCAAAAATCATTAAATAAACTATGTAAAAATTTAATTTTTTGATGATAACATCAGTAACAAATTCGAAAATGTGTAGATGTCAGTATTTTAAGTAATTTCCCATATCAGTCATGTACAGTTTATTCTAAAAAAAGAAAGAAAAAGAATAAGAAAATCATCCTCAGTCTGTGGAGGATAACAGAATAAAACTGTATGGATTTCAATTATAGAGTTACGGTGATGCTTGCTCCTCTTGGATTATCTGTGTACAACACAGTAAACGAATCCAAGCCATTTCCCTTCAGCCGCGGTTTCTACAACTAGAGCAATCGATTGATCACCTATCACGCCATGACGACGACTTCTGATTGACCAACAGTTAGGCTGTTGGTTAGTGGAGAGAGATCTGTGTTACGTGTATTGGTATCGCGGCCATATACAGGTGACGGCCAAGCGGGCGATGCGCAGATGGCGGATGGGGTGTGGCCGTAATCGCAGAAATCAGTGAAAATGGTGATGGCGGTTTGAAAAATGGCAGAAACCACTTGAAAAGTTGAAACGGGGACTCCACCGGGATACTTCACTGGCTGAGGTTGGACCACTGCAGCTTGGGAAGGCCAGGGGAGCAATACTCTGAAAGGAGACACTAGGGTAGCAAGCGAGATGAGAGCTTGTATTTAATAGAACAGTAGGAAAAAAGCATATCAGTCTACGAATAACAAAACCAGATTTCATTTAGCACCCACCCCAATCAAGGAAACAAACAAAAACCAACTTACTTAGTCACACTTCCCTGACCTTTAGAGTCACTGGCACGAAACATCTGTTTTAATCCATAGTAACCCGTTGTTAGCTTTTCTTCAATTATGTCTTCAAGCTGCAAGAACAGTCATATGTCAGGTGTTTCCTTTTCTCTTTAAATTAACTCTTTTCCCATTAAAATTTTTCTCAGTGTCTAATTTTCAGAGTCTTCGTCTGGTCCCTCGTCTGTTAGTCTCATCCTAATATAATTCTAAAATTCTATAGATGTGCTACATTTTCAACAGTATGCTGCTGCTGCAGTGAAGTCCCTCACGTAGTCTGGTGCAATTATCTACAAACTGTTCAATTGAATGGCAGCAAAACCAAATCATGACATCAGTAAATAAAGTGAGCTATGAATCATTGAAAGAACGATATTTCTAAAATGTTCAACATTGAGCATTGTACGTATGCAAGTTCCTGATATGTGAAACAATGCTACCTATTCAGAAGTATACTCATTATACAGCTTCCTTTTGTCAGAACCTGTATGCATCATGGTAGTACAGGTGGCACTAAGAAAACAGAAATTCTGAATGCTAGGCCTTTCAAAATCTCAGTTAAATTTTTTCTTTCTTTTAGTTTATCAACCTCAGCCTTTCGATGATAGAGTTGATATGCTGTGAGACCTCGCTTTCTTACAGTCAGTGACTGACAATTACGCAGACAAGAGAGTCACAACCATCAGTCTTGATGCCACATTGCAACAAAGTTGGCTGGACTTCAGTCTATCTCTGGTGCTGTCTGTAGCTTTGCGATGGAATACAGAACAATTCACGGTGGAAATATGTACACTCAGCCCCCAAATGACCAAAATGGTTGAGGTTTGGTCACCTCTGTCAGCTTGTTCCAGCTCTGGCAACTGAAAGAGCTCTGAAACAACATTAATTTTAGAGAAAATGTTGGACGGTTTCACTTTTTTGCTACACAAAACATAAAAAAAAAAATAAATAAACAAGAAAATTTTCAGGCAGTGCTCCCAGTATACTCAGTAGTTCTAATTAACATAGTTTATGCCTTTTAGTTTTCAAAACCACAACTTTCAGCTTAACAAAAGAACAAATATTAGGACTATTCCAGAAATTAAACAAACTAAACCCTAATCTCCACAACTTTTGTCAGTTTCTGTGAGGAATGATAAATAAAAATATCATCACACACAATGAGAATTCTGCTATACTAAGAAATGCATATTTCTTTAAAAAGCACTACCTTCTAATTTAAAGTAGTGGATGGAAGGTTGGTTTTTAATAAAAGCAAATAGCCAGTATGACATTTTGCAAACAAACAGCTTCTGTAGTACGATAATAATCTTATTTCCTTCACAAAGTTACTGAATTCTTAGCTTTGAACAAAACTAGAGAACCAACATCTTAATTTTTGGTCAAGTTGCAGAATCGTTTAGCAAATGTACAGTTGTCCATCATGGCTCCCCTTTGTTTTTGTCCCCAGAACTAACATGTATCAAGGTTTATGGACCTCAGTTTTCTGACGGCAGCGGGCACTTCCGGTTATGGCAGGTCGGGCCGCCAACCCCACCAGTTCATCTTGTTTCTGACAAGGATGCATTCAATGTGAAAAATCTGGTGCCCCAGTGTCAGCAAACCCCAATCCACTGGTACATGGTGTTGATGGTAAGCATAGCAGGGCATCAATCAAGAGGCTTACGAGGAACAAGCTGGGAGTCAGAGACATTTCAACCATGGAGATTACCAAGGATAAATTCAGCAACAACCCAGCATTTTTGACGTCTGTGCCAGTGGGAAAATGATAAATTCGCTAAGCCCAACGAGCCGACCCACGACAAGAAAATTAAAAACAAAACAAAAAAAAAACAATAGCATTTTTATTTCCATGAATAAGAGTTAAGATGATTAAAGTGGATTTTTTTTGCTTTGTTTTGTAAAAACAGATAAAAGCCAATTTATTTCAATCATGCAACAACTTTTGTAAAGGGGGAAAAATGTTTGCGCATTTTTTTAAAGACAATGTGTATGTGCCTGCCTCCATCTCGAAGATATACAATTTATTTAATTTTTGAAATATGCATCTATTGATGTTCTTTCTAATGCTTTTTTTTATCCGTGATTTCTCTTGACTGTTCAATTTAGTATTGATGCCTTCAGCATTTTCAACCAGTTCCATGTAATGTTTGGTCTACCTCAACTTTAGCTACATACCGTAATTATGAGCTCACCAATAATTCAGGCATATTTTAGTGAACAAGATTAACCTTTATTAACACATCTCCAATTTCTAACAACCACGTGCAGATATACAAGTAACCGCATGCACTAGCGTCTTGATATATGCAAGAAATATGGTTTATTTCATTTATTCACCCATATTTATGGCTGCCAGTGTAAATATATATTTTGTTTTTTTTCTTTTTATGCCAATGAAATTTAGCAAGAGAAACAGTGATGGTAGAAACTATTCTCGAGCAAAGCTAAACACAAACACACAAAAGAGATAAACCACAAATATTTTGGAAAACCATAAGGGAAATGATAACGCCAGCACTCACACAAAATTAAATAGCATGAACAAAGTTGTTAGTCATGTGCCCAACGCCATAGTTCAAATACCAAAGCTGCTCAAATCAGAAAACACATTTGTGCCAAACAGCCTTTCTATATTCCAAGAAAAAAAACCAGTGCAGTACACAGCCAAACATGCAGATCATTGTCCCACCTGAAAAAAAAAAGACTCCAATGTTCACAATAGACTGCCTGACTCCAGTACTTCCAAATAAATTGCAGGACCTGAACAGCAAGAATATGATGAACCCTGGTGCAACACATACAGAAACGAAAAACCCAGATATTGCTAAACAATGCAAATAGCAGAAAAGTAAGAGAACGGTTGGCCACTGTAACGACCTGCCAGTCCATCACAATGGCAAAATCTTTGAAAAACCAAACAAAGAATAAATTCAATGGCCTCTCTAAAAAAAAAAGCCGCACAACCAACATTTGCTGTATCAAGTACGGGCCAACCAAGAGAACCTGATGCATCAGGTGCCAGCACTTCATTAACACCATCAGGAAGCACTAGTTCAAAAGACAGCCACTAAACCAGTCTGCTAGAAATTTGAGTAGCCAATGAACTGCAAAGGCTGAACGTCTGGAGCAGCTGGCACATTTTTCTGACATAACCCAGTTAAACTGTCTTGTTTACGACTCCACAGATCTCATTTTAAGAACTATTATACCGCGCTTAATATTATTAATGCTGCCATTTCTTTTGTCTTTCACGAGTGCCACACGTGTGCATGGTATAAACTGAAGTCTGTAGTACATAATTTAAATTTTCCAAAAAAGAATTAAATTACAAATATGACAAACAACAAGGGTAAAATATTCCAAAACTACAACAAACAACATTCATTCTCTTCTTGGTAAAACCATTGAACAGAACAAAAAACCAGCAATTTCTGGAGAACGGAACACAATGCAAATATGAATTATAGCGTTTTACTGATTTAATAAGTAATGATGAACTATAATAGTATTTTCTCAAGTTTCTTTACATATGAACTAGTCAAGATTTTCTTGAAATGTTGTGTGTGGTGTGTGTGTGTGTGTGTGTGTGTGTGTGTATTAAAACCAGGAATAATATCTCTTTTTCTTCTTCTTCCCACTTTTGGTAAGCAAGACAACAAATAATCAATCAGTGGGCAGTCAATAACTTCCCTTTTTTTCGTCAAATTAATAAAAAGACAACAACAACAACAACAACAAACCAATGATCGATGTGCATTCTTGACCTTGGTTTTGACAGCTCTGTGCACCCTGCTGACTTTACGATTAGCGGGTAGGAAGCACACGGCTATACCAGGCTCATTCATTTTTGGTTTGATAGATCTCACTGGCCTTTTGTCGTTAAGTATCAAGATGTTTCAGTGAGACGGTTTTGGCAGTTTCAAACTGATAGCTATTGTTGCAGCAGTCGGGAAAAGGTAAAAAGATCATCTGGTTAAGAATTCGGAGTAGAGGGGGGAGAAAACGTCAGAGATGGATGCAGGGAAAGGATCAGTTGTTGGGGGGAAGGGGAAACAAAGGTGGGAAGAGGAGGAGAGGGAAGCTGCCAAATGTTTAGATTCAAAGAGAGGAAAAAAATGGTTGACAACGGTCAGGCAAGAGAAGGAAAGATGGGGTGAGGGAAATAAAGATTTTAAAATGGAAACAAAAACCTCACGAGAAAAATGAGAAATAAAGCTTAAAAATGCCAACTTGGGTGGTTTCTTGGCTGAAAAAGAAAAAAAATGGCATGCCGTCTCGTCAGTCAACACCTGTGGCACAGGAACTAGAGGTGACTATGTTTATTTACACTGACTTAGTAAGACAAGACATCGAACTGTTTTACTTTCATCAGCGTAAAGAGCATTTAATTAGGAATATGATGGAAACTGTTGCCTGGGAAGAAAAACCTGTAGCCAGCATTTTGGTTGTATGAAATTTAAAAGCTACAGTGGTTTTGAGTCTCAGACAAAGAGAACTAATAACCTAATCTCCATGCTGACCAATGAGTCAAAGCTGGGCTTTTTTTTTGTTTTGATACCAAGTGTGCAGTCTCTGCCAAAAGACATTGTCCCATCCATAAAAGTTTTATTCCCCAGTACTATCAATAAAGGCAGCATCTATTTATTACAAGAGTTCATTTTTTATAGCAACAACAATTAGGCAAATACATCATTTAAGTATATAATAGATATATACAGTATGTAATAGCTCAGTGAGTAGGTAGCAAGAGAGATATAGGTATAACACAGTATGTAATAGCTCAGTGAGTAGGTAGCAAGAGAGATATAGGTATAACACAGTATGTAATAGCTCAGGGAGTAGGTAGCAAGAGAGATATAGGTATAACACAGTATGTAATAGCTCAGTGAGTAGGTGGCAGGAGAGAAATAGCTATAACACAGTATGTAATAGCTCAGTGAGTAGGTAGCAAGAGAGATATAGGTATAACACAGTATGTAATAGCTCAGTGAGTAGGTGGCAGGAGAGACATAGGTATAACACAGTATGTAATAGCTCAGTGAGTATGTGGCAAGAGAGAAATAGGTATAACACAGTATGTAATAGCTCAGTGAGTAGGTGGCAAGAGAGAAATAGGTATAACACAGTATTTAATAGCTCAGTGAGTAGGTAGCAAGAGAGATATAGGTATAACACAGTATGTAATAGCTCAGTGAGTAGGTGGCAAGAGAGAAATAGGTATAACACAGTATGTAATAGCTCAGTGAGTAGGTAGCAAGAGAGAAATAGGTATAACACAGTATGTAATAGCTCAGTGAGTAGGTAGCAAGAGAGATATAGGTATAACACAGTATGTAATAGCTCAGTGAGTAGGTAGCAAGAGAGATATAGGTATAACACAGTATGTAATAGCTCAGTGAGTAGGTAGCAAGAGAGATATAGGTATAACACAGTATGTAATAGCTCAGTGAGTATGTGGCAAGAGAGAAATAGGTATAATACAGTATGTAATAGCTCAGTGAGTAGGTAGCAAGAGAGATATATATGTATAAAGCAGTATTAGCACATTGAATAAGTAGCATATGTCAGTGAAATACCTAAAGAAATTTTTTTAAAGTACTATAATTTTTGATATTACAGGATTTTTAATGAACTTTTATTTGTAACTTTAATTTTAGGTGATCAACAAGGATTTTTTAACCTTTCCAAAATTTGAGTTATTTTAAAATTATATACATATAAGAGTGGTGTACATTCCATTATCTATGCACATAAGTAGTTTGGTGCCTGCACATCTGTCATCTTTTGTGTACATATCTACATACCTGAGCAATCTGAGCTACTGTGTGCATACCTGAGCAATGTGGTGGTTCATCTTTCTTGGAGACTGTCCACATTTCTTCTGTTTTGGCCTAAAAGGTGGTTGAAGGTATTCTATACAAAAAAGAAAAAAAAACTTTGTGTTCTCATGAAATATATAAGTTACTATTGTCAATTATACATTTTCAGAAAGTTTGTAAAACCTAAATATGACACGACTTTGTAAGAATGCTTTATATATATAATGCATACAATTATTTTTTGCATACTATTTAAAGAAAAATACCTTGGATCTGTAAAATAATGAAACAAGGGAAAGTTAAGAATATATATAATAATAATTCATATTATGGATAATGTTTACAGAAGGAATAAAAATGGCTAAATATCAGCTGTTTGACTGCATGGGAGAAATGAGAATAAGCTACAGTAGCTTGTTTATGCACCCAGCCAGGAATATGGCGTTATAAAAAGCAAAGCACACAGAAAAACAAATTACAGTATTTTAAAAAAAAAAACACTATGATCACTGCTGCCTACCAAGTCTTTTAGAAATAATGGGTGGCCAGTAGTCCAATGATAAACTACTGGACTACCATAGTTGAGGACCCAAGTCCAACTCCCCACATCAGCTACGTTTTCTCTCAGGAAGTGTGGAGTGTGGGATCTACTCAACAAGAACGAAGACTACCTAACACCTATACACTGCATTAAATGATCATTACTATTATTATTATTATTATATTATTATTATTATTATGCAACAGGCTGTATTATGCATGTAAGCCATAGATCCCACTATTCATCATTAACCTTCCGTCGTAGCATCAGAACCAAGCAGATTCCCAGAAAACCTGCACAGCGGTACTTCCCTGATGGTGATCGTCTTATTCCGACAAGCAGACAGGTAAATACAACAGAACCCACTAACTGAAAACAAATCTTAAAAACTAGTAAAATATGGCAATAAAAAGGGCGTGTGTGTGTGTGGGGGGGGGCATTGTCACCCTTCTCTCTCCCCCTCCCCAAGCTCTAGAGTTTCCTCTCGTATCCAAAAGTAAAGTTCCAGAGGTGGTTCTGTGGGTAACTCTTGACTGGCTTTCACCTCAACTCCAAGTGCCATCCTCCTTCTCCCTCCCCCCACCCCTACCGTACCCAGGAACTAGCCGATTCCCAACCATTCTATTCAGAGATTACGTTAGACCTCAAGCGTAAGGGAAAAGGGTTTGACAAGAACTGATCACCTGAACATTTCCATATCTTTTCATGGGGGAGGGGAAATAAAAATCTATTATCACCAAATTAACACCTGAATAAAAATTTTAAAAAAATTAATGAACCAAACCGACCATAACAGGGTTTACATACGCAGTGGGAGTGATGATTTACCAAGGTGACAAACAAGTTGCCCGTGCCCAGCCACAAAGAATTGCACATGTTTCTACTAACGATGCTACCGTGCAGTCGTTTTGCCATATGACCGACCATCACCAACCACGAATGGCCGGATGGGCCAGGTATTCCACTAAATGGCACATCGCTTTCTGACCACAATAACCAAAAAAAAAACCGAAAGAAAATTTAGTTGTTTTTCTTCTACCATTACACATTAACCCTTCAACAGGTGCTAGGAAACCAAAACCCTTTGAAGGATGACATATTAGATGACAGGTGCCAGGTATATAATCCAGTGCTTTCCTTGGTCATATTTTCAATTTCTATTCAATATTAATTTTAAGAAAAAAATGTTCTTTTAACCCCAACACATCTCATGATAAATAATTCTTGTGTTAAAAAGGATTAAAGCAACACTTTCTATAAACTAATTTACTAAATATTGCAGAAATATTAAATTGATTAAATATGCAAATGTTTCTGTCTTAAACTTATAGAACAGCTGTTAATAGTATACAATTTTGCTATTAGTATTATCTGCCATATACCAAAATCAAGGGTACTTGCCCTTTAATTTTAAACTATAAATAATAAAACCTTATCTTTGTTTTTAAGTAGTAGTGGAAGTCGTGGCCCTCTGTAAACATTTTTAATATTAAATGCAATTTTTTTTTCTTTTTTTACAATGGATACAGAATTCCTGCAAGAATCTGTCCCATTGATTTCTGTTAGCCACTCATTACTTGGTGATGTAACCCTGGTGCAATATTAACAATAAAAAGAAAAGCATTAAACTAGACACGGTAAATTTATTTTCTGTTGTTCTACATCGAGAACTTTAAAACTCACACCCCACCTCTGTCGGTGGCCTGGAAGATTTAGCGTAGATTGATGGGAATAAAGGCCAAAGTCAAGTCAGATTAAATATCAGTGCATTGACAACAACAACAGCAATAATTCTGCAAATGAATAAACACCATCAATTAAGGTGAACAGGGGTCAGTCCGGCTGATGAACCTTTTTCTTTTTCATCTTTTAAAGTGGCTATGGTTCAGCTGTCTCTGATGAATGATGAGGAAACTGGCTGCTGTTTTATTTATGTATCTACTTATTTCTCATTACACATCGGCTGAGAAACCTTGTAGTTCAATTTTTGTTTGTTTTTTTTTTTAATAAAAATTTCATTGATCTAAGTTTCTGAAACTTGGGGTCTAATGGTCCCACAGAACAAAGCATAAAAATTATTGATCTTAATTTATTGATTATCACTATATGCTTTTAATCATATGGTTCCAACAGTATTGATATGCCTCGTGATCATGAAGTTACTTCCAGCATTTGGCTGCTTGTAAAACCATAACACATGTATGAACAAAAGCGGGCATTCACGAGAATCAGGGGGAAAATTGATTCCCAGAGTTTGCTGATCTTGCCACACTGATGAAGCTGCGATGTCACTTCCACTGTTGGTTTTTTTCTGAGTATAAGCCCAGAGTTGTCAGATGTGACAGTTAGACTGCGGATATGACTGCAGACAGACTTCCTCTCAAAGGTCTTATACCACTTCTGTAACAATAAATGTAATGTTGGGGGCACAGCTTTACATGCCTTTCATGTCTCCCCAAAGCCCATGTAGCCCATGCTTGGGGAGACAGAATCTGTGGCCAATGTGTCGCAATCAGGGCTCCCACTCACACTTGCAGAAGTATAAACATGGATTAAGTTTACCAGTAGTGTCATCATCAGGCCCTATTTTTTTTTTTTTTTGAGAAGCCACAGATGGTTTATAAACTACAATTACTGAACCTCATGAACACATTACTAACCTGGGGTTATCCACCTTGCACAAGAAGGGCATTCAGCAGCATGCAAGATGATGAACCACCATGTTACTAATGCTTTCAAGAACTAGTTTTGCAATGTTTGGTGAAGAAATCACCTTTGGGGTATTTGCAGACAATCAGCTACCATTCTGACATCTGCAGATTTTTATGAGTGTGTGTGTGGAAACAATGATGTACAATGAGCATCTGCAGATGACTAGTGACCTTAAGACCAACATTCAGCAACATATTCTTGCCATCCACAGCAGCCAGTAGTGCACACTTACACACCATTTGTTATAACATTCAATAGTTATTACTGAGGATGCCAGCAAACATTGTAAACACTTACAGTAACAAGCTGAATTGCTTCAACAAAATTTTAATAAAATTGTGTTTCAATTAACTGATTTTCTTAACTCAAGTATTTTTTTTTTTTACTCTTTTCTGTTACACATTTTATACTGATTTCAAAGATAGCTTATTTCAAAAACTGGCATGGTCATTCTGGCATGATCGATGCCACACATCATAATTAGTGCCCTCCAGTGGCAAGATCTGAAAACTCTGGGAATGCATTACCAACGAACCTGTGTATGCACACTCATGTTAACACAGGTGTTACAGTTCTGAAAAGTACAAACACCTTCACTACTGAATAAACCATACATCGGTATATTCTCACTTGCTAGCTTACGACAATGATAACACAGACCCCTGGATGTAAATAAAGTCTGGTAGTAAATCAAGCAACATTTCTTAGTTTCCAATGCTTACATGAAAACATTACACACAAATGCTTTGGGATTTATCCAATAATAATAATAATAATAATAATAATAATAATAATAATAATAATTTAAAGAAAAGAAATGCAGAGTGCATGCCACAGGCACCTGTTTGCAAGATTTTAATCAAATTCCAGAAAAACATCATAAAGCTGATAATCTATCTTTACAAACTGATTTTAAAATACACATATTGAACTATTGGAATTGATGGAACCAGGGTGCAATATTAAAAAAAAATCAATTTTCACTATTTTTGTTTTTTTTTTGGTTTTTCTCACTCTCTCTCTTCTGTGGCAATAGTTGTTTGTGATGCACAGAGCAGCAAATCATCTCATTTGTAGTGCAATTTTAAAACAAGAACTATGATGGTGATGACAAAGAAACCTTAACGATATCCGTGGAGGTATACCCACCATTACGTGTCCTCAAAAGTTCAAAAGAAAATCCCTACAAGCAATGTTTTCCATTTCCCCATCCTTTCTTCAAAGGCCAAAGATCAGGTTTTGTTTTTATAAAAACCACAAATTAAATTAATTTCCAAAGCAGGTAAAGGAAAGGAGAGTTCATGAGATTTGAATGTCATGGTATCTTTTGTCAGTCTCCCCCCTAAATTACTGATTTTAATAGCCAAATCACTTTTAGATATCGACAGTTATTTTATCAGCAGACAGATTCCAACGCTTGCACTTAAATCAATTCCCATAGTTCACCTTTAATAAAGATTTATGAGTCGTTACTTTTCTGCACATTACAGAACACCCAAATATCTAGTTAAGCATTCATTTTTTCCAGTTTTTATGAAGGTGATACTTTATAATATAACTAACTACAAAACAAATTTTATGCCTGACTCTCATGTTTCACCTGAAAAGAAACCTTGGCATACTTTATTAGTTAATAGACTTTTGCACATTAATCAAGAAGACTAAATCAAAATCAAAAAGTTAAATGAGACACAAATCACATTAATTATTTTCCTATCTTTTTTTAAATGATCTTCTTCTTATTGAATCATGGATGAAGAAGTTAAAAAACGAACCAGGAATGCTAAATAATGTTACATGGAATTTTAAAAAAAAGAATTTGATAAGCTGTATAAGAGCCTCATTACACTCAACACGCAATGCATGTGATGTTTTTCATTAAAAAAAAAAAAACTGAAATAGAAACAGCAGTAGAGAAATATATAAATAATTTTAGGATAAGTTATACAAAATTAGTAACAGGAAGGCTGACTGACAGATTATATATTATATGCAAGAATCAATAATAATAATAATAGGAGTACCTTGTAATCTACTTTTAATAAAAATTGTGTGTGTGAGAGAGAAAGAGAGAGAGAGATAGAGAGATGGAGAGAGAAGAGAAAGTAGAGAGAGAGATGGAGAGATGAGAGGAAAGAGAGAGAGAGAGATATATAGAGAGATGGAGAGAGAAGAGAAAGGAGAGAGAGAGAGATGGAGAGAGGAGAGAAAGGAGAGAGAGAGATGGAGAGAAAGGAGAGAGAGAGAGAGAGAGAGAGAGAGAGATAGAGAGAGATGGAGGAGAGAAAGAGAAAGAGGAGAGAGAGAGAGAGAAGGAGAGAGGAGAGAAAGCGAGAGAGAGATGGAGAGAAAGGGAGAGCTAGAGAGATGATCGAGAGCGAATGGAGAAGAAGGAGAGAGGAGAGAGAGAGAGAAGCGAGAGACTCAGAGAAAGGAGGAGAGAGCGCTATGAGAAGAGAGCGAGAAGAGAGAAGAGAAGGAGCTCGCTCGAGCTGGAGAGCGGAGAGAGAGGCGAGAGAGAGAGATTCGAGATTTTCTCTCCTCGAGAAAGGAGAGCGCAGAGGATCTGCGATAGAGGAGAGAACTCTCAGCTCTTGCTCCGGAGATCTCGAGAAGAGCCTAGGAGAGAGAGATTTGGCTCTTCTCGCCCTCTCCTCGCGCTTATGGCGCCCTTAGCTACTCGGTCGAGGCTCGCTCTCTCTCGAGAGAAGATCTCACTCCTCTCTCGCTCTTTCGCTCGCTTCTCTCGCGGATCTCGCTCTTTCGCTCTCCTATCCTGCTCTCGACTCTTTCTCGCTTTCTCGCCCTCGACCGAGGAGCGCGAGCTCTCTTTCTCCTCCTCTTCGAGCTCTCCTCTCGTCGCTGGAGAGAGGCCGCGCCTTCGCTCTGAGCTCTCTCTCGCGAGAGATGCTTTAAGACATGCAAATCTTGTCTTCAGCACTAAAGAAGAGCAAGATGCATGGCTAAGCTGTGTCCCATCCAACTTTTTTGTCTTCTTTGTACGTAAAATTCACAAGCACACTACACACGCACAAAATCGTAACAATGGTCTTGCTCCTCGTGAGATGACATCCTTAAACAACAACCCACTCCCATCAACTGGGTTTCCCATTTTTTTTGTCAGGGGAAAGGTAACTGTTGAAAAAAAATACAAAACCCCACAACACCTGAAGAGTAGATGCGAAAGTTATAAACCAACGTCATGTGAACGTTTGCTTCTGTCATTGTATTTTGTGCGTGTGCTCCAGTCTTTGTAATACGTTCATTTTCAAAACAAAGACGTTAATTACTATGCAAACTGCATCATCATCATCATCATCATCATCATCACTATAATGTAACTAGAAATAACTCCCAACCGAGGCCCTCACTGCAAACAGAGACATCTGGTGACACATGCTGCATTATTTTACATATGACAAATGTATCGTGTCACCCGAAAGACGCACGGGAGACAAAATCAGGAGAACGGGTGTTCAGGGCTTAACGATGAAGATCAGACGATGTAACAGCTCCACTTTATTCAATATGCAAGGGATATTGCGAAAGCATTCAAAACAATAACCAAGAATGATGCGGAGAGGCCAGGGGCAAGATTAGAAAACTAATTAATTCTATTTAACGATCTGGGACTTTCGCAGATTGCCTATTTCCCTTTCGAGTGTTTCAGTCAGAAATAAAATTCGAGATAAAGATTGGAAAATTTTAAAGTTAATTGGACCAGAATACATTCTGCCACACAATAAAAAAAAAAAAAAAATAATAATCTGGGAGTTATTTGCCTATTCCTTGTATCTTAATGATGGCGATACCTCGGGGAAGCTGGCTAAGTACGTTATATCCAGGTTCGTAGCAGTCAACCACTAAGTAGGAAAAAAATATATATATACGTGTGCCGGCTGAGCAGACGACGACTATTGGCGGAAGGTTTCTTGTCTCCAGTCCCCACCATCTCTGCTACCAACTCCCGAGAATGGCGGCACGAGCAATTAGTAGGGGTGGGGCGTCAACGATCGCATTCGCAATTCGTCACGTTGACAGCGCCGCCCTGGCGGCGATTTCTCAGCCACGAAGATCAGCTGTCGCCGCCGCAGCTCCCGTGATTCCGTGTTGTGAAGAGAGGGTTAAGGTCGGATTAACAGATAAGATCTAAGTAAGCTACAGTTTAGGGCCTCGTGTTTTCTGAATCCCTAACCCGGCCCTGATTAAAGGTAATATTTAATTCGGATTCGTTGAGGGAGGCAACCCTGGCACAAATCTGCCAGTGCGCGTCGGATGACTGGCGAATGGATTAATTACCCAACTACACATGCACCCAGGGGGTTGTTTTTCCCTAAAGGATTTTGGCAAAGGTGGGAGGAACCAAACTTTAGGGAGTTCGAGTGAAGCAGGTGGTGGTGTAGGGGCCGTGTGGCCCGATGATTAGGGGTTGTTTTTCCCTAAAAGATTTTGGCAAAGGTGGGAGGAACCAAACTTTAGGGAATTCGAGTGAAGCAGGTGGTGGTGTAGGGGGCGTGTGGCCCGATGATTGGGTCTCGCTCAAAGGTCCTGAGGAAACCTACACCAATAAATCAACGCCTGGCGCTCGCCCCACAAATTTAAGCATATTATATCCCAACCTACTCCGGTTGTATCTGTGTTTTAACTATGCTTGCTTCTCACGCCCCTTCTGGCCCCCGCCGAGGTTTTTCGATAATTTGGCGCCCGCGCGCAGATTGGATACAAGAGTAAGAAGATGACGTCTTCAGAAATCCCGAATCCTCTTTCTGCTGCGTGTTTCTGGCGAAATCGCGACGTGGAGCTGTGGTCAAAGGAACCTAATTAACCTATCAAAGTTAAGGCGCGTCAATGATGGATCACGTCTAGAACTAATTAGAATATTCCAGTCGTGAATCGAGGAGTCGTAACTGAAGGCGACGACCGTTAACAACACCATGAATATGATAACAAAGTGAACTAGCGAGAACAATTGAAAAGGACACAGGGACTCAAAATAGGCGGAAAAGGGTGTTTCGTGAGTGACAAATAAAGAAGAGGATCCTCAGCGAGCCCTTATATTTTGGGCAAGATTTTAACAAGGGGGACTAGACTCACCCGAGCCCCTTCCCCTTACTCTTCAGCATCCTTGATATGCTGCGCGCACGGAGAGAAAGAGAGGAGATTCAGGCTTACAGGGGTTACTATGGTATTTAGTGATGGTGAGGCCAGCCGGAAGTCACGGACCCACCTGAGGCTTTTCTTCCCCATCACTCCTAACTTGCCAGTAATTTATTTAGCCCGTTAACGTTTCCTGTTACCAAAGAAAATATCCTCTAATATCTAACTTCGCTGGAATCTTAGCTAATTTGTAATTATGAGGAGTATTTTTTCCAGGTGGGTGGGAAATTACTTCCCCTTGCCCCCCCCCTCCCCTCTTTGCGGACGCACAAGACTTTTAGCATTAGTAATTGCAGATACCTGACCAATGTCCAAAACTCTTAACTATTAGGAAAAAAACCTGTATTAAGTTTTTCTTGAACGTATAAAATTCAAACTTAGTAGGTGCAATATTACTAACCCCTGAAAACGGACACCGCAAAGGGCTCAAAGCTTCCACCCAGTTTTTATTTGCGTTTCACTAATTTCTTTAACCCCCCCCTAAGCTTATTAATGTTCGCAGTTTTCGTCTGTTTGCCATTTTACTGCATGTTTCAACTAGGAATAACAGTTTGTTTTCCGACATTAGACAGGACAATTGCTAGTCTCAAACTATTTGCAGTTGTACTGTAGGGGAGATCACTCTGCCCGGTTGTAACAGGGTGGCAAGTCGCTGCAGCATCAGTGATTCCTAATTAGATGTAGAAGTGAAGTTGTAATCGCCATCGTTAAAGAAAAAAAAAAAAGTCAAACTGTGAGAGGTCGGTTATAGCCTCGTGTACACGGTTAGGGTTGGGAATTACAGGTGCTGTAACAACCAAGCCCCAGTCCCCCCCTTAGTTAAGTAAAATATTTATACCAGAAATGGTAATAGCTTTTTTTATTTTTTTTTAAAAAAAATTTAAAATGAGGGATGAATGTTGGCGGCACTCGAACAGAACCAAGTTAATTTAAACGTTAAGAATACTGGGGAGGAATTGTATTCGCCACGAATTCTTCCTACTTCTGTGCACCAGGTATGCGAAGCCACTAGCCGGCTTATTACTCAGGTCAGTAAGAGGAAGATCAACGATAGATGGCGCAACAGTCGACCGAAAGAAATCTCTCTAACGCGCCATTTTTTTTAAAAAAAAATTTTTTTTTTCCCTGAAAAGCGGACATTTTTAAACTTAGTCTCCCGAAAACTGAAAAAAAAAAGAGTCACACGACAGCATTTTAAGTCGTTTCTCGGACCACTTCACTACGTCACACCCCAATTATTCCGTTGTTCATTACAACCTGCAGACACCTTAACTGAATCGTCAAGTTTCTCTCTTCTTCTTCCCTCTTTCTTTGTTTTGTCTATGGGGAAAAAAAAGAAGAGGAAAATGACGCGCTTTCACCATTTAGGGAATCCTATCGACTGGAAGATATGTATTATATACGCACACCTTCACCGAGGCAGGCGGCCCGCTGTATTTCAGACGTACTTCCAGTTGCTAGCCAGATAACTCTGTGCTTCCATTTTTCTTTCTCGAGCCGTGAACAATGGCACGATGATTTACCACTTCTGGCGCGATCCCGATAATGATTAATAGTAATTTTCAGGCCAACTCGATAGGCCCCCCCCACCACTCTTTTCTGCATCCTCGACTCTGTTAGGACTTATTATTATTATTATTATTATTATTATTATATTATTATTTTATTATTATTATTATTATTATTATTATTATTATTATTATTATTATTATTATTATTATTATTATTTATTATTATTATTATTATTATTATTATTATTATTATTATTATTATTATAACTTCAGTTCATTTCTTATATACTTGCGTATAATAGGCGACAAGGCGCTAGGATTCCATTGGAGATGGAGGTATGATTGTAAGAAATCTATAGTGGATCACAAGACAGAAAGAAAAACAAGTAGATAAAAAATGTTTCTTACAATGAAAGGCAGCTTCAGCAGCCAAAAAAATGGAGCAAAAATCGGAACAGTTTCGTGATTCCACATCGAGGCCGAGAGTCAGAAGAAGCGACCACAAAACTCAAAATGTTTTAATGATAAAAAATAAGCAATTAATTAATGATACTCTTGTAATGCTACACATTCGTGAATGTATTTAGATACTGATGAATGAGATATCGACATAATAAAAATATAGTCAGAGGGGTTATCAGTAATAATTTAAATTTTTTTTCGTTTCACGTAATATTGACACAAAAAAATCTTTAAAGCTAAAAACAGTTTGCTTAATGATAAAATTAATATCTTAATGTAACTATATTTAGCCAGATATATTCCAGATTCCGAAAGATGGTGAAATTTAAGGAGAGAGAGAGAGAGAGATGGGGGAGAGGTGACGTCAGTAGAGAGAGAGAAGAGAGAGAGAGAGAGAGATGGAGGAGAGATGACGTCAGTAGAGAGAGAGAGAGAGATGGGGGAGAGAGAGAGAGAGAGCGAGAGAGATTTTAAAAATTCCAAAATATGTTTTTCATATTTCGCCTCTTTTAAATATTTAATTATGCGCACAGTTTGTAAATAATTAACTGACTGAAAACTATTGGCAGATAATAAATCAGCATACCTGGAGGCCAGGTGAGAATCCTTTGCAAGGTGGGTTCGCGTGGAGTAACGTGGGGAAGGCTCTCCTTTGTCTCCACAGGTGTGTTTGCCAGCAGATGGCCGACATCAGATCCCGCCGAGCCCCCTTCTTGTGCAGCGTCACTGGCGTTTGCTGACTCCCTGTCACCCCTTCTCGGTCCCCGCCGTCCCACTGGACGATCGATAGCCGGTAGACTGCTGCCTGCTTTCGACTCCGTAGCACTGCGAGTCAAGGTTCCCATTCGGAGATCGATCGTCGCTGAATTTACAGGTGAATTCTTTCTTTCTTTCCCCCGCGGCCCGTCGTTCGTTTCTACCAAACTTCGCTAAGAGATCACGGGAAAGAAGCGAACGGTTTCTCTCTCGCCCCGTTGGGGGCCCCTCATTCGAGCACCTGCACAGCTTTGTTTTGTTTCTGTTTCACACAGGACTCCTCGCGCTAAGCCATAAGAGCGACACCTTTTGGTCGACAAACCTTAACCGACGACGCCATTATGTACACAGTCACTAAGGCAACGCTGTTGGCCCGAACGACACCTGGGTCAGGTGACGAAGCACCGGTTGCACGAAAAAGGGGAGATAAACTGTAAAAAAAATAAACAAATATATATATATATAAATTATACGCCGATGTATTTATAAAGAAAAAATAAAAACAAATAGAAATTCGCTGTGATTTCTATGCTTGCGGTAGATTTTTTTCTTTCCACTTCAGTAAGAAGAATTTTTAAGGGGATTTATCCCCCTCCCACGCACATACACCGAGAACCGATCGTGTTTGCGATCCCGAAGGGGGCGGGGCGTCCACAGAGCCGGCGAACTCCAGCCCGGAAGGACGGCAGAGAGAAATGCGTAACCGCTTTAACCCTTTAGCCGTCAGAACCCGCCTTCACAGCTGGTGAACGATTGCGGTGTTTGCCGACAAACGAACCGGCGATCTTTTGTAAATATTCTCGAGCTAAAGAACAAGGAAGTCTTTTATTGTTTTCTTTTTCTTTTTCTCTTCCCCCCCTCCGAAACTGGTAGAACCTTCGGTTTCACGTCCACCATTCACCGGTTATCGCTGCTCCCCCTTTATCCGTTATAGGCACAAGATGGCGGCGAGAATAAATGAGCACGCATCGAGCGGAAAGGTAGGAACGGAATCCCTCCCCACTAATCTCGGTCAACCGCTTTCACCCCCACCAAAGCTGACTCACCTGTTTTTCCCAGATCGCGACAGGTGCTTTTTTTTTCGAGTGTCTCTAAAACGAGTTCACTGCAGAGAATTAGCCGTTCATTATTGTTGCCAGTCTGCGATGAAGAGTTAAGACGTTCATGTGGTGCGAGACCGTCAATCACGAGATTTTCTGCTTATATACCTTCTGACAGACTCACAGCGACACCTGCGGACTGTTTAGTGCAATACGAATTCAGTTCAGGCCACTCACTGCTGGCTGTCAGTACTCTCGTTAAGCCACGAGACCATCCCCTTGTTATACTGAAGATTGAAAGCCACTTTGGTTCATCTGCGTGGCTCACACCTGCTGATTATGCGAGTAGTCAGTTCAGCCAGGTGCTCGGTGAAGCAGGCTTCGTCTATCTAAAAACAGGTAGCTAGGTAGGTAACACCAAGCTTGTATCGCCGACATGAGCGCACTAGCCGACTAGAACGGTTTTGCTTTACTAACCAGCAAGATAATTCTACTCTTTAGGCTCATGAAGTTAATACGTATTTTCTTCTCTTTGTACACTCGCGCGCTCACATACAGATGCTGAATAAACACTTGCTGTTCATCACAGGGATGACTTGGCTGCGGGACAAGAAATTAGAGACGCAAAACAGGTTTCTTCTGTTCGTTGTACTTAATGAAGCCGGTGGTTTGTCAATGAGAAATGGTTGACTGGAAGGAGTTCGTCAGTCTGGGAGTAAGCAAGACAATTGCTAGAACATCAGCAACAAGAAAGAAAAAAAGAGGGGAGTGGGTGGACGAGGAAGGAAAATGATGGGGCAGTTGTTAGAAAGTGTAGAGAAAACCGCTACCTCACCAGCAGGCAATTAACGACCGACCACTCAAGGATGAAGACTGATAGCGCTTGTTCAAAGTCGGCTCGACTGAGACTAAGCGAACGCGGTCTCAAAGAAAAGGGTCGCTGCTCGTAAAACGTTTATTACAAAATGGAAATGGAAGAAATAGATAAAAGGGCGGAAAAAATTGAAAATTTGGACGATAGGGAATTGGAGAAGAGCAGAGTCGGGAAAAGATATCCCAATCAGCGCCTGATGGCAGCAGTGAAACATGGGAATTACAAGCGAATTCTTACACACGTTTCAAATGTGTTCGACGAAAGGTCTTTGGTAAGCCCCTCAAGAGATTGGGAATCAAATCCAGCAAGAGTTAAAGCCCCTGCTTTCAGCCCAACACCGCCATACCAAATATTAAATACCATTCATATCTGTAGTCATCGTTCTTTATTTCCACTTTAAATTCTGTTGTTAAAGAATATTAATTTTTAAATGTTATGCCTATTTACAAAAATACTTAAAAAATTCTTTTCACGTACTTTGTCTTTATTTATTTCCACTACTGGATATAATTTTATTTCTAATGCATAAGTTGTTGTTGTTTGTTTTTTTTGCTCCGAAAACCCTTTATTTTAGCCCTCTGATCATAATTCTACATCTTTAAAGGGAAGTGCTTTTTTTTTTTTTTTTTTAATTTATTTCAGAGAAGGGTTTTAATTGTAAGCGAGAACCCAGCCGAGACTTGTACAGACGGGCAGAAGGAGAAAAAAAAACTAATCGGATGCCTGTAAACTGAAGCAACGACGACAACAGCAGCAGCAGAATGTATTGCAGGTGATATGGATGATTACGATACATTTTGTTGACTGGAACCTACAGGTCCATCGATCTTGGATACTGAACGATTTCTTATCCTGGACTTCGAGTAAGAAGTAGAGAGAAGATCGCTAGGCTAATTGCAGAAAGAACCTCGTACAGGGAACCCGGATTCTGCCTTGACAGGTTAGTTTCGTTCTGTCTGGTTAAAGTCTTGTTGTTGTTTTGGTTATCCTGTTTTTAAAAGAACACGGAAGTCTTTGCATTTATAACATATAACACTACTATCTATGATTCTGTTTTCAGTGCTAAATTTAACCAATCACAGCCAAATGACTCTAAAAATAATAGTTAAGTAAATATTCTGATACGGTAAAAGCGCATGACGTCAATTGTAGGCTCGCTACAGCTTTAATTAGGAATTACTGGCGCTGCTACAGCTCGCCCCGGGAGGAGTTTGCCTTAACTTGGATAGCATCATTTTGTGTTTATGAACTGGCCACAAGTGCCGCCCACAGAAAGAAAGGAAAAGGGGGCGTGGAAGCGGGGAAAAGACGACAATGGGTGAGACGAGAAACCGGTTATTAGAAATTGCAAATAAAACCGCTATCTAAATGACAGTTGAACACTCAAGGTGATAAAGACTGCATCCTGAGGGGACAGAAAGTGAGACACTGATGAACGGGCTACAGGAGACACACCAGACATCTCTACGAGCGACTATGACGCACAAACAGATGCCACGTAGTACTGTGCACAATTATGATGCAAATAAGTTTTCCTTTACTTCTTGACAGGAGAGCTGTGGCGTGGTCCGTACATGTCCGAAAAGTGCCGAATTTCAAAATTTAATAACTTTTCCCTTGGAAATAAAGTCATTAAGAAGGAAAACTGTATGTTTGGTTAAGGAGTAAATTACACCTGGCTATCAAAAGACTTCATCGTTTCTTTAAGAATAAAAGTGAAATCCGGGGCTGAGATTTAAATTAAATTTCGCAATTTTCTAAATTAGATCCACTGGATGATGATGATGATGATGATGATGATGATGATATGATAATAATAAAATAATAATAATAATAATAATAATAATAATAATAATAAAATAATAATAATAATAATAATAATAATAATAATAATATAACAACAACAACAACAACAACAACAACAACAGATTCTTTTCTAATTGTTTTTTTCTTCTTCTTGTGGTGCGGGATCCACAGAAGGAAAGACGCTTCGAGAGTGAGATTGTAAACCAGCCAACGATAATTGTTCCGGTCTTTATGCTGATCTGATTATTCCAAGAAAATTCGCACGTGCTTTTGTAAATAATCCGGATCCCAGGTCAGAAATTTGCTGAGCATCGCTCAAAATTTCCACATATCAAAGACACCCTCCCACCTTTATCTCGCCCAAATACACTATACACTTCTTGCTCATATCCTTCCCGATACTTACGTCATATTCATGAATATTCATGAGGACAAAGTTCTTTCTTGTTTTGTTTTAACGAAAGAGAATTTTTAATTGAAGGTTTTGAATGGAAGTTCTGCGTGATTTATTGAAACTGAAAGAATTTACAACCAAAAGAATGTTATAGCTATTAGACACGCACCACACAACCACACACCCTATTTTCAGTCAGTATTAATAACAGAGTGGACCAGCGGAGATTATTAATGACGTCGAACCTTGGGCCCGCGCATTGCCAGAGAATTAGTTGGTTCCACCCCCACGAGATAGAATCGCATCTCGTGTACAAAAAGGAAATGTTCCGGTCGTGGGTTCAAGCAAAGGACCACACGAGTGTGGGTGAAGAACGTGCACTTTATCGACGAGTGTCCATGTTTGGACTGTCTGACTGGCGATAATCAGCAGCAGTTTGATTGATCGAAGGCGGTCAGCAGTTAACAGTGAAGAGTTTGGGCTGCATATCAGATAATGGTGACGAAGAGTTGCATAAAATCGAAGATAAACTGATTGCTGACAGATACTGGCAGATTTTCATCTCCCCCAGGAAGACATCTCATTGGGCGGAGATTCGTCTCGCAACATGACAATGACCAAGTGTACAGCCAATTTGGAACGTAAAGAAGCCGGCGTTGGAACACTCGCAGAGATGCCTTTGCCTGCGCAAAGTCATGATGTAAACAAGATTGAAACTATATGGGATTATATGACTACTGAGAAAGTCAGACGGCAATGAAACTTTGTACGAATTGTGGAAAGTGCTACAGGGTATTTGGAACATCTACAAGCTGTCATGCTCTGCTTAAAGCAAAGAGCTTACAATACCAAATACTAATACACTGTACAACGTATTCATTTTTTGTAAATGCATTGTGTTTGTATTATATACGTCTCTCGGTTGCAATTACTCATTATTTAGGTTATCCTTTGTGTGTTTGCATAATTATTTCTAATACTGTATGTGATAAACATTATAAATTTTGTCTCTCTTTCTTGCAGTGCGAACTTTATGCTAAGTCGCATCAACTATAATTGGTGAGTTTGGGTTAACATATTCTTTAATAACTATATTTTGAAGCAAATAAAGGATATAAAGGAAGTGGAGAATATAAAAATCAATTGAAAAATTAAATAAACCAAGTTTCACTCTGGATTAAACACTTTGATGTAATTGTTTTCTAACTAAAGAAGAACAGAATTTTTAACAGGAATAATTAAACTTCGTATAAAATCAGTTTCTCATGAGATCAGAGAAGCTGCTGTTTAGTTTTTAAGTATTACATGTTTAAACGAGTGTAAATAAGTCTGGTTTCTCTCAGAAAGATAATGTCTCTCGGTATCCTCTATTTTAGATACAGCAAACTTTTAAAGACGAGATGGTTAGCGTTTAATCAGCAGGGAAGTAAATTTAGATAATCCTCGAAGTATAAATATTAATAACCCTGTTAAATTTAAAGATGCTGTTAACCGAAATATGCAGATAATTTGGTACAACGATGAAAGATATATCTTGGATAAAGTAGGAAACTGGCAGCGATCATCTTATTAATCTAAATGAATTTAAAGTTTTTGATGAAAATAATAATCGGATTTCAAAGACTGAAGTCAGGGTTGATCCTTCATTCAATCCATTAAATGCATCGTTCTCTGAACGTGATACATTACAATATGGAAATTAGAGCACGATGGCTAGCTCAGTAACAAGTTTAAATACAAAGCTTAAAGATAACATTTGTCTTTCTTTAAAAAAATAATATTTAGAATTCATATTGAAAAAATATCTAGATTTTCAGATAGAATTTTTTGTGCTAAATTAAAACTGTTATCGGAATATTAAAGGTAAAAAAATGGGCATATGTTGTAGCGCAAAATGTTTATGATAGTGATAGAGCATATTTAATTTTTAATTTAAAATCAAGATAAAATAAAATGATAAATATTGAATATACATCTACTTATAATAATAATGCAAATAAAAAATACAATGCATTAATTTACTGCTTGGAATAATATCAGGTCGTTATCAAAGTTTTGTCGGTTTTTATATCATGTTAATTTGGGGTTCATTTTTTGCCTGCTTGTGAAGGTGTATGTAGATAAGTTATATATCATTTTGTAGCGTGTGCCTTGGCATACATTATGCAAAACCTACCTTTATTAAAATCATGAAATGGATATTTGTTTCAGGTTCTGAGTGAAGCAGGGATAGAAAGGTTTTTCGTGCCATTTTGCTTCACGAGTTCAAACCAGGCCGCAAAGCAAGGGAGGCAACTCGTAACATTAAGCAGACATGGGGCGAGGACACAGCAAATGAGTACACAGTATAACGATGGTTTGTAGAGTTTCGATCAGGAGATGTGAACCTCGAAGATAAGGGACGTGGCGGATGTCCTTCCAGCTGTGATGACAACCGTCTGAAAGCCTCAGTTGAAGCCGATTCAAGGAAAATAATGCGAAAAATTGCTGGAGAGCTTGGCGTAAGCACTGCAACTGTTTCCTGGCATCTTGACTCAATCGCCCAGGTGAGAAAGCTTGACAAGTTGGTGCTTCACGAGTTGAATGAACAACAACAAAATCGCCGATTGGAGATCTGATCTTCGCTTGTCATAAGAAACAAAAAGGACCCATTCTTGACCGAATCGTTACGTGTACTGAAAAATGGTTCCTTTATGACAATCACAAACGATCATCACAGTGATTCGACAGAGACAAGGCGTCCAACCGCATTCCAAAAACCAACCTCCACCCAAAGAAGGTCACGGTCACTGTCTGGTGGACTGCAACTGGTGTCATCCACTATAACTTCTTGCAACCTGGCGAAACCATCACAGCTGAAAGGTACTGTCGTGAATTAAACATTGTTCATCAGCAACTCTTCCAACGACAGCCGGCATTGATGAATCAAAGAGGCCCAATCCTGCTCCACGACAACGCTCGTCCTCATGTTGCAAAAGTGACTCTCCAGAAACTGAACAGGTTGGGGTGCGAAGTTCTCCCTCACCCAGTCTATTCACCAGACCTTTATCCCACAGACTACCACCTTCTCAAACACCTGCACAGCTTCCTCCGTATGAAATCCTTCTCCAACCAAGCAGCAATCGAAACTGCATTCAAACAGTTTATCGACTCCAGAAATTCAGATATTGTTCAAAATGGTATAAATTTCGCTTGTACCTCGTTGGCAGAAGGGTATCGATTATAATGGAACTTACTCTGATTAATAAACTTCACATTCAGCAGCAATAAGAAGTCTCATTGTTGTGGTAAAGAAACCGACTAAACATTGATAACAACCTAATAATACAATATTCCAAAATGCGGCTATAGAAAATGTATTAGCAATCACGGTAATATCTTCAACGGACGTATGATGCTATGGTAGGTTAAGTCATCATCACTGGATAGGTGTCAGGACAATATATACGATACACTAGAGAAAGTAACGTTAACAACACAAAGAAGATTTAATCATCGGTGGCGTAGAAACTCGAAGATCGAGAGGGTCGCTCGCGAACATAAGTGAGGAAATAATTAAAGCTAAAAAAATGGATCTTTAAAATGAAAGGGGGAAAATGTTTTAACGAAGGGATGATGTTAAACTCTTTGCTTGTAAATATCACATAAAGTTAATGTTTTACCTGTGAGTTCTAAATGTATTAGCAAAATTAAATGTCATGCAAAGATTGACATCGTTTAACTTTATTGAGTCTGTGGATCTGAGATTTTGTCTTGACGGCTCCGCATCTTGTAGGAGAAGAATGACATTTTTTTTTTTTTTTTTTTTACTCTGGCAGTAAATTCCATGTTTAAACTAACTTCCCACTCGTTTTTATGCTTATTCTGTAAACATGGGATCCCGCCCGATGTTCTGTCCGTGTACCATGTATGCGGCGTAAAGTGCTTCCTTTACCAGGCCGTGATTAAAGACGCTCTTCACACCTGGAGATAGCTATGTTCAAGATCTTAACGAACAACAAGCCAGATGTAAGCCATAAATAGCACGAAAAGAAGAAGAGTCCAGTAATGTTTGCAACAGAAGGCAAACGTGTTCCATTCTTGGATGGCTTAGCGGCCGAAAGTGTGAAGTAGCCCACAGAAGTGAAAGGGAACTGTGTCTAGAGGTCAGTCGTGTGCTGGTACATAAATAAATATATTGCACTAATAAACTTGGTAAGTTCGCTATTCCGGCCGATTGTGTGTGTGTGTGTGTGTGTGTGTGTGTGTGTGTGTGGGTGTGTGTGTGTGTGTGTGTGTGTGGGTGTGTGTGTGTGGTTGTGAACATGGACTACAAGGCCGCGTGTAGAACGTTCTGATAATTCAATTTTTCCTAGGTTTTTTTTCTTTAGTTGTAGATAAATTATGATCTGATTTGGAGTTGAAATGGATTAAATGTTCATGTTGTTGACAGAAAAGGCTAATCTCGGTATAAATTCTTCGTCTTTTCTTTTGATTTTTGCCGCTAGATTGATTACTTTACCGCTATCAGCCTGGAAACTTCTTTTGATCCTTCCGTCGCCTCGCGACGCGTAACATTTTCCTTGATCAAACTGTTCATCCATGGAGAGAGTACACCTCACTGTTTAACCGAAACCACCACCACTCCGGTCACATTGCAGAGGTGGCGGGAACCTGACCTAGTAGACTTCCATCTGGAAATCCGTTTATTCAATTTTCTGCTTTTTTCTTTATCCTTTTAGTCCTAGTGATCACGTTTTATTATTCTTATTATATTATTATTATTATTATTATTATTATTATTATTATTCAGTAGTAGTAGGTAGTAGTTAGTAGTAGTAGTAGTAGTAAACATGCATTTCCAATACACTGATTTAGTTTGTTTCAATAAATGGCATCTGTTGTATATTCCTATTTCCTGGAAGTAGAACGCGTCGTTTGAAAGAGATTTTCAACAAATTCTGAAAGCTGTTATTCTCCCTTAGGTGTTACTACAAAAAGCTTTGTTTGTTTTTTCAGTGCAGTCAAAAGAACAACATGGACAACTTTCTATTATGCGCACAGCCACCTGACGCAAAATAATAGTAACATGTACGGTCATAAAACAGTCTGCGGGTAACGTTTTACCACAGGAATGAATAATAAAACAGGTAGTTTACCCGCTCTACTAATAGTCCAATACTTTTGTGTACAGGCTTCTCTATATGGGGAGAGAGACAGACTGGCGACATCACGACAACAAAGAATAAGGAAAAGTATTTTATTCGCGAATTAATGGATGTACTGTGATGGATACGGATGAAATGGATTTTAAAAAAGTGCGTTCTTGTGTGAACTTGCAGTGAATGTAAGCAATACAATGAGTTTATGGAGTCCTGGTGTGATGAAAGAAAAGTAATAAGTATGTACTTAGTAATAAAAACGTATTGAAATCTATAGTAACACGTCCAATTAAAGTATACATAACGTTTATTAAAATATTTCTTTATTATTGTTATTATTATTTAATTTATTATTTATTTATTTATTGATAAATTACTAACGCTACATTTTTCTTTTTTCTGGACAATCCATAATTAGACATTCAGGGTGTTTTCGAGTTAATGATACAGCCAAGGTAACCAAACAGCACAAACATAAGGGATTTATAATATTTTGTATTCTAATCTTTTGAAAGATTCGTGACAATCCAATAATTAATTTTTATTTTTAGTTATACTCCGTGTACAGTGGAAATCTTGATATACAGCCGTGTCCAAAAGTTCTAATCACCCCTAGAATTCTTAAATTTTGCTAGACAGATCGAATTTTACCCGCTGAATTTTCATAATAATGTTCCGTTGTTAACGTATTGAAGTCCGTGCCGCGTTGTAGTTTACTTCTATGTACTTAATGAAAAATGACCAGAATTGGAAAATGCGACAATTTGGAATCCAACAGGCAAAGACGTGATTTCCGAAAATACCTTATAAACCATGATGACAAATCTGACTGGAGAATTAGAAGTGGCAAACTGTACAGCGTCAAGCTATGAGCAGGATTTGAAGATACATTTGGTTATTGTCATTTTCAGATTGATACAAAACATTGGCCATGGCTGCAGTAATAATCAAATGCCCTGGTAAGTTTAAATAAGACGCGTTTTCTTTTTAACGACCATAATAAATGGCCGTTCACAAAATTACAGGCGAGCACCTGGCTGCGTCAGTTTGTTTATAGGGTTAGGGCTGCTGGCCCGCTCTGTAACCACATCAACCCTGGTTCAGGGGACATCGAGAAGACCGACAGCCTACTTCTACCCGCACACCCCGCCGGAAACTCTTCATCGTCAGATGTGGGAGGGAAACCCCATACGGCCGTGGTTCAAACTGAGCCCTCGCTCAACCTTAGTACTCCAGTGAAGCTAAACCACTGGACCACCCACATATTCTACGCCAATGTCTTGGACGCGAAAAACACATCGTTGTATAAGTAAAGGGCCCGTTAAAGTCTGTCAGGGAATTTCATTTATAGCTGACTTTATTGATCTTCACTAGATCAATAAATACGAGATTTTCCCTGACATATATTTGAGAATGAAACCAGCGATTGTTTTGTTTTGCCTTTGCACGTGGACCGTAGCCGCTGTGGTTGAAAGTAGTCAGGTAATTAAAAACAAACATTTGTTTGATCCTTTTAAATTTGCAAATAAGATAAAAAATCAAGCAAAAATTTATTGGTTAGACCTCGTCTTCAGACCAGGGAATTCCGAAACCGCGAGAAATTCGCTTGTCAGCTGTTTTAATTTTTTTTTTGATAAAAGGATAATAATATTTAATTAAAAGGAGTAACCAGTTTAACTCGTGTAGAAGGTCGTATTTAGTATAAAAAAATAAAAACTATATTCACACGAAGTTTATTGCGAACCTTACTACTAACAGTTTTAAAGGTTATCTCCCCTGTATTGACGACAGAAATCCCAGACATTGAGAACCTCTTTGAGTGTTATTAATATAATTGTTGTAGAGGATCGCATTTTTATTGCGAGTGGACGTGTACCAATAAACTGTGCATGCAGGGGAGACGGAGATCTGACAAAAAACATATGTATAAAGAATTCACCAAGCGTGGGGACTTTTTGTTTTGTTTTAGCTGGGTTTTTGTTAGTCCTCAATCCCACTCTGAAGAATTGATTTTTCAATCCCATTATCGAAATAAGTGAAGTTACAGAAACAGGCGGACATTACAACCCACCCATCGAACGGACGCACGATCATCCAATTATGTATAATTTCCTTTTTCCAGCCAGAAAAGCAGCCAACTCGTGATTACACGTTTGCTAAAGTCTTTCCCGAAAATTCGCAGACAAGAATCTTATGCATTTTAAAAAAATCACTTAGCATCAATTTTCCACTCATTCTTATGGCGTAGATATTTTCCCAGTTGCTCTGTATTCCCGGCTATGTCTGCTGTCGTCGTACGCTTTTCCCTTCGTGTATTTCAATCTACGAACGTTGTGATGCATTGAGGCGAAGTTGCGGAAGGCCTAGCGTTTAAAGATGCATCTCCATCCTCTCTTTGCGCGCGTCATATCACGGAGTGTCGCTCGGCAGTCTTTTCTACTACTACTACCTGGTCCCTGTAGTAACCAAGGTAACCGGGCGAACGGCGCGGGGTGTCGTCCCAGACTGTTGAATGGCGAAGACCGGGCTCGAGTCATCGATACCGAATGGCGCAGGAATCTCTCTCTCTCTCTTTCCGAGGACTCGCTTTAATAAGTTCTACGCTTATTAGAGACGTTCGGTTTTTGTTTCAGAAAACAATTCGTTGCGAAAAAGAATTCAGAAGTCCAGTAAGCTCGCGGGTTGGGGCCGAATCGTTAGGGGGGGGTCGGGGTCCGGCAAGAAGCAAAATATTACAATTCGGTGTCGAAAGGCTAGACGGGCTCGCCGACAGCGTCCATCACGGTGTGATTAAAGCTGCGGCTTCATCGATAAAAACTAGCGGGCCGGTCCGGGATTTCTCCCCGGGGCTGGTGGCCAAACTACCCCATTCTCGTGCACGAGACCAGTTCGAGCTGCTGTAAGAACCGAGTGCACAATTCAAAGAGGTTTTCCCCAGAACTACGTACCTACCCCCTGACGACGGCGGTCTCCGAAACGTCGGTTCTGTTAGTAATGATACGGCTACCATTAAAGACCGCGAACAGCCCCCTGCTGCGCAGGGGTGACACGATAACGTCCCCTCGTTGTCCTATGTTTGGTAGACGGAACCCTCGTCAGCTGCAGCCCCATCTCCGGGACTCCGCACGTATCCCATCAGTTTCGTAAAAAACAAACCCGCAGTTTGATGGAAAACTTGAAAGAAAACAAAATCCCCGAATATTTCAAACGAACCGGGCACTTGTTCGGGGATGGAGGGATCCACCGAATGGGTCCTGTCAGTTCTAGTTTTTACACCCGGCTGGTTTCGTTTATTTCGGGGAAAGGGAAAGAATTAACGTGAGGAAGGTAACCGGCCGGGGCTTACCCCGACACGTGTACCCGAAAAATCCCACTCAAACTCTCCATTTGTAGATGTGGGAGAGAATCCGAGCCGGACGGGCGGCGGAGGGGCTATGGCAGTCGGGGAGCGGCATTTCTCCGACCGAAATGCTAAACGGGGACCGGCATCTCCCGCGCCTGATGCAGCGATTGCACGTGTCGTCCGTCTGCTACCCTTGCCGCCAAACCCAGCTGCGCGCGCCCCCCTGTCTTCTGTTCTAGCAAATCTGCACGTGATCCGTATCTCTTAACGAGGCGGGGAAGTAGAAGGGATGGAGGAGTTATCGGCTCGCGAGGCGCTGGCACTCATAATTGATGGCTACATTTCACAGACAGAATCAACAAGTGTTCGCCTAGACACTCGAGAGCGGTCTGCAATCGCTCGCACCAAGAAAGCCCGTGTCGGGTTTCCCTGTAAGCCGACACCCCGCCCCAAATAGGGCGGCCGGCTGCTAGAAATCCGTTATCGGCTTATGTGTCCGGCTCGCGTCCCACCGTTTTACCGACTTCGAACGTCCTTTCCCCTCCGACGAAGCGAGTAAATTCGAATCTGCTTTTATTCTGCCTTTCGATTCTTTGCCTCGTCGGCCGGCCGAGACGTTTTCCATTGTGTCACGCCCGTTCTCACAGTCCGCGGCGGTGTTGTGTTGCGACCACCATGAGGACGGCAGGGCGTGGCCAGTAGGCGCGGGGTGACAGAGCCTGTCAGTCAAAACCCACGGGCCATTTTGGCATTGTGTGTCACTTCTCCAGACACATTCACAGCTAGCTAGCTCACGTTCCCACGCTCCATTGCTTGTGAATAAAGTAGCCTATTATCTTATTGAACAAAGCCGCCTGAACCAATGAACGGTGAGCTTCGATTGCGGTTCAGTACCACACAAGGATTCTCATTGGTGGGCCCAGGTCACCGGTGGCGACGGGCTGTATCTGCATAGTAATAGCATATACACTGCCATGGGATTGTAATATAGGCGTGCCTGATCGCTCCGGCTTCCTCACGACTCTGCACAGCTATTTTGCGCTTACACAAAATACATGTATATATGTATGATACTTAAATAGTAGACACTTGTAGCCCAGCGACTCAGATTACTGGCGTGTCTGTCTGGCAGCGGGGCGAGCAGAAAGTGGAGTCTAGACGGACGGAGCATGAGTCGCACGGATCTGGCCGGCCCGCAGTACCCCAACCAAAGACATTTTCAGGAAGCTGTGAAAAAAGGAGACACGGACGGATTACAGCGAATCCTGGAGGACAGCGAAGGGAAGTTTAACATCAACCTGTACGACACGGAAGGACAGACAGCGCTGCACCAGAGCTGCTTGAACGGTAACTTGGAAAACTGGTGAAGTTGTTGGTGAAGTTCGGTGCCGATGTACGGCTGGCGAACCGCGATGGTTGGAGTGCGCTGCACATCGCCGCCTACGGGGGCCACCAGGACATTGCACTGTACCTGATCCACGCCAACAGCGCGGCCCCGACCAAAAGGTAGGATTCCGTGAACCACCCCGTTCTCCATCTACCTCAACCAGCATTATTACTGTACACGCAATAATCCGCGACAAGATCGCCTCTGCTATAACGTCGAGCGGATAGCGACGGACGAACTCTCCCATCTTTCCTAAATTCTTCAGTCGAGGAGTCTGGTCCGAATGAATGCTGTGCCACCCAGCGGATTCTTACGTACGTATGTTTATCAAATACACTAAATATTCTATATATTCCCACCCCCCTCCTCCCCCGGTACAAGATTCTCGAGTGACTGATCAGTCGAAGCCTGATATGTGATATCTCTCCAACAAGGGCATTTACTGCTTCATCCCTCCGCCCTGTCTGATGTTTATCCGTGGACTCCCGGACCGGACCGGACCGGACTCGGTTACAGACCTGAAGTGAACTCAAAGCGAAAAGACCCCGTCCGCTGGCGAGGAGGGGAAGGCGGACGGGGAGAGGCCAAACAAATCCCGCAGTTCCGTTCTTCGTAAGAAAAACGCGAGGTCGCCTGGAAAAACGGCATCGGAGAAGTGTAGTAAACGCGGAGTCGGTCACACTAAAAGACATTCCTCGTTTCCAGCCCGAAACCGCTGTCTATTTGTTTTTGTTGTTTCTATTTATTTTTTTAAAAAAAAAAAAAAAAAAAAAAAAATTTGTTAGCGGTACGACGCGGGGTAGAGACAGGCAGGCAGGCTCTGTCGTTTGGACTCGTGCACGCCTATGACCGAAATGTCTGCCACCCCACCCAGTCCCGCAGGGAGCGGGCGAACTCTTGCCGGACAGAACCAGCCAGCCAGGGTCTCTGTAACACCCACCTGTAGATTATTGTGCCAGTTTATTTGTCATTGTTACTGGAAAACGAATGTTGTTGTTTATAGTTTGCTTTGGTCACTCGGTCAGAGCTTCTGTGTGTACAGTATGACATCGATCTATCTATCTATCCATCGACCTGTTCATTCATTCATCCAGCCAGCCATTCATCTGTTCGTTCATTCATTTAGGATGATTTTCATTACGTTCTCCGTTTGGAAATATATAATTCTGTTAAATCATTTATGTTGTGCATAATAAACTGCTGTGCCATGGAAATACGATTCTTGCCTGCAATTGTTTTTGGATAAGTAGCCAATAAATTAAGTATCGATTTGTTTCCCTCTCTCTCCATCTCCCTCTTCTCCATCTCCCTCTCTCTCCATCTCCCTCTCTCTCCATCTCTCCCACACACACCACACACCACATTCTTCAAATTAAGTATCGATTTGTTTTAATAGCTCTCCATCCATCTCCCTCTCTCTCCATCTCTCACACGCACACACACACACATTCTTCAATGTAAGTTTGGTATACATACTGGTAAGCAGCTTTCCTCATCGTTTTCACCATTAAATTTACCGAATGAAGGAGAGAGAGCGAAAGAAGCGGACGAGGTGGTTTAGGTGTTGACGATGATCGCAGAGCCTGCATTTGAAAAACCAAAAGGGAGGGCGAAAACAATAATGAAGTTTTTGTTTTCTTAATTTTCCGAGGGACTTCCAGCACGTGTCACTGACCCCGTACGATGGCTTTAAAACAAGATAGTGGAATTTACTTTCGATCACCCTCTTAAAAGCAACAACAAAAGTGCTTAATACTTTAAAAAAAAAAAAAAGGAAAAGGAAGAGATTCGGTTATAGAAAAAAATGTTGTTGAGGTGTCTTATTTTGTATGGTTTTTATCTATTGGATCGCATCACTCGCCACACATGTACGTACCCCTATCATTCAGATGTACGCCCGCTATTCAGCCCCTCCCTCATCTCGTCTTCAATTGCCAGCCGTCCGACTTTAATTGTACAGAGCCACCACAAGCTCTCTAGTGCAACTGTCAGATGAACAATGAAAAGGTTTATGAATGTCCGATGACGTGTAGACCTGCCAGAAAGCGGCAATTATTTTAGCCAGTTTCTATAAACTGCTGACTTTCCATACAGTATAACCTCTACGAGACAAGACAGTCTGATATGACCAGTCTTATATACGGATCATCACCGATTTACACCTGTCAGTTCTCCATTAATTACATTATCACCATCTACTTAAAGCGCCATGTTTAATCTGCACGCCAATGACGTGAGAGTCCGGCTGCTATTCTCTTCGAGTTCACTTTCTCCGGCGCACACCGGTCTAAACTTGCTTTCCTTTTTTACTTTCGCGTTTTTGTTTCGGAAACCAGTCGGATTTTTTCATAGGAAACATTTTAAACGACACATTCTACCATTTAGTTCAATAAGAATGGCTTTTTTTTGGCATCACCTGACCGCGGGCCCGGGCTGTCGGCGAGTCGGTCCCCCGCTTGATAAGACTCCGTCCACGACGACACCGGCTTAGTTCATAGCCAGAGGAAGTCGTAAATCCTTAAGAGATTGGCAAGATAAAATTTATGAATACAACCAGATTTATGACTTAGAATAAGAGTTAAAATTAAGAAGTAGAAAGTGAAGTCTTGTGTTGCGGACTCTTGTCTTCAGTCCTGGAGGAAATCCTAACTCTATTTATTTATTTTCTGAACATAAATGGCAGCTTGGATAATGTATGTAGACGGATATTCTTGAGGAAGGGAGGAGAAGCTTATTATGAGAATGTGGATCTTTCCTCTCTATCTTTCTCGTCTAACGTGTTGCTGTTGGCTGTATAATTAGGTCTTGGTGAAAATTTACCAAACTAAAAGTAGACTTCTGCAAGAGAGACGGAGGGAATTTTCTACTACTGGCTTTGACTTCCGTCCATTAAGCCTCTCTCGTGGATATTGTGCAGGAATATCAAATATAGCGCTATGCAAAGCCAACACGCACAAATAGTCCTGACATGTTTCTTCTTAAATAAAATAAGTCGTGTGGACTTTGTTTAAATATTTTTCTCGCTTTTTTCAGCATCATGGTAAATTATGTTCTGGTTATGTACATTAATTCGGTTATAGAAATGTGCGCTATAGTTTCTGACGTTTTTCTCGATCACGTTTCTTTGTGGACGTCCTGTCCGCGTGACAAGGGACGAGGACCAATGTGGGGGTCAGTGCAGCTCTGTACGGCTCTCCCCTTCCCTTCAATTGATACAGGACTCGTTTGGTTTGTTTCGGTGATTTGCAAGAGCTGGGAGTGTCTTCTCGGAAAAACACCACACACACGCGCGCGATTTACCTACATAGGCAAGGCAACCTCTTGTGCGACAAACTTGCCAGCATCAAAAGTCGATGGAACGAAACGAGACAAAGATGCCATATGGTTAGAACGAGTCAGTGAAGTCGAACCACGATGGATTTGTTCGTCAGATTATTGACGCTGAATTCCATTCGCACAACTGCTAATCCTCAGCCAAAGTATGGCGTTTCCAAGACATTGCAAAGCTGTGGTTAGAAAAAGGGAGAGCGGAAGTTAAGTAAAAATCAAAACAATTTCTCCGATTAATACTCAAAAAAGAAAGAAATCGGACTCTTACGATGTACAGTTTAGACAAGTTTCAAAACCGAGCCGGACTACTAAGCAATTTCTCTACAAACAACTGAAATTACGTTTGTAGTGTAGTGTACTATGACATAAAAAAGACACAAAATTGCGCCATTAATCCTATAAAGACTTACAACGATTTTTGTTAGGCACTATCAACTGTATTCTTTACGAACATGAGGTAGGAGATTTAATTGTTGTTGCCCCCAGCCGGACTGACACCGAAAACCATGGTTAGCACATAAGTGCCTGGTGTGCCTCGACTAACCTAATGGAAGTCCCTACTGAAAATCTTTTCAGACATGGAAAGAAACCCACGCCGCCGGCTGGTAACGATTCCAGGAAGGTACGCCAAGCCGAACCCAGCAGTTTACCATTAAACCACCTGGGAGAGAGATCTGTATTCAGAAAAGGCTAGGTTAGTGCATAAAATCGTATCAAACTGGTTATTTAATGATTATTACTGTAAGTTTGCATTTGGAGGATTCACAGATTTCAAGCAATTGGAATCATAACCCTCGTGCTAAGAAGAGTTTTGACCAGATTAAAAGGATCTGACTAATGTTTTAACAAAAAAATACTTATCCATGTATGGATCCGTGTTATTTATATACTCGTATACACACACACACGCACACAGTATGTTTTCTGCACAGGTGCGTGTTATATTACAGAAGCGTGTTTTATACTTAGGTGCGTATTAGTATGGGTTTGTGTTATGGACGGCCACGCATCATGTGATAGGTTGGCGCGTGAGTCTATATTATACCTAGTATGAATATTGATGTTGACTCTTTTATTTTCAGATAATTTTTTGCTTATTTAGAACTTTTACCTCTTTGCTTAGAATACATACAGCCTTCTCTGTCAGTGTTATAAAACTGAACACAGGGTGTGGGGCTATTAAAAACGGTATCTCTCTTGACCAATCACGCTCCAAATAGAGGATAGACACTCTTTACTCTTGGAAAACCGACAGGTGCGCGGGTAGTCGGAGGGAGATATTTCCATGCTCAGTGATGAGGCTTTGTCGGTTGGCTGGCCCAACCTAAACTGCGCTTATAACAGAATTAGGCCCGACTGACTGTCGCAGAGATTTATTTATTCAGCATAGTTGGTAAGAAATGCAGTTGACAGGGCCAAGAAAAAGAGGGAAATAAACAAATACTTGACTTTGTGTAAGAAACGCAACCAAAGGAAAAGTGCAACCTTAAGCTGACAGCGGGGCCTGGGATTACTTTTTGGATAAATCATCCACTTGGTTAACGCGTAATGTGCCCGAGTACTGCTGAAGAATCAAAATAGTTACGGGAGTCCGTAGGGAGAAAAGGATCATTATAACGACTCCATCCCGAAATCTTACGTCCTTTACCCGGTGGATTACAACGAGGGGTCAGAAAAAGAGTTATGAATGATTGTATATTGATTAACCTTTAGTCAGCAATCATTAAACCTCCAGGACACGTCTATGGTAATACAGATTAACTTAGAGTGGAGCATTTAAACTTTTTTTTTATTGAAGTCTCACCTAATAGGATATTTAACTTTGCTTTTACCTCAGTTCTTGAAGGTACCTGCTACCATACAGAAATACACAATAATAAGCGGTAGCATATTCTACCCTGGTATTTTTGTAGAATGTTTTCAAATCGTAAAGAATGTCCAATGGAATTCAATATTAACCATCTCACCGATTAACCAAGAAGACAGCTAGAGTTGTTTGTGTTCCTTCAATCATAAAGTTATTATTTAAGTGTATTATTCAAAATTGGTAATCTTTTTTCTTTTACATAATTTCATGTCTTGAGAAAACTAATGCGCCGTGGAATAAATCGCAAATTACATTAGTTTACCTGTGGTCCCTGTCTCTCTCTCTCTCTCTCTGCATACAGTGATCTATAAGCAAGTTAATCGAAGGAATACTAAATTAATACAACAAAACGTATTAACGTGTTAATAAAACAACCATTCACATTAAGCGTTACTTTAATAACTGTTCTTCACTGATTACGTCAAGATCTGTCATGCTAGTATCCCTTTATGGTTGTAAGATTCCCATTTGTTATACACGTAGCTTCATCTGTCTACAAAAGTGAGTCCAGAAAATTGAGGCATCTTCGTTGGGATCTTGCAACAGCAGCACTGTCTGTAAGGTGTAGTTTTCCTTAAGTCCCCGCATCAGCAACACTCTGAGGGTGGAACACTACCAGAAACCTCCCCTTCTAAGGACTTTTGGACCACGATAGTGCTCTTTCCAGGTATTTTTTAAAATAAATCACCGATCTTTAAGCACGAAAATCATTTGCAATTTTGTAGGTCTTTGAGCTCTTTCAGAAGTCAACCATAAATATGCTCTAAAAACACACAACACTTAAAAGTTAGGTCATATTATGAAATGAAGGTAAATGACAGAGATGGGTGAGCATTAAGTGAGCTTACAGCGGTTAACTTAGTTATGAGCCGCCACCGTTTATATGGTTTTATTCCATAGATTTTTAATCTATTATTTCGATTATGTTGCTACTTTCACGTAAAGAAAGCGAACGCTGTTTTGTTGAGGAAGAAAGAGAAAGTTTGTTTTCTTTTCGTACATCAATGCCTACAAGGGAGACAACCCTGATGAGGGAGTGTAGTGCCGCAGTTGTACGCTAGGAAGCGTCGCCGGTCCTGTACGACGTGGGACCAGATACTTTAGACATCGACAGGAAAATCCCTACTATAACTTTCAATTTTTTTAGATGCGGGAGGGGAGAAAACTCACGTGACCAACTGGAAAAGAAGAGCAAGAAGGAAGAGCTCCAGACCGAGTCGATGCTGTCCACACACACCAGTATACCGGCATCGCCATAGTTACTGCTTGCCGACCGCAATTAAAATCCCTATTTGTTTTCTTTTTTTACAGTTGCTATGTTTTAATTGCACCACAGATCTTGATGTGTCTGCTATCCATGAAGCCCAAGTTGACTTTAGTAGTCGCGGGTTTGATGCTGGGCATTGGATAGCCGTATCGTCTGATGATCGGCGACTGTTGTCAGTTTGCTATTGTTCTTGGCTACTCGAAAACAAGTGTAGCTACCGGCTCTCTCTGGTGCTGAGCGATCTCGAGGACGCTGGCTGGCACGAATCGCACGTGGTCAGTCAAGAGTTTCATCCAGATAGATGGTAAGAAGTTAATGTTGTTGCAAACTTTCGATATATATATATATATATACCAAAGCAGCCAGTCATATATTTATACATATATACACACCGACAATTGAAGAGTTAACTTGAAAATAATTCATCTAATATATAAGGAGTAATGGGTCCAGGGTCAGATAAAGTGTGGCAAAAGCGTGTAAGTTTAACACTTTATGTATGAAATATAGGATATTACGGCTATCAGTATACACATTTATAATGCTGTGGGGAAGAAGAAGAAGAAACGGACCGGTCAGCTGGCCCCGGGCCGATGACGTAACGTCGGGCAGAAAAGAAATCAACCACGTCAGTGACAAGCCGTATTTGCACGGTTCGGTCCTAAACAATTCTAAGATTATAGTCTAAAAATTCAGATGTTTAATACAGAACCAATTAAGCCGACATGATGTAAAAATATATATTCATGAAGGTTTGGGGGTTAGATCGTTTTGTGCGCGCACTAATAATGGGGTAATGGGAAATATTCCAAACAACGTCATACCTTCCGTTTTCAGAACAACTTTTTATTATCCCGATAGGCGAACATTGTAACTTTCTGAAACTACAATAATCATAGATGAATGTACAGATCTGCTTGAAGGGGGATGGGAGTTAACCCTTTAAATGTAGCGTGAGTTTGATTCGAAAGTCTTGAAGAAAATGTCAGCTGATCACTAAACTTTGGGACAGAACGGCATTTACTTTAGACGGTTCGATTTTAAGATACCTGTAGGATTTTACCCATCCACCGATACCATTAGATGTGTAGCTGTTATTTCTGATTGGCCCTTCCTTTAAAGTTTTCCAATCTTCAGTCGCTTTGTTTTTGTGAAGAGGTGGGTTTTTTTCAGATGTCCATTTGTTTCTCATTAAGCTGTTGCTTTATCTATGTAGAAACCTTATCTCGACATTTTGCTTTTATCACTGTACAGATATTCCACTCGAAGAATGTCGTCTTTTTTTTCCCTCCGCACAGTTCAAGGCCAAACGCAAAATCTAAAAGACTGCAACAAACTGTACAATAAGACAGAAAAGTCATCACCAGATGTAATAAATATGTTTACAGTTTCAGACATTAATTTCGAGAAATCCATGCTCCAGTTCATCGGAATGCAAATACGACACAATTAAATGCAATTTTAAAACGTTTCATGGTCTATAGTTACACAGAATGACAGCTCAGTGTAAACGCGAGGAATAATAAGTCGCCAGGCGACTAGTATTACGTTACCAACCATTAATCCTGCTCTCGACTTAATCCATAAGTTTCTAGGATCTCCGCTACCGACGGTAACTCGAGAGGGGAGATCTTAGTTAATTTGTAATTACCAAACCTAGGATCGCGACCATTAAGCGCCAAATTAATTGCATAGAAAAAAAATTTTTTTACGTAGAATTCGCTACCTTTACATTATTCATTTACTTTCTACAACTCGTTTGCTAATCACTTTGTTAATTTTGGTTTATCGATTTGCTGATAATTTTCGAGAAGGCTTAATTAGGTGGGTGAAAATCACGTGGTACTTGCAGGCGCGCGCGTGAGAGTTGATTGGCTCACTCGAATACAACTTGGGGAAAGAAGAAGATTTCGGTAAAGATGAAATGACAGAATGGGGCTAAAGTTTGCGGAAGTTCTTACATTGTGGCTGCTGTCTATCTCGGGGTTATAGCACTGTCTCCAAGTATGCACTTAATTTATGGAAGCGAAGGAATTAACGTTTTAAAAAATTCTGTCCACCAGTTTGGGGTTGAGAGGGGGGGGTGGATATACGAGTCGCACATGTAACCGTTTAACTAATAGCAACACCACCGACGGTTACTTTAAACTCCCAACAACAAATTAGGCTGGTTTTCGTACGGAGCGGCCAGCGACCGATAACGGAAAACAGGTGGCTGGACTTTGGCGGGCGCCGGACATGTAGACGTCTCGGCGTAATAAAGGTAACACGTGTTTGGTTCGGTGGCTGGGGCACGCGCTGTGTCGGAACAGGATAAACACGGCCAGACTCGGGTCGGTCGCCATCTCTTAGCGAGGACAGGGGAAGCCAGCCCCTACGATGTAAAGTGCGAGTAACTGGGTGATTTATACGTCGGGACTTGAATACTTATTAAAGCAGCCAGTGGGGCTTACGGTCTTTAATACCCCCCCCTTTTTTTTGACAAATGTGGCGCTTGCAAAGACAATTCGAAGTTGGAACGGATCCAGTTTCGCTTAGGAAGCGAAAAGCCATCGATCGTGGTTCCTTCCTACAAGTCGCTGCCGTTTGGACGCCAGTTCTCCTCTTCACTACCAATGACCACCATGGGGAATTTATCCCTCTCTTATATAATTCAGTAAGGCAGTTCCACCTCCCCCTCCCGCCAAAAGAAACCTCGTAGATATCTTCAGCCAGTTTTCACGATTACGCAGAGTCCGGGACTTTAACCGACACGGCCTTATAAAAGGAGAAGGAAGAAATGCTGTTCCGGTCGCTCTCGGAATATTCGGGGTTCAAATCCTCGGCGATCTGCGCTGAAGCAAGCTTGTGCTTGTTTTGTGGTTCTGTTGATTGATCATAAAAGCTGACATATTTTCAAACCTGAAGTTTCTGTAAGTAATGATGCTTTTCTGGATCTCTACATTCTCTAATATTGCGCCGTCATCACTAGAGAGGGAACTGTGTTATTATTATCATCATCATCATCATCATTAATGTTTTATACTAATAGTAAATAAGTTTACCTAGACGATGAATAATAACTCTCTAATGCTTCAAAGCCCATGAGCAGGTATTATTGGCTAGTCACGTGCGAATCAGTTACCAATACGCACGCACCACCTGTCTGCAGGTGCGCTTAAAATGAAAGTAGTTTCTTAAAGTGTTTTTTTTTTTTTTTTTTTTTTTTCTGTCTGTCTGTCAAGTTTTCGGTGAAATGCGAACATGAGCGACGGCTGCTTGATGAACGCGGGTCCGACAGAGAGGAGAAAGAATTCTGAATATTCTGGTGAGCCGACGATGGCGGGCCGGGCCCGAGCCACACATCTAGGCGGGATTTGTGTTGACTCAGACGGACGAGAGTTCAGGAAGGGCGGGAATGGAGTGATGACCCATATGTGACGGTCAGAACTAGACGGAGAAGAACCCGTGGTAATTATTATACATGCCGCTATTATACTCCAGACGATTGTGCTTTGTAATAGAGCGTGGTTTATAGATGGATTATCTACTGACTGATATGGATCTATCTGAATCCGAATTTGTTACTATTTTTTTCTTTTTTTAAATTTTAATGACTAGGGTTTGAACTCGCTAGAAGGTCGGTCCTCTATCTCTTCTTTTTTAAAGTAAACAAATCGTCGGAAAAATAAAGTTCTGAATATTGTTGTTGTTGTTGTTGTTTTTAAAAAAGAGAAAGAACTGATTGTTCTATGCTTTTTCGGACGGTTTTAGAAAACCCTCGTGGGTTATATGTACTTATATAAATCTGCTTTTCACTTTTCTCTTCGAGTCTGGTCCTGTGCATCATCAGACCATATAACATCTATTTCTTATCTACTATGCAGTATGAAAAATACATCAGCCGTGTATGTTACCTGAAAGGTGTGAATAATATTCTATCCGTAAACCTATATGTAATCTATACGCGTATAATGCACGATCAGATAGCCTTATAAAAGGGTAAGAAAAGCAGACAGATGAGTGTTAATGATTAATATTAGATTTAATTTGATGGTATATTATTGGCTGAAACATTTATCTAACCTCTTACCGACGAAGACACGAGTTAAAGTTATGGGGACAATTACCACCTTACCGGTGTAGTAGGCTCCAACTCGCTGTGGACCAGGCATACGATATTATCCTCGAGCACAGTTAATCAGGACTTACCGTCCACGTACTCTGAGCCGTTTCCGCTCTTTGTGGTGGCGCTGTGTCGATCGGACAATTTACCGACAAGCTGGTGGCTGCCTAGCAGCTTGATATCTGAGCGAAAGTGAAAAGACCAAAGCTCAAATAAGAAAACAACAGGAGTTGGAGGCAAATGAAGATTGAATACGTTTTTGATGGCGCCCGGTGCCATTTGACAGAGATAAACGTCACGTCCCATAGGTCACGTGGAAAGCTTCGTTATATAATTTCTCGGTTTGGGTTCTATCCCACAAAGAGGCGGCATGTAAAATAATTATATAAAAAAAAGATTAAAGAACATTTTTTTTATAGATACAGTCCAGTTTCATTAATCTAAATGAACTGAAACTGTGTTTCCCCCGTTTAAAAACAAAAAAAACACACGCACACAGAGGCGGATAAATATAAATGAGTAATGAGGTACTTCTTACTGATAATTCTTTATTATTGATATCAGCGACAACAAATAGATAACAAACTTCCTCGTTTCTTGTTTCTCGTTTAACGTCATGTCCCCACATCTGATCTTACAACTACGCTTTTGCTATATATGCAGGGATTTTGTTCGCTATAGGAGAGTCCGACACGCAGTAACTTGTTTAAAACAACACGTGAATGTCGTTGCTCTGTAATGGGGCCAGATTTGGCAAAAAGGGTTTACCGACGTACCATTGCCTGAAAAAAAGGATCGTTATGTTACGTATTTTAGGGTGCTTAACAAATTTATTTGTTAGTAACTCTGCTGGTTGCAATAAAATGCTCACGGGCGTGGCTTTTCAAAAAACCATGTATTTATAAATCTATTTGTGTGTGAGATATTTCACTGGTGAGACCACGATTTTATTAAAAGTAGACTAATGTATTTTAATTCTGAGAGATTAGCTGTAAATCATCAGAAACAGTAAATGTGATCGTCTTGATTTACCTGATGACGTACCCTGTAAAGGCCATAACACGATCTACATATTTAATTCTTGTGAATTAATATAAAATTATTATTGCGACTTAGGCATCCGCTACCTAGTGACCGAGTAAGCAACGAACATAGGTAACTTGGAATCTACTCGTCAGTGACACGTGGCGAAGTTTTAACTTTGAGGACCATCAATTCGATCTACGGAGTTCAACGTATTTGTTATGGAGATATTTAAAACATCAAATTTATGTACCGTGTGTGTTGAAGGTCTGGTTCTTACACCTGTTATACACTTGAATAATCTGTTTTCCGAAAGCCTGCTGGCTGAAGGCTAAAAAGTCATTGGTTTTCTTTTGTACTGACTTTAGCTGATTTCGATGGTGTTAATAAACTCTATAGTTGTTTTGTTCAGCACGTCATAGCATTTAGCAGTTGTTTTATTTTTGAGCAGCAGTAGAGAGGTGCCGGTGGTCACCTTTGTTTGACGCGATCGTGTCGCCGTCTATCGGCGTTAACGTTGCGACCCGATGGGTTTATTCCGCACTAGCCAGTCCAGGGTTAACCCGGAGCAGAAGGAGCGCACGCCGAGACCTTCAGCTTGGATGCTCCGCTATAACCGCATAATCTTTGTCCGATAAGCAGGGAGCAGAATTTGGGGGGGGCCGAAAGGTGAGTGTTTTCGGTCTCACCGTTACCCTTGTGGCCCCTCACCCGTGACGTTTGTCTCTAAGTACCAGTGGCTGCAGCAGCTCTCTGGGCTCATTTCCGTTGGGCGCGAATCGTCGCCATAGGTTACTCCGGTAATTGCAGAGAGGCGCCTGAAGCAAAGTTCATCCCGAAAATAGACTTCATGTGCCGTCTGCAGCCGTACTGTAGATCGAGGCGGAAGGACAACCCGCCCTCCACGACGCCATTTTTAGGTTTCTCCCTAAAGGCAATAAGTCCCTACGACAGCTTTTTGTTGTTTTTGTTCTGGAACAACAACAACACAAACAACAACAACACGGAAGACGTAAACGGACGGTTTTATCGGTAGGTTTTCGTCTACAGCCAGTGACCGCGGCAAAGGCATCGGCATCCGTCGGTAAATAGAGCGTGAACCCCTCCGTTTATCAGTAGATGGCACACGGAGACGGAAGTTACGTATTTACTGAGCCGGTAGGTACGGAACTTTGTCAGGACTCGAAATAACATCGGGTTAACTCGGCGAATTCAGGCGGTGAACGGAAACCGTAAGAGTGACGTCATTGCTGACTTCCTCAATGAGCTGCTCGCAGCTGACTTTACCACTTGTGTAGTATACGAACATAGAGGGCACCGGACATAGATACATCTCACCGTAATTACCTTTGCTTTGTGACAATGTGGTTTTTCTGGATAGATTCCGGCAAGTCTAGTGGTTTAATGTATCTCGTGAGTGCTGTCATTTTCCATGCAGTGCCCGCGTTTCTGAAGCAACACACCTGCTTACCTGTGGAGTTTGGTTTCGTTTCCGATCGCAACCACTGGGTCTAAACCAAGGTTAAGGTGGTGACAGACCCCGGTTCAGTCTCTCGTGGGGCCCGTCCCGTCACCGAACGACGCCGATGGCTGACTTGCAAGCGCTCCGCAGACTGGGCGAAGTCAGGAAGGCACACCAACCGACTACCGCTGCTCGGAGACGAGTCCCTTAAGCAGGTGACTGTTTATGTGCTGGGACGGTGAACACGGCATCAAGTGCTTCTTACCGCAAGTGGAGAATGAAGTCACGCGTGAATAGGCAGCGATAAGTTTAAAAGTTATATCGCCGGCATGTGTAGTGACTTTTAATGTCAGATATTTATGTCGGTGTATTGTTATCGGTGGTTTTCTGGAACGTTGACTCCATTGATTTACCAACCAGAGAGGCTGTTCTCACACAACGAAGGTCTGCACTCTTAAACTCCGACCAAGCGATTTATATTATCGGTTGTGTCGGTTAGTTAGTTAATCGGCTCATTTGTTGTTGGTTTGATGACCTTTCTTACCTGCCTCAGATCACGACTGACCTTGCCGCTGCTGAAACGCCCTGACATTTTGACGTCAGCAGAAAGTCACTAATAGCTGGGAGAGCTCTCCACTAGCTGGAGGAGCGAAGACGCGCATTAGTCTCGAACTCGTGCGGCGTTCCTGGGCCATTACTGAGGGAGAGATTTTTTTAGATGATTGTTGTTTCACCTTATGGAATGATGAAGACTCAAGATCAATGTAGAAACGCAAATACTGAAGTATTTCAAGCGCGAGGTCTCCATCAAAATGTGGATGATACGAGACATCTTTTCTTAGAGAGTAACTTATTCTTTCCCATTATCTATTGTTGGCCATCACGTTCACGGTCTGTCATTCGGATAACTGTGCCAATACAAAGATAAGCCCGGCCGACTAAGAGTACTTCAATCTCTTCTTAATCGCCCAGCGAGGTAAACAGATATAAGTTCAAGTAAACAGAAACCTTAAAAAAGAGTGGCATTTTTAAAGATATGCGGTAGATACAAAGTAAATGACGTCTAAAAGGAAGATTATATACAGTACTAGAAATAATTATGGAAATATAGGAAAAACTGGGTATAAAATACTAATAAACACAAGACAATCACATTTGATGTATAAAAATTAAATATTTCATAGTACACAGTACACTGTGATTGGTTGTTATGCAAACAGTCAGAAAGTGACAAATTTGCAGAAGAACTAAAGGCAGTGATATCATTGTAGTGTGGTGAATGCTATGGCTCCTGGGAAGGAAATGTCACATGACCAGTGTACAGAAATTAGTCTTAGTTAGTGAAGGCTACTGCACGCCATAGATTGCAACTCGGCTTCATGCTTCAAAAGGAGCTGTGCGCAAGACTCTGAGGGGGGACACGTGAAAGCGGTACTGTCGACAATAGACGCAGTCGGGATAAAAGCCTAAACTCTCCCAAAGTGATGATGCTAAGTAGCTTGAGGTATGTATGTTCTTTAAGCCAGTAAAGATCTCGTGAATGACCTAGCTGCAAGTACAGGTGTTGATGTTAACTCAAGAATAATCAAATAAGTAGGCTTCATGGGTGTGTAGCTCATGAAGATCTTCTTTGCTGATGAGAGGAAACCAAACGGCAAAGCTGAGATGGCCAGCAAAGACACTGCAGTGGGATAACCAAGGCCGGTAGGAAGTGGTCTTGACTGGTGAGTCCGGGTTCGAACTGTCTGGCGCTGATAGCCGGCAGTTTGTTCGGAGGCGGACGGTACAGCAACAGTCAGCGCGCCACGTCTACCTGAAGCACGGGAGTGGATCAATGCAAGCGAGGCAGTGCCGATCAGCAAGGTGAAGATTTGCATAAAACGGAAATACTGACTGCCGACGGATAGAATGCGATTGCAGCAGTTCACATCAAATTGTTGGCTAAAAAAACTTACGAAAGACTTCAGAGGCCCCTCCTCATATCTGTAGAGTGCAGTCGGACGTGGCGGCCGTTGCGCCGATCTCAAGAGAATCCTCTGTCCATATTCGAATGGGGGTTCCAATAGTGCCACTTGTCACCCTGCCACAGCGGCAACTAAATGAAGGGAGAAACACGATCTTTTCGCTGCCTGCTGGGGAAGTACCCTGGCAGGTAAGTAACCGTAACCAGAACCTACCCCGGTTCACTTAATCCGAGCGAAGGCTGCGGTTATTCATCCATAGCGAAGTCCGAATCAGAATGTGGCAAAAAAAAAACACTTTACCTATCGCTTCCAGCTTCTCCAGAAGACTCCAAGCGGCTTCACCGACTTTGTTTCATGCCTGTATTTTGAAATTTCTGATAATAAACACCTGGTTGTTGTTATTGTTGTTGTTGTTGCTGTAATACGGAAAGTGTTGCAAACAAGTCAGAAAGGTTGTCTTCTCCTGTACCACCAGGGTAAAGATCTGATGAATCCTCAAGGCACAGTTTGGCCCAAGGCTCGGAAGCTGAGCCAAGTAAACTCACCTGGTAGATCTTTAGAGAATAAACCAACCGCATCCTTCTGGTACCACCCGCGGGCCGAGTTAAGCCGGCGTTGGCAAGAACAATGAGCAAGCTGTCGACGAACAAACCGTTCTAGCTGCCCTAAACAAGATGATACCGGTCAAGGCTTCCACCCGTGTAGTCGGCTTCTCGAATAGACCGGTGAGATTTGTTTGTTTTATGCTTTTTTTTCTTCTAATATCTCGTTTTAAAAGGGGCTTTTCTTGCCGTGGCGGGTTTGATTGACTGGAGATGTCACGAGTAGTAGGTGGGGCTTGGGATATGATTTCAAATATTACAGAACTTTCTACGGTTGACTGGAAGTGTCACAGTCTAGAACCGTGTGGGGGGGGATTATGCTCTCGGATGTCACGCAATTGTTTTTGGAGAAAGAAAGGGGGGACAAGGGACAATTCTAGTCGCTCAAAGTTAACTTGATTAGCTGATTATGAAAAACAGAAAAACAAAAAGCCTTTCAACATTTGAAATCATCACTAACCATGCACGAATTCTTTCTTCTTGTGAGGTGAAAAAGCTGGTCAGGAACGGCTTGCGCGTGAGAGTGGCTCGTCGGGCGAGAGAACTCTTGGTGGGCTGACCAGAGGTTCAAACGCACAAGCGGAGAAGTTTTTTCAGTTTCGTTGTATAAATCCTTGGGAAGGGGGCTTCGGCATAGAGCCCTTAATTGAAAAAGGATTTTAATTTATTGAGTTCAGCAGCATGATACATTTGAAGGTCTTGGTCATTTGAAATGGGTTGAGCAATTAAAAAATCTACCAAGTTTGAAATTTAGACGTTTCAGAAGTGGGGGAGGAGACCAAGTAGAGTTTCATTAGCCGTGTGGACAGGGATGAGATGTCTGCAGTTACTAGGAGGGCGTGATTTAGATTAGGTTGTATTTGAAACATACACACGTACTAATCCGGTGTTCAGGAAAGTCCTGGGAAGAGTAATTATCGGCTGGTGAAAGGAAGGATGTTTCTTCTGCATTCGCAGGATTCCGCAACCTGAACTGCAAATAGGAATTTGATTGACGCTCATTAGATGCTCGGCACGTCGTTACTCGTGTCTTCCCCAACATCGCCGCCATCTTACTTTGTACCCGCACTGAATGTCCGGGACTTATTGACTGGCCATTATTCACGACTATTACACGAGACGATCAGAACCCTGGGGTCCCTCAGTAAGTAATTTTCAAATGGTCAGATACAAAATAAAGATAATAGTAGTCAGAATGCGGGCTTGCCACGTGGAATGTGGCTTTTTTATTTGACAAAGTTGAGAAAATAAATAAATAAAATACGAACTTTTGAGTGTAAAATAAGACGAAGAAACAGTATATTTCGGTATGATCTAACGAAAACTAGTCTTGCCCCTGTTATTTTCTCGAAAAACATCGATTTGGCGTATTACAGATTAACGACATTCGTGTGGAAGCGCGGAGAGCACTAATGCTATCATGGGACACGATGCGATAATAGCCGGTGGGTTCTTAAAGCTGTACAGTCGGGTCTATTCCTCACCTGTAATACGTGATGGTTGCCGTTCCCGCTGTATGCTTATTTGTTTGTTTGTTTTTTTAAATTCGTTTCGCCTGTTTTTCAGCAGCTCTCGGTGTTTCTTTCTTTCCTTGACAAAGCGAGTTTCTTCAAATATATCCCCGATATTCGCATCATTCTTTAGCGATCACAACAAACCCCCGAAACACGCAGGGCCCCGGAGGATCAAAAGAATGACAGCAGCAGAAATACCGTATGTTTTGACATTGTGTTCTTCTTTCAAAGAAGCGACTACATTAAGAACGACGCCGAAAACAAACAAGCTTAGGGAGACCGGGGTTAAGTTCACTTCACTACCAGGATCGGTAGGGGAAAGATTAAGTTGCGCACTCAAGCCGACAGGTGGCTAACATAATAAAAGACGGCGGACGCGCACTGAAACACGGAAAATAAGTCTTTAAAATAATGACAATAATAGAAATAGAACGTTCCTACATAGTAAGAAAATACGCGCAATGGTATGGGCTGATAAAGAATATGAAGTCAACTGGTTGCCTTTCTTCTTCTTTTAAAGAAAACTATTGAATCTGCGTTATATGCCAAAGATTAATGCATCTAAACATGGAGGATGAGTCAGGAAACTTTTATATGCGCCAAGTTTAACGCGACGATGGAACTTTAAATTTAAGTTTTTAATTTGTTTACGCCGTACCATCTCAGTAGAAAGCTTGCCATTTCGTCCAGTGCTAGTAGTACTAATTTTTGTTGTTGTAGATCTAAAGAAAACGGCACAATTGGCTGTCCGGCTAGTGTCCGACTCCAGGCCATCTTATCAGAGATAGGACCGGAGAAGGTTGGATGCCGATTTCAATGGTAGGGTACTGATGTTCCACTGGTACCATTAGAGATCGCGTTACATATGAAACTCTGAAGACGTAAAGCCAAACCGTGTGGACATGTCTCCTTATTTGTCTGAACACCTACCTACCTTTGAATTTCCTCGCCAAGCAGGATCCTGCCATTTTACCCAGATTGCTTCGGCCTAATTGCTGTACATGTTCGATCTCTGGTTGTCATGCACACAGCCGGAAACGAGGTCTGGCTGAGTTTGAAGAGAATGACATTAACGAGACAAGAGTTTGCGTACCGATGTCACAGGTCGGGGTTTTTCATTAGGAATTTCTTACGTTACTACGGACATCCCCTCTTATTTAGTAGGCAGTTTTTTTTTGTTTTTGTTTTAGTTAAAGATGAAAAACCGAGTTACATAAAAGTAAGCTATAGGATTTATTGTGTTAATATTAAACACATGGCATGAAGAAACCCGATTTGTCCACGTATATTGTTGTAATTCTCATGGTTTCTTTGTTGTTTTAAATGAACTTCAACAGAACATGACGACCTCCATCTTTGAATGAAGCCATCAGGAATATTAAGGAAAAACAAACTTCGAAAGAAGGAAAGCTACGCATCAGGCATCTACGCCTGATAACGGCATTTACAAAAAGAAAGGGGGATAATATAGTTAATAATCTCCATTCAAGCATTTATCGAGTTATCCAACCTTTTCGCTACTTGCACTTAAGGCCAAATTTCTCTCTCGAACCCGGCGTGCCGACGTCGCCCCATAAGGCTTCTACATACCGAAGAAGAACCCCTGGTGTCAGTTTCTCGAACTAAGCGAAGAAGGACTGGGTGTGAGGAATAGCCGGCCAAGAGGTCATGGCAGGGCACGCCAGACAGAGCCGGAACTCAAGCCCTATACGTTCTACCACTGGCGGCCAAAACTAACCTGACCACTCGTTGTACGTTAGTCAGCGAGTTTCAGAAGCGCACAACGCTAACCGATACACGGTCTTTCGTCTCGCGTTTAAAGAAAGGAAGAAGAAATGGATTTTGTTTGCACAAAACGTGGAAATAGGGTAAACGCTTAGAAAGGAGTTAGTAAACGTGGGCTTAAATGTGCTGATTCAGTAACCAAGGAACCGAACAAACCTTAACACAAGGCGATGGTTGTTCGGTTCTAACACCTGACATTCATTGGATTTTTTCAGAGATAAAATGTCGCTGCTTATACGTAGCCCAAGAAAGCCCAAGCCGGGCTGGTTCTTGTTTGCCAGGGTATTCTAGTAAAATGAAACATCCTAGTAGTCAAATTCTAGTTAGAATAAAGAGAGAGGATTTGGGGTTTTATGAGCTGACGGGTCTATGTATTTTCCAAGGTTTGGGAACGTTTCGCCTGCATAACGAAGGTGAATTCTATTAGCGCGAATACCGAGACTGTGAATCAGCGCCCCCATTAGGTCATAGAGGGACGAAGTCTAGAGCGGGCGAAGAAGCCGTCGAGTTTGTCGGGCCAGTACAAAAGCACCGTTATGAAAGATTTGGCAATGTTGTTGTGAAAAGTTAGCGACCAGATCTCTATCCGACGCCTCTATTGTTTCCAGTGCAAACAGACGCGAAACTCTGACAATGCCCTTTATGAATGAACACGCAGATGTTACAATAACCCAGGGAGTAATGGGACAATAAACAAAAACGGATTAATGCCGAGGTGTGCCCGGAATGAAAACGAGTCGGAATCTCTCACTCTCGATGTAAAATAGCGTGGCCTAAAAAACAGCCCCACACTAAATGGATAATTACAATTTCTGCTCCAAACTAAGCGTGTTCAAATTAGCATGCAGCGCAAACGCATCTACAATATAAAACAGCAAGATGGTAAAGAAACAGGGACAGCATTTCTGGAAAGGTCTGCGGGATTACTTCGGGTACGGAACGTACTTATGACATGCAGCATGCAATTAGGTTATCAAAACTGCCCGGTTAGCACGATAGCAAAAAACGACACGGGTCGCCGGAAGTAGACTAAATTAAGGAATGCAAGGAACTGATAAAGACGGAAATTAACAGACTTGTGGTTGCTGAGTGCTTTGGGTAGCGGGTTGCAAGAACACTTGGCAGTTTTGCGTGAGGATAGAAAAGATCACAGAAACGCGATATCGAAGGAATTTCCATTGAATACGCGTTAGGGTAGAAATTATCATTGAAAAGGCGTCAGGTTAGGAAAACAATAGAAACGTCTTTTGGAGGAATTTGCATTGTAATTGAGTTAGGGTAGAAATGATCATTGAAAAGGCGTCAGGGTAGAAAAAACCATAGAAAGGCGTTTGCCACCAATGAATTACCATTGAAAACACGTAAGGGTAGAAATGATCATTGAAAAGGCGACAGGCTAGAGAAAACCATAGAAAGGCGTTATCGAAGGAATTTCCATTGAAAACTCGTTATCGAAGGAATTTCCATTGAAAACTCGTTAGGGTACAAATTATCATGGAAAAGGCGTCAGGCCACAAATAAAGCATGGAAACATGTTAGCGCAGGAATTAACATTGAAAACGCGTTAGGTTAGAAATGGTCATTGAAAAGGAATCAGGATAGAAAGAACCATAGAAAGGCGTTAGCCAAGGAATTACCATTGAAAACGCGTTAGGTTAGAAATGGTCATTGAAAAGGTGTCAGGATAGAAACCACCATAGAAACGCGTTATCGTAAGAATTAACATTGAAAGCACGTTAGGGTACAAATGATGATTGAAAAGACGTCAGGCTAGAAAAAAACTTAGAAACGCGATAGCGAAGGAATTACCATTGAAATCGCGTTAGGGTAGAAATGGTCATTGAAAAGGTATCAGGCTAGAAAGAACCATACAAAACGCGTTACCGACGGAATTAACATTGAATTCGCATTAGGATACAAATGATGATTGAAAGGCGTCAGCTAGAAAAATTCAATAAACGCTTTTATCGGAGGAATTTCTATTGAAACGCGTTAGGTTACAAATGATCAATGAAAGGCGACAGCTAGAAAAAACTTAGAAAGCGTTAGTGTAATAATTACCATTGAAACGCCTTATAGTAGATGTGATCATTGAAAAAGAGTAGGCTATAAAAAACAATTGAAACGCTTTATCGAAGGAATTTACATTGAAAACGAGTTAGGGTAGAAATGATCATTGAAAAGGCGTCAGGCTAGAAAGCATAGAAACACGTTAGCCAAGAAATTACCATTGAAAATGCGCTAGAGTAGAAATGATCATTGAAAAGGCGTAAGGCTAGAAAAAACCATAAAAACGTGTTATCGAAGGAATTTCCATTGGAAACGCGTGTGGGTAGAAATCATCATTCAAAAAGCGTCAGGCTAGAAAAATCTTTGAAACGTCTAAGCAAAGGAATTACCATTGAAAACTTGGTAGGTTATCATTGAAAAGGCGTCAGGCTAGGAAAAAACCATTGAAACGCATTATCGATGAATTTACCATTGAAAACGAGTTCGGGTAGAAAAGACCATGGAAACTCCTTAGTGAAGTATTTACTTTTGAAAACCAGTTTGGGTATTAATGACCACTCTAAACGTATATGGTAGGAATGAACATTGAAAACTCGTTACGGTAGAAAAGACAATAGTTATGCGTTATCGATGGCGTTACCATTGAAAACGCTTTAGGTTAGGAATGAATATCGAAAACTGGTTAGGGTATCAATGAACATTGTAAACGCGTTAGGGTATAATTGACTATTGAAAATATGTTAGTGTAGAAATGACCATTGGAAATCCGTTTGCGAGAAATGACCATTGGAAATGCGATAGTGTAGAAATGATCATTGTAAACGTATTAAGTTAGGAATTACCATTGAAAACATGTTATTGATTGTAAACATCGTCGAAGTTGCATTATAGAAAAAATGTCCAATGAAACTCTGCACTAACGTAGTAACTGATTAATCAAGAAACGTCCATGGAGATAACAACTAATAAAAGGACTTGGATGGCAGTATCAACAAACGAAAACATACTAATGGCAGTGTTGACCAATAAATTCACTAGAACGGCGAAAACACTCAATGAAATTAGTCTAATGGTTGCAGCGATTTGCTCTGTTTGGTAAGTCGTATGCGTTAGGCTGCTTCTGTTTTTGGAAACAATCAGATAAAAAATAAAGAAAAGTCTCAGAAGAATTAATATTTCTACTGCAAGCGACCTACACTCGTGAAGTATATTAAACCCACTGAACAAATTTAAATTTCAAAAATGAATCTGTTCCGTATTAACTGTGTCACCTCTCGAAATTAATTTAGACCCTTTGTGTGTGCTTGATTTTTGAATTATATAAAGAGTTATATTATTAGTTCGCCTTTTAAAGGGGTTAATAAATGAACGATTTCATTCCGGATGACATGAGATTGAAGCTTAAGAATCCGTCCCAACCACTTTGTTTACTTCAGCCACAACCATAACAAAGTAATTTGTGAACATAAAATAAGTTAACTCAAATTTAGAAACGCAAAAAAAAAAAAACTACTGGATTTTATCACTAAAGTTGTTTCTGTTTACTGATTCTTCTCGAATCTACCAGTAGCTAGTCTCACTGATTTCAGCTTCTTTGAGAATCGAGTCGCCAGTCCCTTCCAGGACTCGAATAAGTTTATTTTGTCAATCACCGATGGCGGATGTGCCATCTGTAAACCTCTTCTGTGCACAGTGATTGACCAAGAATCTCCCGGCTCTAACGAACTCACCACTCCTAAGATGCGGAAACTTTCCAAAGGCAACCATGATTTTCTTCTTTCTGATGTTAAATTCTTGAGAGGAATTTAGAGAATTGTTGACCTCTTAATTCTAGGAAACCTAACTTATCTCAACAACCGGATTGTAATTTACTGTTGTTTTTTTTTCTCAAATATTTACATATTTATCACGCATGTCACGTGCAGGCTTTCTGTTGGTGCTTCCCATCTGACTTCTCTCTTTTTTCGGTTCTGCTGTCTGATGCTGTGGGTGGGTGGCTGGTGGTATGCCGGACTGTCATGGTTGAGGATCCAGGTTCGAATCACGGTCGAAACCGCCTCAGTTTTGGCGTATTGCTCTCGCATAATTTCTTTTCGCTCTTCTTCACCAATCTGCCACACAGACATCTTCTAGGCACTTCGGTTTTCTCCCACATCTAAAAAAAGTAGAGTTTTCTGGATACATGCGGGAAAGGTTAGATGAGTACCAGACTCGGGGATTTGCTTGGTCACCGACACGGGCCTTCCTCTTTAAGTGTTGTTATCAGACCACGAAAGCCAGGACAGGTTTTCAACTAAAAGAAGCGAACGTTGTAGGTCAGCTAATAACTGTATATGTGCACTTCTTTTACTTTCTCCAATTTCTTTTTAAAATTTCGTTTTCCAATGTTAAATTTCTTCGTGAATTTAAATCTATTTAATTATAAATGATTATTTTAAAACTATTTTAAGCTTTAATGGTTCGGTAGTCATCCTTTAACTATTACAAGCTACACTAATGTATTATTTTGGGGTACATTGAAGACAACGCTTACACATTTATTATTATTATTAGTATTATTCTGCCAGAAACCAGCGCGTTATTTGAGGGGGTCGCTTTACACCGGTTACTTGATTTCCGTTCCCTAAACACACCGGTAGATGTCTCCACTTGTCGGACAGAGACTGACTACACCACACCGTGTTTGGCCGGTGACTCTTTAAAGGGCATCCAGCGAGGAGAGCAATTACATTAAAATAACAAAACAAAAGAAAAGGAATTTGCGCAATCCAAACGGTAGCCGGCGAGCCCACTTCGGCCGAGAGAGGGCGCTGGTTTTCCGTCCGTAGCACACGCAGCTTTATTTCCAAGATTCCGCAAATGTCAGGCCTCGCACGCACAGTTGTATAAAAGGGTATCCGGGAGACGGAGTAATGGGAAAGCCTTTTTTTTTTCTCAACCTCGGAACAGCAGCAGCCTGTCTGGTCGGGCCGTAGAGCGGTTTAACCCCTGATCGCTGCCTGCCTATTCACCATGTTGTCAGGACCGTGGATGATTGATTGCGATCTACGCTTCTTTTAAAAGGACGAACAAACAGATAGACTAATCTATCAAGCCATCCCGGCTCTCTCTTCTTCTTTTTTTTTCTCCCCCCATCGGTACTTTGGAGCACTTTTTCTTCTTTCTTACTTTTTTCCTTAAAAGAAAATCAAAAACAGAAAACCTCGGAGGATTTCATTTCTGAACGATTGTAGATAAATTCCAGTCGGTTTATCCTGACATGATGTATGCGATGGTTTGTCGTTCATTTCCCCGTACATAGATAGTGGCCCATGTCTAATTTAAGGGATATTTGAATCTTCAAAAGCCCTTTCGGATTACATAAAAAATAAATAAGAGAAATAATGCTGGCAATATGATTTATAAGCGGATACTAATCTGTTACCCGATCTTCTAGATAGAAAATGGCTGCTGATTAAGTACGTGAAACCTCGTTTCTGTCTTGAAGCTCCTTTGAATTTAACTATGTTGTCATAATTCAGATTATTTAGGCTATTGGACTGCCGAGGCTGAGAGCACGAGTTCTTCACCAGCCGGCCATGTGGGTTCTAGAAGGAATTTTCCTGCTGACCTCGAAAGTGCCGGGCTCTTCGCGACGCGAGAAGGCAGCGCTCTCTAGCGGGTAACTGCGACACTCACTACCTTTCTTATCAGGGTTTACTCGGCTGTTGAGACTGGTCTATGGTTCGGCTACCTTGTACACGAGATGTACCACCACTTTATAACGAAGAAGTACGTCATTTTCTTCTTTTTAAGTGTACTAATTGCATTAGATGTAGTCTACTACCTGCATGCCCATTATACTCTGTAATCGAAACCGCGCCAGGCTTATTGTACCGAGCAAATGCCGAGTAAGTAACATTCGGCACTTAAAACCATATATATATATATATATATATATATCTTCCCCGGACGTGCTATGGCTTTGTTCAAGAGGTAAAATCACGCCAAACTAGGCGAAGCATGAACAAGTCAGCAGACAAATATTGCACAAAAACCACTTTACACGGTCCCCTTTCTCGCTAACCTTGCGGCAAACATATCCACGCCGCCAGGTTTTCAAGGTGTACTGACATGTTTGATTTAATATCTTTCTTTGTCTTCAATAGGCGCCAGTACATGACATTTCATCTTGTTTTACCCGTGTGCAGGCGGGCGGCCTAACCTACAGATTACCGAGAAAAGCGATTTCTTCTCGTTATTGCTGCATTTTCTTTGAACTAACACGTGCAAAAAATAGGGAACTTCTATCACGAGTTTCAGGTGGTAATATTGAACACAACATGCAACGTAAAAGATGTAGTTAGCCTTTTATTTTGATTACACGAGTCACCAACAATTTCCAGATTTTCCTCTCCAAATGTACGCACCCAGAACCGTCACAAGGAACTGAAAACAAAATCCCACCAAATTTTTGAGAGAGAGAGTGTGTGTGTGTGTGTGTGTGTGAGTGTAGATGGAAATATATATATAATTTATATATGTATATGTATGTACCCTATCAAAATTAGGAGTAAATACGATAATGGACTTTTCAAAGAACGTTAACGAGCAGTAGATCCGGATAACATTCACCGAAATAACTAAATATTCGGCGTCAACATACTGATCTTGTGTTTTAAACACAAACAACTAATTACCTTTCCATCACAAGACTGAGCACAGTTCTATTTAAAGTGTTACTACTGATCTCTGTGTTTTAAACACAAACAACAATAATTTCTTTCATCCAGGTTGCACACATTATTATTATAAGTGAACTCACGTTTGATTTCTTCGTGGTGATTTTTGTTGAATCATTTCCCTTATTCCCTTATCAGTGAACGGTTCTACTTTGCTTGTAAGATACGTGACGTCACAAGAAAAGATTCGCCGCCATGACAGCTGTGATAGATCCGCGTTTGTAGTTTAAAAAGCGAAAAGCCATTTTCGAATCCTCTACGTCGTAAGTCAAATTTTTGTATTCTGTGAATTATTTTAATGGTTCAATTTTTTTTTTTTTGTGGTTTCTGTTTCAAATAATTTACTCTCACAGTACGCAGTTTCACGGATTACGTATTTGTTTTCTTTGTGAACCTCTGCTGGGGAGGGTTGTCACGTGATGTTTGGAAAGCGTGAGAATCGACTATCGTATCGCTTAGTTCATGTTTTATTGGAAATCTGTCAAATCGTTTATCGATTTTTGGATAAGTAGTCTTATTTATGATTTAAATGCAAATATAGTTAGGTGTTTTGGTGTTTGCATAAATGTTTAAAGCTAATTAGCGTCTAACCCCTATTACGATTAAATCAAATCTACAACTTTATATGTACAAAGAAAAGGATGGAGGCGTTAAAAGTAGGACAACCAGCCCCACCTTCTGGCACAATCGGCCTCTTGTGCGGGGCGGGTGGTCACAAGGAAACTTCCAGGTAATCTTTGTCGCGAGTTGTGCTAAGAATTTGACCATTGACTTCAGGTGTGTGTACAGAAAAAGGAAAACGAGATGGTATCTGATACGTGACAATCAGCCGCGGTGTTTCCTACTTTCACATATTTGTTAAAAATGGAACTAAATTAAATTTGGTATTTAAAAAAATGAAATAGAGTAACCTAATTAAGAAATTCTCTGTCTGTTCTGTTAATGCTGTGTACTGCTGATTGGTGGTGCGCTAGTTGTATAGATATATAATACAGGGCTCGCTTAGATTCGTGAGCTTTAGAAAGATGGCGTGACGTCACATCCCTCATCAGGTAGTTATTCGTGATGCAAGTAGAGTCAGCTGCTGACGGAATTCGAACTTAAGCAGCTGGTGAAAGACGCAAGTACCGTAACTGCTCGCCACCCCACCCCCCGTTCCTCACGGTTTTAATTAATTAGAAATATTTGACAATACAAACAGTTTCTCAACACAGACAGACATACTGGAACTCACTGACATGAGCCAAAAAGACCATTACCCCGCGTCCGGTCAGTTGGGACGGGAGAGCGAAACCAACACGGGTAGACCCAGAGCTTTCTTTTAAAAACCAGTAAGACCGCTGGCTCACTACGATCGTGGAGTCTCTTCTCGAGCTCAGACACAGCAAGCGAAATTTCAAGTCACCAAACCACAGAACTGACTACCACACCAAGCCTAAAACAGCGATGGCCCCGTGCTGTCTTTATAAATTCTATACTGCACAGGTATTAACTTCCATATAGAATTAGTTACCAAATGCGATGTTCACAAAACTGAATTTTTTAAAAGATTTATTTCGATATTTTTATTTGTCTCTTCTATTTCCATTTTAATGAATTACACTGTAAAAAAAAAAAACGCTGAATATACGATGAAATTTATGTTAATGAGAAAGATACTACGAGTCACAGCCCCTAAGGCTCAGCTCCACCTCTGTTGCAGATTTGAAGGATAGTGTGGTCCAGCCGGTACACAGAGGGTTAATATTATTACCAGCTAAGCTGCTGGACTTCAATCAAACTACGGAGAATCCGTAACATTCCGGGAGGTTTGCACGCAAATCATTTTATTTTTTATTTTTGTTTTATCACGTTTATCCTGCAGCCTGCCAAGACATTAAATACATTAAATACTCGCCATGTCGATTAGACGCCCAGCGAGTCCAAATCGACAGCAGTCGGTCAACATCTAAATGTGGATAGTTCCACTTTGAGCGCTCACTGACCGTTCGGTGCAGTGTGACCAGTTTCTCGGCCTACTGGCCCACTGATCTCTTTTTAAAGCACTCCCTACTGCTCACAGTTTCCTGTTGAGTACGGGAAACAAACGCCTTAGGAGTGGGAATCAGAGGCAGTCTAGTTCCCGAGAACAGTTCGGTCTTGAAGAGAGAAGGAGATGATTAATAAAAAGTCTAATGTGTTTATGGGAACTGCACACTCACTTACCGTAATAAGCTGAGAACTTCTCTTTTCAGTTTTCAGTCGTTTTTTTTTTAGATAAGATTTTACTTTCAAATATACCAAAACAAAAGTTGGAATTACGCTGACGGTCATAAAGGTTGGCTACCCGATAAATTACCCCGTATGTATTTTATGTATAAGTCAGTGTGTGTAAACTTACAACTACAGTAATGTTTAATTTAGAACTTTTGTTGCAGAAAACATTCCTATGAGAATATCTTTCACGACTGCCCGCCATTGTATATGATATATCTCATTACATTACACCCTTACATTAGAACCATGGCGAGAAATAGGGATTGCTCGCTATCATAACAGTTAAGGACAGTCGGATGCCCACACTGTTTATCACCATCCGTTAGCAGTACACAGGCACAGCCACGTGTCGGCCAAAGTCACGTGATCGGTTAAACAGCGATTGTGGAAATGTCCACTGTCATTTGCAGTTATGGTTTTCAAGAATTAGCACACAATCGCAGAAATATTTGTGCAAAGAAAAGAGACGAACGGACAAAGAGTGATTCACTCAGTGGTAAGCCAAAACTATTCTCATTTTCTGAACTAGTGTAATTTTAAAGCAATGGTTTTGTTTTTTAAATTTATTTTGTATGTATATTTATTTCTTTTGCCGAAATATTATCCTTTATAGCCATAACAATATGTAAAAGTGTCCATTCCTTGTCATCTACGGTTTAACTACTCTGTTAAGGAGGCTGAATTAACACGTAATGAACGGGGTGTCCTTTTGTTTTAAAACAGTAGTGTATATTAATATTTTGTTTATTATAATTATTTTCTTTTTTTCATTTAGTTTCGTAGACAGCTAAAGATGATACTTTGGTAGTAAGGTACATAACTTCAGCACCGATCTGACCCGCTCGACATCGCGCGCTGAGCACTTGTAAAAATTCTCTCTAGTGTCCATGCGACTCCGATCTATTTTCATTTTGGTGGAATAGATATTCAACTTCAGAATAATGTATTTGTAAGATATGTGAAATTAGGTAAATATGTAAATTATGAATTAATAAATTATATTCTTTTACATGAGGATCTGACAATTATGATAAGTAAATCTTAAACGTTTGTCAGAATATAAATAAATTATTCAGCCCTTAAAGATATGAGAGGGAGGGAGGGAGAGAGAGAGAGAGAGAGAGAGAGAGAGAGAGAGAGAGAGAGAGAGAGAGAGGACGTCAGTACAGGAGGAGAGAAAGGTGACATCAGAGAGAGAGAGAGAGAGAGAGAGAAAGAAAGAGAGAGAGAGAGAATTTGTTCAGGTGAAATTCCGTGGAGAAGAAGTTTTTCATCAAAAGTGTACAGAATGTCACGTGATTTTATAACGAAAATACATTTTTATGTATTCATCTTATCGTCCGAAAAACAAATTATGAATCTTAAAAGTAAATTGGAAGTTCTAGTATTGACTCTAGCCACTGAAAGCAGTAGCAATTACAAAGAGTTAAATCCAGAATCTTTTTTTCCAATCAGAAGACAACAAAAAAATTCCCAATTATTTATATTAATTAACGAGAAACTGTCTAGTGCATCACCGGTGTGTGCTAGAGGAGTGCACATTTATGCGCCCAATTCAAGATGTCGCTGCGCGCAGGTTGGAGGAGCCGGATATATGCATCGTGTAAGCGGCTCCTGCCGGTCTGGTCGGATATAGGCGTTTCCCAGAGATACTTTTCGCTGTCGAGGTGGCGGAAGCGGTGAACCGATTCCTCACATGATGTAGCCACATGTAGCGGTCTTGCGTCTTTGATGTCACACACGGTCGACCTGTTACTTCCGGTATTATGAAATTGGTCCCACTGTCTACTTGTGGTGGACCTATGGACAATCAGGGTGGAAACGACTTCCGAACTGACTGATCATCTGAGCATGCAGCCTTCCAAGTGCATTGCTTTTCTTGATCTTATAAAACTTTGACAACTTCGCCAACTGTAAATGCGACTTTTCAGCCGAGTACTTGGGTTTCTTATATTTAATATGCACATTTCTGTTGTTTTTGTTTTCCACACGCCGAACGTGGGTATCGCAATGCCTCTAGAAGACTGCGCTAACCCTGTCTGTCCGATGGCCGCAGGCGATGGCAACAAACTGACCGACATTATTACATTTCCCTGAAATAAATATTAAAAATATTGTTGTTGGGTAGCTTTTTAATAGTTAACCAGCGTAATTTATTTCTGATTTTAAGAAAATTAAGTTACCTAAAAACCCGAGCTACCTATTCTCCATCTCATTTTGGTCGGATGCAGGGCTTAATCTGAAGAGCTAACCATCGTGGGTTCAATCCAGGTCGGCCATAACGACCTTGACCGTTCAAATGTCGTCTTTCTCTTTTACATGGAGGGGTAGCCATAATTCAAGATTATTGGAAGGTTGCCAGCCACTTCGAGCCGAAGCAGCCGAGTATATCCAGCAAAGCAATTTTTTTTTTTTTTTAAAAAGGAGAAAAGTTTGCGTGAACTTTCCTCGGGATGACGGTTGGGACACCGAGCCGCGCCGAATGCGAATGACCTCCACTCTCTTCAACACAGTACCGTGATTGTTGACCAAATAAGAAATACAAAGGGCGGTAACCCTGACCCAGAATTTCAGACATAAGTCGCAGCGTGCGATCTGGTGGGAAAAGTTAGGGGAATACGTCTCGGGGTCAGGGTTAGGGATTTTCAAGATTTCACTGCGCCTTGCATCATTTAGCTCAAGAAATAAATAGAATAAACAAGCGGAATAGTGAAGCTAAATTGTTCGAGAGCGTCCCTATAAGGCGGACGGACACCGGTGCGGTCCGGTCTCCTGTGACCGCTGGTCCTCCCTAACACGTGACCACGGTTGATTTGTACCGCACTCAGACGCCGGTTAATGGACGCCGCACACGTCACCAAACTGGTCACGTGCTCACCGGCACTTGATTCCACGGTGGCTGGCGCTTGTAGAAGCTCAGGACGGGGGTTCGAGCGAAAAAGCGTAGCCGTGAAATTAGGGAGAAAAATCCGAACAAAGCAAGGATCGAAGATCTCGCTGCTTGCGGCTGGTTAGCCTCCTTTTCCACGGTTTTCCTGTAAGTAGGCAAACCTACGGATGACGCGGCAGGCGGCCAGACGGAGATAGGTCGGCGATAAGGTGATGCGGATTGACGGGGATGTCGCCCCACTCAAAGAAAAACCGCACGTTGGCGCAACATGGGACGATAAAATCTTCTGTTTCCGTGTTGATGCTTCCGGGAGGATGGGACCACTCTCAGCTGCAGGATCTGAACGGGCAAGATTACGTATAGTAGGCGTGACACTTTTCGAACTGTTGACCCGTGTGAAAATATAGAAAAACAAGGGAAAACGGCAAACAGTCGGACAGGCGCTGGTTGTTCGCGCAATGAAGAAACTTTACTTGAACTCTTTAGACATTTCCCATGTTTAAGATTTACTTTGTTTACTTTCCATTCATAGTCGGATGTAACCACCCCACCCCTCATAGGTGCGCGGAGTTCGCTATTGCTACGTCGATCCCTCTTTTTTGGCTGATGTATTATTTCGGATACCTGTGTTTCGGGGATTTGAGATCTCGGATCTCACTCCGCCCCGCCCCCCGGACCGCACGGTGCTTCACGGTGTAATCTAGTGCACAAAGGCTTGGTGTCGGAGCTAAAACACTTACAAAAGGAACAATCGAAGGAGCTCATTGTACGCTGCGCCGCCGACTGCAGTCGAGTAGACGAACTCCTTTTGCTCTCCCCGCCAGTGTGTTAGTCCGAGCTTGTTTTCCGGCAGTCAGTACCAGTCCACGAGCAGCTGACTTATGGAAATATAAACGACAGACGGCGCCTCCTCCCTGAACTTCATTTCACGTGTTTTCAATTCGTCTCAGTTCGAGGCGACAGGACGGACAAGTGTTTAACATATTTGGAGAATACACCAAAATAAGCTTTTCCACTCCCCAGTCTCACTCGGACGGACCACGATTGCGCTGACCCTTTCATCTATGTAAGACTATAAAATTCAGATGAAACCCGTTACCCTGACAATGTACACGTCTCAGTTATGTTCCAGATGCTTCACAGGAAAACTTTATATGAGGATAAATTACAATAAGATTTACTGTAAAATTGATCAATCTTTCCGTTGGTTTAATTGCTTTTCCCCCTTTAATTAATTCAGGATAATAATAAATAATAATAATAATAATAATAATAATAATAATAATAATAATAATAAAAGTTTATCAGACTATTCCTTATTCTGTTTAAATGCCATCTCAAGTCTTTTATTAAATTAATGATATTTTCGCAGTAAATAAACGTGGCGTCCTGTCTCCTCCACGTGGGAGAGTCGGGAAGGAAAGTTGCTGCCGAGGCGTGGGCTGGCTGCTGAAGACAGGAAACAGAGGAGTCGAAGGTGGCAACAATATGGGAAAACTAAAGAAAATATAAAGCGAGCGAAACACAAGAAATAAGCCCTTAAATAAACGCGGGGTCTGTCTACAACCTATCCAACAAACTTAAGCGAGGTGGCTGACAAGGAGAAACCAAACGATCTAGATGTTCCCACGTTTAGCTCATATTTCCATCTAAGGACGAATAGGTTATATTACGCTACGAATACACAACTAAACTTAAATGTCCGTGAGGCGGGACAGTTACTTCAGATCCGTTGGCGTCCGCGTTTGCACGACAGCTCTCGCGCGTTGGTGAATCGTTAGAACGTAGCCTCGTTCCCGTAGGAAGGCGATGACGTTGTTGCCACAGGGGTGCGCGAGAAAGACTTGCGGCGGAGCGATCTGCCGGCTGCCGGTGAGCATTAACCCTAGCTTTCCTTCGGCGCTAAGGTTTCTGTCATTAACAGCGGGGTTGGCTCGGCGGACGGGGCCTCTGAAAGCTGTTGGTCTGTCGCCAGAACGAGTTTCCAGTGCGGCCGGCCAACCCCGTCGGCGTCGCTCGGTCCTCTTCACTGACAAGGACCACGTAGCCGTCATGTGACCTGATTTGGCCGCATCAGCAGCCTGTGAATAATGGGCCGAACCCCGCGCACAGCGGAGGAGTCCGTCGGAAGGGACCTGACTGGCTGAGTGTGTTTGGAAGTCAAAGGTCACCAGAAACCTGACTCCGTGTCGCAGGAGCGTATTTGTTAAACGCTCGATAGTATTTAAAGAAAAGAGGGGGAATCTGGCCACGTCCCCACCCACCCGGCAGATGGAACGACCTGGGTTGGGATGCTATAGGCGGATGCGCCGCAATGTTAAAATGAGAATTATTTGTTATCGCTCACCGACATTAATGTGGGCGTGAAATTACGAGATTATACAGTCTATGTGCGGACAATTTTCTCTCTCGGCCATTCTGATTGATTCACTGAGCGAACTTTCTTATGGATAATTAGATATTGTATTTCCTGCGTGTAATAAATAAACACAAAGATGCAAATTGGAATCGAAGTGTGTACCTGCTGATCATCGTAATCGTGAAAAGTATACTACTTACCACTAAAATGAGCAGCTCGGGTAATATTTTCCATTTGCAAAGCTGTAGTCAAGGGTTACCGCGTAACGCCGAACACCTAGAGCTGTAGTGCGATGGAGACTGCTGAGTTATGAGGACAAAGGGTTAATCTGTTTTTGTAACTCAGGGCGACCGAGCGAGACATAATTTGCGTAATTAGGGAAATATCGATGTTCAAAACGTCTCCTGAAAATGAATTGAGATGTGGAGAGAGCACAAGGTGTTTTAACCAATAAGGGGAGTATCTGAGAGAAGGTTACACTCCTTCGGTTCAGATGAAGAAAGATTGGTGTCAGAACATCTTGATGCAGCAGCTCGCGGCAGTCGTCAAACAGGTTCACTGTTGAACTCGGTCATGATGGCGTAGAGACCACGAACCTGGCGGCGAAGCTGAAAAGAGATATCGGCAGCGCGAGGAGAGATGGGGGGGTTAGGGAGGGTGGCGAGTGGGCCGGAGGGTATGTATGGGTGCCATACAAAAAGGGAATTCTATGCCTGACAGTTTCCTCGTTTTAAGGCAAAACAGTCACCGGGTGGAAATTAAAAACCGAGCAACAGGCAGTAACTTCTCTCCTTAGGGTTTTATTAATATTCCCCCGCACGCGGGGGTTTATCGCGGCTCTTCGACACCGTATCGCTGACACGTGAAGAGAATTATACAGCAGGCCGAGCCTCGCTCCAGTAGTAGCTAACAGACCAGCGGCGCACGAGAACCCGGTGGTAGGAGTCACCGTTGTGTTGACAGCGCGAGCCCTTCCGCCCTAACCCCAACTCGCCTGATGACCCGCTCGATACCTGACCACGTGGTTGCCCATTCTGTCAGCCGGCTGCGACAGACTTTCGCCCAAGGAGCGAAAACGCTGCTCCCTTATCGGCTCGTTCATCGTCGACTCAGCTGTAACTAGACTCTCGTGTGGACGCTTATCTTGGCAAAAAAATTAAAGTTGGCTTATTAGTTAATTGTGTCTGTAAATTGGAGTTTTCTGATAGCAGGGTCTCGGGAACGAAGCACTTCTGCCCCCCCCCCAGTCCGCCATTTCCCACCACCTACGGAGATCATTCAATCATCAAAGTCGTTCTTCAAGAAAAGCTGTTCTCAGAGCGCATTTGGGCCCTGGCAGTAAACATTCTCCACCGGCGAACGTCGGTACCCGGACCCCGGCATTCCGGTCCAGAGCTGTCTTTCGGCCAAATGTTAACCCTTGTCAGGCACTGGCGGACGGATATCTGCCCGACTAGCTGTTTCTTTTTTTTGGGGGTGGGTGGGTATTTAAATCTTGTGAAAAAGCTGAAATAACCCTTTTAACGCCAGAAGTAACGCGCATGAACCAAAGACTCATATAAATTCTATCTGACCAAAGAAAGTGCAAGTCCTGTTTATTAAAAAAGGAAATAAAAAAAGATGAAGCTTTCACTTTACAGCACCGTGTTTGTCGGGAAAACAGCTGAGGCCAATTCTGTGCCATTATTTAAAAAAAAGAGACGGTGGTCCGGGTGTGTCCTAAACCGGATTATACTTGTGACCCGTTCCAACCAGCTGTCTACCTACCCCGGTGAATTTATTACTCTTTGTCAATTTTCCACCTCACCATTACAAGATTCGCACGCGATAAATCTGTACCGGTTCCTGCGACGACACGAGAGCAACTGGTAAACAAGACGTCTGCCATCGGGCCAAGTTTGAGAGAAAAGCCTTATATTTTTTCTACGAGTCGGTCTGGGATTACTTCTGCCTGCCTTCCTCTTCAGAATTTATAACGGGTATTTTGTTTTGTTTTTTTTTTCTTTCTCCTCAACAGTTGAAAATAAAATCATCTTCAAAATGTCTTTGCCATGATGCTTTTAAAAACTTTGAAATAAAATAACGTAGCCTGCGTCAGTGTGGGATTGGATTCGATTCCGATGTGATGGCGCGGATGGATCTCCACGTCATAGATAATGTTGTTCAAGATTTCATATTATCTGTATGCTATAATTTAGCATTCCTGTTCAATTATCTTAATTGTCTATTATCTGGTTCACTTATCAATTACTTACCCTTTAATCTGAGAGAGCCAAAATTCTTTAAAACAATTTCGTTTTTATGACAAAGACGTAATTCATATAGGATCAAAGATGGCGTCGGTGTTCGCCAGATTTTAAAATCATATTATTAGCGCATAAAGATCTTTAATTATAGTGGTGGCCAAAACTGAATCGAACTTACCCCAAAAAATTGCTTATAACAAGCGAGAAATAATGCATCAGTTTGTTTTTGACCCAAATAATGGGTTTTCGCTGTGAGTTTCACAATGTAAAAACGTATTTTAACGTAAAGCCAATGAAGCATCATTTCTATATCCCCAGGTCCTCTGTACCACACATCCTCCTTAATGTAGTAATGTCTTGTGGAGGTGTAACTACACAGTAATGAATACATGCTTTACAATAATGCTTTGACTAAAGAATATTATTAAATAAGAATACATAAATTATAAATCAAAAGCAAACAAATGGTTAGATGTCGCATTAGCCGCGGTATAACACAGAATTACTTCGGTTAATCCAATAATTTTTGCGGTCACTGTTAAGTTGGAAAAGATGGCAGATGTCCCTAGGTTTTATCAGCAACCAAATTAAACTAAAATCAAATTTTACAAGAAAAAGAGATGTCAGAGGCGCCAGCAGGAGACTGGAGGTTTTCGGATTCCGTTGAAGCCGAGAGAATTCCTCAAGGGTGGATGAAGATTAACTGAGTCCGTCGAATGGCTGCTGGCAGGTTCTGAAGGACAGCCTTTAAAATAAAATGGCGGCATTTCGCGTGCAGGAAGAAAGACAGCCAACAGATGTGGCATGAGTGTACAGGCCGAACACAAATTACTATCCAATTGCGCAGCCGCAAAAAACCCTCGGCTCTCCCATTTATCCGGGTCGTGGTTTAGCCCGACAAATTTCCTGAATGTTAAGAGTTTTCGCGTGCTAACGACAAACCTTATACGGATATTAAAACATATTTAGTAGCTTTTAATTAACACAGCTCATACAGGTGCGATTGGCGACCATAAGTGTGGACTCACTGATTAAGTATTGTGGCCAGTTGGTCTCAGCACACGGATACAAGTGTGTACATCCCGCGGGGAAGTCTATACTTGCCAAATAAAAAAATATATATATATTGTTTTCGAACTTTTGTCACGCACAGCGAGTTAGCTACCTTGGCCGTCGTCCAGCTGGCGCTCGACGGTCTCGCCGGTGGCGAGATTCTACCCCGTTATACAGTAACCTTCTGCACTTGTGTGCCCCATCTTCCCCTGATATTTACTTCCAAGCGAAGATGTTCTAGTAGGTTCTTTCGTTCCGGCGGCCGGGTTGGGGTTAGTGTTCTCCACTTGGCTAGTATTCCAGATCTTCCTGAGCTGACGACCTACTACTAAGTATTCAGCAGAACAACTGCAAATGCGTCTATACAAATTAGAGAAAACTTTCGCCAAGAACTTACCTTTAAAGTTATATTTTGATTATTACCGCATCTTAGAAGTGGATGCGTATCATCTTGAGAGATATAGGAAAAATCTAAAATCTATTCGCCGATTCAGAGGGATACGTTTTTTCCGGAGTTTTTACAAATTTTCTCAGCTAACATTTTATCAATAAAGCATGTATCGCGATGCAATGCGCCGTCATAGAGTTAACGCATGGTACTAACTTTCAGTTAAGACGAGAGAATCAGGTGAAAATAACATTTATTTCTTTAGCGATTCCTATAGTTTATATTTAGAATTTTGACGTCCATTCATTGTTTTTTTTTTATCATTTCCAAACAAAAGTTTAAATTATATTTTGAAACAGTTACTTTCGTTTTTAACCATTCTCACTTCATCTAAAAATTGTTCTGCTTAGACTTCCTACAGTTGTTAATGTTCCTTTTATTTACGTAATTAAACATTTCTGATACCAGCCGACAAGAGACCTTATGTCCCTTTATATCCGTCAGCTGAATACCAGTATTTTATAAGATTATTTTGCAATCGAAGCTAAACCACTACACATTAATCTGTGGTGGCTGCAGGTTTTAAAACTTACAAATGTAATAAATTCCTTGTCAGCCTCTGCTCTACAGCTCGACTTCTAGGTCAGTCATGTCCCATATAGATGGTGTACTACTCTGCAACAGTACTGTATAGTTGACCTTTCAGATAATGTCAATGAACATCAGTCACATTTTTCTTTTCCTCTACTAATTCGAAGTAATATCGTATGATGAAGGAATCACACAGACACACACATCCCCACGTCGTGATGTAGGTTACACCGATCTTTCTTTTGAACATTTTCCCTATGTGTAATTAAACTGCCTGTGAGACTGATATTTATCAAGGTATTTATCTTGCAGTTGGTTGCGTAGATAACATAATTCATGGAGTACTTTTTAAAAAATATTAGAAAAACTGTCATTATTTGACGTACACCAAATGACCAGAGGATTGGAGGACAATGAGAAAAACGTTCTCTTTTTTTTTATTACCAATATTAAATACTTTCGTGAATAGCAAAAGCAGCTGAGTGCCGCGACTTTGCATCAGACACACTCAGACCTTCCGGTCCGACCTCTGCTGCCAATGGGTTAAAAGATGTACGCAAATTTAGCATGGCTCAGCAAACGTCCACTCCGAGGCTGCAGTCGAGTCAGGTTACTGACTGTATAATATCGTACTCTCACCCTGCCATCTCTTGGAAAAGTCAACGCGGACTGTTACTATCTTTATAATGAAAGTAGTAAAATGAACCGCGCAATTTTCGAACCTCCATAAAAATTCTAAAATCTAACGGAAAGCATCTGTTTATATCTACTCGCTGTGATAGAATACTTTCCAGGGTTGGTGAGTTCCTGTGCTAACCCAGTAAAATTATGCTTTTAATAATAATAATAATAATAATAATAATAATAATAATAATAATAATAATAATAATAATAATAAATAATAATAATAATAATAATAATAATAATAATAATAATAAATAATAATAATAATAATAATAATAATAATAATAATAATAATAATAATAATAATAATAAAATATAATAATAATAAAATAATAATAATAATAATAATAATAATAATAATAATAATAATATAAAAAAAACAGACATAACCAAAGAGAATCAACGGACGAGATGCTGATCCAAGAGATTACGACTAAAAGTTTAGGATTTAAAAAAAAGAAATCAGAAACTCAAAACAGGGATCATTAAGGATCACATACAGAAGAATGAGGAAAGTCGCCACTATTTGGAATATCTTACATAAAAAAGAACACTCCATAATCCATGGTTTTTGCCAGGTAACTCAAGCATAAAATGCAGTTGTCATCAGATTAACTGTGGAATAATACCCATAATGATAACAGCTTGATATAAACGAGCACTTTAACCCTAACCCTACCACCCCGCCAATAAGTCCTTTATGAATAACTTCCTCCTTTATTTTATGACGAACATATACTCTACTCCTCCTGCTGGTTTCCAGAATTTTCGTTTTGTAACACGAATCATGAGAAAATGTTTAGGTCATAAAAATATTAATTTATACATAGCCATCAATCATCGTTTCCCTTTTAGAATTTTATTACTCTACACCTTTAACAGTTTTGCAGTGAACGAATCCCATTCGCCATTCCAAACCCCTTGTATTTTATAAAATTTCCAATGATTCTTATGATCTAACTGCCCCCTGCTTCCACGGAACATTAAAAAATTCCATTTAAAACATTTAAAATGTCTAATAACCTACCTATATCATTATATCATAATTGTGTAGGAATTTATACAAATTTAAACTTTCATCATTTCGAATATGTAATGACAAAAACCATAGATCTCTTGTTATGGAGACCAGAAATGTGTATGATGTTTCATACCAGTTCAAGTTAGATAACTCATTACACCCTAAGGACACTGACGTTTTAGCCATTACCCAACAAAACCAACCCAAAAGCTCTGAAATCTTCCTTTTTTCGAAACATTTTCCTTAAGCGGGAAAAAGTAAAGCAAGAAACGAAATCTTTTTGTTAAAAAATCAAGACAACTGTTTTCGGGTTGTGAATCATAAACTTATTTTTAAAATGTGCACACCAAGAAAAAAATAATTAGATTTTATTTTCTCGTTGCCAGGGGTTACCGCTGTAACTCTGCCGATGTGTTGGGCCTCGTCTTCGTCTACAGTTGAAGTAAAACAAAAATACAACAATATTAAGCTGAAAACTTCCACATGAAAAAAACACCTGAGGGAAGATGACTTATGAGCCGTATTTAGGAGAAGTTTCAAAACAACACCAAGAAAACGAAGATGCGGGCTAATATAAGCTAAGAAAATTGAGCTTTTATACATATATACACTAACACACATAATTATGGAATCATCAATGAAATAAGTCATCGAAAAGAAAGAAGGACATTTCGATGGAAAAAGTGACAAAAGTTCGAAAATAACCGTCGTCTTCCACAAGTGATCTGGCAGTCACATACTTACAAAAATGTCACTGTAGCTAAACTGATTTACGTATGAAACACGGGATACTTTCTGGGTCGTTCCACAATTTTGGCCGTCGGCATAAATGGCATTTCTAACTGCAGAAGGGGAAATCTCACCATTACACAGTTTTTCAACATTAGATTAACAATTGAAGTCCGGTGAAGGTAAAAACCAACTGGTGGAATTAAGAAATTTAAAAGGAATGCATTCTTTTCTCTTTTCTTTTTTTTTTAATTATTCTCATCTTACGTTGATGTTGCAGTTGGTTACATCACAGATTATAAATCGTATTTCTCTAAAACGGTTGATAGATCGTTTCAGTGTGTTGAGAAAGATATCTTGGGGGGTGTGATGCAGTTGGAAAAACGATATCCCTTGGAAACGTGTGTGTGGTGTGTGTGTGTGGTGTTCTCTCTCTCTCTCTCTCTCTCTCTCTCTCTCCATCTCTCCATCTCTCTCTCTCTCTCTCTCTCTCTCTCTCTCTCTCTCTCTCTCTCTCTCTCTCTCTCTCTCTCCATCTCTCCATCTCTTCTCCATCTCTCTCTCTCTCTCTCTCTCTCCCTCTCTCTCTCTCTCTCTCTCTCTCTCTCTATCTCTCTCTCTCTCTCTCTCTCTCTCTCTCTAAAAAATCCCCGAAGACGAGATGTATTATTCATTTTTGCAAGAAACCCAGTGAGAAATTTCTGGAATATTCCCCTGCGATTTTGCGCCACCTTTAAGCAGCTTATTCATTGCAACTAATGGCATTGCGCATAGTTGGGTGGTCCCGACATCTACCTGTCTATAATCTAATTGGTATTCAGCTTGTTAATAATGGGAGAATACAGCGAGGGCTTCTAGCTAATTGTAAAGCACCGAAAGGGAGGTCGTTGATGCGCTCTGTCGTACAATATTCTGATCTGTAGCGCAACTGGTTCCTACACAAAGCTGCTATTGACAAAATAATATCACAGGGGCGCATCCAAACAAACTCTTGATTATTCCTTCTACCAGTCGCTGCAGTTTTAATATTTACTTTAATAGAATCGTTTTATAAACAACTATTATTAATGAGCACGCTTTGACAGTAATTCTATTTTAAAATAAATTAAAAAGCTTAAACTAATTAGATGTTAATAATGAATCAGTAATCTACTTAACAACAGTGATATATAATGATGATGATAATGTCATTCTAGAGCAGTCATCAGATTATTGCTCTAATGCACTAACTTGTTTGTTCTTCTTAACTGAGGTTAATCAGACAGACGCAGCGCCCTGCTATAATAATTTGGTCACCTGTTGCTCTTACAACAAAGGTAAACAAAGACTCGCAATAAAGTAAAATTGTTTACGTTAGCAGTTCGTGGAGCCGTCTTCTGCGGCACAAAGAGTCGCATCCCCGTTCGGCATTGAATCAACGAGATTTTGTATCGCGGCCTGGTTCTGGCGCCTCCCCATCCGTGTAAGAGTTACTTTTAATTCCTTCGCATTGCAGGTCGCGGACGGGTCGCTGCACTCGGCTGACGATCCAGATACCCCCGCAGATGCTCGATCGGAATAGTATCAGGGTTTGGGAGTACCCTGGGAAGACGTAGAATGCCTTGATTTCTCTTCCAAAGTGGGGTCTCGCCGGAGGTGTGGCGTGTAGCGCCCTCTTTTTGAAAAAAACATGGATATCGAATTTCGATATGCCTTGTTAGTACAATGGTAGGAGAGGTGTCCCTGAAAGGGCAATACTAGTTTGCCACCACGTCAAGAGAGATAGGGGTTGAAGGTCATCATTAATTCTTCTCCAACCCAGGTGTGACTAATTCAAGACGCGGTGAGCGCCAATGCTTGGAGTTTTTCCAGAAATGTCTTTTATTCAGACCTTTCAACGCATTTTATTCTTACTGGACAGAAGAGGCTTTTTTAATACGTGTTATGCGATCTCTGGCAACTCACTCTCTCTCTCTCTCTCTCTCTCTCTCTCTCTCTTCATCTCTCTCTCACTATTTCCTCCCCATCTCTCTCGCTCTCTATCATATCTCTCTATATCTCTCTCTTTCTCTCTCTCCTCTCTCTCTCTCTCTCTCTCTCTCCTCTCTCTCTTCTCTCTCTCTCACTATTTCCCTCCCTCCGATATCTCTCATCTTCTCTATATCTATCTATCTCTCTCTATCTATCTCTCTATCTCTCTCTCTTTCTCTCTCTCTCTCTCTCTCTCTCTCTATCTCTCTCTATCTATCTCTCTCTCTCTCTCTCTCTCTCTCTCTCTCTATCTCTCTCTATCTATCTCTCTCTATCTCTCTCTCTATCTATCTCTCTCTATCTCTCTCTTCTCTCTCTCTCTCTCTCTCTCTCTCTCTCTGTTAGTTCATTTATACTGGACGCCGATCTTGACAGTCAGTGTGGACGTGGAGAGTCATGGCAGCTCTCGTCGTTCTGGCCCTGGTCTTAATGTCAAAGTCTCTCTAGTTTGGTTTTGCCACAGCACTGACATTCAGTTTGGTAAACTTTGCCATAGCGTTGGTCGCAGACTTACGAGAAATACCGAGATCTTAGACGATCTGTCGCTGGCTCTAAACGGTCTACAACACTGCTTCGAGTAAAGAGAGAAATATCAAGGGATCGTCCGGTTTTCGGCAGGGTGACGGTGCTCACTGGTCATCTGCCTACCTGGAAAAAAATGTAACTTCAGTCAGATACATTCATTTATGGAGGTTGCCAAACTTATAGTTAGGGGTATTGCTACTACGCGTACATTTCTGAACGGAAGCTGATACTCTGAAGATTTATCTTTAATTACTGACATAAAGGAATCAAAATATGGTCTTTATATGGCATTTAACACCTTCCATTTATAATTCCATGTTAAGATGGTCGTTTGGTTTGCTGCGAAAGTGATTAGAGATGAAGTAAAGATAACTTTATACCCGGGATGTATCTTGCTTTTGTTCTTCCTTACTGGAAATTCTGGCACAAGTCGAACAACAATTTCTCTTAGCCAACTGGTTATAATTATTTTCACGACAACCAACAAGCGTTTCTTTCTTATTCTGGGTCCGTGGTTTGTTGTTGTTGTTGCTGTTAACTAATAGAAGACTTATTCCATTCCGAGAATGTTTTAAAGGAGAGTATCAAAAGACGGAATTAATTTAAATGATGTTATTATATTTTCACAGAAGATGTTTCAGTTTATCAAACGGAAAAAAAGAACGACACAAACCTCTAACATTTACATTGATCACACACAAACACACACACACACACTCTCTCTCTCTCCCCTTCAGTACTGACGTCATCTGTCTCCCTGTCTATTGACTGACGTTCTCTCTCTCTCTCTCTCACTTTGTCGTTCAGTACTGACGTCATTTGTCTCCCTGTCTATTGACTGACGTTCTCTCTCTCTCTCTCACTTTGTCGTTCAGTACTGACGTCATCTGTCTCTCTGTCTATTGACTGACGTTCTCTCTCTCTCTCACTTTGTCGTTCAGTACTGACGTCATCTGTCTCCCTGTCTATTGACTGACGTTCTCTCTCTCTCTCTCTCACTTTGTCGTTCAGTACTGACGTCATCTGTCTCCCTGTCTATTGACTGACGTTCTCTCTCTCTCTCTCACTTTGTCGTTCAGTACTGACGTCATCTGTCTCCCTGTCTATTGACTGACGTTCTCGCTCTCTCTCTCACTTTGTCGTTCAGTACTGACGTCATCTGTCTCTCTGTCTATTGACTGACGTTCTCTCTCCTCTCTCTCTCTCTCTCTCTCATTCAGTACTGACGTCATCTGTCTCCCTGTCTATTGACTGACGTTCTCTCTCCCCCTTTCCACCCCCCCTCTCGGCGCCATAGCTGTAGGTTTACCAATAGAAAAGAGAAAAAAGATATTTTTATGACAAAATAATTTCCGTGATCGAAGTTCCAACGTAAACTTATTGTAACAGTTTTGCTATTAGGTATATATTTCTTAACAGTCATAGAACTAACTGTATACACTAATAAATCGATTACACATGATAAATTATCTTTCATTGGTAAATGGACAATGACCGCCTTTGTGTGTATGTATATACAATGGCAACAACATTTCCGAGCCCACCATTTGAAAGGAAAGAAAACTATATCTGCTTTTGTCAACATTTTATTTTTTAAGGAAAATGCATTATCCAAGCAAAAGATATTAATAAAATAAAAATCCAAAGAACCACGTGCCAGAACGTAATCATCATCAATGATGATGTTGTTGTTATTACTTCAAAGCAGGCTATTTATATGAATATAAACTTTAGTTCAGACCAAAAGATGATGCTATCATCCGATATCATTTCTTACTACTATTATGAATAATTAGTAGCTCATACCATACTTTTTGTTTAGACGTTAATAAATCTTATTGCTGATGGTTTCTGTTATTTTATGAGAGATGAGAACAGTACCTAAAAATAACATCTCGTACGAAATAAGGGTATCCGTCAGTGCTCTTCAAAAACGCGTTGACACTCACAAAGTTGGAGATAAACAGGGTGGTGGTGTGCGAGCAGCTATATAAGAAGTGTACTCAGATGGTACATGCATGGGATTAAAGGATCAAGGAGAAAAAAGAGAGAAAAACAGAGAACACAAAGATAGATGGCTGGTTTCAAAATTCTAGAGACAGGCAATTAACTACTGACCGCAATTCCTCCGTAGCAGTCAGCATCTCAACTTCTACCACCAAACGGTGGTTAAGAGAAGTTTGCTCAGACGTGATAACAAGGAACAACTTAACTGCAGCAAACAAAGCCAGAACTCTTTGCCTTAGAGCAGTGATGCAATGTATTGTGGGAGGATGAAAGCGGGTTTGAAATATTTGATTTTAGGCGACGAAATTATGATGGAATAAAGGCGGTAAAGCTGAGTTTGCCCTACAGTTGACCATGGTGATGGAAGTGTGGAATTATAGGGCTGCTTTGCTGGCTATTCGGCTGATGATGATGCAAATTGGTAGGATTCTCACAAAATAAATATTATGGTATTCTGCAACACTATACAATTTCATCAGGATGTCGTTTGATAGGCTATGGTTTATACTTCGAAAGGTAATGATTCAAAGGGTACTACAAAACTCAACACATATTATCTTGCTAAACCACGATTTGGTTCCCTCAATCTCCAGATCTGAATCCCGCTGAACTAGATCGAAGAGTCAAGAAAAGGGTCCAATCAAAGTCAGTCATCTATAGAACTATTTGCAAGAGAAACTGGAATTACTACCACTCAATATTATGGTGCGTTGGTGAGAATGATGCTCAAACTGGTCGCATATATTTCCTTCCACATCTGAAAATGAAGAAATCTACTAGGGGGGGTCTCTGTAGCAGTTGGAAGTGCCCGGCTTCTCGTGTTGCAGAATAGGCAGCGCTCTCTAGCGGCTTACCACGGCTCTACACTCCCTCACCAGGGTTGCCTTCGATGTAGAGACTGGTGTTTGACACAACTACAGAAAATTTCCTTAGCACTGAGGATTAGAAGACTGATGTTAGTTGGACAATTTTCATATTTGATCGTTTCTTTCTGTTTTTTTTTAAATAATGGCTGTCTTTCGGCGAAAAATAAATTATTAGTTGTTTTTCTTTTACCATCACTATGCAGAGAGTTAGTATTTTAGTGTCACGGTGTCAGGAAGTGTGGTTCATCGCGTTTATCTTTACAGACCTAAAGGTGGACAGGTTGGTTGGATTGGAACATTGTCATTCACTAATTGCGAATTGAATAAAGATAGTAATTAACTCTTTTCTTTTAGAACTTAAAATGCAACATTTCTCTTTATGTCTTCAGAAATTAATCTGTGTTCTTCCCACTCTGTTTCTCCCCCCCCACAAAATGTTTTGCTTTCCCAGAGGAATCGCAGCAGTACGCAACTGTTAAACCTTCATTCGCCATTACCTCATTACAGCTAGAATTCCATTGCTATCCGCTATGTCGCCAATTGCAGCTGAAAATAAATAATAAATAAGTGGTAAGGTTAGCTGATATGTCGAATTTTAGCAGAACGCTACGGATTATTTGTAAAAATCAACATGGCAGAAGCTGGCTATGGCAGCCATGACGACGACGACGTTCTCTACGTGGTTTCGCTCCTGGAAAGTAAGGGGGGGATAACTGCCCCTGATTCTTGGCAGTAGCGCAAAGTCTTCGCACAATCAGACACTACTTTACTCCAGATTACGGAAAACCATCTAAACAAACCCTAAAAACATTTTTACCCCCTCCCGCTGCGAGATCTTACCGAATGGGGAAGAAAAATATTTTTTAAAGAAAGAAGCATTTTTACTTTAGCTTATTTTAATGATGGAGATACCGTGTGTTTCAGCTTCTGTGGCTCAACCCGCACTGAGATTTGAAGATAGGGCTAACAATAATGTATTGGTTATTTATCATTAATAACAGCCCATGAATACCAGACAAAGAAAAATTAAATGTAGCAGAGGAGTCCTGATGAGTGAGTAGATTGTACGGCACTGTGCGCATCTCGTGCTGGGCTGCAGTTACCGGTGTCTCACACGCACTTTTCCCGTCAGGCTCGTGTTCCGGATGCCACCGGGAACTTTCTTTAGACACCCTGGCAGCAGCAAAAAGACAAAAAAAAAAAACCCTGCGTGCGAAATTTTTTTAATTCTTCGTTTTCTCTTTTCCCCAGAACAAAGCAACAACAAAAAATATATAATTTAATCTGGGTACAAAAATGAGGCAGAAAGTTTACTACTGAGTTTGAGATGGATCTGATTTTTGTTACACAAGAATTTTTGCTATAAGATCATTTGCAGTTACCTTCTAAATAATAATAATAATAATAACAACAACAACAACAACAACAACAACAACAACAACAACAACAACAACAACAACAACAACAATAATAACAACACAACACTAATAATAATAATAATAATAATAATAATAATATAATAATAATAATAAATAATAATAATAATAACAACAACAACAACAACAACAACAACAACAACACAACACACAACCAACAACACAACAAAATAATAATAATAATAAATAATAATAATTAATAATAATAATAATAATAATAATAATAATAATAATAATAATAAATAAAGTTAGTTTTCCCTTCACAGGCCGGTTGAAAGCAGATTATGGTGGAATGGGTCTCGAATGACCAGATCTCGGCGGAAAAACACAGAAACGGAATCCGACAAGGTTTGAAATAGTATGAATTCCATCAAAACTAAAAGTTCAGCTACATTGGGCAGGGTGCTGTTGAAAATATTCGAGGCTGTGGGAACGGCGGCATGAAGATCCTTCCGGGCGAGTAACTCACAAAAGGACTGGGTTTTTTTCGCTACGTTTATTTTGTTGGCAGCCAGATAAAGCCTGTCTGCACGGACTGACCGTGTGCCGCCATTACCGTAAAGAAATCTTTTGTACGCGAAGGTAGGAAATGTGTAAAGACAAGGCCAGTAATCGATTTTAGCCTGACTGAATTCAGTTTCTTTATAAGTCAAAGCTTGAAGGAGGAAAAACAAAAAGAACGCTTGTAAGAAGCTGACAGAGAGGAAGACGAGGAATTATCGACGTGTAAAATCTGGCCATTGCATGTGTTGTAAACGATCTTATCACATCCGTTATCATCTCCGCCTCTACGGCGAGTTATTAGGGTGTCATCCATTGTCAGTAGATTTCAATCGATGTAAATATAACGATCTGTAGTGGGAAGCAATGATTACGAAGTTTATTTGCTGGAATCTGTCTCCATTACCGACCACTGCTCGTCTCCTCTCTCTTTTGCTGTAAGAAACCGGGGCCATACTATTAGATACTTTGATCTTTAGATGTCTCATGACTCAAATTATTTTCTTGACAATTCAAAATATTCAATCACTGACGGACTCAAAAGAAGAATTAGAAGAAAATATAAATACGGCAGTATTATTTCTTGTAAAAAGAAAGAAATGTAGCGTAAGTAACTTAATAATATAGAGACGTTAATATTGTAGACGGGAGGGTAATACAGACGTCGGCAATAATCATGTATTCAAATTTAACAAATGCAGTGGGTGAAGGTTAGGGTACAGTAAATCGATCTCTCAAAAATATGGAAACATCAGCAAGGGAGCAAATATAATTTAATTTGTTTAATTTTTTTAGGACCTGGTCAAAATATTGTATTAATCAGACAGGTGTTCTACTGTAACAGTGTAGAAGGTCGTAGTCGGAATATTTACAGAGAAAACAATAATAAATGGATTTACAAAATTCAGATAAAATCTCTGTTTTAACAGTTGAACTATTTCCATTTGTTTGTGAAGATTTTATTATAACTGTTTTTACAGTAGCAGCCTCGGGCGGCATGGCGGTCCAGTGGTAGCCTGTCGGGGCTGTCTGTCTGTATGGCAAAGAAGCCGCTAGTGGCCACAGCGTTGCATCTCCGGCTGAGAATAGAACTTGGTGGGTAGAGCGGTAGCCTACTGGACTGCTAAGGTCGAGTTCGAATCCCAGTTGGGAATGGCGAACCTCCCTATCACGATTTCTTCTCCAGTCAAACGAGTTGGTTTTCTCCCACATATAAAAATAATGAGTTCTAGCGGAAATGTTTGTTAGATCGGCCGAAGTCAGGGCACACCGAGTGCTTCCACAGCGGCGCCAGTTTCCGGTATCGTGCGTCTCCACTTTGCTAGTGTTCCGGGTCATGGCCTACGTTGTAACAAGACATGAGATCACAATGGTGAAATCACGGAATTACGATATCTTGTGTGTGCGTGTAAATTATGCGTAAAAATGTGTATTTTATCAAGCAGATTATTTTTTAGATATTGGTTTTGTTGATTCGCTCTTTTGTTTCAAAATCTAAACGTATTATTGATTGGCTGGTCTTTCTAAATTATGCAATCTGCTTCTCGGCTATTTCCTATTTTCACTTCAGATGTTTGAAGATTTTTTTGCTTGCTTGTGTTGTTTTGTTACCCTTTCTGCCTTCAAGTGACTTCAGGAAAGAATCATTTCTCGCAAAATGGATTTCTACAGAAGTGTACCCTAACAACAGCTTATCCTCGTGTGCTGTCCACTAACCATGAACGGAGTTGACAATGGCCACTGACTGTTATAGCCTCGTATTAAGTCTGTTCCTCTCACTGTTTCCAGACCGCTGTCCATTAATCGAGAACCGCCCTGGAGCAGCGTCGCTTTTCACGTGTTTGGGAATTACGGAAATCAACAGCAGGAAATAATGGGGGGATAATCGACGTGGAAATCGAGCAACAAGTGGATGCTTCCCATCTGGACCGCTGTATGAGTTCCCAGTGCGGCAAAAGGAACCTGCTTCAACTATGGCTGCGACATCTACCATCACCTCACAGAAATAACTGTACCAGTAAGATCGTCAACACAGAATATACGCCAAACCAATCAATTTCCGTCCGAGGTTCGTGGGTTAACCAGCGGATTACTGAGTCTGTATTATAATTAGATGCGAAAGTAAATCTACGTGCCCGCAATAGACCATAAGCTCATAATCTGTTCTAGTTTCTGACTTTTTACTTTTAAAAAAGTTCGTTTTTTCTCTTTAATAACTTTACTTGTGCGGTCTCGTCCCACGTAAGACCTGTTTTTTGCCGCGTAATTCGCTGAAATATTTGTACTGAGAAGGCGCGAGACTATCTTTTTATAATACAGCGTATCCAATAAAGACCTATACACTCTTTTCCTAGTAAACAAAGACATGTTGCTAAACAGAATTTTTACTTTATACATCAGAATCAGACGTGATACACTACAACGGGTGTTCAAACTGCCCATCGTCGCCATCCACGCTGGCGCTGCAAGCGTCTGACAACAGAGCGACACACAGCGGCAGGTTTTCGCAGGAATGGCTGTCAAAGCATCAACAGTTCTCTGTTTGTGGATGGTAGCTGCTGGTGCGCTTTGTCCTTCAACACCTCACAGGAATAAATATGGTGGGGAAAGATCTGGACAGCCTGGTGGGTACTAAGGTGGTCCGTGTACTTCCAGCCACTAAACTATTCATCTGAAAATGCCCGTACATTTTCTTCCTTACACTGAAAACACGTGACGTCAAGGGTGTGCTATTGTGCTGCACGGTACCGCCCTCTGTGAGCTTTAGAATGAAACATCTCGACGGTGAGAGACAGATGAAGAATATTTTGTAGGTTTTACAATATGACCAGTTTATCAGTAATTTAAACCTTGGATTTATTTATCGGTAAAAAAGGGGAAAAGCTAAACATGGCTTCCAGCATCTTCAATTTCGAACATGGAATAATATGTTGCGATTACATCAAATGAAGCGAGAACATCATAATTCCATCACTTCGGATCTAAGCGAAATGGTGACGTACGGCAGTTGTTTTATTGGTGTGAACCTATAATACTTGATTAAGAATTAATTAAAATATTATTAAATATCAATAATTTGGTTAAAAAAAGAAGAGAAGCTCACTTATAATTAAAGTGAAGGTGTATGTATTCAGTAAATGTTTCTATCACCATTTCTTTTTGCAGCTAAAGATATCAAGTCACGATCTTTACTTGTTCACGGTCATTTTTCGTTTCTTTTTTAAATAAAGCAAATTTCTTGTGACTATTCTTAGACGAACATACAAAGAAAAATCTTACTAAGTTGATGGCGATTCCACTGACCTTGCGGGGAAACTGGGCCGGTTCATGCAAAATGGCTTCAAAACGTTTCTATACAAAGTCAGGGTTAGCCGTAAAAACGATTTGGCCGCGTATTTCTGATGTATTGGCAAGCAGAAAAATATGCTACTAATTTATTCTGGTTTAAGGTAGAGCCAGATTTCGAATTAATGACCCGTAGGGAATTACTACATCAAAGCAGTCTATGGCAAAGATGTAGCGAGAGAAAAGGCGGTCTGCTTATCCCCATGGCTCGCTGTTAGCTTGGCACATTGTGATGAAGTTCATCCGGTTTTTCTGAGATGGTATTTTGTGTAAAATAACTCCTCCCATTCTAGCGCAGATAGCCGGCAACAAGTAACCCTTGTGCGCGAGTGTGCGTGTGTGTGAGTGAGTGTGAGTGTGCGTGTGTGTGTGTGTGCGAGAGTGAGTGTGAGTGTGGCGGTGTGTGTGTGTGAGAGAGAGTGAGTGTGCGTGTGTGTGAATGTGTGTGCGCGAGAGTGAGTGCGTGTGTGGTGTGAGTGTGTGTGCGAGAGTGGCGTGTGTGTGAGTGTGTGTGCGAGAGTGAGTGTGAGTGTGCGTGTGTGAGTGTGAGAGTGAGTGTACGTGTGTGTGTGTGTGTGTGTGTGAGTGAGTGTGAGTGTGTGTATGTGAGAGTGAGTGTGCGTGTGTGTGAGTGTGAGTGTGTGTGTCGTTCATTTCCGATTGAAATATTCAAGGAAGTACCTTCTGGTATTTTTCGAGCGCACCTATGGTAAACTGAAGTCTCCCTGCCGAGCCTTCACTATTTACCAGTAGCCGAAACTCTGATCGGAAAAAAACGCCAATAGTATTTTTTTTTTTTTTTAGAAACTGAGTTTTCGCCAAAATTATATTTACTTTCACAAAAGCAATAGCAATAAAGCACTGAAGTCACGCGCCGAAGTACACGCAAGTTTTGAAAAAAGAAGAATAGAAATAAAGTAACAAAGAGAAGTTTTTAGACTAAGGGACGGAAGAAGCGGACCAGTGAACGGGCGACTTTTTAGACTTTTTTCTACTATCCTCATAAAGCTGAAAGCTCCACGTCGTTGTAGGACACCGGAGAATCGTCTTGATCGACACCGGTAACAGCAGTAGATGCGACTGATAAGAAATTTAACGATTCGCACGGAGAGAGAGAGAGGGGGGGGGTTAAAACTTCATTAGCCAAACTGAACGTACAAATAAATTCAGCTGGCAGCGGAGCAGAACATAGCAGAGTAAACATGGCTCCTTTAAATCCGAAGCCAGCCCACTGTTAAGCGAAAGGAGCAGCTACGTGTGGAGACTGGCGGCTTTGTGTTGCTCTAAGGAACACGATACGGCGAGCGGCCGGACGGTATAATGACGCGTTTCCGCAGACTTCGAGCGGAGGACTAGAAAAACACCAGAGAAACGTGTCTTTTACTAGAAATCAGACCGAAGGCGATGTACGGACAGGTTCTATTGGTTCTGGTCTCGTCGGAGTGGGATGCGTCGTTGGAAGTCGGATCAGGTCAGCCTGACCAAGCAGATAAATTGGGAGGTTTGGATGCGGTTGTCGGGTCTTGGCGGATGAGACAATTAAGTTCTGTGTAAATGCATTGGTTCTGACTTGTGATGGCGTAAAATCTCCGCGATTTTCTTACTTTGTGGCCTGATCATTGAATAGGAACAAAATACAATTATTTTATTAAAGCGATCATTAAATAGCAAAATCAAAATCAACGGAAACTTTACCTTTAATAAACGACCCCCCCTTGCCCTCGACGATGGGTGAGGAGGTGAATTGAGAAAGTAATGATTTCCTCTTGTAAGTAATATACATCTACTCAGAGGCGAGAAACGATTTTCTGGGAACGGCGGGTGAGTGTGTGTGTGTGTGAACGAGAGGAGAACGCTTGTCAGGTGACGATATCAAGCCAATTAAATAATGGACGCAACTGCTGATAAGATAATTAACTCTTTCAAGAGCACTACTCATATGATCTCATTTCACCGGTCGATGAAAGTGGACTTCATTTAAAGATGAAATACATGGAGAAAACAATCTTTTTTTCTTCTTTTTTTTTTTTGTCAATCTGTAGTTCGATTTAAAATCACGTTAGAAACTTTTCTTAAAACAGTGAGCATTTCTTCGCCAAAAAATTGTCCGGATAGCGGTCTTTCTGTGATTAATTAGTGCTCATGTACGACCCTCATAGACCTTATGCTTTCACATTAAACCGGCAGATGGCGCCACTTACTCGAGACTGTCGCAAAAGCTTTGTAAACAGCGCTTGTCACGTTCAAATCCAATCTTCAGCCTCCACCAATAAATATTTTCGAGCAAATTTAATGGAAAAAAAATTTGATATTTTTATTTCATAAACCATTTTATTTAAACGCCCTAAAACTTCATATAAACGGTTTGCGTTAAAAACAATTTCCAACCCTGCGACAATTATACTCGTTTTTGGTCTTCAAGTCAGATGTAGACTGACGAATCGGTGACGTCACACCACGAGGCACCGACGCTGTTGCTTAAACAATTTTTATAATCACGCCATGTTGTCGCTTATAGCATTAAAAAAAAAAAAAACTGTCCAAGAGCTTTTGGAAGTACAAATAAATAAATACGTTTTAAAACTAAGTATGATTGATTCAATCATAATAAAAAGAATAATGCGTCTTTTTTAGAAATCCGGCGATATAACATCTGTAGGCAACCTCAATACTGTACTCCTGACTTAAGCGGCTTTGTTGCAAACGTCGACGATCCGAGTCAGTGAACAGCTAAACACGCATGTAGAAATCAGCAGACAGCGTCTCTGAGAAACCGGCACCAGCCCTCTCCCGACACGCGCTGGGAGCCGATCCTTAATCTTTCGTCAAGGTAATAACTGCGCAATGAATCTATAATGCCACCCGTCGACGAACTTACCTAACAGCTCGCCCGTTTATTATGTACAGACACGGAGATCCTCTTCGCAGCTAAGTGCCAGGGTATTCTATGCTCCGGAAATCCGTAAGGCAGCAAGGTGCGCCTGGCCTTCAGCTGTCCGTTGTTGTATTCCCTGCATTTCAGAATAGACGCCTCTCGAAGTCGCGCCCATCGATACTACAGCAATCGTAATAAAATATGAAAACAAATAGAAAGCGATGAAGTGGTCTTTTGCCGTAAGTGATCTAAAGTGCGAATGACTACAGGAGAGAGTTAAGAAAAAGGAAGTTGTGTATAGTCGAAGTGTTTGCTATACACCGGTGTATTATGTACTGACAGCGCGTTATATACAACGATAACTTTATAGAGGTCTAATACACTGGTCAGAGGTTATATGCGAAAAGTGTGGACTGTGCCTTCGAACTCGTCTAATTACAATGCATTTTTTAGTGATTTATGCCAAAAGAGTCCCCTATAAACAATTCCTCTTACATGAGAGGAAGCCATCTAGTTATTCAACAGAATAGGTTGTTATAAACAGTTGTCTGTAACGTGAATTCTGACATAATGGAATAATTAACACGAAAACCAAAATAGGCATTTTTGAGACTAACAGGAAATTAGTGTAGTTCATACGAGGAAATACTTTTATTTTCAATCGGCCAGGAAACTAATCAACACGAATCTCGTCGATTCTGCTACTCGGACGTTATCCAGAGCGAAGCGAGATGATTCTGAACGAAAAGCAAGCATCGAGTCAGTTTTCTTTGCGTGCATCTTCGAGTTCAGAAGTGTAAGGATTCTAAGTGAGAATTGTAATTTAAAAAGTAGAAGGATCTCGAGACCGGCCCGGCCACCGACCGGTATTATCACTTTCATATGTAGTGGGCTGGCTGGCCGCCCCGAGCCTCGTGATGTAGAGTCTGCGCCGTCACGTGGCCTGTGTTCTCCCAGGTTCCCAGGTTGACCAGTGTCGTCTGGAAAGGCGTCCCTTCCTTCAATCTGTTCGCTATCGTTTGGTGGTTTTCAGTGCTAAAGAGTGACCCAGATTAAAGGTTTAATACTGTGAAAACACACACACACACACCTGGTTAACAACTTTCTAGAATAGATTAAATCGTAATGAAAATACTTCTTTTTAATTTGTCTCTGACCCTACGTATACAGGTGAGTCTTTTCTGTTGCTGCAGTAATCACCTTTGTGCGCGCGCCGCTCAACCGTGGCGTGGCTCAGGTAAACAAAATAAAGCAAAAGAGACAGGAGAAAGTATACGTCTTTTACGCTTGGCCATAATACTTAACCCCTATCTCAAATAATCTTCAAACTGCCACCAGGGGTTTTTTTAATCGTCGTTGTCAGCGGAAGCTGAAAGTACTTTCAGTAGAAGCTATGCACGGTGCTGCCAACCCAGATCCGTCTTAAATTCTATTGCTGTCATTTTTCATTAAACTACATTTTAATTTTATTTCTTCCCCCTTCTGTCATTTCTTTTTTAAATACTTGACCCTTTTTTATCCAAGTTTCGGCTGTGACATTCAATTCCAATTAAATTTTTTAAAAGGGGCGAACAAACAAAAGACCTATTAAGAAACTCTCGGTTCGTATGCTCTAGAATGACATTGCTTAGTTTCAGTGAGCTGTTTTCTTCAAAGATTCTTTTCTTGAATTGAGTTCCCTTCGTCTGTACTCTGTCATAGATATCCCAGTCAGTGTTCGTTAGTTTTTTTTTTCTAGAAAACCAAACTTGACAAAGCAATCCAACATAAAAACATAAAACGTCTCTCTCTCTCCGCTCCTCTCTCTCTCTCTCTCCTCTCTCTCCTCTCTCTCGCTCTCTCATCTCTCTCTCTCTCACCCCTCCATTCCATCTTCTGTAATGACGTCATCTCTCTCTCTCTCTCCTCCTCCATCCATCTCTCCTGTACTGACGTCATCCTCTCTCTCTCTCCCTCCTCCACCATCTCTCTGTCTGACGTCAATTCTCTCTCTCCCTCCATCCATCCATCTCTATACTGACGTCGTGCTCTCTCTCTCTCTCTCCCTCCACCACTCTCGGTACTGACGTCATCTCTCTCTATCCTCCCTCCATCCATCTTCTGTACTGACGTCATCTCTCCTCTCTCCCTCCATCCATCTCTCTGTACTGACGTCAGCTCTCTCTCTCTCTCTCTCCCTCCATCCTTCCTCTGGTCTGACGTCATCCTCTCGTCTCCCTCTCTCTCCATCCATCCATCTCTCTGTACTGACGGCATCTCTTGCTCGCTCTCTCTCTCCTCCCTCCATCCAATCTCTCTAACTGACGTCATCTCTCTCTCTCCCTCCATCCATCTCTCTCGCTGTACTGACGTCATCTCTCTCTCCTCCCTCCTCCAGCTCTCTGTACTGACGTCATCTCTCTCTCTCCGCCATCCATCTCTCTGTACTGAACGTCATCTCTTTCTCTCTCCCGCCATCCATCTCTCTATACTGGACGTCATCTCTCTCTCTCTCCCTCATCCATCTCTCTGTACTGACGTCATCTCTCTCTCGCCCTCCATCCATCTCTCTGTACTGACGTCATTCTCTCTCCTCTCTCCCTCCATCCATCTCTCTGTACTGACGTCATCTCTCTCTCCCTCCATCCATCTCTCTGTACTGACGTCATCTCTCTCTCTCCTCTCCGCCTCTCCCTCCATCCATCTCTCTGTACTGACGTCTCTCTCTCTCCTCTCTCTCCTTCCCTCCATCCAATCTCTCTGTACTGACGTCATCTCTCTCTCTCCCTCCATCCATCTCTCTGTAACTGACGTCATCTCTATCTCTCTCCCTCCATCCATCTCTCTGTACTGACGTCATCTCTCTCTCTCCTCCATCCATCTCTCTGTACTGACGTCATCTCTCTCTCTCCCTCCATCCATCTCTCTGTACTGACGTCATCTCTCTCTCTCTCTCTCTCTCCTCCTCAATCCATCTCTCTGTACTGACGTCATCTCTCTCTCCCTCCATCCATCTCTCTGTACTGACGTCATCATCTCTCTCTCCCCTACCATCCATCTCTCTGTCTGACGTCACTCTCTCTCTCTCCTCCCCCCCATCCATCTCTCTGTACTGACGTCATCTCTCCTCTCTCCTCCATCCATCTCTCTGTACTGACGTCATCTCTCTCTCTCCCTCATCCATCCTCTCTGTACTGACGTCATCTCTTTCTCCTCCCTCCATCCATCTCTCTATACTGACGTCATCTCTCTCTCTCTCTCCCTCCATCCATCTCTCTGGTCTGACGTCATCTCTCTCTCTCTCTCTCCCTCCCTCCATCCATCTCTCTGTACTGACGTCATCTCTCTCTCTCCCTCCTCATCATCCTCTCTCTATACTGACGTCATCTCTCTCTCCTCTCTCCTCTCTCTCCATCCATCTCTATAACTGACGTCATCCTCTCTCTCCCTCCATCCATCTCTCTGTACTGACGTCATCTCTCTCTCTCCCTCCATCCATCTCTCTGTACTGACGTCATCTCTCTCTCTCCCTCCATCCATCTCTCTGTACTGACGTCATCTCTCTCTCTCTCTCCCTCCATCCATCTCTCTGTACTGACGTCATCTCTCTCTCCCTCCCTCCATCCATCTCTCTGTACTGACGTCATCTCTCTCTCTCCCTCCATCCATCTCTCTGTACTGACGTCATCTCTCTCTCTCCCTCCATCCATCTCTCTGTACTGACGTCTCTCTTTCTCTCTCTCTCTCTCCATCCTCCATCTCTCTATAACTGACGTCATCTCTCTCTCTCTCCCTCCATCCCATCTCTCTGGTCTGACGTCATCTCTCTCTCTCCCCTCCATCCATCTCTCTGTACTGACGTCATCTCTTTCTCTCCCTCCATCCATCTCTATGTACTGACGTCATCTCTCTCTCTCTCTCTCTCTCTCCTCATCCATCTCTCTGTACTGACGTCATCTCTTTTCTCTCTCTCTCTCTCTCTCATATATATATATGAACCAAAACAAAAACAAAAAAAAAACAAAACTATTGATTATATTTCTGAAATTCACTGCTAAGTTTTATTTCTCTATTCGCGCACCCGTAAACAATACGATTTCTTTTGTAATACTAAAAGAATATATACCAATCTGTAGCATCTACAACAAGCAATAACATTTTTACAAATCTATTTTTAATAAAACTGTAAGGTAAATATATGCATGAAACCTCGTAGCCTTTGCTACATTTATTAAATTGGTATCTAAGAGTAATGCATACTAATGCATTTTATGGGTGCATTTAAAATAGAATTAAAAGCAGAGTATATTGTGTAAATTGCATATACTTTTCAAAATTGAAATCTCATACTAAACAAATTAATGGTTAAGCAGCCACATTCTAGGACAGGGGTTGACAACCTTTCAATGGGGTGTGTGTGCCAGATTGCATGTTCCTACTATTCAAAGGTTAAGCATGCTGATGAAGTTCAAACTGCAATGACTACATCTTGAAAGCACATAACAGATGCAAGTAAATGCACATCAAGTTTAAAGCAACTGAAACATTATGCTTTTATTCTAATAGTAATGCTACATAATATACTATATTATACACACCACTTCAAAAGTCTGTCACTGACATTGGAAAGTCCAAGTATGTAGTTAGTGGGAACCTTGCCCCTGCCTGTCCTGAGCCCGACTTCCAGTGTCGGGTGTGTACCTGGATACTTCCAGCTGCACACAGACTTCGGTTTTCAGTCTACTGCATGAAGGGCAAACAAAATTTTGTATGTGAAAATATGTGCTCACAAAGGTATGTTGTGGCCCTAAGGCTGATCGCATACTGGAAACAACTTTTTGCCAGTTTAATTTCTCGGAAAGTGAAGCCCAGCAGGTCAAAATAGAGGGCCCAAAATTTGTAAACTTTGATGGCCACAAGTCAGAATTTTTAACCTATGAGCTGCATTTCAAATTGTTCAGGGGTCATCTGCTGAAACAAAGACATGTCCAGGTAATTCTCGTCAGACTTAAGGATGAATGAAAACATTGATCCAGGATGTTTGAAATCTTGAAACCTCTCAGAAAACTCAGATTCAAGCTTTCACAAGAACAAGCCAATCTCATTGACTCAACAGTGCAACATGGTGATAACTCTTTGAGATGAGGTAAGTGGTGAGTTTACCATGTGAATATCCATGAGGGGGAAAATCTCTAGCTGTGAAACAAATGGCTTCAAGCTTTCTGCAAAACTGCTTGTTTTGGGCGCTGTAGACAAAGGTTGAGTTACTCAAGCTATGTGATCCAGTTCAGGTTAGTTTTGTCCTTTTTATGGAATAAAAACTCCTTGACGATATCGAGGCATACAAAGCGATCCAACGCTTTTTCCATAGCAACGCCAGCGGAAAGCACTGTAAAGAGAAATGCAATACCATTCTTTCACAGAAGAGTTGCACTTTCTCTGAATTAAAGCTGAGCTACAAACTAAAAATAAAATTTACAACCTTGGGCACAGTTGCCACCACAGGTTTAAGTTGGGAATTTGAAATTTTCGCTCACAGGTTTCACTTAGTAAACAGTGCAGTTAAATTTTACAATTGAATGGCAGATATACTGTTCCAGGAGCTCTGCAGAACGGCAGAGAAAGCCCACCATCGATGTTTACGCAATATATCTGTTTTATGTAATGTCCTCCGTGTTCAAATGTTTAATAAAAGCTTTCATCACGTCTTCCGGTTTTTTTGTTCCATGTAACAATTTAAAGTAACAACAAGTTCTTTTTTTCATTCTGTTTGATTCTGAAGCACAGCATCTCGCATTAACAGCAAGACAAGGAATATCCTTAGTGTCGGTCCCTTCATCCAGTGCCACGCTGAACACTTTAGCTGGTTTCTGATATCTGCTGCTCTTTCACTCACACGCGGCTCAAACGGGGAATCTGCGACTTTCGGTGACAGAGGATCATGGGATTGTGACCCGTCTGGCTGCCCGACATAGGTTGACGTGACTGCGTAACGCCTGGCTGGTCAGCCCGCCTAGCGCGCTGCCGTCTGCTCGATCGTTCAGTGCCCACTGAGGTTTTCGTCTTCGAAATCGGTGGGTCCCTTCTACCACGGAGCGCCACAATTTGCCGACCCCTGCCGACTGCGCTGAGGATTGAGCGACCCGGAGCGCTGTTTGCCGCATACCATTTACCCCTGACAGCCGACCGTCTCTGATGAAAGCAGAAACCATTCAGCCTGCAAAAAAGAGGAAGAAAAGGCAACAGAGCCGCCAAAGTAAATACCACGAAAACCATAACGAACGATGGAGGGGGGGGGGCGGTGATTGTCTCCCTTGTATCGATCGACGCTGTAAAAGCTTTTATCGCTCTGACATATTTACATCATCAAAAAAAGAACAAAGAAAGAAACCATTTTATTCTTTTGTTTGGCTGCATATTTTGTTTAAATTTTGTATCATCCTGTTTTAGTAGATATGACATATACGACTCCTGCCTCCACATCACAGAGGCCGCCATCAAATGCAAATGAAATAAACGCATATGTCAAAGAAAAATGCATTCCATGGAGTGGCTAATGATGAGGTTGATGTATGCACAAAGTTCTGGGTATTATTATTATTATTATTATTATTATTATTATTATTACATAAATATGCAAAAGTGAAACTAGAAGAACACCAGACCCTGACGGAATGGGACTGTGATTCGGTACCACGTTTTAAAACAACGCACAAACGGAAGTGACGTCACAGCCCCATCTTTACGCATACTTTAAAACATTTAACGCTTAATTTGGAGATTTAATTAAGCAACAGAATATAACCCTTAACAACGCTTTTTTGTTTGTTCGTTTCTTCAGGGAGTTTGGGATCATTTAACCTCCATTTCGGTATCAGGGCCGACGCCTTTGTATCCCGAGTCCGACATCGTTCGCGCCTAGACGCACGCGACACGCGAACAGACGATCAGATTCGCGAGAGGGCTGAGCAGGGTGTAGCGCCGCCTCAGCTCCATTAACGTTTGCCCTGAACGCATTTACCGACGAGAAAGGCAGGGGTGGAAGAAACCCGACCGGCCGGATAACTAACGACATCTTTCACGCCACAAATGATAGGCATCTCCCGAATACACACGACACCGGTTAACAACAACCGCCGTCCGCACCAGATTTCCGTGGGAAAAACTAGGATATTTTCAAAGATTAAGGCGCCGATCGCCGAAGAAATTATCAAGTGGAATGGAAAATAAAAAAAACAAACTTTTAAACAAATCGGTCGCCGCTCCTGCCCGTCTTTCATTGGTAGATTTAGGCTGGGTTAGGGGACAGTCCGTTTAATGGCGGAGCGGCCTACCGGGGAGGATGTTTGCGTGTCCGCATTAGACCCGGGGTTAATGGGATGGATGTAATTTGGATGACGTACACAAACATACACGCACATATATAGCTTTCTGTCGCAAGTCCAGCCATACCTGCCTGGCAAGCGGAGCAAAAGGCATCACGAATACTTCCCGTACCTTCCTTTCAGAAGGAAAATTGTCCGCCCGGCCGGACGCGGCCGTGTACAACTGGCTACAAAAGATCCCTGTCTGCTAACAGATTTCCAGCTCTCTCTCCTCTCCTTTCACTTTCTTCCCGCAAATACCGAAGAATTCCAAAGCTTTGCTAGCGTAAAGCAGTGAACTGAAAATGACTGATGGTCTGTAGGTCTATCAGGCGTTGATTTATACTAAAAGGGCGGAGAATTATGGGAGAGAGATTTTGTTTCCTTTTTAAAACTTGGAGCATAAACACAATCGCTGCTTCTTTCACACCCGATAAAACCGAATCATATTCATGGAGACAAACGGAATCTAACAAGTGCAAGCTTTTTAACGGTGCTGTTTTTAAAGTATTTCTTAATTCAGCCGTAAAATAGCTTTTTTTCCACCCCCCCCATGACATGTTTTCAGGGATTGTGGTTTTCTGTTTGCTCATAACTCGCTAACGTTTTACTGAATTCTTGTCCTTTTCCTTTCTTCTGTGTCATCAATCTGTTGTCTCCATCACTACACCTGGTTTTTCAAGTAAGGTAAAACAATCGCAAACAGAGAACTTCGTCATGCAAACATTATTTTAAGTAGTATTTTAATGATCGTATGAAAAAATTTTAAGTTTTTTTTTTAAAAATCATATTTTAAAACTTTATAACTAATAAAAATTAAAAGAAAATAATTTCCCAGTTACGTGTAACATGGTGCTGTCGTCACCGATGGAAAGTCAAAGGTCTGGAGGGGATACACTTGTTTTAAATTTTATTTGTACTATTGCTATTATCTTAATTTATTAATTCAGTTTTTATCAAGTTAACTGTTTGTGTCTCAATAACAGCTGACATATAATCCCCTTTCAATTAATTCCATTAATCTATACTTCTGATAATATCGGCAACTTCTTCCCCGTTATAGTTTCCCAGAATCCAAAGACCGACTGAGAGCACCGTGTTAACCCTGTGCCAGCCACACACCAGTCTCGAGATAAAAGTCCTGGTGCTTTGAGGCGCAGCTGACAGACGCGGATATAACCGAAGCTCGCAGAAAGTTCACTTTCTAGATTATATAACGAAAGTTAAATTATCAAACAAAAAAAAAAAAAGAAAAAAAAGTCAGTAAAAGCACCCAACGATTTATTAAATTGCGCAGGAACCGACAAGGGGGCACGCGGGAAGGCTGCTCGGGTCACGGAGAAAACGCTCACACATCACGCTGCGAGCCGCCACCCCTTTTAACTCTTTCTGGATGGTCGGTATTCGCTCCACGGGGTGTCACTAACCCCGGAAAGTAAACAAACGAACTGGCCGCTTATGCACCAAGAAAACCTTCAGATATTACGTGAAGAACACTGCCCAAGATATATGAGACATTTCGAGCGGACCACATGAAAACCAAGCCCGGTAAGCAGCGCCAACCTTGTTTACCAGACTTGTTCCTTCTGTGTCACATAAATTTTAGTCTAGAAATCACCGTGACAGTCGCGACACACAAGGATTTACAAAGAATCACAAATTGGCCTGAAATTAAACACAGTTAAACAAGCAGACAGACAGAGCTTCTGCTCTTAAAGATCAACTTTACTATGGGTGAATTAAGTTGTCTCATCTTAAAATAAAATAAACAGACAAACCGTTTTTCCTTAAATATAAATTTCATCTTTGTTTAGTGATCTTGTCTCGTCTTAAAATGAAACAAGGAAACAAACAAAATGCTTCTTCTTAAATATACACTTCACCTCGTATGAATAAAGACGACTTATCTAATACATATTTTCAAATGCTTGTTTGTTATTCTTTCAAGGCCGAACCGTAGCACCTGGAGGCCACATATTTTTGGTGTAGGTATTTCAGAATCTGGGCAAAGTCTTAAGCTACCACCAAAGGCTGCTTTTCAAAAGCCTTATAGAATTCACTTCATTCATTCAAAATAGATGACCTAGCAGCCTCAAATTATAATGAAGGTTCCTCAGGATCAAAGGCAGGATCCAAGGGTACCAGAGCCTGGCCTCATTCTCTTTGAATTCAAGAGAATCCAGTTCCCTATAAAACTCAGCTTTGCGACAACCATCAATAAAGCGCAGGGCCAATCCTTGAAAGTTGTTGGCCCCAGTTTGGATGGTCCCTGCTTTTCCCATGGCCAGCTGTGTTGGATGCTCAAGAGTCGGCCAAAACAAAAACCCGTTTTGATTTTCGCCCCAAGGAAAAGCTAAATAACATGGTCTATAAAGAGGCTCTTCTGGAACTAAGTTAAATTTAGATGTACAGCTCGTAGAATGTTAAGAAATGTATCATTGGCATCGATTTAATGATTGTGCATATAAACAAATAAATTTCTGTTTTTTAAACTGAAATAAAACCTTTTCAATAAAATCCATTTTCTCCCGTGCAGCGCCGGGTGCACAGTTGGTAAGTAAGTAAATACAGCAAAAAATCAAACTGTTTCTTCTTAAAAGTAAATTTTACTTGGTGGGGATTAAACCGACTTATTTTAAAGTAAAGAAGACAAGAAATAAATAACCTTTCTGTTCCTAAAGATAAACCTACCTTCGGGTGAATGAATTTGACTTACATTAAAGTCAGTCAGTCACGCAAGCGTCTCGTCAAATCTGTACAGTAGATGCGTCATTTAAAAATCCACACGAGATCACTATGTGGACCGGTACAGGTAAATTCAGTGTGACTGTATACCATATCATTGTTGTTGTTGTTTTTTATCTCTTCACGTGATAACAATGTAAAACTTTACACAAGAGAATTCTTTGAATTTCTACAACATACACAATTCTGAATATAAAAACAGCTTTTAGAATCTCTTCAGTAGACAATTTTGCAAATGTTTATACTTGAGAAAATCCGTGAATCTCCACAGCAGACAAATTTTCCAATATGTAAAATAGATAATTCTCTTCTACATTAGACGAAACTGTGAATCTGTACTCTAGACATTTCCTGGAAACTTTCCTATACAGCTGTGAATCTCCGAGCTAAAAATCTCTGCAAACCTCTACAACAGACAACAGTACGAGTCTGCTTAAAAGACATCTCAATCAGACCTTACAATACAGCTGTGAATCTGTCAATTAAACAATTCTTCATATCTCTCCTACCATACATCACACTGTGATTCTGTAAGTAGATGTCTTCTAGATGCTTTAATATACAGCTGTGAATCTGTCAATTAAACAATTCTTCATATCTCTCCTACCATACATCACACTGTGATTCTGTAAGTAGATGTCTTCTAGATGCTTTAATATACAGCTGTGAATCTGTCAATTAAACAATTCTTCATATCTCTCCTACCATACATCACACTGTGATTCTGTAAGTAGATGTCTCCTAGATGCTTTAATATACAGCTGTGAATCTGTCAATTAAACAATTCTTCATATCTCTACCTTACATCACACTGTGATTCTGTAAGTAGATGTCTTCTAGATGCTTTAATATACAGCCGTGAATCTGTCAATTAAACAATTCTTCATATCTCTATCTTACATCACACTGTGATTCTGTAAGTAGATGTCTTCTAGATGCTTTAATATACAGCCGTGAATCTGTCAATTAAACAATTCTTCATATCTCTCCTACCATACATCACACTGTGATTCTGTAAGTAGATGTCTTCTAGATGCTTTAATATACAGCCGTGAATCTGTCAATTAAACAATTCTTCATATCTCTCCTACCATACATCACACTGTGATTCTGTAAGTAGATGTCTTCTAGATGCTTTAATATACAGCCGTGAATCTGTCAATTAAACAATTCTTCATATCTCTACCTTACATCACACTGTGATTCTGTAAGTAGATGTCTTCTAGATGCTTTATATACAGCTGTGAATCTGTCAATTAAACAATTCTTCTCATATCTCTCCTACCATACATCACACTGTGATTCTGTAAGTAGATGTCTCCTAGATGCTTTAATATACAGCTGTGAATCTGTCAATTAAACAATTCTTCATATCTCTACCTTACATCACACTGTGATTCTGTAAGTAGATGTCTTCTAGATGCTTTAATATACAGCTGTGAATCTGTCAATTAAACAATTCTTCATATCTCTCCTACCATACATCACACTGTGATTCTGTAAGTAGATGTCTTCTAGATGCTTTAATATACAGCCGTGAATCTGTCAATTAAACAATTCTTCATATCTCTCCTACCATACATCACACTGTGATTCTGTAAGTAGATGTCTCCTAGATGCTTTAATATACATCTGTGAATCTGTCAATTAAACAATTCTTCATATCTCTCCTACCATACATCACACTGTGATTCTGTAAGTAGATGTCTTCTAGATGCTTTAATATACAGCTGTGAATCTGTCAATTAAACAATTCTTCATATCTCTACCTTACATCACACTGTGATTCTGTAAGTAGATGTCTCCTAGATGCTTTAATATACAGCTGTGAATCTGTCAATTAAACAATTCTTCATATCTCTACCTTACATCACACTGTGATTCTGTAAGTAGATGTCTCCTAGATGCTTTAATATACACAGCCGTGAATCTGTCAATTAAACAATTCTTCATATCTCTACCTTACATCACACTGTGATTCTGTAAGTAGATGTCTCCTAGATGCTTTAATATACAGCTGCGAATCTTTAAACTAAAAAAAAAAAGATTTGCGAATCTCTACACTAGACAACACAGTGAATCTGTACTCTACTCTTTTCCTTTAAACTTTCCGTTACAGCTCAGAATCTCTAAACTAGACAACTCTGCGAATATGTAGTCTAAACACTTCCTTGATAAACTTCTATACATACAGTTATGATTCTCTGAACTAATCAACTCAGCGATACTCTATACTAGACATTTCCCTGAATGTTCACACCAGACATGTTTTTGAATTGCTACATTAAACAATTCCTTGAAACTGTACATCAAACGACTGTGTAAATCTCCACACAAGATCTGTCTATGAATCTGTACGTCAAACATTTGTTTAAAACTCTATATTGGAAAATATTTTTAATCCTGTACGCTAGACATTTCTGTGAAATTTCGCACAAGTTAGCATTTTGAATCCGTACATCAGATATTTCTTTGCAACTGTATATTAGACAGTACTGTGGATCTGCACATTTTATATTTCTTTGAAAGTCTAGCATAGATAATGTTAATCTCTTCTACAGAGATCTCATTGAATACCTGCACTGAAACTCTCTGAACCACTATGCTAGGCAACTTGATCGTCAGCAGCCCGCTCGAGTGCCGCCAATATGATGGAATTGAATGCAGATCCTACACGAATATGGGCCGACCATGACCAGGCCGTGATTCATAAAGCATTCTATCTTATATAGTACTCTTTGCAAGATTCTACAGTGCTTTAGCTGAAAACCACTTTTCTGATTTTTATTAATCTTTCCTGTTTATCACTTTAGGGGTTTTTTCCCGTTTAAATTAAATACGTAAATTAAATTTAAAAATAAAAATTATATTTTATTATTTCCCTTCTGACAGTATCTTGAGGCAGCTCTTTCATTAATGAGATGAAGACACCACGGATGGTACCTATATACTCTAAAAAACGGTTTGGTTTAATTTAGTTTAGTTTTGTTTAATTGGTACAAGGAGGCGGGAAAATTTGCTGTGGTGGGGGGGGGGCAAGGGAAGAGAACTAGACATCAATACAGTTCTTAAATTGATTAATGCTATTACTGTTAATTAAACTTGCAGATAATTTATTCGACATTTTAGCAAATGTATTACTAAAACACTATTTTTTAAATATCTGATCTTGCTAAAATCTTAGCTGATTTATAACTGTGTAGGACGACCCCTAGTAGATTTGCTTCTGTCCATACTCTCAGAACCCCTAATTATTTGAGTGGGTAGCAGTCCTCTGATGACTTACTGTCCAAGCGATCAGGGCCTCAATGAAGCCCTCACACAGTGAAAGCTCTTTCATCGCACTCTTATGTATGTATGAAACGCGGCCTATCTACTACTACTCGTCCGACTTTGGGAATAGATCGAGATTTGATTCCTCCACAAAGTAGTCTATGTGTCCTTCCAGATAATCCATCAAGAACAAAAAGGAAGGTCTATTTTATTTATTTTTTTTTAAATTTTATTTATGTTTTTTTTTAAATTGGAAAAAAAAAAAATCTTGTTACCGGAAGCTGGAGTTAAATTCCAATCACAAACGCTTTGTTTTAGCAGTACGGGCTCGGTAATGATAACAATCTCCAGGCTTCAGGGTTCCCGTAGCCGCCTTATCTCGAGCGAGGTCTCTGGGATTCGTTGTCCGGGTACTTGAAAAGGAAACCGCCGGTTGAGCGCCGTGGCAGTTTTCTCTCACACGCACACACGGCGCAGTATTCCCAGAACCCGGACGAGCGCGTTCCATTTTCGCCCTCTCGCCGAGCACTCTCGCGAACCCGAGAACAGGAAGCGCTATCACTTGAAGCAGTTTCTGTGTTTGTTTTACCTAACTCTGCCTAAGAAAGTCAACTAACCGATTTTATTCTAACCGCAGCTTCAGGCAAGCTTTGTTTTAATTACGCCGCATTTCATCGATTATACCCCCCCCCCCTTCCTCCTCCCGCCTCCTCCTCCCTCCCGGACAAACGAGGCCCAGTGTCCGAGTTAATGCTGCTCCGTTGTAAAAAGCTGAAGTGTTTAACGTCGGGCGAGTTCGAATCTCAGCTCGGTTTGACGTACCATCAAGCTATGAATTTTTCTTCACCAGCTGCCCTCGTTGGATTTTCCTGGCCGCTCCACTATCCTCCCACATCTGTAAATAAATAATTCCAGTAAGGCTTCTCAGTAGATGCGTTGGAAATTCAGCGGGTAACTCGCTTGGTCTTACACCGCCCTTCTCTTAGCTCACTACCGTGTGACGTCGTCATCTCAAGACAGGGTTTAATAATAAGAAGATTGTGATTGTCTAATCATCACTGACGGAAACGTTCATCAACGGATTTTAATAAGAATATCTCTCTCTTTTTTTGCGTATTTCACATAAATAATTTTGTGTAAAAGGTTTAAAAACAGAAAATATCTAATAATTTCTAGAATAACCATCTTTATTCGGACGATTAAATCAATACGGTTTTCTTTCCTAGAAGTATCGAAAAGAAAAGCAAAGAAGTAAATTTTTCATCGGCGAGTCCACTGAATCTGTTCTCTATTTAGATGAAAAATAGCAGCGTTTTTGTTGATAAAAAAGACCTTTTGCATACTCTCGCTTTCTCCTACACAACTACATAAAAGGAAAGTAAGGAATTATCTATAGTATAAAATATTCTGGCCGACGCAAATTTTTTTTTTATTGTTACAAATAACACTTAGTTATTTATATTCACTTTCATTTCTCTGGCGTTAGTCTTAGAAAACGTTTATTCTATGAACGGGAAAATAAGTTTCATTGTTGTACATTTAGATTGAAGACTCTGTCTAATATTAAAGCAGACATACTGAAAATTACTAACGGGTCAAAATTACTGGCCAAGCCTGTATTCTATTCCTTTTCTATTGGTAACAGAATAAAATTTAGAATTTAATTTAGACTTAAAATACAGAAAATTCAATTAAAGACGTAATTTAATGGCGTTTTAATAAAAAAATTTAATTAATATAAATAAATGTCCTGGCCATAATTATTTGGCAGCCTGTTGTCATTACAGTTGTTAGTTTGTTGGAGAAAAACTGCAGACCTAGATTACCAACAGAGTGGAATCCTTTATGTTAGTCAGTCAGTGTTTGGTCGAGTCGCCCTTCGCAGCAGGAAGACTACCTCTACCTCTACCCTGTTTGGCACTGAGTCGATGAGATTCTGTATCATGGTCAGGGCCTATCCGGGTGAGAGCTTCCTGTAAGTCCATCATGCTGGCGGATGTGGATGAGTTTTCCGTTAACTGATGATGCAGATGCTCCCTTAGGTTCTTGATCAGATTCATGTTAGGGATTTTGGGGGTTACCCGGAGAAGAAGTAGAATGCCTTGATTCCTCTTCCAGACTGGGCACGTGGGAGGTGTAGCATGTAGCGCCATCCTCCTGAAGAACATGAGCATCAAATCTCATCATGCCTCATTGGTGCAAGATCTGGGATGTGTAAAATGACAATGTACCAGGCAGAATTAAGACCTCTGACAAACACCAATTCCGTCTTTCAGTAATGCCTGATTGCAGCCAGCACCGTGACACTCTTGCTTCCATACTTGACTGTGAGCTGAAAACATTGGGGTGGAAGGTCTTCGTTAGATCTTCTCCAAACCCAGGTGTGATTGATCTTCAGGTGTTAATTACTGAAACCTGAACTTATAGGAAAAGAGTAACACCACCAATATTCCAGTCTTGTCAAGCATGCGTATCATTCTTATTGGACAGAAGAGCTTTCCTACAGACTCTACACACTGCCCAGTCTCTGCAGCCAACTCAGTGGAGACGATTTAGGACCGTAATTTGACTAATTTCTGTTGTATGGTGTAGCCGGCGAAAAAAATCTTGATAGTGAATACAGTGGACTTGGCGAGTTACAATACAGTCGTGTCGTGGTGTCGCTGTCAGGGGCCTTCCAGGTGGCTTCTCCACTACAGTGAACTTCACAGTCCTATTGTTGTTAACTCAGGACACACGGTTCTACAACAGGACCTCGGTTAAAGGGAGAAATATCGCGGCTTGGCCTGCTGGTGATAGTGTACGCTGCTCACCGATACGTCCGATACAGTATACATAATCACACCTGAAATACGTCACTCACTTCGATCAGATACTTCCATTTATAGGGGTAATCAAATTAATATGGCGGGACCACACACACAACCTTAAGTGAATATTTAAAAAAAAATTAGAATTAAAAATTCCTAATTCGCATGAAATTTTTAGCCTTACCAGAATGAAAACTTTACCCAGTTTAATTCCATGTACTTTGTTAAAACTGTTTTAGTGTGTAGCACCATAACGAGCTACCCCCAGGACCAAACTTTATCAGTCAGCCAACCTCACCAGACAGAGTCTCTGCAGGAGCCGAATGGCGATTTATTCTCTCCTCATTTAGTTATGCATTTCTTTACTTTTAATTTTCTGGCGATCGTAACTATTTTAAACCAGTGTCTTAATATATACGTATAATTGAAAAGTGTTTCATGCGCAATATTATTTATTCATTAATTGTATTTATTCATTTTCACGCCTGCACATCCTCTCAGTCTGTCTTGTGTCACGTATACTGTCCAAAGTAAATGAAGAACGACAAACTGGAATTGTGTTTTTCTCGCATCTGTTAAGCGTATCACGCGTTAAAATTTAAAAAAAGAATTAACTGTTTTATCCTTTAATTAGTTCATCTAAATTATTGCCTGTTTTGTTCGGTGGCATAACAGAACGGAATCTGCAGGCATGTGTGGTGTTACGTACGACAAGCTAATAGGACCTCGTATAGATTCTATTTCCCCCCAGAACCAGCAACTCCGTGTGGGATGATGGAAGCATGACAGAAACAATCTAAACATACTAACATCCTGTGAGTTAGAAAATCTGATTTCAGATTCTTAATATTATTTGGATTGCATCTTCAGAAATATTATGTATTTTCACTACACATATCAACTGTTCTTAAAAGAAAATTTATTAGCTGTTAATTGTTTTAGTAAAAAATCTAGGAATGAACAGTGATAAAGTAAAAAACGCAAATAATTAAACTGAAGGCATTATGTAAAAGATACATGATACTACCAGGCATTTGTTTATGTACTTATATATATTAGTAATTGATAATGGTGAAATAATAAAATAGATTTAATGATATTAGTTTAGAAATAAAAGGGAGATCAATGTTTATATTAAGAAAAACTTATCTTAGTTGTCTCCCTTTATTAATTTATTTTAGAGAATTACCGTAATTTTTTCTAAAAACTAATCATTTGTAAAATTTGTAAATTTCATATCTTTAAATTTTATAAATAATTGTTGATAATATATATATATATAAAGATATGTATTATGTATATGTATGTATATATATATATACTGTATACATATCTTTCCCGTTAACGTTGCTTGTGGGCCATTGTTTGGTATCTTCAATGGACGCTAGTTTTGTGTGAATGAAATGAAATGAACTTTTGATTTTAAAAAGAGAGAAGAAAATTCTTTTTTACCTGTTGTAAGTTTGTTAACCGAGACTAAATTAATGTTGCAATTTTGGTGTTTATATATAATATCGATTTGTTTCGAAGTTAAAGAGAATACAGTGAGATACAGATTTTTTCTTCCATAGTTACTAGTATGGGTACGGTATAATAATAATAATAATAATAATGTATTTGTTAATGTTTTAAAACATATTACTAGCTGGGATGTATGTTGGCCCGGCAACACTTTTACTACCAAGTTACCTGTTTGGGTGTACCAAAATCGATAATAGAATTGCTACACTACATACCATTTAACTAGCTCATTTCCCCACTTCAGTCTTTTTTTGTGAACGAATAACCAAATGTAAGAACTATTTAAAGTGAATTTAAAGTTTGAAGATTACAGAATGGTGTTTACTTTTAGCTTATCTTTCCTTCCTTTCTTTTTCCAGACTAATTTATGTGCATTGTAGAAGCTGAGCTATGAACAAGAAGGTAGGTTCATACAAGTCTTAGAAAATAAAAGAAAAACATGAAAAGAAAAGCAAATGTCAATACTATAAGATCTTCCTTAGAATTAGGTATTCCTGTATTTTATAAATTATGAATAACCTCTTCACTTTAAAAAGAGAACTTCCATTCATTCCAATTTGCTGAGTAACAAAAAAAAGCAATTTACTTTTTTCATAGTATTTGACTCAACATTTACACTCAGTTTCAGATAAAAGGACATTGAAGCTTGATCCATTGTCTTACATAATTACATTTTGATTTTCAGTAACAGTGATGAAAACAACTGCAAACTGTCATTTGTATCTGAGAAGATAAAGAAAAATGACTTTACAAATACACAATATAGCTAAGTAGATTCTCTGCAGTTAGAAAGACACCATACATCACACTTACAGCATCAACATTAAAACCTTTATTAAGGCTTCATTTGCATAATTTGCTTTTGTGTTTTTTTCATGTTCTTATATATATGCCATTCTCAGCAAACCCTGTCCTGACTCAAGATCTAAAGATATCTTATAGCAGGGAGGTAGACAGGGAATGCGTGGAGTGTCAGTCCTGGTAATGAATCAAGTTAGCTAGGCACAGTTCTTTTGAGCTGGAAAGGTGCAAGTCAGTGAAGAGATATGCACAGGACCTTTGTCATATGTATCAGAAAACCCTATTAGAACTCTTAATTTTTATATGTAGGAGGAAACCCATGTGGCCAGCTGGTGGAAGAGACCATGCCAGGGTGGTATGCCAAACTGAGTCATTCGTGACCAGGATTCAAACTTGGGGTCTTAATCATGGCAGTCCTGTGTAGCTTACCACTGGATCACTACCACCCATATATGTCATTAAACAACAACATATACATGTATGTGATGGCATCCTGATGAAAATATAAATGTCTAACGCTTACCATGCAAATTGTGGAGTCTGACTGAAAGGTCTTGACAACATTAAGATTTACAGGGGATTTTTTAAAATGATATTTTACTATATTATGGACTTAACTACTTTGGAATCTAATTGGTTGCTTTTTATTTCTGCACAACCCCCCCCAAAAGTTGTAGGCAACAGATTAATGGTCGTAGTTGGATACATACCAATGTTTTTTTATATTTTTTATTTACATCTTTATTGATTTTACTCTACTTTAATCTTGCATATTTTTAAATAGAAATTTCTGTCTGCAGCACTGATATAAAAAAGACAAAAATATACTATACTTTTTATAATAGTTTCTATGTACAGTGCATGTTTACATCAAAAAATTTTATCATAAAGATACTAAGGCATTAGCAGTAAAATCCAGTTAAAATATTCTATGAACACTAAAATCAGAATGAATTCTAACCCTTTGTATAACACCTGCAGACCCCATTCCCCTTCAGCTCTGTAGTACTTAGCACAGGTTGAGCCTAAGGGCTATGACACATAGTACCTTCTCATTAATATAACCCTTTGTAACAACAACTTATCATTCCAACCTCAGGTGTTTTGCATTGTGACTGTGTTGACTAAATATACAGCCACATCAACACAACTACTAACTTGTACTTCTAAGCTAGAGTGCAAATGCTGGTGTGATATATGGAAGGTTAAGTAGGTAAATTATTCCAGTATTTTAAATACACAATTGACCAATTTTTAAGTTTTATAGTTTATATTGCCTAGATTGACTCTACATTTAATTTCTTTCAGGAAATCATCATCTTTCTCCTAGAAAATGATTATTTAAAATTAAGAATATTTCTTGATGAAAATGTTGACCAGAGAGTAGCAACCCTGAAATTCCTGGATAGCTTGTTGGATTCAGAAAATGCAAATACTGTCCTCAAGTGAGAATCTTCTTATTTTTAAAGTATTGTTATGTTGGGAAATATTGTTTTCAGAAAAAACTATTACTGTTTGGTAATTATAATTTGAATGATGATTATCAATAATTAATTAAATAAAACTAATCTGACTGAAAAGATGTTAAATTGTCAACTAACCAATACTATCAGATTACAGTACATTTCTAAAAAGATATTTTACTCTGGTGATTCTTACACTATTATTATTTTTATATTTCAAAATACATATAATTTAAAACTTAATGACTGAATAAACTAAAAATTACATAGAATAAAAAATTGGATTAAAATTTTGTATATATTTATTTTTAACATTTTTTTTGTTTTTGCTTTTCAGGAATATTTTTGAAGGACAAAGCATACCGATTCTGAACAAAAAACAGCTAAAGAACTGGTTGGTTAAATTCATTAAAAAGTACAACTTACAGCACAGCAGTACGTTGAAAATTTGATTTCATTTTCTGTAGGAAAAAAAAGTTTTATTTTTAGCTACAGAATGAATGCAATAAACAGCAGGAATTATCACAGCCAAGTGGGTGTCAATCAGTGGCAAACAGAGTTACCTATGTTATCAACAATACAAAACTTTTAAGTTACCTGCAAATTAAGAAAATAGTTTGATTTTTTTCCACTTTTAACAGACTTCTTGACTTTCATAATGACTTTGGTAACCGAACTCAAACATATGCAGTGTACTTCAGGTCTGTTTACATTTTTTCCAGATGTGATGTTTGATACCATACAATTACTTATAACTATGACTCTAATGTTTATAACTTTCGACAACTCTCTTGAAGATACAAATTATTATGCATATTATATGTCCATGAGTTAAAAGACAGACACATGAAATTTATACTTAACTCAAGACAACATTGTCTTTGCTAACTATTGGATCATGATGTTACACAGCTCTGTTTTAATTGACTTACACTGGTTCTTGTAATTGGGGCAGAGAGATTATGTAATGTAAGTCCTCTAGTGATGCAAATCAGTGGAAATTTTTAGTATAAGGCTGACCAGTAAGAAACATTGTATGGATTTTTATGATTGTTGTTAATGGAAATTTTTCATCTAGATTATATGATATAAATTGAACTCTCACTGGAAACAACTTTTTAAAAATTGTTATTTTAGTCATTAGGAAATTTTTTACTTTAGTATATATTTTAAGGTGGAAACATTCTCAAAAAATTTTTTTCCAAAATATACCAGGAAAGTGAAAACAACTATTGTCAAATGAAAGTACTATAGTTAATCAAGAAAAATCATCAACAATATTACATTTAGTTACCGTGGTAACCATTCAAAATGGCAGACAAGTAAAAAAGTGGATTTCACTAGGGCAAATATTTCTCAGTGTTGGCTCATCTTATTTAAATGAAACTTTCTGTGTTTGCTTATTAAAGGTACACCTGTGAGATAAGCTAATAACAGTTTCTCTCAGACTGATGTAAAAAGCTTGAGATTCATGCAAAAGATTACTTCCATTTTTAACTTTTTACTGATTGTCATTAAGACTCTTGTCTATTTTCAACCATATTTGAGGATAGCTTTTACCTAATATCACAGCTCTGTGCATATCAAGCATATCCTGAAAATTTCATATGGCATCATATATATGCCAAATTGCAACTGTTTGAAGCCAGTATACTTTGTCAGTGTTAGGGTTAGATATCACATGGTGTAAGGAAAGGCCGGTTTTTAAAATAAATAACATATATTTCCAAAAAAAAAATATTTCCATAAACGAATTCTAGGATGGTTGAAGCATCAAAATAAAGCAATTGCTTGTAATTTTGTCTTTTCATAAATATTTTTCATTGCTTTTCATCTTCACAATACTTTGAGTTTCCATACCTAGGAGACATTAAAAATAAATAAATACAAGATAATGTTGATCTTATGATATTTTAAATAACTTTGCACCCATTTTAAACCACATGGTTTTGTCTCGCTTGATTATTGATTAAGTGTGGTATGCAGCTCAGAGCCTGCACAACTCAAAGAGATTTTGAAATTTAATATTATTAATGTATTATTTTCATAAATATTCTGTTGGAAATTTTAAGTATAACTGAGGTTAATTTTAAAAGGAGACTGGTGTTTGTGTGGAAAAGAAGGAAAACAATTTTTTGTGCATTCTCTTGCATTTTTCCACTTGCAGTTAGATTAGGGAACTTCCTCAAAAGAATCTCATTCTATTTTAAATTAAATTAAATTAGATTTGATTTATCAAGTTAATTTGTCTAGTTTCTTTTGGAAACTCTATAACCCTGAGCACGCAACTTATACCGGATGTTGCTGAGGTAGATTCCCAGCCGAAATGTACTTACTTTAGGCTGGCATTGTTTGAAATGAGCATCATTATGCAACAGTTTGTTTTGTTTTTAAAGAGTGTTCTTGAATTTTTATGATGGCAAGCATCATTTCTATCTTATCCATTCATTTCAATACTTTTCATTATTTTCAGATTTTTGCAAGAACTTGTATTTGTCTCAAAAAATGGGATTTATTGTTTACTATTGCCACAAGTATTATAAGAAGGTATGCACTTTCTTTTACATATTATTGGTTTTGTTCTGGACTATTCCTTGATGCAGTGGGAGGACTTATGTGTTCTCATGAAGCTATGCCAGCAGGTGTTTAAATTCTGGTAGGGCCACCCATGTCAGACAGGTGCAAGGATGGGAATGAGATGAAAAGCAGTCCACTTGTATTTTTTCTGGTCCTTCAAGTTTGAAGTTGATAGGTGTGTTCCCAGCTTTAGGGAAATAGAAAAACTATGGGTAGTAGTTCAGTAATAGAGAGTTCTTTTACCCCAATGGTAAAGAGTCTGACAACTTACATTCAAACAACCACTGCTTTATTGTGATGCACACCACCATTATATTAATGAGGTGAGCCTAACTCTACAGAATAGAAAAAGCTCAGGTGATCATGGAAGTTCTCCAGTAAATGTAGCAGTGTTGTTGCACTCAACAAGTCACTAGTCTCAATTTGAAGAGAAACACAAACTTTGTGGCATTGAATAGGCACACTATTCAAGAGTCTGCCATGAAATGCAGTTTCTGATTATTCAATATTATTCTCAAGACTGTGCCTCTACTCTTGTAGTTGTTGGTTGGTCTTCTGAATCAGCAAGGTTTTTTATAAGTTGTCATAAAAGTTACTGTAGTTAAAGCACAATGCTTTTTAACCACCCACCAAGACTGTTAAGTTGTTGACAATGTCCTCAGCATGAGAATTCATTTATTCTCATTTTGTGCTAATTCACTTGTCAAAACAGCCCATTATTGCATGATCCACCAGTGAATATATACACTTTATTCAGGAGTTCAAAGAACTTAAATGCTTCAAGGCAACAGGTAGCACTGAGTCCCTACCAAATTCAGCTAATGTAGTGCACAAGGAATATAGGCAGCAATTTTATTGACTCACTGATTTTCTTTTTTTATGGCACTGTAACATCTTCACATGTTAAAGGGGTTGTCAGACAGTTGTTCACAACAGTTATCAGTATTGATCTACAGTGATTTTATTGTTTCCAGCGCATGCTCACATATACTTTCTCCAGTATGACTACTGATGGGAATAAATTTTTAAAAAATGCTCAACAGATTCACCGTTTGGGTTCACAAAGTAAATTGTAAATGTTAGAGACACATCAGATGATAAGTTGACAGAAATAAAGAAATACTTTGTTGTTTGTATTTGCTTGCAGACAACAGACAAAAAATTTTTGCGCATGAGCAGGATCAGTTCATCACATAGTAGGAGGCAACTAACTTGGATTTCCATGGCCCATCTTCCTAAATCTAGAATGATTTTATGCAAGGAAAACATCAAAGTTTGTAATAATATCAAGTATCCCAAGATAATTCATGTTGTGTTGGGGTTCAGTTGTGTCATCTCCTTTAAAAGCCAAACCACACACTGAGAAATTCTATAACTTCCACGAGTAGCTGAAGTACTCCATGCCAATACTTTCTTTCAGTTTCATTTTGTCACTGAAGTTCATTAATCACATAGTCCTCCACTGCAGTTCATTTCAACCAGATAACAGTTTTTTTCTTGGTGCTCATCACTGTGTTCATGTTCTTTAATTGCATGATTAACATGCCCCAAGTCATTAAAACCAGTTATGTAAGGTAAACTCTTTCTTGAGAACAGAGTGCATGTAATGCAAAATATCTTTGTTTTTGACAACAAATAAAGCAGCCACCCTCTGTCTCATCACTTCTCCACTGCAAAAGTGTGCAAAAAAGCATTCCTTTCATATGAAATCTTTGTTTATGATTCTCTCTCTTATCATATATTCTCAGAGTCAAGCTAAAATCTAGATTATAGTTTTGATGCTGCGTTGGAGCATGTTTAAACCAATAATTGTGATGTTCTTCATTTCTAATATACATTCTCAGATCAGTATAATGGTGAAGGATTCAATGATCTTTGTTAATGCCCTGGTTTAATTGTCATTATTTACTGAATTGTTTGTAGCAGGAGCAACCAGATAAACTGCTAGATCAAAAAAGAACACTAGTATTTGTGTTGTTTCAGAATTTGCAGTTGCAAGAAAATCTCCACTTGGTTGAATATCCATGACACTGCTGCTGCAGGTTTCAATGAAATCAACTAGAAGCTGGTTGTGCAGATGTGCCTGCATCTGATCTTATCTCAGAGTTGTTTGCCAGTTTTGAAATTTTTGCAATTAATTTATCTTGACAAATTCCTTTTTTTTCATAACTTACACTTTGCAATATAACTTGTTGATGACATTCTTCAATCATGAAAAACTTTTCTGCAAGAGAAAAACAGAATTGCTGTAGAATTTTAAAATGACACCACATGACATACATCCCACAAAGAGACAAAGCCTATTCAACCCACATTCAGTGCTTATATACACTTGTTCATTGGATGTGTGGTCATCTTTAATTGTCTTTTCTCCCTATAATGACGCAAAACACCCTTTATCTACTGTGATGTCAATGTGGTATTGGAACAGCTGTTGGGATCAATGACACATTCCAAAGATGGCTTCCATGGTTGGTGTTCTCCAACTACTTAATGTGGTAGTTAATATTCCAATACACTTAGAATGACTTTTGGGGAAACAAAATCACATGAAAAGTAAAAAATGTATAGAACAAACACTTGGCACATATACCAATCAAGATAGATAAGCAGTCTCTCTTTGGACATGAAATCAACCAGAAGTCACCTGTATGCCTATAGTTCTGTTAATTAGTCTAAAGTGGTATGTTCTTCAAGAAAAGTGATTATTTTTTTAACAATCTCAATTAAAATTCCTAATGGCTAACATTATACATAGAAGAGATAATTTAATACAATTATTCATCTGTGCAGGCACTAATTTTGCACTTTGCTCACAGTTGACATTGCACTACCTTGGGGATGCTATGGTCCTAAGGTCAAATGCTTTTTGAAGAAAAGCAGAGCCTGTGCTCCAGTGGTGTCATTGTTAATCTGGCTCTGGACAATAATAACCACTTGAAATTCAGAGCTGTGATCATAGTTGAGAACTTGACATGGACCTTACATAACTGAGTGAAACCGTTGTTCAGTGAGTTGCAGCTTAGTGAGATGGTTGTTGCTCCTGTATCGACAAGCAAGAGGATGAAAATAGAACTTTGAGTGTTTGTTTTACCATTTACTCCACTTTAGCACCTAAACTAAAATCATTGTCAAAGGGAAAGTGACTGCTTAATGATGTTCTACCTTGTAAGATAAACACATGCAACTTTGATCAGTGCACACGTACATACCATTACATCTTCATATGAAAATAAATTTGAATTCTATTATGCTGTAGAAGACGTTATAGAAACTGTGTCAAGCAACGATAAGCTGATTCTTTTGGGTGACTTTAATACATGTGGAATGTGATGCATTTGTTGGGAAGAAAGTAATTGGTCTCTGTGAATTTGGAAAAGATAACTTGAATAGCATTCTATAGCCATGGCCAAAAGTAGTGCATCATTCTAGAATTTTCTAACTTTGCTTGATAAATTTAATTAAACCTGATGAATTTGCCTAATAATATTATGTTAATGTATTGAAGAGCATATCACTTTGTAATTTTTTCTACATACATATGGAAAATTGACCAAAATTGAAAAATGTTAACAATTTTAAATCTAGCATGCAAATACAGTATTTCAGAAAAGGCTGTATAACTTGTTATAAGTGTGACCCTATTAGAAGTATTTAAAAGCAGACATTTAGAAGTGGTCATGGGCATAGTGTTAAGCTATATGAGCCTGATTTCAAGATAGATTTTGTTAAATTTCTTGGATGATGCAAAACGTTTACTTCTCATCATGTGCAGAGAAAATTGGTTACTTATCACAAATACTGTTTTTCAACAAGTTTACAAATACAAAACAACCTGGATGCACCAAAGTTTTAAGCACGACACCTCAAAGACTATATAATCATGAGGGTAACTGATTGTTGGCCTGACCACCACTAAGTTAGAAGTGCCATGAAGATTCACATTAAACCAAAAGTGCAGCTGAAAGATCCCAGTGTTTGTATAAAGGTTTTGAAATCTAGAAAGAGAGCCCAGTGTGTGGTCAAATTAAAAACACTAAGTGATTGCAGACATCTTCGGTTTTCTCAAGAGAAAATGGAAATGATACAGAGTTAGCACCACTCCTTGAGAAATTGTACACACTACTATTATAATGGATTGATGATAAGCAGTCAACTGATAAAAAGACCACACAGGAAGAAGCTCACATACTGCTCAGACAAATTAAACATAAGTGGTGGGCTGCAGATGTGTGCAAACTTAAGGAAACAACACACCACCACCAAACAGTTCCATGTCACTTGTGTAGTGTTGATGGTGAAACCTTATTGAGAGAATATGAGTTGATTCTGTTGCTGGGCTGAATATTTCAATAACATACTCAACTGACCATCTATCATGTTATGAGTTTCCCACTTTCCAACCACCAACCCTTGATATAATGCAGAAAGCTGTCAATCAGTTGTGCCAAGGAAAAGCACACATGAGCTAGATGGAATTCCAGCAGAGATACACAAAGTTATTAGATACAGTCTTCTATGGCAACTTGTGAACTTTACACTGTTGTTTGCCCATATTAAGCTATACCACAATAACTAAAAGATGCATCTGTCATACATTTATACCAAAAAAAAAAGGGTGATGAAGCTGTTGGTGACAATTATCATGGTATATCACTGTTATCTGTTGCACAAAAGGTACTTGCTTACATCATCCTTAGTCAAATTACTTTAATTATTGAAGAGCAGTTTCTGCCAGAAAGTCAATACAGCTTCCAGTTTAAGTGTGGTGTACAATAGATTTGATTTTCACTGCATGCTGGATACAGGAGAAATACTAGGAGCAAAATTGCAACTTCATGGTATTTGCCAATCTGACAAAAGCATTTAGCATCATCAGTAGAGGGGATCTAGAAGTTGGTCTTCCTGCCAATATAACCCAAATAAAACATCAGCTCCATGATGGCATGTTGGCTAGAATTCTGGAAAATGGAGAAAATAATGAATTTGTTCAGTCTTGTCCTTGCAATGCTGTAAGTACATACTGATGTATATATCTACAATCTTTACTGATTTGGCACAGAGATGCTGATTTGTGACCTCTTCTTTGCTGATGATTCTGCTCTCCTTTCACACAAAAACATTCAAGAGATTAATAATCATTTCTTTTTGCATGCCTATAAAGAGTTTGGTATTAGCATCAACATAAAAAAGACAGGTCTTATTCCAACCAAAGTCTGGTGCTGCTCCTATCAGATCCATTTTCACCATTGATGGAACACCACTCAATGTCATGCTCAAAATGTTCCTTCCCAGGCAGTACATTAGTGTTTTGGCTGACTCTAGCATTGCCTCTGCTCCAATTGTGGGCTGGACCTCAAAACAAAGATTGCCTTTTACCAGGCTGTCAGTCCTATGCTATTTTTGTGTAGTTTGTAGGCAAAGACACTATTGCAGACATACCAAATGTTTTGAGTGATTCCATCTTTGATGCCTTCACTCATTTGCCAGAATCAGATGGCAATATAAACTACCAAATTAAGAACTCCTCAAGAGGTATGGCATCCATGGCAGTGAAGCATTACTTATTCAAGGCTACTTATGGTGGGCTAGGCTTGTTGTAAAGATGTCCAAATGACAGATACCAAAATCTGCATTCTGTGGCCAGTTTTTCTGAGGCTATCAGCCACATGGTGCAGCACAAACAGTACAAGAATGCACTAAAAGGTTTAAAGCCTACTGGATTGACCCTCAGTCATGGGAGACCGTAGCCAAAAAGAGATCAGTTGCCATAAAGGATTAATGTACACATAGGAAACAGCTGAGCGCTCCCCACCCACCTGGCTTCATCTGTGGAACCTATGGCAGAATTTGCAGAACTTGCTGCATTGGCTTTCACGTGCACTTAAGGATGCAGAACTAATGCCATACATTGAACCAATGGGACAGACCATCACCAGTATGGCCAGGATTAGTTCTTTAGAAATGTCTTAGTTTTAAAGTGTGTTGTATTGATTTTTTGTTGTTTTTAAAATATTTTAATTATTCAGTTTCATTTTTATCCATTTTTTCAGCAAATAAAATATGACAATTGGTGTGAACTTATACATGTAAGTTAGTTTTGTTTTCATTTTATTAAAATATTTTTCTTTATTTCATTTAATTAATTATGCTATATTCAATTTGATTTTGTAAATATAAAATATTGAGAAATGTAAGATAAATAAAATTCATCATTTCTGTTGCTTAGGAAATATAAAACAGATTTAATTACTTGATATAAAGTTATTATAGCAGCAGATTTATGTTATTCATGGTGTATAGAATTCCATAGCTTTATGCTTTGTTCATATTGTTATTTGAAATGTATGGTTTAGAAAAACAAGTCTGAAAGCCATATACTGTGATATATTAGGGACATTCAAAAGGAACTTGGCTGGATACTATTAAGTGATGCTACTTCAGCCAGAATTTATTTGAACATCCCTAGTACTTGCATACAGTTATCAGTTTGCTTAAGAGTTGTATAAAATATTTCAGTCTGTCTTGTTTTAAAATTTCATTTAAGCTATGACACAATTTGAAACTCAAATTTTGCTTGCTTTAGATTGCTGCTGACAAGTGCAAACTTACTCAGATGAGAGTTGTCAAATTTTTAGTCAATGAGAAGCATTTGAAAGATGCAGCTAAATTTGCTGAATATTTTAGACTTGAAGATTGTGACATCCCACCGGAGATCTCCAGTGGAATGAGGCAGAGCATGTAAGTAGTTAAATTTCTATGGTTTATTGTACTTAGACTTAAGTCAAAGTTGGGGGGGTCTCTAGTTCCTTTACATTGCTAGGCAGCATCTACAGCAAGATCAATTGCTCCATACATGCGCATCCGAAACTTCAAACTACTGTCTATTAAAAGTGATTATGATTTGACTTTGTTGAAATGGTTTTTTTTTTTTTTTTTTTTTTAGTTATCTTGGCTACTAAAAATAATGGTATTATTGAAGTATTTTGAAATATTAAGTAAAACTGATTTTAACCCCTCTAGCACCAAAATCACTGGCTCTTACAATCTGCTAAAGCTGTTTTTCTCTTCTTTTTTTTCCTTTTCAGTTAATCCAGTTATTCAGGCAATTTAAACCTGCCAGCTTATTTCTACATACATTCTAATTACCTAAAGTACCCACTTTGGCAAAAATTACTTAAGAAAGAATTATTTAAATATTCTTTATTGAATAGAAATTGTTTACCATACTATTTTGATGTTATGTTTTTGGTAGTTTTTTTTTTTAAAAAACTTAATAAAGTATGTGAACCAAGACTGAAGCAACAATGCGTGAATGTAATATGTGAAGAAGTGTAGGTAAGATGTTACCTGCCACTTTATAAACTGCTACATATCTAATACAGCTGGACTTGGAATGCTTATTTCCATCTGAAATGCTTAACAATATTTCAATATGATATTTACCAAAATCTATTAAGAGATCAAACTGTGACACTATGAAGATTTCTTATAAGAGTTAGTTTTCTGAGTGTTGCCAACTGAATTGTTCATGTGTATAATATTCTAATGAGCTTAAATAACACATTATTAGCCCCCACAGGATAATAACAAGTTTTTACTACTACTGTTTTTAAAATATTTTTATCTGCTTTGCTTTTGTTTACCGGGTAGTTTAAACCAAAATCTGCCCACTTTGTGCTTTTGCTTGTTTGTTTGAGAGAGAGAAAAGCCAAAATTAACTACATTACAGAGAAATGCTAGTTTAACTGTAACTGTGAGGCCAATATACATAATTTCTGACAACTATTTAAATATGCCAGTTTTGCAGGTAAATATTATTTTTTTAAATTACTGTTCCATTGTAAGAAGATGAAAGCTAATATAACAGGCACTATATCTTTAAACCTTTCATAATTTTCTTTATTTTTTTGCTTTATCTGACAGATTAAAGAAGACATCTGAGCTAGACAATCCTTCAAGTGATAGTGAGAACACTTGTGATACGACAGACACTTGTGATAAGTACTATACATTTCCTTGTCCAAAGCCATGGATTATATTGGTTGATTGCAAAAATGCTTTCCAAAATTGTATAAAATGTTTATCACAGGTAAATTTTTGCATAACTCTGCACAGCTACACTCTTTTTTTTTTTAATCTACTTTTAGCTTTTAATTGTTTTTTTAATGTTTGGATTTTTTTGGAAAATTAATTGTTCATCAGAAAGAACTTTTAGCTGTCGAGTTTATTTATTAAGTTATCTCGTTATTTTTTTCTTATGAATCCTATTAACAAACTGAAACAATTTATAATAATGTATGTTTTTTTTTTATATATATATATATTTTTTTTAAATTTTAGCCAGGCACATTGGTTGGTGTAGACTCTGAATGGAAGATTGTTTTCACATATGATGGCTCATTTGACCAGTAAGTTAAGGTGTTATGGACCACCAATATAACAGGCTTTCAAATTTGATAAGCTAAAAAAACCACAAACAAAGAACTTGCAAAGATTTTATCTAAACCATTTTTTTTTAAATTTGCAGAGGATGATTTCCCTTCATTTTATTTGAGTTTTTTGAATAGGTGTTCATTTGTTATAATCAAGTTTTATGCATGTATTTAATCACCTTGAAACACAATTCTCTTTGCTAATTCCTGTCATTTCAAGATGTATTAAATTTTTGTAAGAACATTTGGTGAACACTGTATAGACTTGTAGTGACAAACCTATCTTTTATGAACACAACAGTTTATAAAAGTAAATACAGTATACACTAGGGACATTCAAATGGAACCTTTGGGCCAGATACCATTATGGCAGTGATCATTTGAACAGTGCCCCCTGTTAGTTAAAATCGTAATTAGATTACTGTACAAATTTAGTGGCTGAAACAGATTGTAGCTGAGTAAAGTTTCATTTTCTTTTCTCTTTTCCACTGATGATTGTAGCATTTCACTGCTTCAGTTGGCAACATCAGATGCTACTTATTTGATTGATGTCATTGTGCTGCAGAAAATTCTAAATAAAGAAGACTGGAAAAGTCTGTTCTGCAATGTTTTTGATAATAAAGAAGTGACTAAAGTTGGTAAGAATAATTTTTGTGACATTTTGTGGAGTCCTTAAGAAAACAACAACATTTTTTGAATGTTTCCTATACATTTAACCATTGCTTAAGTTTATAATTTAAAACAGATGACATCAGGTGAACATTAGAAATATGAAGAGAACTTCTGGAATCTGCTTTAATGGAACTCTAATTTCATACTGCTATCATTAAAATGGCAGTGTGGCTGTGGGTGCAGATCTCTCTCTTCTGACTTAACATTAATGGTAATGCAAGTCTAAACAGATGAACATTTAGGAAGCTTAAATACTGTAAGCAAGTTCATATAGATAAGGCCTGTGATTGATTGATTTATTATTTTTTTAAAGGTTATGATTTGAAAAATGACTTCAGAATGATCAAATACACTTTCCCATATATTGATTGTGAATTGGAAAAAGAAAAAAATATAGTGGATATTAAAACTGTCTTAAATGAGGTAAGTACTGAGTGAGGGGTGTTATTTTAGCCATGCCATCACCCTGCTTGGCTAGACTTTAGTAAACTTGGGTGTCTTTAACAAAATATGAGACCCATAGGTTCTTGGCTTTCAGGGTAGGCTTGATGCTCTCTTTATTATATTAGTTTATAATATTTCAGAAAGAAAATTTTAAATGAAATTTACTTGCAGCTTCATGAAAAAAAGAAACCTTTCCAGACAGATGCAAAGTTAAATAGTGGTTCTTGGAAAAAAGATGTGAAAGGCCTTAGTAAGGTAACCCTGGACTACCTTGGGAAACCACTTGACAAATCAGAACAAGTGTCAAACTGGGGTATGAGGCCCCTTAGAGAATCTCAGATTAATTATGCAGGTATAATTTTTGAAATATTTTTTTTACTAGTATTCATTTGCATTTTTTAAATGGGTCTAAAAGATAATAAAACACAGGGTGTAAATTTTCTTATAACTGATACGTGTTGTTTACTGTTTTATTCATTATTTATGTACCAAGTTTGGTATCAGACTATAAAAATATTCCTCTCTCTTATTGATGTTAGTAATTTATCATTAAATTACCTAATGCTCTGCTGGAATTTAATCTATAATACTTTTGCTGCTTGACATAATTGTTAGGACTTGAGATAAGATTATCAGTCTTGAAAATGTTAATACAATTACTTGCTTTAGCTTTATTTAAATTTGAATGCATATGAAAATACAATCCTCCTATTTGTTTGATTATTTTGTGTTAACTGCTAATTTATTACATTTATATTTTGTGTAACTTCTTTTATTAGCTATGGATGCCTATGTTCTAATAGAATTATACAAAAGGATCATGTGTGAAGTTAGAGAGGGTACTGCATCAGAAAAAACAGACATGCATTCTTCAGACCTTAAGCTACTGTTGCCAGAGACTACAAAAACTGGCACAGATACTGATACCAGTGTTGTGGTAAGTGACTCTGCTGATACTACCGACATCTTACTTTTCTTATTAGAATGTTTGTTTGGTGGTGATGTTTTCTAATGTTCGAAAATTGGTGGCAATATGAAATACTGAAAGATCTTTTTTTGTTGTTGTTGTGGATTTTAGTTTTCTTGGGGAATAACCATATTTAAAATGTCAAATTATTAAGGGAAGTCATTTGAAATATTCTGGTAACAAGATATTTCCAGAATCTTATTTGTGAATGTAATATTTGCTTAACACTGCTAGCAAGCAGACTTGTATTGCTATGGTTTTGCTTCCCCGATAATCAGATGTAATGTTGCTGGCAGCTCTATTAACCATTGATGAAAACATTAATCTTTGTGTGGGGACTTGAAGCAGATGGATATTTGATGACTGCAAAAGTTAAAATTAGTTTTTATTATGGAAAACTAGCTTATGTCAGACCTTGGTGGTGGTGGTGGCTTTAGGTGACTTGTGTTTTGGAACATGACACGGAAATCAGTAGTCTCTAGTCACAGCAGGCCTGCAGGTAGGTGGTCGCTTCGCCAGATCAGATTTCATTTAGCTAGTGAGTTTTTGCTTTCAATTTTAAAACCCTGAAAACTTCCATCTTTGACTGCTATGAGAATGTTTTCTGTAGAATACAAATATTTGCAGATCTCCTCAGGTCTCTGAAAATGGTGTTAACTAAAGAAATGTTGGTGAATAAAAAATTCAAGTGTGTATTTTATGAAGATGAAAGTTTGCTTCCTGTGTTTTTGCTATAACCATTGAACCTTGAGATAGCAGTTTGTTATGTGAAAGCAATAAAAAGATAGTGCATCACTGGTAAATATTGCTCTTGTTTCTTGTTTCTAGGTAGGCGATGGGGAGTCTTCCTACCCTGACACAGACATTACCAAGTGTGAATATGGGGCTGCCACTTCTGCATCAAACCTGAAAATTGTTGTTGACACAATGTTGCAGGGCTTGGGGTGGTTATTACGCAGTGTTGGAATTGATACACACGTTTTGAAAAGTAGTGACAATCATAAAGAAGCAGTACATGTACGTTGTAAATGGATTTTACATAATTTTTATTGTTTGCTTCAAAGTTTTAACTTATCTTGCAAAGGTGTATACTACTTGTCTTTTTCCACATATGAAGAAACCAGTAATATTTTCAAAATTTTTCATTTTATGCAAAATGGTTATTCTTATACCAGGTTAGAAGTATCTTTACACTAGTGTATCTTGGTGGTGTGGTGATTATTGTACGATTTGCTTAATGCATTGGACCCAAAGGTGTGCCAGTACAGATTGAGTCTGTGTGGATGACTTTTTGCTGTTTGTATCAAACGTTGGACTAGGTCCTATAGGTTTTTATGCTGTGAAGGTCAACACTGCCCTTTGTTTCACTCTTATTTGCATTCTACTTCTCTGTTCTTATATTTTCTGGGGCGTGAACACATCACTTTTACTTGTCATGTGTTGCCATTCTTAAAACTATATGTAATTCATAAAATAGTTTTCTTGCTGTTTGGGATCATAAATTGAGAGTATATCACTTTATCAAATCATTTATTTGTCCACAATTTGCAAGATAATGGTCTATGTGGGACAACTTATGTTTGTGCAGGTTTTAGTAGGACCCTCATATTAGCCTGGTCATGGTTTTCACTATTGGTGTCATCGATGGTTATGTGAAAAAATACCTGCCAGCTAGACTTTTTTTGGTCGCCAATGGAGGCCTAGTCTTGCCAACAGGCAAATGATTCTGAATGATGTCTTGGCATTGTCCTATTTTGATATCACCAAAAGCTTCACACTTTCATCAAGACAGTGCACATAGGTATCCTCATGCTGTCAGATCATATCACCAATATCTCCAGCAACAAGCCATTCCTTTGCTCTCGCCTCCTGAGTATGCGAGTTGAGATTGAATGACTATTGCAACATCACACACCAATGCAGATCCTGAGTGACACAAGTTAACACAGGTCTTCATCCAAAACCTTATAAGGTGAAAGTGACATTGGAAGGCATGTTTTATGGCTGTTGCAGTATTGACTTTTGTGCAGTACCCTATGTACCTTTTAGATGCTCCAAATTAAAATGTTCTGAAATGACATTTCTATTGCTAAACGACTGACATGTTTATAAGACATTTTTTTTCATGACAAATTTATTTTTCAAAAGTCAGAGGTCATCTTATAACTGATATGTAAAGTGAAAGTCATCTGAAATCTGGAGTTTATCAGTAAAGGAAAAATCAGTGCCACAATAGTTATTGTTCTTTTTAGAAGACTGTGTTGAGTTTACATGCTATGTACCTGTCACATTAATTAAGTATTATCAATCAATTGGTATTTTCTTTTTTAAATTGTAATTATTGATGTCATTAGATGTGGGAGAGAAACCCATGCGGTCGGCTGGTGAAGATAAGCAAGAAAAAACTGTGCCAGGCAGATATGCCAAATTGAGCTGGTCTTGACTGGAATCTGAACTGAGGCCCTCAACCTTGGCACTCCAGTAGCCTAAACATCAGACTACTGTACCACCCAACTTAATTATACAGCTACAGATAAAACAAAATGCTTTTTTACATTTGAATCTTAAAGCAAGTAAATAAAAACTTGGATAGAAATCGTGAAACATATTTGATGTTTTATGTTTTATGAGAATTTAATATTTAGCATAGCATGTCCCTAAAGAAAAAGAAACTTGAAAATAAGGTGCATTGTTTTGGAACAACATGTAACCATGATAATGGATTTATCGGTGATATACTGCTTTCAGGAATTAGAGTTAATACACACAGTTCCTCATTTACCTTATTAATAATAGAACATATTACTAACAAGATCATCAAAAAACCTGGACTTATTTAATTGTCACCAAAATTACTTCACAATCACCAATTTTTAAACAATTGCTTTCCTAGAATTAGCTTAATTTAGTGAAGTATGATTCTCCTTAATAATTTAATTGACTAATCTAAAAGCTTCATTTATTATAAAGCACAAAAAAATAATGAGACTGTACACCCTACAAAAAGTAGAAAATAAAGATTTTACTAAGTACTTTGTTGGTGTTTTGCTACAGAACTCACTGCAGTATTTGTAACTGAGTTAGTACTTTATGTCACAAGTAGAATGATGTGTTTTTAGTATCTTGATTTAACTTATCTGCCCGGCACATGATTTTGTTCAATTTAATTTTAAAGAATTTTTAGTGACTTTCTTATTAAATCAAATGTTGTCTGACTTGCATTTGCTTTATTTAACACTAAGAGTTATTTGTTAATTTTTGGACCTTTTAAATTTTATCAAGGCTCAGAATTCATTGTTGTTTTTTTGGAAAAGCACTAACTATTTATTGTAAATTTTCTCAGATATCAAATACTGAAGGAAGGGTGGTTTTAAGTTCAGGCAAGCCATATGAAATGGTAAGTTTAATCTAACAGTGACTTATAGACATTTGTTTTAATTTCAGTTGACAATGGAATACTGCGCCCTGTTTTGATTTTGAATTTCATCAAAAAATCAGCAATTTCAAACAATTAAATTATTTTTTTTAATTTTGAAAATCAATAATGTTCTAATGAAGATAACATTAAATTCTCCAAAATGCAGTGATGACTAATTATTGAGGAGGCTGGAAGAAGGTATGACATTATAACTGATACAAAGCTCATTAAAAAGGCCAATTTTCATTTATTATAATGCTATTTCCTGGATATAGCAATTTTTTAAAAATTCTCTGAAAGCCACCTGGGATGCATTTGTGCCCACACTACCCTTAAGATCTGTATTACTCAGTAGGGGCTGTGACACAGTACCTTTCTCATTAACATAACATTTTGCAATGATAAATCTCCAACACCATGTGTTTTGAATTATGAGCAAGTTGACTAAATATCCAGCTAGTTCAACAAACTAGTGCTTCTAGGCTGGGGCACAAATAAGGTAAAAATTGATGTGGTATATAGATGGTTAATATGGTTTAATTTAAATGATTAACTATAGAAATGAAAGTAAAGTTTGACATCAAATGCATATCTTTGCCTCCCAATACCAGAACACTGAGATGAGCAGTAACTAACCAGATTTCATTTACCTATAGATCAAAGCACTTGTGGGAAAAGACAGATGCATGTGTGTGTCAAGAAATATTAAAGCTAGACAGCAGCTTGATGAGGTTCTGTTACATTTCAATATACAGATCCAACAGGAGGACATTCTGAGTCGGTGTCAGGTAATGATCCATTTACTTTATCACTTATAAAATGAAATGATCAGAGTGGAGATGAATGTATCTTGTACATGCTGTTACTATATGACAGACTGAACTTCATTGATCCCACTGAAAAGTAATCTAGTCATGTGCAAAGGATCACTCAGAATATAGGTTTATTACCACCATGGGCTTAGTAATTATGTAATTTCCCAATGATACGAGCCCATTGGAACATTTGAAGTAAAACCCAAATATTCCAATCTATATAGTTCTTGCATTATTTTGTTTATCTGAAATCAGATACATTTACAATACAAAGTTTTGTTGTTTTCATTCTATAACAGCTCACAAGTGGAATTTTTTTGGAGGTATTCTAGATGTTTTTGTCTTTTCTTCTTTTGAACAGATATGCAATGGAAACCGGTTTCTTTGCATTGATTGCCCTAAAATGAAAAAGCTCTGGTTGCAGAACAGATATCTGCTCTCGGAGAGTTTATTGTCAGAAAAGGCGATAGACAAAGGTTGGTCTGCTGAACCAAATGGGCCACCATTGGCTGATGTATCAGGGGCGGAGTCGACAAAAGACTCGAGTGGTGTGGACATGTTTCGTGTCACTTGTAACAATGTTCCAATCTGTATGGAGGACCTGCACGAGTCAGTTTTGACCAGTGTCAACTTGTTTTACTGCTGTACATCTTGTGGCAAAATTTACTGGGATGGCTCTCACTATGAAAAAGTGTGTAAACAGATGGATAACATTCTCAATACCGTTAACCAACCTGGGAAGACAATATACAAGAAATTAGCAGACACTGCACCATCCACTTCACTTGTTTCACATGAGTAGCAGAACTTTTAAAACTCGGCAGTCTTCCTACTATAGAGTTTCCATTTCTGGTCATATTTTAAAATCTTTAAAATGTAGCATCCTAGCAGTTTTTCCATAATACTGAACATGTCAGAACTATTTCATTATTGTTATTTCACATTGTTTGGAAAACATTCTTTAGTCCATATCACTGCAGGAAATGACAAAAAATTTGTTTCATGTAAATATTTGAATATTTTCACAAGCTAAACTAAATACTGAGCCTTTAAACATGCCATGTGACTAAGCAAAAACTGAAGAGGCTCTTTTGCATGTCTATACCAATAAACCAATTACTGAAAACCAATCAGTTTTAATAATTTTAACACCTTCAGAGAGTCTCATTATTTCTTTAGGTTTGTCTAAGATGTACTATTTATAACCTCATCTTTTTCCTTTCTTTACTTTGTTCTTGCATTAAACTTTTGTCAAATCCTTAAATCATCATAAACAGAGAGAGACTTTACATGGGGGAAAAAATTTGAAGATTTTTACATTAAGAAATAATGTACAAAAAAATAAATATTTTTACCATTATCATCTTTTTCTTTTGAAAAAAAGTGTGAAGGTGTTTTATTGTAAATAGGAATACAGTAGCAATCTTGTTATAAGTAACTCCTAAATATTTATAGTGTGACTGAGTCATTCACAGCCAAGTTCTTGAGAGCTGATCTATCTATTTTGTTTCATTTAAAAATGCATGGACTCTCTTAGAGTGAAATAATATCCACATACAGATAAATTATTTCACCATAGCGAAAAGTCCATCTGCTCATCTCCAGAGCTGATGATGTCCATGGTCATCTCATCACAACAGAAGGTAGTAAAAAAAAAACAACAAATGATTCAACTAGATTTGTTTTGAAGCAATGTGATGCACTAAGGCACTCTGGTTAGGAAATATAGTACAGTAAAAACTCGATTTAACGGACCCCCATACAGTGGACTTTGGAAGCAACAGATGCTGTCTGGTATGGTCAATGGTGCTCAATATATGAGTTGTTATCAGATCGTATGTAAACGTCCAGATTTAATGAACTCCCGGCATTAACGGCCCGCCCTATTAGTCCATTAAATCGAGGTTTTACTGTACATGTACTTTTGTTATACACAGAGTTTATGCCTAGTGTTTTATGTAAACTCATTATCCACTATAAAACTAACTTCTCTTGTTAAGTTTAAAATTGATAGATAGACAAATTGATGTTCATAAATTTCAGTTCTGATATGAAGGCAGAAATAAAACTTCATGGTTCTTTATTGATTGAAAATTTTAAAAATCAGAAGTTTCTTCAAACAAGCTTCACTGCGATGTAAGAGACTTAATTCAGAAAGATTTGATGGTTATACATGGAATGTCTTGAGTATGGAGGTGATGGGTCAATAGACTGGTTACTCCCATGGTCCCCAGGCATTGCCATGTAGCTTAGGGTCTGCATGAAAATCAGGTGGAGGATAACGACAAGGCACAGCTGTAGAGTTATACCATGCCAGGCGGTCCAGCATGGCCTTAACAATGTCTGGCCGAGTTGCGGACATGTTTTCCTTTCATTAGGATCATCTGCAATGTTGAACAGCCAGAGATTCTGAGTTCCTAGATCGCTAAGCTCAGGACTCCCCAGTTGTGGTGGTGGAATCCAGCTGCTGTTACCTGTCAGTGAATTAAGTTAGTGCTATATTTTCCCTGATTTACTGAACAAGTAACATATAAAGGCTGTGAATCATCAAACGTGTAGCTAATTTTAAACAATTTTCATTGCTCATTTGTTTAGAAACCAATATTTTAAACATAGATAGATGATGATGATTGTGGAGAAAACCCTTTTTCAACAACAAGTTTAACTACATAACAGAGAGAACTTTCAACAGAACAATTTTCTCTTGATTCATTATTTTTCAAAACTGATACTAATTTCTATTTTCTGGCCCAAAATATTAATATAATTGCAATTTTTTTTTTCTCAAAGCAGCAATGCTGAGGTTCACAAAAAAATGCACTTTTTGAAAATATAAGTTTTAATTTTAGGAGTCACAAGTTACAATTATGCAGTGCAAATAAGTAAATTTCAGAAAAAAATGGCACATGGGTGTTAAACTGTGACCTCTTTAATTAATGCGTTAATTCAGCTTTCTACTTATTACTTGGTTAAAACTGCCCTCTGTTGGTCACTTGTGGTGTATGCAGGATTATAATGAAAAATGCTGTTCCATATTAAAATCAAGACACTTTGAGATAGATTAACTACATAGCCGTTGCTCAAAATATTTACAACAGCTGATTTTATAATTTTTTAAATTTAAAAAAAACTTCTAAATGTGTGTGATTAATAAAAACAATTTTGTATTCCTACATTGAAATTTTGTCAAGATCACATGCAGTTTATTTGTTATCACTTTAAATCTGGCCTTGATTACACATCTGGGTAAGTGTAGAACTTGAAATATTAATGTTCAATATTTCTTTATCTAGTGCATGTGTGTGCTCTTATCAGTTTTATTCAAACTGGAAACTTTCTGTCTGTGGTGTAGCTAGACCGGTTCCACATTCAGCCATTGTAGCTATTTACAAGTGAGGCGTATCCTACACCTGTAAAGTCTGAGAGACTAAAGTGGTAGCTGGCCACTCAACTTCTTTTTGAAGGCAGGAGAGATGCATATACTCGGGTGCTTGCCACAGAACAAATTTTTCTCTCTCTATCTCCCTATGACCTGGAAAATAAAATCAGTTTTAGTTGACAAAGAAAAGGCAGGCTTCTGTGACCTCCAAACTCGCCAGCTGCTGTTTACATTTAATGACATTCAGTACAGTATCAATTTTTACTCCAGTTAGTGATCTGTTGTCACAAGCTGAGGAGCTCCTGTCCTGAGTGAAGTTTATCTGTTTTTATTAAAGCACATCTAAATGTGCAAAATTAACTCTTTGCCTCGCAGGCAACCATGATCAACCATATTTTTGAGAAGCAATGCCTCTCAGTCACACTGGAGCTCATGCCCGAATTTTTTTTTTCCATATCTTCTGAATATTTATTCGGTGAATGGAGTTGCCGTACTCTGAAGCCCTGCAACTACTACAAGCTAACTGCTGAGCAGAGATGGCCAGGGAGTTCAAAAGATGGTCATTTTTGTTATGAGGGATGAACCCAAAGATTTTCCATTACAGACTGACTCTGTGCAGATGACTTTTGATATCTTGGATCAAAACTTTGACTAGGTCCCACAGGTCTTCATGCTGCAGGCAGGTAAAGTTGTCATGGATGATTGGGTCGTCCAGTCTCAGCAAACAAGGCATTTGGGAGCAGCTTTCAGTTTCCATTTGTGTTTAGTTTCCCTCATACAGAGTACCAAAGTGAAAAATTTTCCTGTGGATGTCAGAGGTAAGCAACAGCTTTTAGAGTTGTTCCACAGATCCATCTGTGGAAGTGGTGCTGAGTTAGGACAACCTTCTCATAAGCCCACCCTCCTCTAGTTAGGCTCAAGGTCTGGGGCTGATGATAAGTGAAAGTACAAGTCAGGTTGTGATACCAAGTGTTTATGGTTTGTTTATTCTATTTATTTTAACTACTTTCTGTAAGGGTTATTTTGCTCCCTAATTCTAAGCTATTTTTGTGGAATCTACCAAGCTTTTGGTGGATTCTAAGTTGACCATTTAGGTTGGCTATCCTGTTATTTGTATTGTGATACTTGGTTGGTGTTCACATCCAAAGATAGATAAAAGTATTTAATATGAGGATTGTGGTATAGCTGATTTAATCTCCATGTCTATGCACATTGCCATTTTGCATTTGGTACAAATGTGATTTTTCAGGGAGGAGAAATTATAAATTATTTTTTTTTATAATTAGATTTAAATTTCAGCTAAAATATTACATAAATAATTATCACACTATTTTCCAGCCCTTTTCAGTATTTGAACTTTAGAGCAATCAGCAAGATTCTAGATTTATTTGTATTTATGGGAATCTATTGAAAGTAAACAGCAGAAATCGGGACAAGAGGAGTGTGGTGTACATTTCTTATTTATCCTCCAATAAATGCAGCAGTTCCTGAGAACCATCAATTTATTCTTTTTTTTTTACCTAAGCAATAAAAAAACTTCCTGACATCTTTGTACATCTGGCAGACTTTTTACTGTCTTTTTTTTTTGAAAAAAAAAAAAGATTTTCAGGATAAATTCTAATGTCAGTAAATTACTCAGCCATTTCAGTGGGATCACCAGAAGAAATAGAAGAGAAGTACAATGGATCGTTAACATACCCATGTACTTTTTTGTAGCAGATTTTAAAGAAGAGCCAAGTTATCTTGAAACTTCTAGCTGCCAGAATGGAGTACAACACCACTGCTGTCAGAGCAGAGTTCAACTGGCTAAAGAAGGTACAGCAGCATACTGCAAACTGAGGCTGAATCTAACTGATTTTCTTTCGGTGTGTGTGGAAACAATCATAACCTCTCTTGAATATTTTTTGGTCAATTAACTAACATGTTGCAGTGAGTGTTAGAAAATGCTAGCATTAACCATTTTAATAAACTAGATTCTCAGCATGTTATTCATTGCTGTTCTTCATAATTTTTCAAATTTCCCACAATTCCATGCTGCAAATTCATTACATCACATCACATGGCTTGTCAGTGATGGATACAACCAAAGCACTCAAATGACCTGCATATAACATACACTGTTTTATACTTCCATTTTTAGTTATTCGTATGTCAGGATAGCTACTAATATGCTAAATAATGTGTATTCTAAAAAATTTTGAGTTAAAAAATTACAAAGAATCTCTTTCCAATAAATATGTAGAATGTGCTTACCTGGTATACCTGTAATTATTTTCCAGTCACCTACCCTCAAAGCAGCTCTCACACGGTTATCAAAGGTGTGATTGTAGAGTCTGGTCCCTGATGTAGTATATAATGGATCAATGTTGTGCAGCAGTTCCTTCCTTGGACTTTGTTTCCCTTCACTGAAACAAATAATATCTGCATTTTAAGGGTATTGGTAAAAATGTGTTATTAAAATCACTTCATCTTACTTGTAGAGGGCACATTAGGAACAATCCATACTTTAAAGGAACAAAAGAAATGTAGAAAGTACTTTTCGTATGTAAGAAAAAGTGAGAAACGTCTTGCATATCTGACTGTGATAAAGTATTACAGTAAAAGTACAATAACATCTGAAATACCTTATTGTCTTCCATTGATCGTATCCATCTAAAGGTTTGGTACCGTTTAAAGATCCGCCAGCCAGCCCTACCAATGTGGGATACCAGTCAGATATGTGAACCAAGTCCTTCGACACAACTCCTCGGCGTTTCAATAAGGGGCTGTGAACAAACCCAACTCCATGCATTCCTCCATCCCACAATGAGCCTTTCCAGCCTCTGAGGGGCCAGTTATTACCTCCCATATGGATTTGGCCACCATTGTCTGAAAAATAATAATAGAGAAGTTAAAACTGCTGATAGCAACAAAGGAATATCTGAACTCTAATGAGTCTGTCAGATTTAGCCAGAATATCATTCATTCCTTTCTAAACAATGACACCAAAAAGAAACAAAAATTCTCTCACCAAATGGAATGTGAATTATTATTTTTTAAAGAAGTCTGGACACATTAGGGCTAAATTAAGTTTACCATAAACTGATGTTTATTAAATTCATATTTCCCCAAGGCATCAGTAGCTGTTAGGGTTACAATGGCTTACTTCTAAAGTACCTGATTATAGTTTATATTTCTCCGAACACCTTTATCTGACATAATACATTTCCTTAGTTACTTGCAAATATTATTTAAAATTTTTAAAACTGTCCTTATGAATATTACATTGTCAAAAATACTTCTCAAATCAATCCTTTTACTTTCTGCATAAATAAGGTAGGTATCATTTGCCTGTATGTATATTAGATGCAAATTGGTTAATGCCCTAGAACATTAGTGGTCTATTCTGGCTTTATTGCCACTATGCAAACAGTTTAACAGTTGTAAGATACTGTGCAGTCTTATTTATTTATATTCTCATTGATATCATCTTTGCCTGAGAATATTCACAAAGAATTTGTAACTCACCAGTAGAGAAAACCAGAATTGTGTTGTTCCATATTCCTTTTTCCTGGAGAGCTGCACTGATATTACCGACTGCTTCATCCATACAACTGACCATACCTGTATAATAAAAAGTAATTACAGCAGAAACATCAAAATGCTTCAGCTGACAGACTAGAGGATGGATTCCTCTTTCTGAAAATGGGATCTCAAAGATTCTCCATCTGATTATATTTTCTTAATTTCTTTCCATTAATTCTGAAAATGGGTATCAGTTATTTGATTTTTGCTTCAGACTAACTGACAAAGTAAAACATCAGGAACTAAATAAGAAAGGTCAATTACACATGTTTACTTATTGTACACAAACTACGATACACAGTATTAGAAATAATTATGAAAACACACTAGGTAATTTGCAAGATCTCTACTGACTCATTGTCTTTCATGTAGAAAACATACCCTGAGGTACTTAACATCATTTTTGGAGTTTGTGCTTTCTTCCATGACCGCATATATTGTCGACAGTACATTTTGCATATCCTCCTCAGAGTCTTGCATACAGCTTCTGAAACATGAAGGCAGCAATCTGCTACCTAGAGTAGCCTTCACTAGCTAAGACTGATTTCTATTTAATGTCTGTCATGTGATATCTCCTTCCCAGGAGTCAGAGTATTCACTACACTACAATGATATACTTTTATAGTCCTTTTGCAGATGTGGCAATTTCTAACTGCTTTTCTGGCAACCAATCAGTATACTGTATCAGCAAGTCACTCTATAATGGAGAATCTCATTTTTACGCATGAGATGTTATTCTATCATATTTTATTTGCATTTTATATCCAGTTTTTCCTCTGTTCCCATAATTATTTTCAATACTGTATATGTTGAAGAAAGACTAGTATTTCTGAATACACCCATCATACGACAAACTATAGTTATCAATACAGTAATGTTAGTGGCCTGTGTATTATAAATTAACCCAAACAAGAAAATAACAATTAAGCAAGATTATTTCATTATTTGTCCACTAATCAAATCAATCAATTAAAAATTATTACCATTATTTTACATTTATGTGTGAATAGAATAGATTTCTGTTAATGAGAGAAGCATTTATCTGTGCATGACAGTGAATTTTTTTGTTCCACACAAAACTTTCTGTAATTTGTTATTTTCATAGCTTTTTAAAATTGATTCTGTTTTCTTCTTTGATTTTTAAAATTTCCTAATTTTTTCTTAAAACTGGGTTTTCATCACCAGTCCCATTTTAGCCATTTGGGTTTTTACATAAGTCAATATACACAATGTCTGTTTAGCTTTCTTACCAGCATATGTTCTTCGGTTTGAGTCATGGATGTCCCTGTATTGATTCATATATTTTTGGGGAACTTGAAGAGGGGCATGAGCAGCTTGGAATGCAAGATACATAAATAATGGCTACAATAAGAAAAAACGATTCACAATGTGGGCATAAAGTAGAAATGTAAATAAAAATCGCATGCACAGAGAAGTTTATCTGCATATAATGCAAACCTGTAAAACAAATATTTTAGGTAAAATCTTTAGTGTAGTGTACTAAATATTTATGCAATTTATTACTATCCATTTCTAATTGCATGTAAGATTAGGTAGGTGACAGTTTAAGAAAAAAGAATGGTAAAGCAAGTGAGTGAGTATTATGTCAAAGATGTATGAAATAAGTACAGACTTTCTTCATGTTATGGTTCTTTACTATGTCAATCAAACGCTCAGCAAACAGATTGGTAGAATAGCGGCCATTTTCACTTGTTACCACCGACATGTTACTACGGAGATCCAATCCACACATTTTCCCCCAACAATGTTGATGTGTATAGTAGTTCTCAGAGCCAGTCAGGTAACCTGAGGAAAAGAGACAAAACATGCCAAAAGATAGGAGAAATTAATGAAGAAATTTTAATTTGTTTTGTTTTTTTGTAAAAATAATTTGGAAACCTGGTCTTTAAATTCATTCTGGAAATTGGTCAGTGGAAAACAACCAAGGTCACACAAACCAAAATAGGAATCAAATCCTCGATTTGTTGGCAAGCATTCTTTCTTGTAAAAGCCCAAATGCCACTTTCCGACCATGTGAGTACTGTAGCCAGTTTCCTTCAACTTGTCTGCTAGGGTTGGACTGTCTAGGGGTAGGCAGCTTGGTTGCGGAGGCCAAATAATCCCATGTTGTAGCCCGGTGTGAATCTAGTAGGAACACAATAAGGAATTTGGATTTCTGGGACAAATTCAAATAAAAGCTGTACAAGAAGCCTGCAGTTTGAACAGAGTGAAATCTCAACTCTAACAATTATCATTTAATTCTTTTACTGAAACCATGCATCAAAAGGAAATGAAAAATGTGCTAAATATTGGACTCTGTTTTTCTAGTCCAAATTCTCTATATATCATGAAGTAACATTGTGTTAGTAAGGGTTAATGAAAACTAAAAGGACTGAACAACTCAGCCGTGTTATACCATACACTGCTGTCTCCAAAAATTAAAATTTACTTTTGTGAAGCAATGCTAACCTCGTTTCCGCTTTTCTTTAATAATAATAATAATAATAATAATAATAATAATAATAATAATAATAATAATAATAAATGACAACATGTTTCTGTACATTATGCAAGTGTAAATTTCAGTACGTTTTTATTCTCAACCTAGAGCAATGTAGAAAATAAAAAACAAGTCTGCACGCGATAGAAATTAACGGAGTGTAACATTTTTTTGGGTACACCGGTGTAGATCTGATATTTTATGTTTATGGTAGAGTACGTTTAGTAACAAAACTGCTACAGGGATAGAATAGTAGTGCAGGTCTGACTGCTCTGATGTCAGGGGCCTTTGTTTATAGTAGCTGGAGGTGCCATGGATTATTAATTTTAATCAAAATTGAGCAAAGAAATAATGAGAGTAACCAGGGTAAACGGAAACGAAGAGGAGGATGGACTGGCACTGAACGCCAGAACAACGGCTGTACCCTGACATCTTCCCTCAAAGTAAACGTCCACCGTCCACTCAACGTGCCACGGCACCCTCCTTACCTGGTACCTGCCGGACATGAGCTGACTCCGGGAAGGGGTGCATATCGGCTGGATGTAATAGTTTTCCAGCCTCACCCCCGTCGCCGCCAGCCTGTCCAGGTTCGGTGTACGGATCTCCGAGTCGTGGTAGCCGATGTCGTGGAAGCCGTAGTCGTCTGCTAGAATGAACAAAACGTTCGGCTGATGCCCGCGGGCTGCATGCGAGTAAAATATCAGGCAGCAGATGTATGCCAGTCGTTCCCTGAAATGCATTCGAGTGTTCGGCAATCCCATCTTTCTTGAAGAGGCAGTGTCCGAATACCGGTCCTATCCGCCATGCGGTGACGAGCCGGACCGACGTTGTTCCTATTAGTCTGTCTGGTGACTTATCTCCCCTGATTATTATTGTGATTATTTTACATTAACAAGGTACTGCTCTCGCATCCACAAGAAAATAACTCAAGTATTATAGGCTTATGAGGAGAGGAGGTACTCTTAAAAAGGTCGCCTGTGTGAGTAGCGAACAACCTGTTATCCGACTTTTCCAATGTAAGCCGAGATCTTTTAATTTTCAGCTGTCGAATCATTGTAGTTCGCGAGTTGGTCACCGGGGGAGCTGCATTCGATGTCTACGCATGCTCCGATCACCTTTTGTCAGATGGCTGGCACCCTTACTAATCTTCTTGCTCGCTGATAGTTGTATTCCCCCTCGCTAGTGATTTTTACCAGTGATAATCATAATCTTTGCAGTATTAGTTCTACAAGCAACCTAAAGAAAAGAAAACGTGTAGTTCTTAGCATTCTGTGAAATTAAAGAAGAAGAAATAAAATTCTAGTGCCAAACATCAATTAATATAAAATAACTATTTGTTTTTATTCCCAGATTTTATTGTAGAAACAAAAGATATTTTTTAATCAAAAGAACGCTATTATATCGCATTATCCCAGGGCTGCAATGCAGAAGCATATGGATTGTCAGTTGAGAGCGACCAATTCGCATCCCACCAATTTGATGGAATTAAAGGGAGCTTTCACACATGAATGGCAGAACCTTGACCAAGCTGTGATACAAATTCTTGTAGGTTCAATCTCAAGCAGGGTACAAGATCTTTGTACTGCAAAAGATGGTTTGACCAAGTGCTAAAATAAAGAATTTCATTCTACTAACCATCTTTATTTTCCATAAAAAACTGAAATATTGTAATATCAACAGATTGCCAAATTCTCAAGACAAGGTACGGTAATAATATTAAATTTGAAAGGTTGTGAAATTAATATGGCAGCAAACATTTTATGATTTACAATTGATATAACTTTCCACAGTTCTAAATGGTTATGTTCTACTAAAATAATCTACTGATCTCTGTTAGGCACAGGATTGATTAACAAAATTTAAAATTTTGAATCTGATTTGGAGGTCATGCGAAGAGAGGGTGTATTACTAAAACTACGAATCTATCTTTATTTAAAGGTGTTTTTTTTTTCTTTTTATTTAATGACTGATTGAAAGTTAAAATCATTAATAGTAAATGGCATGATGAATGTCATGTCATTCTGAAAAGTTACAATAACAAAGAAATATTTCATGTGCAATATAAACTTGAAGAAAATATATATGTATATTTGTTCATATTAATTTAAAGATACAATTGGAGTTGTGTAATGGACATCTCTCTTTTCCTTTTTTAAAAACACTTTCCAAGTTAATTGTACTGTGTTGGGGGTGAAAGACATAGTTATGACTGGAGCAAGATATTGGGTAGTTTTAGGCATGTAGGATCAAAGCAACTCCCAATGATGGGTTGCAACTTGTCTGGGCATACATATGTCCATCATAAGTCAAATTGTATCCTGTCATAAATAGGTTTATACCTGGCCAGATTCTATGTTATCTCACAGCTGACAGCTATAGTTATGGTGACTTTGTACTTCAGTGAATGTAGGAACATCCAGTCACTATCATTAGGAAGCTGAGATCAGTCACAAAGTCCAAGAGATTATTACAATGAGATAATTTGAATGAAATGTCAGATGCATACATGGAAGCAACTTGCATAGGTGTATGCCAATATCAAATTATGGACTAATTGTGTTTTGTGAAATAAGTCACAGTTCAGTTTATCATTTGCTGATGGCAGAGTCCAGGGTTTTGTTGACTACATCAGTGGTATGAAGACTGACATGACAGGTTTGTTGTGTCACCACCATACTATGAGTTGCTGTGAACACCAATTTTTGCAGTCAGCTAGTGGTGTTAAACCTGTATTTCATAGTCCAGTGGTGTTTGGACAATATTTTGCACCCTTTTCTACAGTAATTCTGGAAAACTTGCATCCTACACAACAAGAGTAATTCATAAAATAGGACATTGTCACATCCAAGTATCCTGATCTCATTGTTGTTTACTAAGTCTCTAAAGATTTTTAAAATGTTATCAAATTGATAAAAAAAACAATTTTAAAAGTTTTCAAAATTTAAGGAAATTAATGATTTTTTAAAAAAATTTTATTTTATGTTTTAAAATTGTGATATTATCACATAATAATATTCTATCAGCCAAAATCCAAATTTTGATCATTTGGTACCTTTTGAGACAAATTCTCATGGTGCTTTTTTGAAAGCTTAATACTTTTAGTTTTTAAAAAAATGCATGATAGACCTCTGGATTTTGCAGCTTTCTATAAAAACAAGCATTGATTTTGTGCCCACCATAGTGTGCAATTTTGCATTTTTATATGATGTTGATGTCATATTTATTAATATTCCAGCACAACAGTAGCTTTGTGTTTTGTATCATTGTACTGCAGAATCAATATCTGATGTACAGTATGCCAGTCAGTAGTCACAGTTAATTCAATTTTGATAAATTTATTGAAATTTATTCCATATTTCCTGAAAAATACCATCAAGACTGAATACAATATAAAATCTATATTTTTATATTATAACCAGTAATAAAGTAGCTAACAAATAGATAGTAGATTGACCATGGATATAGAAAAACACTATATTATGCACTGTCAATATGAACATTAAACTTCATCACTGGTATCACACAAGGATATTTCCTCTTTGGAGAATTTGCTTCAGGCAGCACAGATTAGAAGCCACAGTTGTCTGTTTTGATTGTGCAAAATATACTAGAATAGAAAGTGCCTGTGATTTTTACCACAGGTAATGTAGAAGTAGCTTCACCATGAAGAGAAATTTGGATTTAATTCAGAACACGCCAGAAAGCTCAATAGATGATCATTTTAAAGTTGACATAATGGTACCTAAAAGGTATATGTGTTGAGACACAGGTGGTCCATCAGACTGCAAGAGTATATAACAAACTTTGCATTTCCTGTGAAAAATCAAAATATAGAAAGAAAGAGAATTCCAGAGAGAAACTCTAATTCAATGTACAGATGCAAAACCATGGGACACTCTAGACAGAAACAGGACAGCAGGATATTAGCCACTGTATCTCGTGACATTGTGGCAGCTGAAGCGCATTATCATGGATCCTGTTAAAAAGATTATGTAGCCTTAAAAAATCAAGGAAATATCAGCAGTCTAAATCAGCTGAAAATACTTCATATTATGAAGCAAAATGTAAAGACTACTGCTTACTGCTTAAATTTATGACAACTGACTTGCTTAAAAGTTCACACATCATCAAGATAACTGACATCAAGTTTAAATTAGATTATTTATGACCTCTGCAGAAACCACATCCATCAAGAACTCCACTATAAAACACATCAGAAGATGGTTTTTAAAACAAGTTTAAGGAATGCTTCATAACTTTCCTGATAGCAGTGGGAGACTTCGTGTTATACCAAATAGTCTTTCTGTTTATGATCTTACAAAAGAAAAAGTTTATTGAAGAAATTCAGTCTTTGACGATTAGTTTATATGGGGATAATGCTACTATTGATGCCGCTGTTTTATATATCAGAACAGCCATTAAACAGAACAGTCATAATCATGGCTTCATTTATCTGGTGCACTCTTCAGAGCATGTCCATACCAATGTTGCTGAAAAGATTTTGATTGGAGAAGCAGCTCTGAAGAAGACAATAGATAAAGTTCAGTGGATTGTTACATCATCTGCTGAAGATCTAATTGATGTTGTCATCTGTGGAAAAGAAAAACCATCAAAGTATATATTCTTACCAGCAGCATTGAAAACATTGATGGAAAGTGTGGAACTCATGCAAGCTCTGAATCAGTTGGGAAAGCAGTCTTGTATTCACAAATAGAAGAAAATGAAATAGCACTATCTTCAAAATGAGCTGCTTCTTCTGATGGTTGCTCTTCCTGAAAACACATTCTTTTATCTGTTCACAAATCTGGTTTGGAACTACTTAGAAGAAACTTGTACTGGTGGAAGAACCAGTCATTTAGTAAACAAGATCATTGTACTACCAAAAGTGTGTGGTCCTCAGCAACAGATTTGCTTACCATCAGTGGAGAAGAAGCAGCTAAGAAGTATTACTGTACAAGACACCAGCTTGCCAATCTAAAACCCTGAACAGAAACCTGGACCTGGTCAAAGTGTCATCCAATTCCATAACTACCAATATATAGAACAGTGGGTATTTATGAAATATTTTCTTTGGCTTCTCACAAGACAAGTTGATCGACAAAACCAATCATTGTGAGCATAGACTGGCTTTAACATTATTGACTTTGAGGAATATTGTTTGGCTTCATATGTTATATGTATTTCATATGATTTGTGGTGCTTTGCCTACAATAAAGTAAACTATGCACATCAGATATCAGTGTATTACACAACCATGTCCAATCTTCCAAGTTTGCATCCTGATGTATTTGAATACTTTATGCAATATGGTTTCACATAATTCCTTTGGGAGGATGAATACCAGTGAATCAAACTATAGAGGGAATGGTAAACAAAAACCTTAAAACACTGGGTACTGTGAAGTATAGTTTCAAACAAAATTCTGTTTCAAGGTATTACCCCACAGCTGAGTATTGGTGAATATTTCTACATCAGTTTCATAAAATGATAAATTTGACAAAATCTGATGCGTATCATGCAGAACTGCAGAGCCCAAAGAAAATTAAACTGAAGCAGCAATGACATCTGTGGTCAATAAATTAAACAACTGGATTAATCCATTTGCAAATGACATGATCAGCATTTCATTTGCCACAACTGCATCTGAAGATACTGTAACTGTTCTTCTCAGAGCATAAAAAGGAGACGATGTCTGAAAAGCCAGCCACCAAACGTCAAATTCCATCACTCTCTTAGCAAATAAAAACTGAAAAACTTTCACCTGTCAAAAAGTGTTAAGGCTAAAACGAGTGAAAGAAAATCATCTTGAAGCTGACCAAATGCATTTTGCTAAGGTGATATAGATTTCACAAATGAGGAAGGATCTCAATATGAAAGACATTTTGTGCCATCCAGTTTGGTCACTGGCTTGGATTCTTGAAACACCTGATAGTAAGCCATGCATAACCAATAAATCAACTTTGGCTAAAAAGTTACAGAAAAATGTATCTGTAGCTGAAGCAATATGTCAAATTTCTGCCACCATATTTGATGGAATGGAAATACAGTGACAAAAGTTTATCAAAAGATTTTGGACAAGTTGCATCATCAATACTGTCATCAATTTTGCATAAAGGTACAGATAGCTAAAGAGTTGATTTTGTCTTTTACATTTACAAGGTGCAAAAAGATAAAAATATGGAAAGATCATTGAGAAATACTGAAGTGAGAGTAAAATTCAATAAGATATCATTTGGCCAGATTGTTTTTCAATGGAAGAAACTTGCGACAAATTTCAACAAAAAACAAGCCTGATAAAGTTTTTATTTTATAAAAAGATGCAGAAACAATCACTGCAATTGCTTGGAGACAAAATAATGTTTGTTACCTGTGAAAGTAAATGCTACATACTGAGAGCAAATAATAGTATAGAAGTTATTGAACTTGTGATGAGCCAGGAAGGAGCTAATACATGAATTATGCTACATGAAACTTCATGCAACCATTGATGGCATTGACACTGTAATCATTTCTGCAGATGACACTGATGTGTTTCTACTTACTGTCCACTGTGACCAAAACAGGCAGATTTGTTTCTCAGATTTGGAACTGAAATACTAAAACCTATGTATATTGATATTGGAAAGATTGCTATAACATGGGAACAGAAGTTTTCAGTTGCATGTTTTGACCGCACCATTTACTGGCTATGATACTGTCAGTCAGTACTTTCTCAGGCAAAGATAAGCTTCCAGAATTTAAACTGTTCAGTAAGGACCCTTCAACACAAGAAACATTCAGCTAACTTGGACAAGACTGGTGTGTTTCTCTAGATTTGTTCACCAAATCAAATTGGCAGTCTTTACATCCAGGCTTTATGGAAGTAAAAATCAAAGTCCCGAGGTGAGTGAATTGCACAATTTATTTAGTAGCAAAAATGGTAAAATGGGAAATCTCACCAGCTACCCAATGTTTCAACCGTCTGTCCGAGTGTTTCACAAAAAGCAAACTACCAGGCAGCAATCTGGAAAAAGAGTATGATTAGAAAAACCAATATTTTTGGAACTGTGGGGCTTGGGTGGACTTTGGATAGTCAACAGAAATCCCTTTCAATAGACTGGATGGCAGATTCTCCTGCACCAAATTTTGTTTTGTCACTGCTGGCTTGCAAATATAGGCGGTCACGTTGGTCTGGAGACTTTCCATGTATGATCAGCGGTTTGAAGTGCTCAGAAATGTCAGCTAAAGACATGTCAAAACCAACCAGGCGAGGAAAGACAAAGGAGACGTTTCCAGTGAGGATGACTTTGATGAAGATAGCTATTAAACAATGTGACATTAAATCACTATTTTCTTTTGGAACAGTTCATGGCTCAGTTCTATCAATCAATAGTGTTTTTATAAATAATAAAACAAATTAATTCATTGATTCTATCTGAAAATACATACGGATTACAGTACAGTCTGTATATGAGGGTACATATAAAAATGATTTATATTATTATAGAAGGCTGCCAAATTCATAAGTCTATCATACTTTTTTGAAAATTAGAGATATTAAGTTTTCTGAAAACCATCATGGCAATCTGCCCCTGACTGGTACCAAGGGGTGCATTTAGCCAATACATTATAACAGTATCAAAGTGCATTTATAGTCACCCATTAGCTTCATGACAAGTTTACACAAATCAATGAAAGCATTGTTTTCAGTCAATTTATTCACACAAACTTATTATAACAAGGTCTTGGTACATTGGGGGGGTCAACTTAGGATCATGATTTTAAATGCTTACATACTTTACACTATATATATATATATATATTATATATATATAGAGTTGGGAATTGAACAGTTTTTATGATATACATACATATACTTAATGTTCTAACTATAATTTTAAAATGATTTACAAGTAATTATTTTTCTTTGAATTTTAAAATATTTGAATAATGGGAAGAAAATTTAAATACTTAAAATTAAGACTCCATTCATGTAATAGCTTAGTTCTTTTCTTTTACTATTTTATTTCAACAATTTTAGATTATAAACTGTTTTATTAATTAAAAGGCTCTTTTAATGCATTATATAATATAATTAAATCAATCTTTTAATATCATGAAAAGAAACAAAACAAAGCAATATTTGTGCCATGCCAAGAATAAACTTTTGGCTAAGGTTATGTTAGCTTTAGCAACATTGCATTATGGGAAATTCAATGTGCTGCACATAGACATGAGACTTAATTCAGAAAGATTTGACAGTTATACATGGAATGTCTTGAGCATGGAGGTGATGGGTCAATAGACTGGTTACTCCCATGGTCCCCAGGCATTGCCATGTAGCTTAGGGTCTGCACGAAAATCAGGTGGAGGATAACGACAAGGCACAGCTGTAGAGTTATACCATGCCAGGCGGTCCAGCATGGCCTTAAACAATGTCTGGCCGAGTTGCGGACATGTCTTTCCTTTCATTAGGATCATCTGCAATGTTGAACAGCCAGAGATTCTGAGTTCCTAGATTGCTAAGCTCAGGACTCCCCAGTTGTGGTGGTGGAATCCAGCTGCTGTTACCTGTCAGTGAATTAAGAGTAAAGTATTTTTTTTACTGTGTTCTCTAATTAAAGAACAGATAAAATATCTTTTTGATAATATTTTTACAAAATGCACATTCTGACTAGGGCATCTATAAACACAAAACATGTTGTTTTCTGAAACAAGAAAAACAAAATCATGAAAACACAGATTGCTAGCAAAGGTTTAAAAAATGCTGCTTTCATGAATCCTGTGAAAAATGTTAAGTATATATGGCTGACTTATTATAAGGATAACTTTAGCAATGTAAAATAGCATGAAGACTACCCTAGCGTTAATACTGCGATGCACTGAGAATCTGCATTAATAAACCATTATCCAAGCAATTCTGATTTTCTTATTTTCTACAAGTATCTGATAGTACACTTTTGTGGGTTTAAGTAGATAAAGTGAAGTATGAAGCTATAAAATGCATAGGTACATGTGCCTTTGCTTGTGTTCATTTATTATAATTAAATATGCATACATGTGGGTTTAATTATACATTGTTTAAAATTTCATATATTTATTTTTCTGCACAATAAGAAAGCATCATCAGAGTAACATACCTTGAATTATTTATAAAATTTATATACTCACCTGGATTACCTGTAATTATTTTCCAGTCACCTATCCTTAAGGCTGCTGTCACTCGAGTATCGAAAGTGTGGTTGTAAAGTCTGGCCCCTGACATTCCATTTAAAGGATCAATGTTGTGCAGTAGTTCTTTTCTAGGACTTTGTCCCCCTTCACTACAATAACACGAATTAGTGTTAGATGGTGATCAGCTGCTTTCTTTCTGTTATTAAGTCATATCTATTTTTTTTTTGTTTTTTAAAATAAAGAATCAACTCCCTTTGTTACATTAGGAACAATTTAGAAATAAAAAAAAAAAAAACACTTTAATAGGGAAGCAAGTTTGGAAAGAAATAAAGTGAAAATAGAAGCAATAGCAAAGTTTTTTTTCTTTTTTGACTTAATGTTGGAAAAGAATTTACATTTTTTGTTGTTTTTCTTTATTTTATAACTTTATATATTCAAGTTTCTGTCAAAACCTACTCAGAACATTAATAATAATCCTGTTTGGCAACATTCAGCTGTGATCATATATATATATAAGCATGCAGACAGATGTGTGTATTTGTATACATTATGCAATGAACACAATAAGGTATTATCATCTGTGATAGGTTAAAATATAAAATTTTATTGATAGATAACATCTCTCCTAATTAAGATAAATACAATTCATGATTTAAGATTACAAAAAATTTTCTTCATTTATGTCTGTGAAATATTCACAAATTACCAAGTAGCTAATTATCCTGCTTGCTTCTGTAGACATTCTAATGGCCCACTCCAGAGAGATGAAGTTTTTTTTGATTTTGTTTTGCAACTTTCAAACAATTTTCCTCCTTAACTTACTTTACTAAAACAGTCACCTGACTGCTACTTATATAGAAAGGAAACTTACATGATTTTATAAAATGATACCACAGTAAACTACTATTAATGGTAAACTTAGGGGGGGGATTTCACCTTATTGTCTTCCATTGATCGTATCCATCTAAAGGTTTGGTACCGTTTAGAGATCCGCCAGCCAGCCCTACCAATGTGGGATACCAGTCAGATATGTGAACCAAGTCCTTCGACACAACTCCTCGGCGTTTCAATAAGGGGCTGTGAACAAACCCAACTCCATGCATTCCTCCATCCCACAGTGAGCCTTTCCAGCCTCTGAGGGGCCAGTTATTACCTCCCATATGGATTTGGCCACCATTGTCTGAAAAAGATTAGTGATGAGTTTATTTTTTTAAAAATTATAAAAAATCTTAATATACTTTTGCACAAGCAAGTGGATTTTCTTATTTTTCAGTCAATTATTGAGTTTCTCATAGATCAACCTACAACCTTTCATCTCCTTTTCTTTGTGATAATCTTTAGCTTCTTAATAAATAATTGTTGATATTTAAAAAAGGGATAGATGTTGTCTAATTTCACTTTCAACTTATCAGGAGTAAAGAAAATAAGATAATTAATTGTTTATTGAGAGCAAAAATACATGAAAAGCATTTCTATTCATCTGCATTTGCAATGACTTGTTCAAATAAAGTGTTTTTAAAAAAGGAAATAAATGATAACTTCCATTCGGCTTATATATATTTTGTTCAAAATTCAGTTAAAAAAAATTAGTCTTACTTATTTTGGAATAGAATTTCTGAGCTGATTACATTACATATAAATTAATTCCCATCACTGCTATTAATTTCAGCTTTAAAATCAGAAAATACAAACATCAGTAACTCACCAGTAGAAAAAACTAGTACAGTGTTGTTCCATATTCCTTTTTGCTGCAATGCTGCTGTGATATTACCGACTGCTTCATCCATGCAGGAGACCATACCTGTAATGTAATATTTGATCACCATCAGCCAGTTTTGGACATCCTTTATACAGCCACAAGCCGTACACCAAGAACTGAAATATTTACTCATCAACGTTTTATGCTCTCATGTGTAACAAAACAATTGTTTGTATATAGAGTCTTCCATTTATCTTGTGTCCTTTGAAATGTAATTTTATAAAAAAATGTTTTATGCAATAGTTTCTTTTTCTATTGTGTCAGATTGATATTTGAGTGGCAAATTGTTTATCATGGACCTCGAAATCTGCAGTGTTAAATACAAATATTGGAACTTAATTTTCAAAGTGGCTCCATAGTTCAGGCGCAACAAACTTTCAGAAGAGAATATAAGCAAAAAGATGCTTCCAGTAAATATCCAATTCTGTGATATGGTGACAGATTTAGGGAAATTGATTTCGCAACTCCAAAGAAACACATGCAAATGGCAGAGAATATTGCTGCCATAAGCATAGCCCAAGGAAATCTGTCCATTGTTTGTCAGGCCAGACTGACATTACTCCATCATCTGTATACTGCATGCTCCATCAAGGCATAAGCTTGTTCCCTTACAGAGTGAAGACCTGCAATGCCTTTAAAAAATGAAGACATGATGTGGACACACTCCAGGCTTCAATGAACAAAGTGTTGGTTTGATGTCACGAGCGCATATACAACAACCAAAAAAAAACAACTAGAAGGAATACTTTTTTCCTAAGTGAATCTGCATGAATTGATAAATAAATAGTCAAAAAACTCATGCATTTATATTAACCTATTTTCATACAAGCATTTACATGGTCTCAAGATAAATATAACACCCTGTAGTACTAAATAAATATTTAATATCTTAATTTTGGTAGAAAACTATCACTTGTGGTGTGGTGTACAATTTATTTTTCTCTTCTGAGCAAACATCAACATTAAATGCTCTGAAAATAATGTTATTTATACCAGTATATATTCAATGGGTGCATGGTGGTGCCATGTCAATGAGAGCAGCAACCTCAGGGCGTTCAAAACCCATTACATATCATTGTTCACGAGTCTACAAGTGTTATCTAAATTATTATTAACAATGTATCAAACGCCATGGTCCAGTATCCATGGCATATTTTAAAAAGGCAAGCAATAACTAGACTATCAAATTATCACCACACCATCATTACAAATCTAGAAAACACTTTTGATTGACCCACTCCACTGGAGACTAGCCAAGGTCAGGAAGATCAAAAGTTCACTAAATCCACCTAAGAACTCCCCTTTCAAACAGCAACCCAGACAGCTGCAGCAGATCACAGATGAAGTGTCCTGACACAGTTCAGAAGCAATTAAGAGAAGTAGGTTTAGGTGAAAAATGCCCCTATATTGATCCTTTTTTTGCACCATCACTGCTGGCCTTGGGCATCTGCAGGTTTTACTCCAGGGGTGGGGAGAAAAATGGCAGAAACAATGTCCACAGGATAAATTACAGAAGGGGCACACATACTCTGCCAGTGCCCTATGTTGTATTTTCCAATATTACTACTCTCTTCCTGGCCTTTGAATTTTTGTCCTTTGGCCAGGTGCAGTCGGTCAGACTCGTTATTTCTTGCCTGATTCACCATGCAGCAGTGAGCATGGCAGTTTTACTCCCCTCCCTTTGTGGACGGCAATGCTTCCAACAATTTTAAAGGGGATGTGACAATATTAGAAATTGTGATATTTACAATGGCAAGAAGTGCTTTTCACTGGTGAAAGTCGGTATCACTTGTCCGGAGTTAATGGTCATCTACAAGTGTAGGATGACTCGGAGAGAGTTTGTGGATTGCTGTCATGACCAAAAAATGAGGTAGCATTGTTGTTATGGACTGAGGGGATTTCAGCTGACATTACTGAATATATCTACATGTGTTCACAACAGGTGTTAATACTGTGACACGTCGAGCATCTGCTTTAATATACAGTTACTTAGTCAATTCTGGTTCTCTTATTTTCTACAAGTAGTTAGGAGTAGCCTTCTATATGTTTTACTAGATGCAGTGAAGTATGAAGCTATGAAATGCATAAATACATGTGTCTTTGCTTGTGTTTGTTTATTATAATTAGATATTTATACATGTTGATTTTAATTATATATTGTTTAAAATTCCAATACAATTTTTACTATTCTGTTAGTTAACTTACTTTCAGACTTGAAAAATGCAGGTAATCTTCAAATAGGTTCCTAAAAACCTTGCTCACCTTAAATCTGCAGATAAATTATTTCAACTATAATATCAATAAATCATTTTTTTCAACTGTTTGATACTGATAAAAAAAATTTTCTAAGACCATTTACCGGCATAAGTTCTTCGATTAGAGTTGTGGATGTGGTGATACTGCTGTATGTAATTCATTGGAACTTGTAATGGTGCATGAACAGATTGGAACGCCAGGTACAAAAACAGAGGCTACAATGAGAAAAGAGAGATGAAAACAGTCAAAGTTTAAATAATCTTTTAAAACTCATGCCTACAAAAGATGGACTAAAGGACCTCACTAAAAACATTTCCAAAAGTCATTTATGCAACTTGAAACTTCCTTAGTATGTACTTTATATTTTTTATTCATCATTAAGTTATGTATAATTACAGGCTACAATTTAAACAAAGAGATTTTTGGAGTCTTTTGTTATTCTCTCTTATTGTATCAATATGCAGAAAAACAGCCCTTGATTAATCTTATTCTCTGCCCTTCAATCTAAAGTTAAAAAAAATTAGAGTAACTTAAAAAAGGCTTGTAAGGAATCAATTCTTTAATCATCAAAAAAAATAATCTGCAAACATCAGTAAACATAATATTTTTCTTAAATTGTTGAAATAATTTGGAAATATCAGAGCTTTTAAGATGAATAACCTATATTATAATAATTTGACAATGTGTCTTTATTAAAATATGCTAGTTTGTTAAGAAACCAGCAAATAAAGACAGACATTCTTCGTGCTGGTTGCACCACCTTTTACAGTACAAAGAGCCTTTAACCTGTTGGTAGTAAATCAACAAGATTTTGGTCTGGTTCAGGTTCCTTCTTATCCATATTTGTGTAAGTCTCCTTTAATTCCACAACAGTGATGGAATTAGGATAGATTGCTCTAAGCTCATAATCCAGATGATCTCACAGGTGCTCAATCAAATTCATATTAGGGCTTTTGGAGTACCCAGGAGAGCCTTGATTCTCCTTCCAAACTGTGGTCACACAAAAGGCCTCCTGAAGAATATTGGCATCAAGTCTCAGAATGCTGCCTTATTGTACAGTGATGGATGTGTCTTTAAAATAGCAATGTACCCAGCAGAATTAAGATGTATTCTGACAAATATTGATTCTGCATTTCCACCAAGCCAGATTGCAGTCTATGTCATGACACTCTTGCCTCTATACTTAACTGTGGGCTGAAGGTATTAAGTTTAGATGTTTTGCTTAGTTTCCCGAACCCGGCTTTGACCTGGACTCATTGAAGATGAGTGCACAAGCCAATACTCAAGGGTCTTGCCAGACATGTCCTAGATCAGACTTTCATTTCTTATGTGTTACCCACTCTCTGTAGCCAAGTTGATGATGATGCTGGACAGTTCTTTGGTTTAGTTTTGTTGCATGAACCATGTCAACAAGAGAACCTTTTTGATGATGAGTGTAGATGTGGTGTCACTGCTGAAGGCCTTACAAGTTGATTTTCTGCAACAACAGTGACATTTAGCTCAGTGAACTTTGCAATAATATTGGCAACAAATCCATGAAATATGTTGAAATCTTTGGCAGTCTATCATTGACTGGCCACACTCTGAATGGCTTATAACATGACCTGGGATAAACGCAGAAATATCTCACGATCCAACTATTTTCAGCATGGTGATAACGCACACTAGTTATCTGCCCATCTAGGTCAAATATATACATAATCACAGCTGAAATATGTAAATTTCATTCAAAATATTTATTTATGGTGGTGGCCATATTAATATGGCACGGTGTCATAAAACTGAAATATCTAAAGTTATGTGAAGAACTTTATTTTTTAAAAAAGTCAGCTTAAATGATATAATTAGGCTTCTTAAAAATGATTCTTAAACAAGATAACATTTTAATATCTAATTTATTTACACAAATGTATCCTTTAAACTAGGGACACCAGGATTTTTCACTTTAACTATTCTAAAAGGTCACTGATAAGTTATTTGAAGTAATTTACTTACAAAAACAATTATGTTGAATAAGGTTAATATCTTTTTAATAAATGGTTTAGAAAAATAATTTTGTTGGGTTATCTCTCTTATGTAGGATGGTTTTGAGGAAAAGAGTTCCCTGATCAATTTAAAACTTCGGCTGCACACAAATACAAAACAAACCTTTTCTACATTATGGTTGTTTATGACATCAATCGCTTTTTCAGCAAAAAGGTGGGTAGAGTAGTGACCTGTTTCATTACTGACCAAAGACAAATTACTCCGCAGATCTAGACCGCACATTTTTAAAACACAGCGTGAGTGAGAGAAATAGTCCTCAGCACCAAGCAGATATCCTATAAGAGAAAATGTAAAACTAAGTAATATCGTATAATACAAAATGTTTGAAAACTCAAAACAATCAATCTATCCTTTATATGCTCATACTAAAATCATCTTTCATTGTTCCTTCTAGATCCATAAGCAGAGTGATAAACCGTGCTGATTACAATCAAGGTAAACTTGCAGTAACTAACTCCAGCCAAGTTCTTCCACCAAAAAGGAGTCAATTTCTTTTACTACAAATGCACAATATTCCAATAAATAAGTATAAAACATTAGTATTCAGTCCATGAAAATAAATTTGTAGTCAGGTCATTTATTGCCTGCTCTCAGTATAAAAGCATCATTCTTTTCAGAACTATGCTACATTTCATCATGACTTCCCATGTATCGTTAAACAAGTTTAACACTCGTATGAAGTTATAACATGTAGTTTACAGAACAAAACCAATTCCATCCCAGGTAATAATCCTAGACAATAACAATGAACTGTAAAAATAAAGACTGAAATAAGCACATAACAGACCAAAATAGGAATCAAATCCTCGATTGTTGGCAAGCTTTCTTGTAAAAGCCAAAGGCAACTTTCGACCATGTGAGTTACTGTGCTTGCCAGTTTCCGTACCTATTGAGTAAGTGTTTCTCTAGCTGGCTTGTCTGCTGTCTAGGGGTAGTGCCAGTTGTGTGTGGTGCTTTGTTGCGGAGGCAAAATAACTCCATGTTGTAGCCCCGTGTGAATCTAGAAAGTACAAAGGAAATTTTTAATTGATTTACAAAACCAAAAAGAAACTATTAAAATGTAAAAAGAAAATTAATGTTTAAAATCCTAAATTATCTGCTGAAATATTCTAATGCAAATAACTAGTATATAACTGAAATTCAAAATTGGATTTTTAAAATCATTCAGAAATTTGGTTTCTCCATCCCACATAACCTACAAAGCTTCAAAAAGCAAAATGACATTTTGGTCATTTTATGAAATTCCAGCATTACTTATCCCCATACAAATTGTACCTGTTCATTCTTGATTAAACCAATTAATTTTTTAACTACTGGAGATATTTCTTTCTCTGTTTTGATTGTCTTTTTAAGAGAATAAATAACATTCAGGTTTTTGTTTTGTTTTATTTTTAATGCACCAGATGTCACATTTGAATATTTGTAGTGGAATCCACTATCTAAAGTGGATAAGGAAATAAACATAGCACTTAACAGTTTTAAGATACATCAGATGAACATCCCTTGGTATTTGGTATCACGGACTCAGATGTTGGAGTTGATGTATCAGTTTCCTAGAATGAGACGATTTATTCTCCCTAAAAAGATGCTAGTTTTCTCTTTTAAACACGCAATCAATTTGGTCAGTAAATCAAATCTAATTCTCCATATTTGTTTCTTTCGTGTGAAGTTACTTCAGAATGGGCAGCATATGCGTCTTCTGTCACAGTGGCTTTTTACATAAAAGAAAATTAAAAGTCACCCCATCCTTGTTTTCTCTGGTTTACAACCAGCCCTATTTATGGAAAATGTCCAGGGCACAAAAGGTGATGTCAAGTTATCTCCCATGGACTGCGAAGGCATTTTACATGAGGAAAACTCAATAACCACGCACGCGTTTGTCACATTCAGTAGCGGCTCAACAAGAAATGGTTTTAGAAAAGACGACTGTATTTACAACGTGAAGCCAGGGAATTAGAACCGTTAACTGAGTAAAGACAAAGTAAAAGGCCAACAGGAATAACAGGGGCTGTACCGCGGGGCCTGGACCCCCGTTTGCTGGAGGTCCAGTATGCGTATTACGTCACAAATCTCTAGTGGGGGGGAGGTGAGCCGGACGGGGCAGTACTGGGGACGGCTGGCCAGAGGTAGGTGTCGCCCTGAGGCCGAGAGAGAGAGAGTAGACCGACTAATGCGCAAGCATGCAGTCGCTGCTCGAGTCTTTCCGCCTTCTCGCACTAGAGAGCACAGTCGAGCCGGGTGGGGTTATCCTTACCTGGTACCTGCCGGACATGAGCTGACTCCGGGAAGGGGTGCATATCGGCTGGATGTAATAGTTTTCCAGCCTCACCCCCGTCGCCGCCAGCCTGTCCAGGTTCGGTGTGCGGATCTCCGAGTCGTGGTAGCCGATGTCGTGGAAGCCGTAGTCGTCTGCTAGAATGAACAAAACGTTCGGCTGATGCCCGCGGGCTGCATGCGAAAACCAGGAGATCACGCAACAGGTGAAGAAAAGGCTCCTTCCCAAGCGGACTTTAGTGAACCGGGGGAACATGGTGGACCCGAATCTACCGATGGACTCCCTAACACGTATACCGCTTCTGGAAACTATAAAAAAGAAAACAGAAGAAGGCGGCCCAACCAAATCTCTCTCTTCAAGCACGATCTATAAAGAAATGATTTATCCTCCCCCCCCCCCAAGCTGTACAACTGAGATAAATATCTTATCACTCGGCAAACAATCTTTGGGACGCACCTTCCATCTTTCCAGATAACTACGTCGGTCGCAGACAGATGGTTTGCGAGAAAGCTTCTAAACCTGCACAAAATGAGAGTGGAGACGGAAGAAGAAAGAAACCCTATTAAATCCAGCCGACATGTACTTGCCAGCTCTTATCTGGGAGGCGCTTTTTCCAAACCCTGTTGTTTTCCCGCTGCCCTGCCCATGCGCAGTATGCAGTTCAATATCACAACAAATTGGTTGACCGGTTCTTTCACTCTCAGATTGTCGAAAAGTTTTAAAATATCCTTTTTAACGAAAAGGCGAATACATTAGCGATATTCATAACCTACAACCAGCATATGACAGACTATGGAAGCCTGGTCTGTTTCGTCATCTCGTGAAATTAACAGTACAGATGTGAGTAATCAAATAAACTACATCTTTCAGAAGGTTTACTGCAAGGAGCTGTCTTAAGCCCTGTTCTATTCAATATTTATACGATTAGTATCACACAGCTCATATAAATCTGATACAGCTTTATATATTGATGATATTTTTATTTGGGCCACAGATTCCAAAAAAATTACATCATGTTGTTGCAGTGTGTCCTGGGTTCCCCGGTCTGCGACTTGCTCAGAACAAGACGCTTCTCTGCCTAGAGACGACACCAGACAGCCAGCCTTCGTATATCACGTCAGCGTGCATCTTATCCCTTTCACACCGGCTGTACACTCAACCGACACACTCGTAATGCAAAACACCTGAAAATCGAGTCGGAAATATAGAGCTGGTTCACCTCCATCATCCTTTCAGGGGAAGCTGATTTGGTTCCTTTCGTGTTCAGGGTAACGCAACGACTCCGCAGGAGAAACCGACCGCCAGCCACCCGGCACGAGCTATCGAAACGGTCGTTCGGTGGGACAGGGTTACGAACAGCTGGGTGCGAAGATTCGGATAAATGGGCTGATAGAGAATCACGAGGAGGAACCGATGGCCGGAGCCGAGCAATCGATACCGCGGAGAGCAGCAGAAAATGCTACGACCAACGAATATCGTACCCTGTCACGTTTTAAACCAGACGGTTAGCGAACGAAACAGCATCTAGATTACCTCAGGACTCGGCGTGAATATGCACAGATGGAAAGCAGTAGATCGTTTTAGGTCTGGTGGTGCGAGAGTTAATGACGGATGGAAAGAAGATAGGGTAGTGGTACCATCGGGAGTTATCTGTAGCATCTACCGAACAGAGATAGAGTTGCATTTTTAAAAGTCGTGGAATACGGCCATGTAAGTATATCACTGACAGAAAGTCTTTCCTACAGTCTTTGATGAACGCAGGAGAAACTGATCTGGAGTTACAAGAGCAGCGAACACACGATGCGGCCATACAACCGCCTGAAAGAGGTCTGGCATCTATATTGCGATGGGTACCAAGACAGGCTGCCCACCACGAAATGAAGCAGCCACTAAATCCCCACAGTCGAGTTGGCACCCGACTCCTCGTTAAGGCTTTATGCAGAACTAAGTCTGAAAGCAACATTTGCTACAATTTGAAAAAGTTTAAATCAACAACTGTTCTAAGAGATTTCCACGAGTTGCCCAGGGATCTACTGGTAAAAAGATTAGCAGACCACGTACTGGTCACTTTCTCCTTAAATACCTATGCCCACAGGATAGGCGTGACAGAGACGCAATGCTCTAGAACCAAGCACGTTGAGCACAGCCAGTGTCGGGGTCGGCCAATATCAGAGCGCCCCTGTTAAATGGAAGACCGATTTAAACATCTCCAGGGCAACATTTAATTGGGCAGTGGGCTAAAGCATCACTCACCAGTCGCAGTCAACCAGTTCCAGTCATGTGAACACGATGATGCTGATGATGGAAACGTGGAAAAATCTCCGAAATAATGGGACTGGCAAAGGCCGAGCCGACTTCTGTCGGGCCCCAGACCGGTTTACAAGACTTGGGTCACCAAGCCAGCATCAGACTCAGACACATCGGCGTTTTTCTCATTTTCGTTACCGGGACCAGCAAACAGACATCGGAATGCGATAACTTGAGCAAAGTCGGTGCAATATAACTTAGCTTCGTTTAAAAATTGCGTCTTTTCGCGAAAATATACCACGAACAGTAACTGGTTGAATTTTTTTAAAATAATGTATCGGACGAACGACCAAGGATCCCTGATGTTCTGGAGGTAAGATGTCTGCGGAGTTAACTGCACGATGAGTCCCGCCGACCGCCAACGTTGTCGATCGCTCACCTTATTCTCCCGGGTTATAATCTGGCTTTTCGCACCAGTTATATCGGGTCGATCGATATAAAAAGTTACCATCCGATTGCTGCAAATATTTTATCGAGCAGTGAAGTGGTTTCCCTCCCTTCCCCCCCGAGGCACAAATACTGTAATTTACAAGCATGTCGGCCTCACCTTCCAGACACGGTAAAAGTGTCAAACAGAGATTAGGTTTTCTTCGAGTAGCCGCAATTCCTTGGTAATATCGTCCTTTCTTAGCCCCACGGTACTTACCGCCTGTGCCATATCAAACCAGTTGCAGAGAACGTCACTCATTAGCCCGCAAACAGAGCAAACATCAGATACATAAATTAATAAGCGAACACTGTATATATATATATTAAGTGAAATAGGACCAAAAAGTAAGTGCTTTTACTCCAAACCGGGTTGTTGCAATTCTGAGAGCAATTGACCCTAACTGAGCCTTAGCGTGTTATCAGAGAGACCGGTGTGTATGATGTAGTCGTGGCTGTCCAGCAACTTGATGGAGATACTATCTTCAGGAATTCGGATTTAATATTCTTAAAGTGAACAATCCGAGTCAGAGCGCTCCACGGATGATACTACGTCGGACACTCTAGTTGGGCATTGGGCAGATCTCTTTTGGAGCATGTGGATTAAAAGTGTGTGTGTGGGGGGGTACTCATTAAAAGGAAAGACGCGGACGTTATTGAAAAGACTGGAAGAACGCACGTGGCGGTGTAAACGGTCTCGGCGAGAAAGGACGTGTTTGAAATGGTTTTTTTTCTGGTGAAGAGAATCTCGGGCTCTCTGATACTAGCGGCACAAAAAGATTTACAGAAAATACTCTCGATCAAACGGTGCACGGACGATTTTTTGGTGAGCATCAGCCCCCTCCCCGGGGAGAACTCGGCCGAGTGACGCAGTCGAGGAAAAGGTCGGCAGTTTTTAAAAAACACACCACATCGCTACTTTGTGAATAAGTTTCAGTTTAATCAGCCGGAGATTCTGCTGAAATAGTAGTCTGTGTTCAGTAATAAAGACTAACGAACGTTCAGTTTTTAGTTCTAATTCACACAAGTTCGAGATCTTTCCGAGTGTACACTTACTTGGAGATTTTATTCTTTTGTTCGTGATTAACCCAGTACAGTTGAAAAGTTGATTTAAACACTTCTTTGTTTGTTGGATTTTTTAAATGCTACAATTAAAATTTAGCATATTTTTATTTAGTTTTTTTTTGCCATTTACCGTTTAATTAATACAAAACAAATAAGTATCTGTGGTACAAAACTCTGAAGCGGTAATAACAACAACTTTAAAAAAAATAAGTCAGTTATTTATACGTAAACTAAACACAAGGAAGCGTGTGTAGCCGTCGGAATGTCAGCGGGTACTGGCTGAATGCTTTCCTCGTTCTTATTTTTGTTGTTGTTTGTGTTTAGTATTCAGCCACGAGCATCCAAGCTTGACCGTATCAGCTTTCCTCCTGCGCGAAGTTAGATCAGATATTGCTTCTCGCAGGCCTTTCCGCTTATTTCGTGGCGCCATCGTTTACTCAGCGCGCTCTCCTGCCGTGAAGGAGCAATAACACTTCTACACGAAATAATTGGGGACCGGCCGCAATTAGTTTGTTGTCGTCGCCCAGCCAACTAATTTGGCTACGTCCCGATAGAGCCGACCGAAAACATCTCTAACCGGCAGCTTAATTAGCTGGCTGAAACAGGTGAGATGATTACTTAAGCTGGTGGCTTTTGTATGAATCTGTTTCCATCAAACGGTTTCGTCTGGCTCTCGAGATTTTTTTTCCAGAGGTCCAAAACGCACGAATAGTCTAAAGACTTCTTTCTGCGTGCGAATGTCGTGAGAAAAAACCCCAAATGTTTTCGATATTCACGGCGCAAAGACGAACCAACCGAAAGAGAGACGTGGAAAAGTATTTTAAGAGGCCAATTATGGATAAAATTAAAGTTAGACAAGGGAGTGGAATTCTGTCAAGATCCAGGCTGAAGCTGGCGATTGTAGTCTCTTCTCTGGGCCAGTCGTCTAAATCTGTTCGTGCGTCAGATCAAGCGTTGACACACCGGCTTTCATTATTCATAGGGCCCCTGGGCCACGAAAGATTAGTTATCGCAGCACTGTCATCACCACCCTCCGAAGGGAATTCGATGGGTCTGCGTGCATTTAGACATCTGGTATAAAAATGCTAAGATTTTAGCATGTGGTAATACCACCAATTATGGAATAGTACAGGATTATTTATAGATAGAGCTTAGAAAGTAGTTCTACATACCGTTATATCAGAGGCTCTAATTATCACGACCGGGGTAAAGCAGAGTTTTGTTCTTGGACCTATTTTTATAATTTATATACAGGATATTGAAATTGGATTTCCGAAGAAATACTAAATTACACACTGTAGAAATAACAATAGTAGATGAGAAAGATTTAGGAACTGTAATTGATCCAACAATGTGAAAGTATGTGCCCTAAAGCGACAGTTCTGGGTAGCATGAGAAAACATTCCATAAATAGCAATAATTCGAAAAGTCAGAAGTCTTTTGAAGTAATAAATTCAAGCGAGGAATTATCATCACAGAAATTCTAGAGGGCAGCCGTGTCCCGATAGTAGACTGCTAATGTTGACAGCCAAAGTTTGAATCTCGGTCGGGGGCCAGCTCTGTTTGGCGTGTGATCTCTTCCTCACCAGCCAGCCGGCTTTTCTTCTGTCCAGAAGAAAGGAAGAGTTCCAGCACTCACGAAGTGTGCGTAGTAGGTTGTCTAGCCTCAGAGTTTCCTTGACACCTGGCTACCTAAGAGTGGGGTTGTTGCACGGGGTGGCAGGTCCCACGCAATAAACAGACTCATGCAATTTGTGAACTGCCATTTTCGATTACGAGGGCAACCAGGAGTTACGTTTTCAGCTCGGTCTGGTTATGAATGAATTATCTCTATTACTACCGGCCACCTACTATGTGAGATTTCCTCTTCATTTACATATTCTCCAAAAACACGACTTCCACGTGTATCTCCACGCTGTCTATGGTGATATTAGCGACGGTAGTAAAAGAAGGAAAGTGAAACCGAAAATTTTCTTTGCTTGTTCTTAATGCAAAATTGATATTTAAAAATGTATTCGTGTTTCATATATTAAAAGTTTTTTAAAAATCAGTGCCGATCAAAAATGTTAATAGTGGACAGAATCAAAGAAAACCGTTAATTTTTTAAAACATGTAAATTAATAAATTGAAACGAGTTGCGAAGTTGGACCGACTCGATAACCTCTCTTGTTTGTTGTTTGTTGTTTCCGGTAGGTGTCACAGCGATGACAAAATCAAAAAATCTATTAAATCGAGAGTAAGATGTTTGTGACATTTGGAAGCATTCTCTAGTAGAGCCCCGGATTCACTTTCATACGAGGTTAGTAACTTAGATTATTGGTTTATTTTGCTTTTAAAATTTCCCGGAAATGTTCCAGGAGTAGAAGTATCGTCGACTTTTGCTATCTCTGAGCGGCATTTTAAAGCTACCGTTTCTTGTCAATTCCGTGGTTGACGATGCTGGAGTCGAGCAATACGTCGAGCAAGCTGTTCGCCTGGTCGGACGTAACATCCGACATCCATTGTCGCCGTACGCTCTGGCAAGACAGCTGTGGAGCAAACCGCTCTCCGACGTGTCGGCGAGATACATATATATATACAATCGTTGCGCAGTTAATTATATTAATGGCATCTTTAGAATTTCGAACTCGTTTTGCCCCTTAGCTAATGGAGAGAAGATTCTTGGTCGCCGTCAGAACGGAAGGGCATCGGTTTATAAGAAACGACGGGTTTGGGTAAATAGACCGACGTGTATAGCGCGTACTGGCCAGCTACTATCTGCAATGGTGATCCGTCGTAGTATTGAAAGTGGAAAGACCGACTGTTTTCTTCGAGCGGGTCACAGCTTCACGATGGACCAGCCTGGCAGGAGGGGCTGCGCGGTTGGTCCCTCCCTCTGAGACGACGAATCTCGCCTGTCGGTGAAGGTTGAGGACGGCGGTGCGAAGTTATCTTCGAACGATATAAGCTGCCTCTAGCTATTTAAATACCTTTTTTTTTTTTTAAATTTTTTAAATCGTACATTAGAGGACATTTCTTCTTTAGTCTGGATGTTTGGTATCATTTTCTCTAATCGTGTAAAACAGCGACGAGGTTTCTTAGAATTCTGGATTCCTTCCCAAGACGTTAAAAACTAAAGGGGTCGACTGAAAGTTGATGCTTATATTTAATTCCAGTTGTGAAGAAACTCAGCAATTGGAGGTTAGCCGAAAAACCGCGTGGATTTCATTACTTAATGAAGAAATGGCATCACACCTTTGTAGTGATGAAGTTACTTCAATGTCTTAGTCAGTACTGGATGGGGCCATTTCGGGACCAGTCTGCTATCATACGATCTGCGATCGCCTCTTCTGGGTGGAAGGGTACGCCCAGATCAGGTACGTTTCGTGGAAGAGGAATTCTCAAGCCTCCGAGTCTACCAAGGATGTCCCAGAGGTACTTAGAGTGAAAGATCTGTGGACTTGGCTGGTCAGTCATCGTAGAAATGTTGTTGGCCCTGTCGTCTTAAGAAATGAACGAGAGAAAAGGGAACCTCACCACTCGGGTGACCTTCAATAATAACCAGAAAATTCCAGTCGTCTCCGCTCGCCAGTAAATTTTCGCTATTGTGACAATCGTTCGAATTGAGCACTTTTATCAGAAAAAAGTTTTCTTCCAGCCATTGAACAACAGTCAGTTTCTAATAATTTTACACATACCAGTTTTTTGACTGCTATAAAATACTGTAAGGTCATTTTTGCAATCACCTGTACATCAGGTCAGGACTTTAACAGGGTTTGTCGTGGACGTTAGTTTTGGACCTGACGTGTACAGATAGTCGTCGTCAGCCGAATCTATGAAACTAAAATATACAAAAGCTGGGACTTGCTCAGCGCTATTTAGCAAATGATCTGCTGCAAGAAGTCTTTGACTACCCAACAGCCAACAGATTTATGCACAGCTGTTGTACCCTGCACGGTACCTTTTCTCTTGTACCAGTAGACAGACGAACATTTCAAAATTCGTGATCTTTTCGTTGTTCTTTTACACAACGCGCAATTTTTAGATGCAGGAATCGTGTGACGTCACATCCCGCCATTCGTCGTCAGGGAGCGGTTCTCGCGTGTTTGCTGTGTGAGATTTCAAACCTACGACCGACGGCACTTTGTGATGGCTTACGTTTTGGTTAATCGCAATAATGCTAATTAGATACACCGCTAGCCGATCCATCGCACTTGAAGACGATAGCAAATATGAAACTGCATATCGAAATTTTTAAAAAGTCAAGTTTTTCTTTTTTTTTTCTTCAGCTTTCAATGATTCTAAGCATTTCAGATTTCGTAATAACAATGGAGACGATACTTAATATTTAGTGAAACAGACTCCATGAGTTTTGAGAGGACAATCAATGTTTGGTTTTCATGCTCTATAAAGGAGGTGCTGTGTAAGATTATCGATACGTTACCAGTTTAATTTCTAATGATTTACACTAACACTAAAATGCTCTGGTCTTTTCATGGAGTTTATTCCCACAAACCTTCTGAAATAAAGGTTTAAAAAGATGCGCGTCGACAGGGTAATTTTATACAATAAACTCTAATATTTCCGCTATTAGAAATTATGCATAGTATTGTATAATAATTTATTTGCAAGGTACTTTGAGACTGCATCACAGAAAACTTAAATATTTGGTGAACCTCTAAGAGTGACGGCATTAACCCTTATCCACTAACGGGGTCTGGGTCCTGTCAGAACTGCTGCTATCGATCGTACCATGGTCGACCTTCCAATGTCGCTGTGCCCGGCAAGTGGCACGGCCAAAGATTTCCCGGAGTTCGTCTTGTACCACCCATAGCAATGTATTCCTGACCCGACCAACACGGCATCGCTCAGTTCTCGTGTCCGACAAGCTTCATCGCTCGTTAACCAATTTAAGTTCTTCGCCTTCCGGTCCTCATTCGAGCGGCTAAGCTCTCGGACATTTTTTCCGGACCCCACCCCAAAACCCCTGCACACCATGAAGAAGAACGAATAGCGGGTCCGGTATCTAAAATATAATTTCCTTGCTTTAAAAGAAATAAAATTCTAATAGTTCGCTCTGATCAGGTGATTTCGGCTCAGAAGATCAGCACGAGGCGAGTGGTTGTGAAGTTAGTTAGCTCCTAAGCGGCTGGCGAGAGAGCAGAGGGGAATATTCTTTTCTATATATAGTTGTTTATAACGCAGCACGAGCGTTAAAAGAATCTGGTGAATAAAGCGATGGCAGATAAGTTTAAAGTGTAGCTACACTCAATTAGGACGCCAGTTATGGACGGGCTTCGGTTCCGTCCGGACTTAATTTATTTTCTCGTTATTACTCCCCTGATAAATATTTTGTAATAAGACACCAGCGCGAGTGTTTTCATATAGTGGGCGGCTCGGTTTCGTCAGGAAGAGCTTGCTGCTTGTCATGTGATGCTGAAGATGTCGGTTGCTTTGGCTACACAGGGATGAGGATAAATTATCGGCAAGAATATAGAATTAATTCGTCGTCGTCGTCGTCGAGAGAGAGAGAGAGAGGCGCAGGCGTCCTGAAGGAATGGTTGAGGCCCCAGTGAGCGCCGCCTCAGTACTGAGGTAAGTCCATGCCCCGTTGAAGAGACTCTTTCCCCGGGGGTCCGGGCAGCCATCTCTCTCGCGCGCGCGCGCGGGGCTCTCTGCCGAACGGACTCGCCCCCCTACGAGGTTTCGGAGAAAGTTTTCCCGTCGGCAAGTTCGAGGCCGGCGTTCCAGAGTGTCCCAGAATGGCCGCTCCGAGATCTCTAAGAGGCGCTGTAGCTGGGTTACTCCCGTTTAACGCCCGATTACCTTCCGTGTCGCCCCACACCAGCCCAGGCTGCCATCTCGCTCGCGCGCCGAATTATTCGCGTAGAGGATGGAGCTCTGTAAGGGGGATAGTGTAGTGATGGAGAGTATTTCTGGAGCCGACCGGGCTCTGCTAATGGACGAGTCGTACCGAGCGGCAGATTTCCTCCTCGCGATGTTGTTTCAAAACCCTGACCTTGAGATACGCTGCTAGTGTCTGGTTTCATCTCGTGCCGCATACCTGCGGGTGGGAGGGGAGGAGGTTGTTGTTTTTTTTTTTAATTGGAAAAAAAAAAAAAAAACCAAAAACCAAACCCGGATGCGCGAGGAGAGGAGGAGGGAGGAGGAGGAGGAGGAGGAGGTGTGTCCGATCGGTTAATAACCTGATCGCCTGAAGCTGGACCTGGCGAACCGACCGTGAAGCTGCGCTCCCCCCGCCTCGGGATTTACGGCTGTCGGTCGCCTGGTCGATACGGAGAACTGCCGGCCCGGCCGTTTGTTTAGTTTTTGTAAAGTTGAAGGGCAGCAGCCCGTGTGGCTAGACACGGTAAACATCCCTGGCTTCGGGAAACTCACCCGCTCGATAGCGTGACGAGCACGTGCCGATGATGTCCGTTCTCCAGCGGAATTTCAACGACGCCTGGCGGAAGTAAACTTTGCTCGCTGCACCGACGTGAACTTTAACACGCGAATACACAGCGCCCGACGTCCCGGTCAGGTGTCATCGGTCAATAAATACCCGGGGCGATTGTTGTCGGGTGCTTGGCATTATCCCGACGACGGACGGCGCATTCTGCGGTAATGATCAGATTTCTTGTTTACCAGCCGAGACCCCCTCGCAGCTGCCTTTCAGTTCGATTTCGTGAGGCAGGTTTTAAAGGAGAAGGGCGGGGCCGGGAGAGATTTTCAGAATTGTTTGGCACGGTAGAAGGAAAATAAAACTATAAAAAGATTAACCTTAAAGATGAGCATTTCATTAAGTACTGTTTGTCTGTTTGAGGAAAGCGTTGGTCGGTTTGGTAATCGTCTGACCAGAAAGTTATTTCTTGAAGCTGTAACCACCACAGAGGTCATCTGTGTTCGGGGTCGATGAAATCAGCAATTCCTGTTGCTTCGTGTCAGGTGGTACCTGTGAAAATGGACTCCACACCCGTGTTTACATATAGTTATTTATTTAAAAGCACCCTTCTGAATTATAAAGAGACTGACTGGCATTTACCGTGCGAACAGCTTTAAATAATTTTAGAAAACAAAACAAATTGCTAGACTAGCTGTACATAACCAGTCGAAACTAGCCAGCAGAATGCTCCGGAACCGGGGGGGGGGGTTCTGCTCAGTGACCGTAAAACGCTGCACCCCCACTCGAAGCGATAACTTCGTGCGATGGCCGATGAAAGTTTGTCACGTGTGGCTACCGCTTCACGCAAGTTCAACAGAATGATGACGTCATCGGATATGCAAAGAACCCGACGCGTGTAAATGTTCTCCGCTCGTCTCCCCGTTTTTATGCAGAAGGAATCGGCGGACATACAGAGCGCGGCTCGGGCCCGTTGGACGGGACCCCTTTCCCGAAAGTGAGTGGAAGCCCGGCTGTCCACCACGAGACTGTGGCTCCAGGCAGCACCAGGGCGGATTGGTGAGGATGCGGAGTCGCTGCTTCCCCACTTAGGTCACTATCCGTGTCATTAAAGGGTGCTGAGCAAATCTTTGGGTCCATACTTCGCGAGTCTTAGAGGGGTTAGGGCAAATAGTACAAACAGGCAGAGCGGCTGACTAGCTGTCCGGACCTATCGGACGCAGTAAATAAAAATGCAAAAATAGGTTAGGAAACACGAAAGATGGTAGAATTTCCTATCAAATTATTAAAAATAGAGATTTGGAGAAAAAAAATCACCTGCTACGAATTTTCCGTCTCTAGTTTCAAAACTAAAAGTCTCTATTTAAAGACATAAGCGGAATAAATCGAGAGTACACTTAACGGTTTGACTGCCTCCAGAAAATGTTAATTCGAAAAAATGAAATATAAAACTCCTTTTTAATATTATTTTTTTGTTGTTTTTATTTAGTTGAAATATTTTTTTTATTTCTCGTCGAAAACTCTATGTAGGCAGGACAGGTAAAATGAATGGGTTAGTGGTTAGGGTTTTGTTCGAAAGCTGTTTCGGTCGCCCTGCTGGGAGAGTTTCGCTGAGTCGCCACAATCCGCCTTTTAACGTGCGCTGTATAGTTGGTGGTTACGAGTGAGCGAGAGCAGACATCCTAATATGTACAGGATTCCGGTGGGATTCGTCCAGGTTGGTCGTATGTTCCAACAAGCCTATTTCACGATATCTTTGTTGGCGGGATAAATAAAGACACAATAAAAACTATTCAAAGGTATAATGTCTATTTCCCTCTTAGCTTAACCGAGGTGGTGACGCCGGCGGCTGGTCGTGTCAAGGTCACACGCAACACAAGTCTGCGCTGCTAGTCTTTGTAATCTTATCTATCCATCAGATTTCTACGCATGGCGCCACTCCAGTTTCCCTTCCCTAGTTGGAAGGTCTGTACATTTTCTGTACTTCACCAGGATTTGAATCCTGACAACTTTGTTTAGATGCAGAAGCGCAGCCAAGTGTTTCCGACTAATTTTTTGTGGAAAATCCTCTTGTCGCCTTTGACAGACACGGTTGTCTGTCTGTTTTCCGATATGAAATCGGTTTCTTACCCAGTCTGTTAAACTATGCATGAAATAAAATCTAAAATTCTTTAAATGAAGTTGGAGACAAACGTCTTAATTGGTTTAGTTTCTAGTAAAATCTTAAGATGATTGTACGCGATTATTAGTGATACCATGACCACGACGGTTTATAGAATTCTAAAAAAAAAATTATTTTTTTTTTTTTAGAAGGTGCATATTGTCAGTGACAACCCCTTCTAATCATCAGAAGTTCTCGTTACCAATTATTCTTTTCGTTCTAAGGCTTTGCATCCATTTATCCAAAAAGTTTAGATGTGTGTTAATGTTCAGGTGTCGACTCTGTTCTTCCCAGAGAAGGGAGGTCAATCTGGTGTTGTAGGGATATAAACGCTGCCGATTGCTCCAAACTACTCATTATACCTTAGGCATCGTATGTCAGTTGGAGCAGCGCCAGGCTTAGCTGTTACTCATCCTCTCCAGTAAGACAGTCAGCGAAGTAGAAGAAAAAGAAGAACATTCGAGCCGGGCCAGGTGTATTTGTCTACGTCAGCCCTGTGCGGGCATCACCGCGCAGTTTACTTTGCCAGACTTGTGCCAGATGGTGGTTAAGCTTTCAAAATAAATACGAAGATGATTCGCGGCTCCAGTCAGCGGAGTCGCTGGTGTGAGGTGCCTGCATCACCGTGTTCGTGAACGCCGTCTTTGTCGCGCGGTTTTCTTTATCTTCAGCTGTACGCTACAGATTTAAGGAATTCATCTTTCAGCAAGTAGGCTTTTTAAGTATTCCAGGATTGAAGGCGAATTTATCCCCCTCCAACGTGTTTCCTGCCCTTAGCGTTTTCCAGAACTGCTGCAATATTGCGAGAGAATTTTTTAATTGGCACTCCAGAGAGATGACTTTGGTTGTATCCGCTAGATGTTCGGCTCGGGTCATTCGTCAAAAATTTAAAAAACAACAACAACAAAACCTGTTGCGCACGAGCGCGATGCGTCAGCTGAGTTAGATTGGCTGGTAACTGACAGTGGGGAGAGAACCGTCGAGAATATTCAATCGTACCTACCTGGCGTACATCAAAGGCGGGAGGGTTCCATTTGAGACAAATGCTGCTTCGTCTTGCGTCGTGTGTTGCTGGTTTGCTCGTTTTCTAACAGAAGGGATCTCGTGCCGACTTCGGAGCTGCTTCAGCTGCCCGTTTATCTAGGCTTTCTCCATCGGCGCATACACGACAATCATCACATCTCTTTCTGCTGACATGACCCCCCCATTTTTTAAAATTCTTTACCCGAAATTCTAAGAAGAAAAAGACGACTCGACTATTTCACGCTCATTGCTTTTTATAGTCAAAATTTGCCATAACCGATTTCGAGTTTTTTAACCCTTTCACTCAAGCATTTGCCTCTAGATCAGTTATTATTCGCCAGAAACTGCCATATAACGTTCAGCCGTAACACACAACTTCCAATCGTTTTTTTACGTTAAAAAGTCTACTTTTCGTTTCTCCTGGCGACAACCACCTCAGATTTTGAAACGGCCGTGCATTTCCTGGAAAATATTAGCTGAATAAGCGAAGCGCGTGATTGGGTTAATTTCACCAAATTTCTTTATTTGCTAATGATATTACATAATTTAAAAGTGAAACGCTGTTAGGATAGTGCGGTAATTCATCTGTATGTTATGTTCAGTGTACTTTCATCATCATCCTTTACGTTGACTACGTGTCAGTCCTGGTTGCGCACGCACTCCCTAACCCGTATTTCCGCCAGATTAGCCGAGTCTTTGTACAGCTGAAAGCTTTAGTCCTAATAGTCCAGTACTCGTTTGTGAGAGTGCGTGAGAGATTCTCCATCCCTGCGTCAAACAAGCAGCGACATCGTGAAACGTTCGTGTCTCCTCTCATCTGAAATCAGGTCCCAAGTCCCTACGGAAGGATTACGGATGAACTGTTTTCTGTGATTTTACAATCATGTACCGTATGTTAGGGGTCCGGAGTTACTGCCCACCTCCGACCCTGTTGTTTGTTTGCACGGTTATTTATGTCGTCTCCTTCCCCCCTCTTTGCGCCAGATGGCTATTGATCCGAAGTTTCAGAGATAACTTCTCGATCTTTCGAAATCAGGCGAAGACCGACTGCTTACGTAAATCTGGGGCGCTGTGACCGCGGGCTGGTCGATACCCACCAATAGAAGGAATCAAGGCCGAGGTTTGCGGTTAGTTAACTACAATATACCTTTTTGTTATATGGATTCAACAGCCTGATTTTTGTCGCTGAAATAAATGTGACCGTTTTGTCCGGGGTGGGTGGGTGATTAATCTAATACCACCGAGTAAAAACGAATTTATTACAACTATAATAAACAGATACCATTAAAAAAATAAAGAGAACTTTAAATGGAACTTCGCGAACATGTCGTCGACAAATTTGCTGCTGTGAAACTTTCAAAAGCCGTATCCGGGGAAATAAAGCGAGGTGTCTGTAAAGTAGCCAGAGCAACCTCGTGGTCTAAAGGAATAACCATGGCGATGTATTCTGAAACTAATGAAAACTCGCTTTTAAAATAAATTGAACGTTTTTTAATGGCTGAAAAGCGGGCGTGGGAGGGGAGAGAGACGATGGTAGACTATTCATGTAGTCAGGTCTAAGCGGCTATTTAGACTGCCGCTCGCTCTCTTTCGCTGTTAATTAGAAAGAACGAACAAATTGATAGAAATATTTTAAATTCTTTTCTTGTATTAAAACGGAATGGAACAATAGACTTAGCGGAAACTTTCGTGGCGACATCTTTTGCACGTGGTGGCTGTAACTCTCCTGGTCTTCTCGAAGAGTGTGTTTTTTCTTACGTACGATACTGCTAGATGGTTGCAGTTGTTTTGGATTTACTCTCCATAGTAACCCCGACAAAATGAAAGAGCGCCAGAAGATCGGGGGGGGTGGGGGTGACACGGAACACCGGGCAGGGTCTGTCCTGTCCGTCCGTCCTGCCCGCTTCCGAGGCTAGTCTGGACGCGCGGGACGGAATTCTCGCATGGGTCGGTGTCGTGCGAAATGTTTGTTGCGAGAGACAGAAAACGATGTGGTACTCGAGTCTGGCGTTTATTTGCTGAGCCTTCCGGCGCCAGCCTTACCTCGGCTGAAAGCCGACTGAGTGGTCACGACTTCCTGCTATTATATCAACAGCTAACGGCCGCCGCCGAGAATTTTCGAACCCATAATGCAACGTTAAGGGAACTCTGGGAGTAGGAGTCGGTAAAATGTCTGGCAATCTTAAAAACCGAGAATCAAGACTGATTTTTTTTTTTTTAAATTAGTTGTCGTATATTTTGTTTAATGGTAAATTTTAGCACAATTTATTTCCGCCCCCCCCCCTCTTTTTAAAATTAGTGCCGTGTCACGTTCGGGAGCAGTCGGCGACAGTCGGAACCCAATCGGCAGGTGTCGGGGCGTTGTATTGTGGGGAAACCATCGGTAGATAAAACCACATCGAGATGGCCTTCAGAGCTTACTAGGGTTCCCATTATTTCTGCTTGATCATTCCGAGTTCTCTCTCTGCGTCCGTCCGTCCGACGACACTACCCGCGGCTCCTAGGGACAACATCGTTTCGAAGAGTGGTGATGAAGCTTACCTTTTGATACCCGCTTGGAGAGGGAAAGCTAAGAGCCGCGTGCGCAGCGCTTTTCCCGAGTCCATAGGACTGTCACGAAAGGTCAGCTAAAGGTCGCCGGGAGCGAGCGGCGCGCGTGGTCATGCGATCGGGAGTGGAGAGAAACGCAAGCCTCGCTGGAAACCGCCATAGAGGTCAGCTAGGTCGGACACATCTTACTGTTTCGGGCAGAGCAGCGTAGATGCTATACCCCTTAAATTGATTTTCTAGGAAGAAGGGGAGATTCCCTCTCCTCCCCGCTCCTGAAATTAAACTCTCCGCTCGTGTAACCAGCATCTGGACCAAATCTCTCTCCTTTGTAGAGCTAAGGTTCGGATAGGAGAATGGCGGATTGTCTGTCGTTTTACTTAATTAACGATCGGGGGGGGGGCATTTTCAGTAAATACTAGGCGCACCTTTTGTTTCGAGCTTTGTTGTTGTCGCCATTCAACAGAAAATATTATCACAATAAGCTTATTACTGTGTCTGTTGTCTTGGAATAAAGCGACAGAAACAGCGAACGCGGGGAAGGCTGAGCCAGCGACTAAGACACGAGATGCGGAATCCGTGTTGACAAAATGGACTCGATTTTCCCGGACAACTCGGTTGTGCAGAAGTGGTGCAAATGCTTTAAAAATGGCATTGCCTTAGTGAAGCATATTTCCAACTTTACCAGATTATTATTTTCTGTATGTGTGGGGCGGTAGTTTAAGATTTGTTTTCCTCCAGACAGACAGACGTTCATTGGTTTCGAGATATCTTTGAGTCTCTCTCTCGTATACCCGCCCCTCGCTCCCGCCAGTCGGGTACCCTGATGTCGTCTGACATGGACGCCGTTCGCTGTAGACAGACAGGTGTATCGTTTACGGCTTCGTTAGGAAAGTAAGCAAGCGAAGCCGCTCTCTACAGCTTAATCATCCCTTCGAAATTATGAATATTTGGAAACAACTTTCTCGCTTCAGAAAGAAAATCTTGTTTGTTCGCCTAACTCTCTCTTTCCGGTAAGGCCATCTGTCCCGACTACCGGTCTATCGTTTCCAATATCTTAGAAAGAAGTGTGTATAAGCAGGGTAACGGTAAAATAGTGGATGATGATTAACTTCTTTCCTTGTGACGAGAGAGAAATACTTTGGCAGAAAATTTCGTAGTGACGTCTCTTACTAACTCTAAAAATTAATTTTTTTTTATCTAAAAAATGTTCAAAGCGCCGTAGCACTTTTCAATAAATACAAATAATTTTAAACCTTGTATATTCTAACAAATGTATATCTAAATTGTCCAGCCTAAGACCATCCTTCAGATCTGTATTATTTCCCCCCAGGGGGGAGGGGGCTGGGAGAGACGGTGCCTTCCTTATTAATATAATCCATCATAACCACAAATCTCCAGCCCCAGGTGTTTCGCATTATCTGTGTTGGCTAGATATACAGCCAGTACAACACACGCACACACTAACCAGAGCTCGGCTGGAATACAAATGTACCCCGGGTGGTATAAGTAAAGTAAAAACTGGTGTGGTGTACGGAGGATTAAGGAAGCAATCTGCAAATGTAAATTAGTAACGTTACTTAGGTGAGGAAGACCTGGCGAAGTACAAAACTACCCTTGTTTACTAATTTTGATGCTCGTTCGTAAAATTCTTAAATGATTCACATCCGTGTTTTTTTGGCCGAAATAATAAATGTAAGTAAAAACATCGCATCCTTGTTATCAGTAAGGATGTGAACAGGGGAGCACCGAGGTGTTCCGGTTATAGGAGAAGGAAGAGCGTGTATTTAAAACGAAGCACTTTCCACAATCTGATGCTTGCGAAAAGCGCCGTGGTAGGTACAATTAAAATCTTGGGAAACCGCCAAAAGCAGCAGCTTTTCTCAGACTAAAAATAAGACGTAATAAATTTGTCTGTCTACCGCGAAATAAAACAACAAAACCTTCACGCTGAAAAATCAGTGTGGAGTTAAGGTGCATGTGAAATAAGGATAACGTAAAACTTCATGCTCAAAATCCTCACATCTCTGGTGGATTTCCAAGCCAAGACTTCAGCTTTGATTACTAACTACATAACCACCTTTACTACTATTATTAACAGAATAGTTGATGTTTGTACGCTCAGAACAGGCTAAAGAACTGGTGAAGCTCAGCGATAGGGAGGCAGAGAGTCAGCTCTACATTTTTAAGGTCTACGTTTCTTGAGTACCAGGCTTAATGCGAGATGTAACCTTTGGTGGTGAAAATAGTTCATTTCTAACTGCTGGATAGTCTCCACCAACAACAGTCTCAGCTTGGAGCGGGAAGTTTAATAGTAAACAAAAGTTCTAGCTGCTGCGTGTGCGTTAATAGACGAATAATTCAGGTGGATGTTAAATGCTCCTAGAGGAAAACTTTCCCGCAAAGTGACGCCATATTTCCTTTCACAAATCAAGGGAGAGAATTATTTTGAAATATTTATTAAAATGAAAGTACAAACTAATTTATAGACCATGTACAGTAATATTTAAAAAATTAATTGAAGCTTAATAAATTACTTTCTTTACTTACTATTCCGTCTTCTGATTATCCGACTCTTTAGCAAAAGTTTGTTTGTTTTTTGTTGTGGACTTTATTGATTATTTAGTAGATTCTTCAAAGTTGGGATGTTTACTTCCGCATCCTCTGCATCGTTGTTGTCAGAAGAAAACTCTCCATCTATCTGTTCTTTAAAGACTCGTCCCTACTGCTAAGTTTATGGGTTTGAAGAATGACGTTCTCTCTACTGAATCGGATCTGTACATTTGGGCCGTACAGGATTGCATTTCAGAGTGGAAACGCCGGATCGTTCGTCTGCTCTGCCCGCTGCTTCCGTCGCAGTTTCTCGAAGAACTACGCTATGCTTGTTGGAGTTTTCGTCCACGTGGTTGGTAGTCTCCTCTGTGCTACACCTTTTAAGATCTCTCTGTGTGTGTGTGTGTGTGTTGAAATGTTTAACTTCAAGTCTCGAAACCTAGCGTGGCTTTCACCTGCCTTGTTCTTTTTTTTTTTATAAACAAGGAATTAACTCGAGTAAATCTTAATTTATAAAAGATTTATTGGCGTCTATTATCTATTAGCCGACTCTATAACTAACGTTCGATAACTCTAACATCAGCTGCTGTTATGACCAGTAATTGGATAAATGAAATAAAATCTTATTTTGCGCTAAAAGTACATGATTCGAGGAATTCGTGCCTCGTTCTTCCCGCAGACGCGAAAATGTTGTCTGCTGCTCCCTTTGATTAGAGTTTGAGCAGAGTTTAAAGATTCCTGGAAAATTGAAGCAGCTGCAGGTTGTTAGAAAAGGGTGGAGCAAATTACATGACAAGGGAAAACCAATGTATTTTTGACAGATTTCCAAAGTATTTAGACAGGCGAGCGCAGCAGACATCCAGGAATCTGGTGCATTGTTATGTACGTCAGTCCGGTTTGCCATTTACTAAATGATGATCTGGAAATGAATTCTGGATAACAGTATGAAGTTCGCATAAATCTCTTATTTTCTAGAATTCTTGGTTAAAATTTGGAGGAAACGCATATCGACAGAAGTCTCTAACAATTAATAGCTTTTAATGAATCTCAATTTCGTTCGACTAAACTAATTATTTTTCAGTAGACACCCGTCCGTCATTCGAGTCCAGGCGGGTTTTCTAGCCTGAATATAACCCGGGCGAGAGACCGCAAAGGGAAGCAACTCAGCAGAAAGACCCTACCAGGGTTTTTCTGTTCAGCTCGGGAGGAAATCGTAATCAATTGAAACAGATGTTTTTAAAATGAGGGTGATAGGGGAAAACGACAAAAGGAAAGTGTGAGATTGCTCGTGGGTCTGTAACGGGAAAAATACTGTAATTTATTTGTTTGGCGCGACGTCAGCCGAACAATACGCAGTTTATATATGGCTGGCTAATAATCAATTCTCTAACTGTGGCTGCATCAGTCTCGCTCTGACATTGTGATTCTGTGGCTCTTCGTAAATGAGTGCAAGATTTACTGCCTCAGCTGTCGTGAAGAGTTAAAAGGCAGTGGAAATGGCAAATACTTTATTAATGACCCCTATTAGCACAATGCTTTGGTTGTCCAAAATTCGAATCATTTAAATGAGTTAGAACTTTTTAAATACATAATTAAGCCTTTATATCACTACGGCCTGGAATAAAGGAAAAAAGGAGATTCCTTTTACATATCGTATTTACTTATCCGAGAAACTGTTACTTCACTAAGTCGTGTCTGTAGTAAAGGATCCATTGCACAATGATAGGAAAAGCTTGCTATCCCGGTTAATAATCAAACCAGGTTCTTCCATATCATCTTATGCTGAGATTCCACGTGAGATGTGATCCTTGCGTTGTTGACCCGAAGATGCCTTTTCCATCTGCCTCGAGGGGGGGGGGGCGCTAAAATAAGTACGATTGATTGCTTTCGACTGAACTAGCGCATCAGGCTGACCTGATAGAGGGTGGGGGGGTTAAGTCCGCTCGTGCGGTACACACCTCATATCTCGGTCGGTCGGATCTCTTTCTCTTAGTAGTCCTGATTTTTTTTTTTTTTTCCTCCCGCAACAGTTCGTTTATTTCGTACAAACAACTTACAGTTTACTTTGTTTTTACGAACCTACCGTCACGTTAACCAAACCCACGAGGTTCCCTTCCTTCCATTCGCTTAAAAGCCGCTTTGTTCCCCGTATTGCGTGGGCCCGGCCTGCTGCCATCTGACCCCTCGAAAGCTGCCAGACTCGGTCCATTCTCGAAGCGCATCACTGATTTGTTGAATTGTCTTTTCTTGACTGACTTAAAAAAGTTTGGTTTGGCGGTTAATTAAATAACGATAATTAGAGACTTCAGATGATCGTGGTTTTTCAATGTGTTGTCATTTACAGAAACAGCTCGCGCATACGCCATCACCTTGTTAGTAATAAATAACCGGCGAAGCTGCGTTTGAAGGAGGCTGGTAAAGAAGAGCGAGAAGCCGTGCTGGGGAAAAGTACCGAAATTCGAACTCTGGCTGTCAACCCATATTTCCAGGAGTCTGCCACTGATTATCTACCAGTAAGAGTCGAAATGCGAGGAAACCGAGATTTCTGGGAAGAAAGTCCCGTCGGAGAACCGCGAGTCGGCGTTGCCTCTTCTGACGTTTTTAAAAAAAGAATTTATGCTGTTTTATGTAGCAAATATTCCGTCTGTTCTCCCGGGACACACAGGACTCGTTCGAGAGAGAGAGAGAGGGGTCGTCAACGTTTCCTCTTACTCTCCGATCTTAGCTGGCTACAGAATCATCGTGTTAAAATACATCATTATCGCTATCAAATCTTCGATAAAATCGGGAGAGAGGAATACGGCTGAAAAGAAATTCGAAACTAATTGTATTTTTTTTATTTATGGAAATCAGATTTTTCCGATGACTGACAAAGAAATACCAGCAAAGAAGTGAAATTCGAACTGTCCTCTAGTACATGACCGAAATTCCAGGCTTCCCGGCTCTAAAGAATGTCATGTGTCCACGTGACCGAGCCAGCTGTTCTGTCCGTCTCGTTAAGTGGCCGGCCCGACGCGAACCTTATCTATTGTTGCTTCAGTCGTGTAGAAATGATCAGGAATACGGTAACACGATAGATTTCTTTTTGATTAAATCATCCTCAAACTATCAGACGATCACTAGTTTTTTTTGTTGTTTCATCCTAATATTTCTTGCCGCATATGAAGTAGTTTTCAACAGGAGACGATCATAGTGAGAGAATTAGAATAAAATTATTTCCAGGTTAGACTAACAGATGTTTATCGTAAGTTGAATGATAAATTCTACACCCCAGAATGAACCTTTCCTGATATTGGTATTTATTTATCAATATTGTAAAGTAGAATCCTATTAGTTGCACTTCTCCGATATTCTGTAGTGAAGCTATATTTAGCCAGTCCGGCCGAGCGATCGGATCCCGCCCGGTCGCCGGTCCGTGTTCTCACGGCAGTGAGCTGGTGAGGTCTTCGTTAGCGGTCGAGAGGTTAGGCGCCGATCCCCTTCATTCCTCTCTCAAGGTGTGAGAGGAAACCATGCCGAGGAAGTACGCTAAATCGAGCTGGTCTCGACCGCCAACTGCGCACCTGACGTTTGTAGCGCAGGAATCACCCAGTGGACCCCGGCCCGCTTGGTTTTAGTTTCAACTGTTTGGACTTTTTATATAGCTCAAGGGAGATAACTTCCAGAATTCAATTTGTACCCAGTGTTAGACTTGCGGGCTTCGTCTCCAGGCTAATTCGGGTTGTGAATTAATAATGACTCGTCATTCATTTGTCTCCAATTCGTTCTGAGTTGCCACATCCTCTGCCGTCTTCGAAGTGCGCTAACAATTATAAAATTACTGAGGCTGAAGCTGCACGTTCAAGTTTTAAGAGGGGGACACCTTTGTAAAGTAATGTGGTAGTGAAGACAAGAAGTCCGACCATTTGTGGAAATCGGCACAGATACTAGAGTTTATACGTCAGAAAGAAAGATCGTGAGGAACAGCAGTCTCCACGGAGCTTTCAAATTGTTGGGAAGGTAAAGGTCATTGATCAGCGATTTGGTCTGCTGATATTACCATAGTTATCGCGAGATCTCAGTACAGAGCGGAATTGTTTAAATGTTAGACTGTGATACGAGCCTGTGGGATAATTTGCTCAGTATTTTGGAATGTATGGATGCTCAGAATGGCAGCTTCAAACGTTTCTTCCTCTCGCCTATCATAAGACTAACATTTATAAAGTTTTCGCGAAACCCTCATTAAATACACTTATCTCGCTTTTAGATATTGTTTTAACTTAATTTTATAAATGTGTGCTCTAAAAAGTTGCTCTTTAGCTAATGTTTATTTTGGTGGTTTATTTCGTCACGTGTGGCGACAGAATCTATAAACGATTATTCTGCCACCTTAATACAAACAACAGATTTTAGCGTACACAATTACTTTTCATCAATACCAACTACTAGTCAGATTGAAAAAAAAAAAATTCTCTGCAAGAATAATTAGAATTTGTTAATTTTTAAATAGAACATACTTGAGCTTATTTTTTTAATTAAATACAAAACGAGCGTGATTTCCCCCTTTATTTCTTAGAGTACAATAACCAGCTAAGATATTCAACAGATAACAAAATTACTTGAGAATGTAATCGAAAAAAAAATAAATTTTTATTATTACTTATTGAAAAGTCAGACAATTACAATTTTCCCCCGTTATTACAAAAGTCCTCTCTCAAACTGTTTTCCATCCACCAATATATTTTTTACTATTATTAAATATTTGAATTTTTAAACTTTTAATTAATGCGGCTGTTGAAGATTAATTATTTTTAGAACACTAACTGCAAATACATACGTTTGGTATATTTCCAATTTTATGCTTATAATTGTTTTAAGTTCTGGAATTAGATTATTAGATGTGCGGTAACTTATATATACAGTGGTCCCCCGGTATTCGCGGGGGTTACGTCCCTTGAGCACCCGAGAAGAGTGAAAAACCGCGAATATTGGACGGGTTCATAAAAATGCCTATAAACGTCAAAATATACGTAAAATATAATAAAAAATATAAGTAAATATATAATAATATTTACTTAACAAAACATACAGTAAAATGTACGGGTACTCACCAATAATGAATGATATGATTGAAAATGATGATGATGAATAAGCTGTGCAGTACGATGAAGATAATGAGTGTACAGCAAAGCAGAGGATTTAAAGCTGCTTAGGTGGCGCCTCCTCTTCAGGCGCTTCAGGAGGAATCGTATCTTCGTGCAAGGCTTTCTGGTGGGCTTTTGAGGAACATTGTGATGGGAAGTTGCTGTCGCTGTTTCTTCATGGTGGTGAGGAGGGTTTTATATGTCTGCATGGCAGCATCGATGGCATTTTTAAATTGGAGAGACCGAACCATATAGGGATCCCATGCTTCAGCCTTCCCTTGAAACTCCTTTGCTGTCCTCATAAGGTCGGACAGACGTTCCAGTGTCAGGCCCCCCTCCTCCTCCTCTTGCTCTGGATCTGTCGCTTCCTCCTCCTCTTCGCTGGCAGACTTCGTTAATTCCAACAAATCCTCGTCCGTCAGGGGTTCAGAGTGGGCATCGATGAGGTTACTGACCTCATCTTGTGTGATGTCGTCAAAACCTTCTCCTGGAGTGTCATAACTTTTTTCTGGCGCTTAGGTTCATTGCCAGAAGGTGCAGGGCGTTTGGGCGGCATCTTAGGACTTTAAGAAACACGCTGCGAAAAACACAACACTCAGCGAAACACTCGAGATAGCTACACGCGGTAAACTGGGATGATGCTGGGCTGCATCTGCCTGAGACAGCGCCTCGTGGGCAGCAGCCAATCAGCAGCGAGGAGAAATGAATAACGCTCTCGGATTGGCTACTTTCAAACCTCCAGCCAATAGCATTTATTTTATACTGATATTTTACTGAATTTACGTTAGTATTTATATTACAAAATTAGTAAATTATATCGTTATTAATAATTTAGCGTTAAAAAGCGTGAAAAAATATATATTGCCACGAAAAAAGACATAAAAATCGCGGAAGATATTTGTGATTCCTTGAATAATCGGGGGTTTCCACGAACAATTATTAGTTAGGTTCTAAGGAAAATTCCGCGAATAACCGGGGCCGCGATTAGGCGGGGTGGGGTCGACTGTACATATAACATAACGTATCTTAATGTAGTCCTCAAAAGGAATTTGAGTTTTTCAAGTAAAAATGTATTCTTCGTCTCAGTAGAACTTAACTGCACCGTTTTTGTTTGAAAAGTAAATAAAGGGTTCATTCTTTTTTGCATTTGGAGAAGCGAAACAAAAGAATGGTATTAAAAAGCGTACTTGTGTGGTATCTAAATGTATGGAACTATCTTAAAAATGAAAATCGCATTGCAACTATATTTATCTCCCTTGTGCCAAGTTCCATATTTCTTTTTTTTATTGTAAGAATAATCGACTCCGCACTGTAGCGACGGATATTGGACCATAAACAAACCAGCAATATTACTAAGCAAACCTCCATAATAAAATGGAATGAAACTTGACGATAAATAGTCTTCGTCGCCTATACTGTAACGCACAATACTGTTATTATGCGTACATCACTATTGGAGGACGTGGCTACCATAGATACACGCAAGTGCAGCAGAAACAAAAATTTAACTAAATTATTCATTCTGCCGTCGTTTCTAGTGATGAATGTCGAGCCGAGTTTATCCTTTCCACGCACCAGTCTTATTGGTCACTGCTTTTGTCGTGTTCTCCTTCCGTCTGTAATTTCATTATGCCAGGGTGATGAAACCGAGGCACCTCTGGGTTACCATGACAACAGCAGCAGCAGCAGCATTACGTTAAGGCTGAAAGCGCGGACGACCAGGTAAGGTATTCGTACTACAACAAAGTGACGGAAGACTGGACAATAATTTAGCGGCGTGGCTTAAATGCACTTTTATCACTGTCACACCTGTTCAGTTTTTTCTTTTGCAGGTGAAAGAACACCACTATTGGACCACTGACGAAAAGGTAGATTCAGAAAGTAAGTACACGATCATTTCAGTCTTTTCTCGAATCATTTAAGTATGAAATACCTTAATGAAGCGCCATTGATTGACATGGCCGTGATTATGCGTACCTGGCGAGCACGCAGCGCTATTGAAATGCGCATACTTGAACGTTTCCAACACCTGTAATAATTAACCTGTATCCTGGGCGCTCGTCTGAATCCAGTCATCTACCTTTAGTGACATCTCCATTTTTTTTTTTGTTGCTTCTGGCTGAAATTTCGGAATGCAATTATCACAGGTGAATAATATTCAATGAGAAATTACAGTAATTGTTCATTTACAGTACTTAAGATATTTTTATTTTTGCGCTTTTAAATGCTTTTTGATAGAAGGAAGAAAACATTACGAAAAAAGGGTAGGCAGTAGTAAAAAATATTGCGCGTCTCTAAGAGACAAGTTAAACTGTTGGCTGTGAAAGCGAAATAAAAAAACTAAACGGCCAAACAAAGAATTTCGCTGCTTTGTCTTGATTAATATTCACGATCTTCACTGATCTTTGGTGTGATAATAATAATAGTAAAATATGCTCCTTAGAAATGCATAACACTATACAAATACAAAATTAGTCTGAAGAGAATCGAATTGTTTAAGGCCCTTTCAGTGCGGACCACGAATTCCAAACCTGTAACGCATTCTCTAGAAGTGGTCTAACGATGCTCGGAGCACCTGACTGACTACCCGTCTCGAGTCCGATTTCCGCAGGGGCCCATTCTTTCCCCCCGCTCTTCACCAACCGACCGTCTGGGATTGAAGCCCTGGTCGGGATTTTCGCTGGAATGTAGAAGACCACACGCGAATACCTTTTGATAATTGTGATCCAGGATGGTCAAAGCTCCCAAATCGGGGAAGGAACACGATGATGAACAGTAAAATTACTTAGCTTGTACCAAGAGAATTCTATTTTACTTTTATTTACAGCAACTAGAACGAAAATGCCGACCTAGCTAATGTTCCCAACATGGGGTCTTTTAAAGTGGCGCGGTAGGCGGATTTGCTCTCAGCGGACCGTCCGCACCCCGCTATTGCTTCCGATATCGTGGTGATGGCGATAAATAAGGAAATTTGCCGATCTACAGTGGCCGCTAACTTCTTACATTCGCCTGCAGGTCGAGGCTAACGTCGTCGTCCGCCACGCCCGCTTTAGGACCAGTGAATGCAGGCATAGAAACCATTAGACAATTATCGCTGTTATTGCGCAGTTATGGATCAACAATCCGACATTTTTCAATCTGTAGCTTCAGCGAGCGTCCACTCGGCGAACGGCGTCGCGCACCTGCCTGCGCACTTGAGACGACCGGGATCCGTTCAGGCGGTAAACTGAAACCGTCTCACACTTGATAGCACCCAACTGCCCACTCGGAATTTTCCCGACAATGCAAAGACAGGGTCCTCGTTGCACCACGAAATCTGACAGCTGGGATTCAGCGCTCAACTGAACCGGATGCAACCAAGTTTTCACGCGGATGCACGTGCAGCCCCAAATGATCTGCTCCTTGCGAGTGAGGGCTCTGTTTTGTCGTCTTCTCATTCTTATAATAGACTTGTATAATTAGTATAACCAGTAAATGTACATAAATTTAACAGGAGATATTTAGTAAGAAGGAATGGAGGTTGTTGGTGGGGATGGAGAATTCCTAAGGTCGGTCTGTATCAGTTTTTTCGAAATCAATTCGGTGTTGGGATGACCCCAGATTTAATAACAGACTGGTGATGGTAAATTAACAACAAACAATGTATTCAGTCCGATTAAAGTGAGTGGTAATAAACTCGGATCACCAAACCGGTTGAAGGAACCCACTGCTACCACCCTCTTTCGTATTCATATCATACACTTCCGCGTCCTTATGTTGCCATCTTTCGTGTGGGATTTCGCGTCAGTTTCTGACGTGCTAATAAAGCTTTTCGAATTATTTCCCTTTAATCAGAACTGCTAGCTGACGGATAACATCAAGCGAAATATTCGTTTTTATTTTTAATTGGTAGATCTGACAGTTAATTTGTACAGCATAAAATCTCTCTAATTTCTAGAGACTTAGTTTTCATTTATAAATCTCGCTCTAAGTTTTTCTTTTCTTTTCCAACTTAGCAAAAATTTACAAAAAAGCAATTAAAAAAAACCACTGCCCTGTTCCTAGTCCCTTCTCAATGTATCTGCTACTTGCATACATCGTGCAGACAAATACACTTTGGTATATATTTTTCTAAAATATAGAACAAGCCACAATAGAAGATGAATTGTCTCCCCTTAGTACTATAGTTTAAAATTGCAGTAAACGCCATTCGTGGTTAAAGCTCCCGACAAAAACAGTTAATGGCTATGAAAAGATTATCGCTGATATTAAATTAAAAAAACAAAACCTGAAAAGGTTTTACGTAGTGCATTTTGAAGTTGCATGTAAACAGGCACGAAATAATAGTGGTCTTAATAAACGGAGGCTGTTTCCAACCCCCTCCATTCTACTTATCTCTGTTTCTGCGGTATCTTTGTACTTATTAAACAGCGTTAGGTGTGCAGACAGGTGTGACGAGATGAATTTCGAGAAAACCAACCAGCCGGAGTTCTCTGAAAACCATGTCCGGGCAGGGCTACGCACCCAGTCTTATGTAGAGCCAGTGATCGTAGACCTTTTGTAAAGTCTAGCCGAAACCAATGTTACCATTAGCACCGTTTGTTTTGGCCACGTTTCTGCTGTTGACTCTGTTGATCTGCAGCAGATTCCAAAGTTAGAAATTAAAAGGGGGGAATCGAATACGTAGATACGGAATTTGAAAGAGGAGGGAGAAATTTGCCCCGGGTCTGAAATTACTACTATTACTATTCTATTTCTTCGTTTTTCAAAATGTTTTGTACTGTAGCAAGAGATCTATTGCGAGCCCAAACGCCATCAAACCTGACAAAAGCTTAATTTGTCGAGCAAAAATACATTAGCAACAAATGAATGAAAATGTCTACGTATGATTTGGACAGTTCTTAGAATGTATGCATGTTTTATGTTTTGCATTTAAGGAAGAAAGTGGGTTTGGAACGATAAACCTCCCTAATTGGTTGTTTATGGCAGCAAATGTAAACTTTAAAAAGCGTCGAGAGGTGCGGTGCATGGTGCTCACGTGTTCCAGTGAATGCATCGTTAATAGAGCAGAACGACTAATTAGTTTCCATTTTCCTGATTTAAAACATTCGTACATTTCTGAAAACTCGCATTTCGCACGTTAGCTGTGGTGCATGGGGAGTAAAAGACAGATAATGTGTGGAAGGGGGCGACTTCGTGCAGAAAATACTCGTCTGTTTACGTACGAGCAGTGCACTGATCGGGTGGCGGGTGGATTAACGTGCGCAGCCGAGTGACCCGGCTGGATAGCTGATCGTTAAAATATGAAGCCCCCCTTTGAGCATAAAACTTCTAATATCACTTTTTTATATCTATAAGAAAATACTTGGAACTTGCGAGAATAAGGAACTGTATTCACCGTCATTAAAATCAAATTTTGCTGGTGGCATTACCTGTATTTGTCGTATCGATCAGAGTGGCTAGCAGCCCACGTGACTAAAAATCCGTCAACAGTTGGCTGTAGCTGCTTGCTAGTTGTAAGCTTATTTCACCTGGGCAAAAGGGAGGAGTATGCTTGTCTGTCGTTCCTGTCCGTCCGAGGAAATACCGCGGACCGCAGCGTTCGGAGTGAATCGCGACGGGGACCGTGTCGCTATGTTCTGACACAGACAGACATCGTGTCGGCGGTTTACTGTGTTCGCTATGGAAGAAAACTACGGGTTGGAGAACACGGCGGGTGGCTCGGCCCACGACGAAGGGGCGTTCGAGCGGTTTCTCACCGCTGCCATTGCCGCTATCATCACCATCATGTTCTCCTGGCGACTCTTGACCGATGTCAACGACGCTGAGTTCCCTACTATGGCCCTACCCGCCCCGCCTCGCCGCGACGCAAGCGAACCTGTGGAAGATGGGCGCGACGACGAAGGAATTACGCACCAGCCCAGTGAAGTGGGCGAAGAGGCGCCGACAGTCGGGCGCTGGCCAGGTGAGCCTGCTGGCGACTCGGGGAGCGAAGGCTCGTGCTCGCGCCGTGAGGACGGGGCGCCTCTGCTGGCCGGCGACCACGAAGACCTCCAGCCGCCAGACTATTCTTCGGCCGACGATGACGACGAAAGCCTGGAGCAGAGCTTCGACTCTGATGATGATGTCTATTACAGGTACGGGCTGGAGCCCATAGAGGAAGAGGATTCCGAGGATTTTTCTACGAACAGCGACGAAACGGTAGATTACGAAGTGACTGGGTACTTTATCCCTATTGGGTACGACTCGCCCACCTTCAATGACGGTGAAGATAAACACCTTGACCTAGATACCGTCGTGTCTTATGGGGACGGCGGAGAAATTACTACCTCGAGCAATCACGTGACGTCTGCCTCGCGTGCGGACGCGTTGAACGAAGCTACATCACCTTTCGTGGATGGAAATGTCGAGGTAAATGCGTCTGAAGGAGAACTCGCGCCGAAATCTCCCATTCGAACTGCGTGCGTGGACGACTTTATAGACAACGAGTACTCCGATGAAAGCAACGAGTCTGTGGTGACGGTGATCGCGAACCAGCGGTCTCCTAGCAAAGATGCTACAGCTGGTGTCGTCAGGTCTCAGTATCATACGTTCGCGGACTTGACGGATCCCACGCTGCAATCACAAAACTACTCGAAGAAACCGTCTACCTCCATTCAAGACGACTTGGTCAGACCTTTTCCCTTCGGGGATGAGTGTGATCCCAAAATCTTTGCTTCAAATAGATTTTCTTTGCAGAGGGAACGTTCTTACTCCGATGGGGATTCGCTCAAGAACGAGGATGCTTGGATTACCGAAAACACGACCAAAGGTGAAAAGAGCGCTTTTATTGAGATTCTGGATTCATTACGTTCGGATAAGGAAATATTTTTACGTGGAAAATCCTTGGAATTAACCGAAGACGAGTTTATCATTCTTCAGGGTGGATACACAGGAACGCCTGATCAGTTTCCGGATGTTCGTTTCTCTGGAGAATACTCCTTCCCACACTATTCGGATGCTGCAATGTCCGATGGTACAGAAGATCCTCCTTTCGGATTTATATTCTCACAAATAGAAGAAATTTATACAGACCATAAAGTAAGGAATTATTTTGTTGAAAAGGCATCCGGTCAAAATAATATACCTAATGAAGATAAAGCACACAACAAGTTAGATATAAAAGAATTAGCAACAAGTAGTATAAACGAACATTTCTCTTTGGGCGAGGATGGCGGTTATCTTGTTTTAAGTGGGAATTATTTTAAAAATTGTGATCCTAATCTTTCCACAGAAGATTACTTAGCAACGAAAACTAACAGAGTAGAACAAATAAAAGAAAGTAAAAGGGAAGTTGAAGAGACAGCGTTGTCTCTGGACGCGGAAAATTTTAACGATCAAGTATGCCTAGCTAATGCTTCAGTCAATACTAGAGATGAGAATTGTCTAATGATGACGGAATGTGCAGAAAACGACTTTCTTAATGCAGCCACGGATGGTGGTGAAGTATCGCAGATAAGCATGCACCAGCCTCCATGGATAAACCAGGAAAACTCTGTCACACAAGTTCTTGATTCTTCAGGAGATAAACAGAAAGTAGATGACTTCCATGAAATCGACCAAGGCACGCGCACAAATGAAGCGGCCAGCAAAGATGACTTAAAAGGAAACGAATTTATTAAAGTGTCAAATTCAGAAAAACCTTCGTTTAGGTTGGGCAGCTCCGTACACGATAACCACAATATATCCATCAGCGAAGATGCAAAGAAAAACTGTGAGCATCCAGAAAATGAGCGCACTAGCAATAATGAGAGGTTTTCCACCGAGGCCGAGTCTCAGTCGCCGTTAGAACACGATTCGTGTGCAAAGTTGCCGGATGGCAGTGTCGTCCGGGAGAGAGCTGAACTGCCGTCAGACTTTAAAAACTCGCTAAACATTACGCCAGGAAGAAAGGTAGTAAGCAGGAAGATATCTCCACCGACTAAAGAATACAAATCCGTCTTACAGAGAGAAGTTAGTACAGCACCACACCGAGATACTCGGTGTTTGCCTGAAAGAATTGTGCCTAAAATCCGGAAAAAAATTACTGCGCGAAGATTTCAGTACTTTAGTGAAGAGGATCTACTGGACGACTCCAATCACACTCAAGAGAAGTTTGATAAATATAAAACCAGCTCACTAAAAGTTAAAAAATATCGGAATGCCCAAAGTAATTTTTCAGCGCCACCCAGTAGGCTGAGATCCAGTCTTAGCGTAGATCACATTAGCCAACTTTATTCTCGCAAATCCCAAGAACGTAAATCTTTCTCTTCCCGTCCCAACATCCACGAGCTTCATTCCGACTGTATATTCTCCCCTAGCAAACTGCAGGAGATCCGAAATATCACGGCGTCGTTCGACGACCTTCAAGGTTGCCTCACACGTTGTAGCTCCGTCTGTTCTCTTGTGGAAACAGATTTAGACACGATGGAGACCGTTGAGCACGAGCTAGTCTTTAGCGATAGCAATGACTCTGACGTCCCTTTCCAATTTCAGCATTCCTTCGGCAGATCAATGAGCATGATGGACTTGCAGTCAACACAGAATGCCAGACATCCAAGCAAGAGCCGATTTGCCGATCGCCATGTTCCCAAATCGAAGAGCATGCAGACGTTGGAAACCAACCTTGATGATGACGATGACCTATTCGGAAGCGAAGCGGGCTTCACCCGTCAGCCGTCCATTCACGAATTGCGAATTTCGCGTTCTCTGCAAAAGCTAAACGTGCCGACATGGTTCAAGAATTCCAGTGTTTCCCGGAGTGGAAGCTGTATCCTTCGAAGGGACTCCGATTCGATGAGATCTGATTTTAGTTTTACACCAAGTCTGGCGTCTTCGCCGGCTAGCAGTATGTTCGGTCAGCACGCCCCGGTCGTGATCAAGACTCGGGTAATGCCGAGCAGTATCCGCTTGCTCACGTCCCCCAAACCAGTGACTCCCACAATGAGGCAGCCACCCAAACCGAAAAACGTAGCGCTCCCTAGTGACAAGTTTAGAAAGCGAGAAAAATCTGCAGAGTTAATGCCCATACCCATAGTACCATTCTCCAAGCTGAGAGAAATGTTTGAGAAGAAGGCAAAGACACAGGCTGACGCCGCGCCAAGAACGCCAACAAAACTGGAATCCATCAAGCGGAGTCCAGTCGTTCATTTTGAGAACGAGGCTCTAAAAAAAGGATCTGGTTCTCATGGATTAGCGCCGTCTTTACGAATAGAACCGCCAATAGAAGAAAACGAGGACGAAGACAGCGCACAGGAAATCGAGGGGGCAGCAGTTAGCAACGAGCAAGCAGCAAAGAACACCGCTGTGAACGGAAGTGACTACTTCGATGAGATGAAAACAAAAGCTGAAGATTCTGAATTAAATGGCGCTTACGCAGAAGCCCGGTTTGTGCAGAAAGGCCGAACGTTTCGTATCGCAGAAACCCCGACCCTAGTAAAGCCAACGCCCGTCAAAGTAATTTCCGAGCCAACAGCAGCAGCACCGGTTTCAACGAGAAAGGAAAATTTCCAACTCGTGGCACCCGAACTCAAGCTGGCTAAAAACGAAAGTAACTCGCATGAGATTGATGCTGCTGAACAGAACCCAGAGCCCACAGTTGAAAAGCCTTTAGATAGAGCGGGCAAAGAAAAGAGCAGTAGTAGTTTCTTGAAAGGAAAAGAACGAATGACCAAACTGTTTAGCAAGCAGTCTTCAAAGTCCACAGCACAGCAGTCGCAGTCTCCTCTTCCTTCCAACAGACCAAGGATCTCATTTTTCCGCAGCAGAAAAGGTAAGAGTGATGAAATTTCAGTGTACACCCCTATTGCCCCTATCCCTAATAGTTATATTGGCTTTAGATCTGAAGACCCCTTTTTCTTTGACTTCTTGCAGAAACAACCGTATGAGCCGTCATCGTGTTCGGAGAGTGCCGAAGAGAAGAGGGCACTTTCAGTCCTGCCATACAAGTATAACTTTCGGGCGGCATGGCAAAGGGATAAACATTCCCCCGGTCGAGATAATACTGATTTCATAAAACACTTAAAAGAACTAAACAAAAATGAAGTGGAGATCGAAGTCAGGGGTGGTAACCATGAGTCGTGTGATAAATGTTTATCTGCTACTGACGCGAGTTTGGAGGAGGTATTGGAAGGGCTTCTAGCTTTGCGAAACTAAAAGTTTATGGATGCGATCCAGGAGGATTAAATTTTGAACCTTATTTTCTCAGTTCTTTTATTTCTTAACTTGGAATTCATAACATAAATGGGGACAAAGGAATCTTATAATTAACAGCGGGATGACAATCTCAAGTTGTGTGACACTCTGCTTTAAAAAAAAAAATTTGCTGCAGTTTAAATGTACTATGCGCTTCCTGTCCCGTTTGAACTCATCACTTTGCGAATTGATCAGCTGACTGCTGTGCCTCGATCTGAAATATTGCAGTGCTTTATGCAGTAATAACGAGCATGTCGAACATACTGCGCATGAGCGTTTTAAACTGGTATCTCACTAACAAGGATGATGTCCGGTGGTGGATTTTGCGGGGACCCAGGAATGCATTACTAACATCTAACTGCCTGAGACTGCTTTTGTACTTTGCGTTTTTGCTGCTTCGATTATCGAACAATGGCACCATTCTAACTTTAAAAAAAAAAAAACAACAACATGCAATTGTAAAAACTACAAATGAAAATATTTTGGTATTTGTGCAATGGAGATCATCGCAATATAAACGTCAGGATAGAAAATTTGTTGTTTGTCTGTTAATCAACTTGAGAAAGAACTACAAATGTGACTCACCAAATATTTTTAAATCAGTTAGATCTCTGGTGATATATAAAATAAATAATGCGTATGTATGTACTTTTTTTAAAAACAAATGTTTACAATTTTTTGACAATTGAATCATTCTTTTTGTGTTTAAGGAATATTTTATTCTATCAACATTAACTTTAAGTGAAAAAGAAAACTGCAAAAGAAGTATTCGTCTATCAAAACAAAGACATCTGTTGGAGGTCCCTGCGAAGAATAATGTACTGATATTTGATAAATTTAACACGAAGTTGTTGTCATTATGTCTGTACTTTAAAATTTATTTTGAATGCGTAAATCATGTACTAAGAAATTCAATTCCATTTCTCTAATTTTTAACACGCTTTATAAACGAAGTGTTTCTCAAAATGTGATCTCTCTCTTTTTCTCTTTAAAACTCTTCTGACACTGACAGCTGTAGAAAGATTAATAACACTTTGAAATTTCAAAGAAAATAATTTAAGAGTCCAGGAAGTTAGTCGGATCAGTTTCGATTTAAAGCAGTGTTTGTGTCACAGAATTTCAGCGCCAGTGTTAGAGAGTGAATAAGGGGACAAAAAAAAAAAATGTTTTCTAGGATGGTAAATAAAAATTTCTCACGTTTACAAAACTTTTGTTGAATTTGATTTGTATTCATCATTGAAATTAACTATTCCAAATATCGTTTTGCTACCTAAGTCACAGATCGATATCACTATATTTTAGGTCTGAAAGGTAGTAGATGATTTGATGTAACATCTCTCGAACCAGGCCTTGAGTAGGGATTTCTGTGCAGGTGCACCCAGCCCACCGCACTTTGATAGTCTTGTGGTGAAGGTTTAAAGCAGCAGTTAGTTAGAAGTACATTTTTACAAAGTTTCTGTAAATCGGATCGATTTAATTTTTTTTTTAAAATTAATATATATAAAAAAATTAAAAAACCAGAACGGTAACCGTAGAGGTTTGTGGTAACGGTGAAGCGCCTTCTCAGGGGAAGGAACTCGCCTAATCCGACCAGAGCACTGCTTTCAAACATAAAATAGCTTAGCAAATTTTTTTTTACATCAAGCAAATATTTCATAATATAAGCCTAAAAGTTTATTAATTTTCTGGATATTTATCAATGGATTGTCAGCTATAAGATAAATAGTACAAAATGCAAGCACCGAGTATGTTGAATTATTTTTTTAAATAATTTTAGGACGTTAGAATCCAATTTACCTTTTAAGAAAGAATTTCGCGAAAGTATAAAAAGGCTGCAAAAATGTATCTTAAAAGAAATATTTTTTAAAAGACAAAATTCATTAAATTAAAATTGGAAAATCTATTAATTAAAATGTAACGGTAAAGTAAATTAGCGTTTATAAATAAGAGTTAATTGTTGCCAAAATGTTACTTGCGATTTCTGATATAAAATGTTGCTCTTGCTAGCAGAAAAAATTCTTAGTTTAAGCGAACTGCAGAGATTGTGAAATCGTAGAAAAGTTGGCACGCGTAAGTAGTACTGAGTGTTTGTTACGAGCCCATAAGCCATCCTCTGAGTAAAGCATTATTCTATCAATAACTCTTATATCGTACATTATTCGAGTCTACACTTCGACCTTCGCGTATTCTCTTTATAAATGAAGATATTTTTTAGCAGCAGAATAGTTCTTTAAGAATGTATTCATACAAACATTTAAAAATCTTTTTTTCCCAGATATATTTTCAAATAAGAACAATTAAGTGTTTGACATTTTCTTCCTACTTTTGTAGCAGTAATAAAATTGAAGGCGTATATTCCTGGAAATATTTGTACATATTGTGGTGTCAAGATTTTTAAAACAAAATTTTATTGATGATTATTTTTCTACCCTGGAAATCTTGGACAGACGATAAGGCCCCCCCTGGTATAACTATAAAAATATTAATGTCACCTGAGAGGTGGTGTTTTTGTTTTTTCATAACTGGTATCTCAGCTCTTAACTTAAACCATTTTATTTATATTTTTATTTGTTCCCAAGATGGAATACCGTTTTCAATAAAACATGAATGTTATTTGTTAATGTCGTTGCATCGTTTTATTAAATATTATGCAACGATGTTAACATGAGGTATTTAGAAGGGCATATACATAAAAGTGCCTATCATTGTACAGAATATAATCCTGTCGCTTTGTAGAAGAAGTCTGGGATATGGAAATCACTGAATTCATTTTGCAAGTATTTTTCCAGGTTTTTATTTTTTGAGAGAACTATGCAAAAAGCTTGTTATAATTGTTTGATGCCAACCTTCTGCATCACTTGCTGATCGAGACTTTCAAAATCCAGACATTCTTGTCATCTACGCCCATCCTCTCGTCATCAGTATCCATTCAAAAACAACCGACACTGATTGGTTTGATGTTTCGCTTTGACGGTGAAATTTTAAAGCATCTCTCAAAAGAACGCTTCGAAGAGACCGCAGGGATGTAAGCCACGAAGTCTGGCTGTCGGCCGGTAGGTTCTACAAAAGTGATCTGATAGATGTTGATTCGAGCTTTCTGCAGTCAGCATGAAAACGAGGCTCAGCCAGGCTTACTTAAATTAAACTTTCACTCAAAGTAGACAGCGTGGAAAAATGTGGCGCACGACTTATGCAGGAACAACAGTTGAAAAATATTTTGTAGTGAATATTTATTGTTACTAATTTATTAATTAAATGTAAAGCAAAATGAAAAAAAGCGCATATAAGAGGACGGTCATGTGAAAGCCTCTTTTTTTCTCTGTTTTGTTGAGATCAGATGGTAATGCACAGCTGTTCTACATGTACACTTATCTTAGAATAAATCTGGCATCTTTGACTTAAGATTTTTGTTTGCTTTTCGCCATTCAAGTCGACCTGTTATTTTTTAACGGGTTTTCTTCATAACTCGCCTGCTGTTCGCGTCATACAAGACACCCCAACACGCAGATTAGCACTACTACGTAAGTACTGTGAACATAAAGAAAATCGGTTTTTGATTATGCAGGAAGCACATGAAAAGTTAGAAATACTACAGGCGCTTCTTGCTCTGCATGTGGTCATTAGATGTGTTCTCTGTTTGTCCAACTTTTGTAAAAATTTTCCGATTTCGAATCTCAGTATGGTCTACAGACAAATCTAAATACTTATAGTATTGGATAAATTACGTGATGGCAGATGAACATTAATAACTAGTCATAAATGGCGTTTCTTTCAGTCGGCCATTCTGGTAGTAACCGGCCATATTTGTAAAACAGTTTTTGGTTGGGGGACAAATGTCACCAGCTGAGTTTCTTCTAGTTTCCCGATTATAATTTGACCGTAGCCTTCCCCAAACAGCAAAGTCCAAGCTAGAAACTCGACTGAATCCGGCTTAATTTCTAGTTGGTACGATTCTAACAATCATGGAATCACAAAGTGTAACTAACTTGAGATGCTTTGAGTTACGAACACAATTCTGCCGCTGTTCTCATGTGATTTCAGAATTACCCCCACATTTTATCGGGTGTTTACTGTTTTTTCCTCAAACCAAGTTCACAAAAAAACAGAGCAATCTTACTCCACACGCACTGACTTTGGCATATACTAATTTAGTTTTGTTTGTTTGTTTCAAACTTTCATTTATTTTTGGATAATGTAGTTGTAATATGGACGAGTCCAGAGATACAGAGACGGGCAGAGTTTGCGAAGAGGAATTTGATCCAACTGAGATGAAGCCATCCGTCTGTTCTGGTAATATCCTTTACTGAAAGCCATTGTTTGACACAGAACTACGGAACATTTACTAATTTCAGTTCTATTAGATACATTATTTGAAAAATCATCATTTCCAATTCTCAAACGTCCAGCGCGCGCACAATCGAATTTGTTTTACTCACTTCCACGTAGGAAAAACCAGATGGACGTCGTCATTGTCTGACCGACCATCTTATGTGTTCAAGGTGATACTGATTTCGGAGACCACCGGCGGCGGAATCATAGCATTAAGAAGAATCGGCTCTCAACGGCACCCGTTTCTGTTGTCATGAGGGTGAGGATGCGATGTCGCTGTACTATATTAAAGTTTCATTTTTTTTCTATTCATCGACAATTAAACCTCGCTCGCTGACCTTTCAGTCGGCCACGTGAATTCTGAATTAATCTAATTTGGTATAACTTGTCTGCTAAAGCATTTCAGTCTGTCTTCTATCTTTAGAAAGCGGCAGACAGAAGAGTATCCGATGTAGAGCGAGGCGAAGGAAAATTAATTAAAATGTTTGCATCCATTTGTTCTTTCTTTACGTATTTTGCACCCCGGCCCTAGAAGCGGCGTGATGCTTGTGTTGAGTCGGCTGGACTCGTAATGCCAACCGCGTGTGGATTGGAGCGATTCGGATTTGTCGCCACGAAGGGTTATTAATGAGGAAAGTACTGCCACACCCCTTATAATTCAACCTGTGCTGAGTAATACGGATCTGGAGGGTACTGGGTGAAGGTGCACTCCAGGTAGTATACAAAGGGTTGGTTATTGTTATGGGTCCTTTGTCAATAGTCAGAATTATCTCCTCTCGGCTGCTGCTTTAATCCAAGCATGCCGATGTATCTTAACTACAAAAGCAGCTAAAAAGACCAGTAATCTACTAACAAGATGTTTACTCTCCAGTACATTTATTCATAATTACTTTTAACATTAAGATTAAGCAAATCTCTTATTATTATTTAGGGGGGATACTTCGTTATCAAATGTACTCATCAACCTGGTAAATTGACTAACATCACTCGAATGTAGAAAGTTAAAACTTACCGAAAAACATCTTTGTCGTGATTACATGTGGAATAAAGTAAGTCCAGATTTTTTAGCACAGCTTTAACAGAAAAATAATAGTTTAGAATATTTTATGTTCTTGTTTCCAAGTTTCTGCAGTAAAACTGATTATGGAAGAAAATTTTACATTATGTTTTAAAACCTTTTCACTGACAATACGATATACACGAGACGAGACTAATTCGATCTACTTCAACAGAGAGTGATCATTTCAGCAAATAAGTAAAAGGAACGGACAGGTAGAAACACCAATTAATGCATACTGGACCAAGCGTGTTTGTGATAGGTAGATTATGTAGCAGGGTCGATCCGGATCCTGCAGCAGGTGAGAGATACACATTTTTTTTTTTTAAGAAAAAAGATGAAATCTTGCGAAAGCAAACATTTAAAGTGAGAGCCGATCAAGATAAACAAATTTAAAGGTGGAATAATTCTCTGCCTGATTTACAGTAATCGGTCTATAAACGTAGTGTGTGTTACGTTAATCTTTATATCACTTGCATTTGACATTTGATTGCTTAATCCACCCGTGATTTATGGAATGCATCAGGGCATTATGCTTTTGCCCTAGGCGAGGAAAAGTCACGTGTGACTGGTTCTGCAAACTGTGAGCTGACTTATGATTTGAGTAACTCCAGTATAAGCCAACCAGACTTTAAAACATCAAAACTGTCTAATGTAATGGAACCGAATAGAAGTGAACCAAGATCCGCTGCTAATCTTCTTAGCCCACTTTCAAGTGGATACCCTCCAACATGAGTACTCGTGTTATCTGAGCGCATTCAAACAGTTTATTCAGCACTTCTATTTGAGTGCATATGAGTGATTTGGTAAGAAAGTAAAGTAAATAGGCCAAACAGAAGGACGGCTCACAAATTTGGCTAGAGAGTTAAAATAAAATCTTCCTAATGAAATGGACCGGTGGGAAATATGTTAGGTAAGGATGAGTCTCTTTTTATTTGTCGATGTTCAATGAAAAGAGTGACATAACTGCAGACAAAGTAAATTAAACTGAAAGGTCGTAATTTCGAATTCAGCCAGATCTCCTTTATGGAAATTTAGAGACTAATTTTCATAGATTGAACTGGTGTGAGGCTTAAAAAGTAATTGGAAAAAATAAAAATACGTGGCTTATACGATTATTTTCGTACTGAAAGTCATATATAACAAATTAAAAAGCATCCCACTCAAAAACCATCCTAGGGCTGCAGAGAAAGATGATAGAAACGTAGGCTCAATAATTGGTTCTGTTATTATTCATAAGTGATGAAAATGCCCAGTTAACCATCTACTTTCTGCGAGCCTTTTTTATGTTTACATGAAAGCAGCATATAGATAAATTGCACGTGCAACAGGCAATTCACAAAAATGTACTATTAAAATCAATCATATTCATTGAAAGGCACTGTTCCCTCAGTCACACAACATCATAATAGCTTAATGTAGTCTGATGTAAAAACAGAAGTTAGGATACCAGACAACAAAATAAAAAAAGTATTTCGTCAAATAATTTTATATTCGTGATCACAATACAAGTATAGCATTTTCAAGATAGTTATTTATTATTTTTAGTGGAAAGATTAAAGAAGGTTTAGATGCAAAAACTTTGGGAAAGTCTTTTTGTTGAACTCGGTAATCTTACAAATTTTTAATTGGTGTACACTATCGTGTCAAAAAAGTGTACACATTTTTAAAAAGACATTTAAAATTTTTTAATTAACAAAATAAGCAAATATATAACGAATAATATTTAATAACAGTTTCTTCTTCTGATTCTGCAGAAATATTTAGTGAAAATAGATGTCAGTGCTAACATTTGTCTCAAAATCGAGAACAAAACCCAAAGACAAACTTGCAAAGAAGAAATCTGTCAAGATTCTCTCCGGAAACAATAATCAGCATTTTGATTGAGGTTGTTTCTAACCCTAACCCTAACGGCCTTAAATCAGGTGAAGTTGGACCAGATGGCTTGTTTCCTGACTAGAATTGTTGCCAAAAAAGAGAGAAAAATCATCTATTTACATATTGTAACTTACAAACTTTAAAAAAAGTAATTTTTGAGGCAGTTATACCAAAAAAAAAAAAAATCAAACAAAGTTTAGGTCTAGTGAAAACCCATTGAGACGAGCGAAGTGGCCATCACATCACCAGGGTTTTATATTTATTTGCCAAAATAGATGTGTGCACACTTTCGTACCCGACCACATGAAGGCATTCGTCTCGACGTTAAGACGTTTCATTCGGAAGTTCACAGAGGGTGGTACCGTGCAGCACAACAGCACACTCCCGACGTCACGTGTTTTCAGTGTGTGGAAAAATGTACGAGAATTTTTGGATGGAAACTTTCCTGGAGGGGGGACTGTGGATATGTCGACACAGACCAGCTACATGCACCCGTCACATCATTACACCGGATTTTTTTCTTGTGGGGTGTTGAAGGACAAGGTGCACCAGCAGCTACCATCCACAAACAGAGAACTGTTGATGCTTTGACAGCCATTCCTGTGAAAACCTGCCGCCGCTGTGTGTCGCTCTGTTGTCGGACGCTTGCAGCGCCAGCGTGGATGGCGACGATGGGCAGTTTGAACACCCGTTCTAGTGTATCACGTCTGAGCTGCAGTGTCTGATGTATGAAGTAAAAATTCTGTTTAGCAACATGTCTTTGTTTACTAGGCTATAGAAAAAAGTATTTGTATACATCTTTTTTGAGACATCCTGTTATATATAACATCTGGGTACACTGAAGTACTGCTTCTCTAGCTAGTAGATGTCTTGAGAATGTGGCATTCAGGGGACTGCGCGTAAAACAATCAGAAGCGGCCGTAACAGGTGACTCGGTAATGAACGGGATTGGCTAAATTGGTTTGACTGCTTCACGGTTTGCTGAACGAACGACTGTGCTTAACCCACGTGTCGTCACAGATGAGATCTGCCTAATTTATAAATAGAAAAATCAATAGCCTTTATTATTCAAAGTGGCAATTTGGAGAACACAGCAGTTGTCCAGGTAACGGAACATGTAATTTATTTAGTGTATGCCAAAAATACAGCTCTGATTATAATTATTAACAGTCATGACCAAATAACAGGCTTTGTCCATTAGAAAACTAATAATTTCTGATATTAAACTTGATAGGTATCTAACAGTACAACTTAACTAAATTCTCTGCTTGTTCAGCTTACATAACGTTATGGTAAGACTTTTCATCGACAATTAGATAACAGCAGCCAAATATTTATTAGCAAAATATTACTTTTTTCAGAACGATAAATAAAATGGACATAAGTAACAACAAAAAGAAAAGATTGATTTAAATCTCTAAAATCATTTAAATGTACGATTTATTTGCAAAAGCATAACCTCGAATACTCATAAGTAATATGTTTTGGTTACTCTAAGTTACGACATTTGTTTTTTATGTTAAAACACAAATTTCATTTCCTGAAAGAGAGTAATAATGCTTTCTAAAAGTGTCAGAAAACGGAGAAGAATCTCCATAAGACGCCCTTTTAATCGTAAGTCTGCTAAACACTGAGTTTTACAGTGGTTTACAGAAAGTAATGCAGGTTTAGCAGTAGAGCCGGACAGGGAAGGGTTAGGGTGTCAGGTCGGAGACTATGGCCGGTGTACCCCGACGTCGGCCAACCCAACGAAAGCTATATGGCCCGTGTAGGAAAATGTAAGCAAGATGAAGCTCATTTATTTGTGCGTATTTTGTGCTTGCTTAGAACTTAACGCCTGACTTTGTTCTTGGATGATGTAGTTCGCCGTGAATGAGAGTATAAATCTCGAACATGCTGAACATTTTTTAACAGTTATCTCTGTGTTTCCCCATTGGCCGCAACCGACTGTGGCGACACCTAGTGAACAAAGCCTCCAAGCATAGCCTCATACAAAGTTTAAAAGACGTAAATATAGTTGTAAAAAAACTAAAAACCCTATTCAAAGTTTACTCACCTTTCGAAAATCTGCACAACAGTTACGACTAACTCCTGATTACTTAACAAAATTCTCGTCCGGATTACTGTTCGTTGCTTTGTTACTATTGCAGTTAAGAGAAAACGAAAGTAAATAGTTGTCTTATTTAAGTCCACCTCCTCCAATTTTTGGTAAAGGGTATTTAAATACAAAAACTATGTTGTTGTTTATTAGGTACATTTTGAAACAATGTCTATTTATATTATTAGCTTAAATTAAAGAACAGCGCTAAAATATCTGTTTTTACATTAATTAGATGCAAGGGGAGAAACATATTCTATGCAATAGTTGGCTAGACTCATTTAAAGGAACGCTGCATTAGAAACTTTTGTTGTAGTGTTGTCAGTCTATATTCAAATAATTGCTTAAATATATGCAAGTCGTCGGTACTTGGTAAGTGCAGTTAAAATAGACTAGCGTTATGGTATATTCTTTAGAAAAGGAGTGGGGGGGGGAGATTATCAGAAAATTAACAAATCTGAGCGAACTCCCAGCTAGTGTAAATCAGGAAAGTGTTGATAGTACTCGGCAGGAAGTAGACGAATCAGACATGTTCCCACTGCTCTTTCTGTTAGACGGACGTTCTGTACTCACCAGATCTGACCTCCTTTTACTTTTTCAAATAAAACATTTAAAACTAGGAGTCGGAATAAAACACGAAATGCGGTTTAGACTATTATCTTCTCATCAAAAAATTCCAATCCAAACTTTTCATTCAACGGTCTGTTGAAAACATTTTTTTGAAGTTTAGTTTGAACGCTTACATTGCTAAATTTTTTTTAAAAATGCGATATATATATATGTTCTGCAGACGCCTAAAAGCTATGTTAACTATGTTCCTGGATTTCCACCATAACTGAAACTAGACGTTTGTCTAGTGATTTCCCCTAGCGGAAACCAGCACTACTCGACACTGATATGACCTTGTGAAATACATTGTAGCCTGGTGTGTACAAAAAATGTACAAATAAAAAAAAATGTTTTTCTCCAATTATTTAGAAGTTCGATTTAGCGATACCGTTTATTGTCATCAATAATTAGTAGAAAAATGAGAAGAAATAGTAAATAAACAAATAAATTAAATAAAATATAAAGAGACAAATGTAAAGAACTTCTAATGTGTTAAAATCCCAAACTATTTTTGCCATTTTTTTTCATGTGAGTGCCATTGGGTTTTCAAGAATTACTGGAATTCTGCAGGAATAAAAAAAACCAACACAGGATACCAAAATCGCTGATATTCTGAAATATGTTTCGTTTAAAAGCATCAGATTATCCAAAGATTAGTTTTGTTGTGCGTTTTGTTTGCATTACAGATTTTTTTTTTTTCGCATTAAGCAAATGTCTGAATAAAGAAGACTGCAAGTAGTAAGTAGCGATCTTTCAGCTCGCTGCGTGTCTTATTTGCAGTACATGTAGATGTTAAGTTCTTTGTTTGGAGTCCTTTATATTAAAAAAGAAATGTTGATGTAGCCATATATGTTCTTTTTTACTATAAAAGCTCAGCGACTGTGCTTACCACATGCTCCAAGCCTATAACACTTTTACAAAGCATCTCCTGATGGATGAAGGAATGAAGGTACGTCACTTATTGAACTGGGTTAATCTTTTGGCTTTTACTTCAATTCTCTTAAAATGTCCAATGTTTTTACCTCAAGTTGGGGGACTCGTCCGTTGTGACTCTAGTAAACTTTTTTCACAATGCAAATTGTGTCTAATGTTGCAGTGCTCTAATCTATCAAACATATCTTGTCCCATTATTGTCTCCTTTATATATTTCATAGAGAGCAATTTTTCAATGATTTCAAGCTGTTCATTAATACCTTTATGAAAACGAGTACCAGCGCCACTGAGTACCACCTAAATGATTCGGCTTTGTTATTAAATGTCCTGCCAAGTCTGCATCAGTCTCTTTGATGCACTGCACTATTCTTCTCCTGGACAAACTGATGCTTTCAAACGTCCTTTTATTTTCAGGACAAATACATCTTCCACACCAATAATGCATGGCTTTACGAATTTACCATCTGAAAATATTTTTGGCTTGGGTAAAGTAAGTAGCGGTAAGAAGACACTGTTAAACACTCGTATGGCCTTTATATACCACGCAGACTTCTGGTCACCAACGTTGTTTTGACCAATAGCACTGGACCTCAGGCGTCATGATTCATCGGTGAGAAAGGGATGTGGGTGTGCGAGCTGTTTGGCTTCCGGCCATCGGTTGACGTGAATTACTATAGAGTACTGCGTAGCGTCTGGCTTTCCAGTTGTCCGTTCACAAAAGTCATTACATCTCAGTCCGATGTAACCGTGTGGTGTTCGGCATTTGTTTGTCACTCCGCATTAGTCATCATACCTACTAATGTGATCGGTTATTGAACATTCATGACAAGAGCTGGTTGTTTCATGTCGACGTATCTAACTTACGTATCGCATGATACCAAGGTTACAGTGAGTCAATATCCGGCTTCATCTTGCTGTGGTTGTGTTGCAAGCATAACGTTTATAGCTTGAACTGGCACATGTGATGCAGTCTGGAGTCACTATTAAGTAGTGGTTCTTTTCACGACCTAGCCGTATTTGTTGGTCTGGATGCTACCGCATAATACGGGGTTGGTCAGGCTGAGGCCAGCCTGTCTCTGGTTGCTGCCTACAACATCGTGACAGAATACAGGACGATTTGTGGCAGACATGTGCTAACAGGCCGAGCTGCGCCATGTCACTGAATCGCCAAATATATTTATAAAACTATCTAACATTAGAACAACAAAATGTAACATTTAACGGTGTTCCCTAACAGAAAAGGCATTACAAAAACTATGCATATTTTAATCCAAACTACAAATATCGAACAACTTTTAAAATTTTTTTTATGTAACTCAGAAAACAATGGCATCGTTGTATAATTCATAAAATTAAATATCAATCCGTGTTTCTTGTGTTAGCAGGGTCGCCTTTGGAATAATGTTCCTGTCATCCGTTCTGTCTTCTGACCCTGCACCGACTTGCGTTAATTCCTGGCGCTAGCGGATGTGACCTGACAGCGACCTGTTTGGGTTTCATGATGTAATTTGCTATGCAATCGTTATGCAGAATTCGAAAACAAAAATTCTTTTCTCTTGAACAACGAAATCACTTTTAAAATGTTAAATAAAAATATTTGAATTAATAAATATATAAATTGGTGTTTTCATCAATAGTATTAGCTACTTCAAAAAAAAAAGAATTATATCAATGAATTCAGCTTTTATAGATTTACTCAGAATGGATGACAGTACCACTTTAATGTCGATGATGGTTTCATATTTTGTTCACATGTGTTGTTAAGAAATTTTAAAAGAACGCGCGACCAAAGTAAGAAAAAAGGCTATCATAGAAAAGTTGATACAAACGTCTTATATAATTTAATTTTCTATAATTTTTATTTCTTCAGGCAGAAGTTTTTTTTATTATTATTATCACATTTCAAAATCAGCAAACTCATATAGCATGTGGGCGGGAACTGTACTCCTGTGCTGTCTGCTAGATAAAATACAAGTACAGTTTAGCATATCTTCCAGTGAGCTCACAGATATTGGATGACTTGGCTGCTGGACGGTCGGAGTTAATGTAGACACGTTTCGAAAAAAAAATCGAGATAGATCATGTCAGGAAGGAAAAGAAATGGCGACCCAGTATCAAACTACAACAGAAAATAATTATTAAAAAAGTAAACTAGGAACTGTCGTAAAATCATAAAATCATTTAATTTTCTTTTTTTTAAGTGAAACTGTTTTACATCTTTAATTTTAACTCCTAGTATACCTCGTCAGTTTTTGCCTTACCTTTTCTACCTGAGGTACATTTGCACCCAATCCTAGCAGCACCAGCTAGTATTTGTAATATTAGTCAACACACGCACAACGCAAAACCCCTGGGGTTTTAACGATATACAGATTTGTTGTTACAAAGGGTTGTATTAATGAGGAAGGTATACTATGTGTCACAGCCCGTATGGCTCAACCTGTGCTGAGTGCACCCCAGGCAGTATAAAGAGAGTTTAAAAGCTGTGTAATTTAGTCTGCGAATTTGCGCATATGAAACAAAAATAATTGAGTTTTGATGTGGTAAAACAATTGATGCACATTTTAAATATATTTTTAAATATTTATTTTGAAAGTAATAATATAATAAAAGTTCCCACTGCCTTTGTGATACACTTTACTGTCATTTCCCGCTATGCCTTCATCTGTTTGCAATAACAGTTATATCGCTCTTTCGAAAAGTTATGCAAATATCTAAATCTGTTCTATAATATCTATGTAACAGTTAACACGATTCTAGCCTGTGCTGGGCATATATGGATGCGTGTTGCATGTTTTACAACCTATGACCAAACGGACACATGGCTGCTTAGGTATGAGTTGCTAAGCTTAATAGAGAGGTGATTTCCTGTCTCAGAGTTTTAAGAAAACCACCATGTTAAAATAATCCGAAAACATTCTGTACGTTAGCTGACAATTTGGAAAAGTTTTGCAAGTCACCAAATCGGCTGTAGACTAAACATACGCGAGTAGCTAGAGCTACTCGGTAGAGTTTCAAGAATATCATGAACATCCTGGTCTTAGAACGAGCTGTACAGGGTTTTAAACTCCGTGCCCCTTTCAAGATACTATTATAAACTTTAAAAACCAGAACTCCCAACCTCTCTAAATGTGATGTTAAGTAGCTCGGGGTATAGACAATAAGCCTGCCGAGATCTGGTGAATGGCCTAGCTGCGAGTGCAGGTGTTAACATTTCTTCAAGAACAGCAAGATACTCATTAACGTGAAGAGGTTGGGTCTCAACGGATGTGCGAGCCGCCCTAAAAAGCTTTCCAGGGAGAGGTAGCCAAATAACAGAGCTGAAATAGACATCAGAAATGAAACAGTGGGACGACGAAACCTGGAAAAAAATCAACTGCAGTTTGTTCGAAGGTGAATCGGAGAGGATTATAACAGTCTGGGTACAACAGCTACACTGACTGAAGCATGGGGGTAGATCAATACAAAGTGGGGCAGAAGCTCAGCCAGGGGTGTCGGAGATTTTCATAGAATCAAGATTATACTGATTTTGACAGGCACAGGCGGGTTCTCAGCTATCATACTGTTCTTTCAGGAAAACATCTCATTCGGTGACGATTCATCTTCCAACATGACAATGACCACAAGCATACAACTAACGTGGTGAAAGCCTATGTGGAACCTATAGAGGCTGACGGGACACTCACAAAGATGCCCTGCCCTGCTCAAAGCCCTAATATGAACATCACTGAGGTTGTGGGGTTTACATAGCTACTGAGAAAATCAAACGGCAACCAATCACCTTAGATGAATTGTGGAAAGTGCTACAGGATATTTGGAACAACATTCCAGTCATACATTGATAACCTGTATGGGAGGGACATGAAACCAAGGGATCACGATCTATATGCTCGCATACCAAACACTAATGCACTGCACAACGCATTCATTTTGTTTTTGTATATTTTCCGTAATGATACATTGTTTTATGCATTAATCTTATATACATGCATCTCTCAGCTGTAATTACTCATTATTTGTGCATGTCCTCTGTGCGTTTCCGTAACGGTTTCCAGTATATATAATTGACTGTCTGAATATAATTCTCACATCCCCCATTAAAATAATTAGCAAGGAATCAGTTGGAAATCCGTTTAAAGAACTTTGCAGTTTGATTTGTAGATTCATATTTTTTCAAGATTCTAAAAATCGTTTAATATTTTTTCTTCTGTTTTCAAATCGCTTTTTCTTTTTCGTCTTCACATGCATTAGGTATTAAGAAAAAATGCTTCAGAGGCAGAAATCACCGCTTTGTGCTACATTTTGACAGATATCCTTAACTTTATACAAAATGCGTCAGGGTTGACTATGCTCATGATCTAGGATATATGCCAGTTGAAAACGAAGACGTGTAAAAATTAGAAAAAAATTATTCGCATACCTAAATAATGACGACTTTGATGACTTAGAGCAACATGGCATTTATCTGTTACATCCAACTTGTTCAAATTCCTTTGTAGATGAAAGTCAATTTCCCAAAGTCCATTATTTTATTTAGAGGTGTGTGAAAAGTGACCATAGATCATCACTAATGTATGCTGCTGTCACACAGAGCAATTAACCATCCCATATCCGGGTAGTCAAAGTTTGAAATGATAAAACTGGTTAAAACTGTCTCGAAGCTATTTCCTCCAATCTGAGATGTTTTCCGTACATTTTTCAGAGTTAGAATCTTCTTGATGTTTTGCTACAGAACTCACCGCAATATCTGTAACTGAGTTAGTACTTTTTGTCACAGGTATAATGATGTTGTATATATAGAATCTTTCTTTTTAAAATCCGAATTAACGATATTTCAAAATCGTACGTTGTATACAAAATCAAATATTGGGAATGTAGTCCTGTATTTATTGGAAAATGATCCATTGCATTTACAAGCGATTCGCAAATCAACCGTCATGGCGTAAGAACTAATTCTTACTTAACCATGCTGCTTGTTGTACGGAACTTGTTTTATTCGGACATTGTCCTGATTCTGTAGTGTTTTCAAATTAAGGGTCACTGAACTTGTTCATATTATATAAAACACCTTCATTAACCGCCATATTAGGTTTCAGGTCTACTTGACCCGATAGCAGTTTTTAGTTGCTTAAAGCCTCTGTTAAATTTGTTTTTACCTTCAGTTTTTTAATGACTTTTCCCAATTTTTTGTGATAAAAATATCAGCAAAAAATTGGAAAATTGGATTCTTAATTTTTCGCAAGACATTTTGTACGCATACATAATGTTTCTGCTCACAGTGACCCGAAGCGCGCGTGCGCTTTGTTTATACAAAATTAGCTTTTTTTTTATTTTTGTTTTCACACTTTAAATCTAATTAAATGTTTTTATTTCTAGTGGTGTGAGTTTACTGATGTCGTGTTTTTCTTGATATTACCGAAACAGTATTTCTCCGGGTAAATTAGGAGTAGTTGCAGGCGCTTTCCAGTTAAAGAAGTTTTAGCAGAGAGAGAGAGAGAGAGAGAGAGAGAGAGAGAGAGAGAGAGAGATGTTGAGGAGGAAGTATCAGAAATTGAGGATATCATTAATGATGATCCTGACTTTCGCGATTCATCCTCTTCAGAGTCTGAGGATTTGGATAACATATCTACTCTGAGCAGAAATAAAATTTTGAGATCCAGAGATGGAAGAAATTTTATTTTTACAAAATATATATTTGTTATACCTATCTTTATTTGACTGAGTTATTGATACAATGTGTATGTAATCATCATACCCAGTGCATATAGACTCAAAATGGCTACCATATTACAAAAAACTTCTTAAGGGGGGGGCTTGTAGCGTCTACCCCCCCTTCCTTCCAAACCTCAGCCTCACGGACCTTAGCGTACCCCTAGTTCCAAAATCCATTTCCATCACTGGGAAAAACACATGTGAGAAGCATCTCCACGACCGAGTCAAGGCAGGTGTCGAATGCAAATGCTATCCACATGGTTCCAGGGTCCACTCGATAGACTAACGCATATTCATTCGGTCTTTTCATGCCACTGAAATCACGAGTGTCATTCTAGAAATGACCAGCTAAGAAAGCAGACGTGTCTTCGGAAATATTGAACAATAGAGACTACGTGTACTCGCAAGCTTATTTCGGATTACTTTTGTTGGTAGTCTTTTGAAATGCTTGAACTAGCCGGACTATGTTTCCCGCCACCATGCCTCTCCACGCATTCGACAAGATGGTTCGGTTGGTTTAATTTGACAATGATGAGACCAGGGCCAGCGGACGTAAACGGGACAAAATGGCCGCCATTCAAGAAATATTTGTCCCTGCTGTACAACCCAGAACCAAATATTACCGTGGACGAGCGTTTGATGCCCGTCAGGGGGCGCTGTTTCTTTAGGCACATCATGCCTTAAAAAACAGTAGGGTACTGTTTAAAGTTGTGGATGACCTGAGAGCCAAATCCATCTACGCCTGGAACATGCAGGCGGAACGTAACCAGGGGTATACATGATACTGGATATTTCCCAGAGATTGTGAGGTCATAACATGAAAGTCGATAATTTTTTCATGTTGTATCTGTTTTGGGCCGAACTTCTCAAAAATAGCTCAATGTTGGGGACGATGAGAACAAATAAACCGGAGCTTCCGGTTTATGTTCTACAATGAAAGATTCCTAATTCTTTAATATTTTCATTCACGCCGACAACCACAATAGTTTACTACCGGGAAAATAAGGAACAAGAATGTTCTCGTCATGGGTACGTCGCACAGAGACGTAACAGTGGATGGAGAAAATGAGACGAAGCCCCAGATCATCCCTGACTACAAGGCCACAAAGGGAGATGCGGATAACTTCGACAAACTATTGTCCAGTTACACCTAGCGACGAGGGATCGCCCGCTGGCTGTTGGTGTTCTTCTACATGCTGGATCTATCGGCATACAATGCTTTTGCCTTATGGACGTAAATCTATTCAGAACGAAACTCCAACAAACTTGGCCGACACAGACTTTTTTGGAGATCGTGGGGAAAGGCCCTAGTTGAAATCCACATCAAAACCAGGTCTGGGGTGTCTAGAGGATCTGCAGCGATTTGCATGGCGCAAATTGTTCAGAGAAAAAGTGAATGGAAATGCATTAACAGCAACTGGAATGGGCAAAAAAGAGATGGATGCTTCTTTTGCCCATTCAGCAATAACAAGACGAACATCACCTGTGTGAGATGCAAAAAGCAGCTTTACGATCTGCTGGCGATATGCTATGTAATATAAAATAGTGGGCTTTATACTTAATCCAAGGGACAACTGCCATTTAATTTTTTTTCATTTTATTGTTTATTGGAAGCTCTTTTTGTCTGCTATATGCATCAACCAAACTTCTGTTTTTGACTTTATGTTCAAACAATTTTTATACCATGTGTAAAAAAAGCTATTTCATTAAATTTACCTTTCTTATAGTTACAATTAAGACCATTAAGCATTAATTTTTTCCCCTAGGCACTAGAAATGCATGCATACATTTCGGGTTCCTAAATTTCCAACGAAATATGAGGGTTAACCGGACAAATCAGTCTCACGGCTCTATCCATGTGTGACTAGAAGTTTTTATGGGGGGGGCTAACAAAAATAAAAAATCTGAATATTCAAACTTACTGAAGGTAGCGTCCTTCACTCGAGAGTTGCGGTATTTTTAGTTTGAATTTTGTCTTCGGTTACTAATAAACTTCGTTTAGTTCGAAAATTTCCGAGTTTTTAAGCTATGCCTTTGCTAGCCGCTATTCATGTTTTCTTTCTTCTTTTTGTACATTTAAATTTGTTTCTCGTGTTTTGATTCTAACACTTCAATTATCAATATGTGTCCAGACATTATAGGTTAACCTCAAAAATAGTGAGCCACATATGTTATCTATCAGTGAGCAATTGTTCGCCAGTTAAACAAATAATTATATTAAAATATATGCCAACGCCCTTAATCTAACGATTTACTGGTGAGGCCAGCCAGCCAGCCACACGGCCAAAAAGGGAAACAGATGCGCGAATCCATGTTCTCGCTTGTAAACGCAATCAGAAGATCGTTTTTATGTTATTAGCGGCTCCTCTGTTTAAATGCAAGAGAAACGAAGGGAAATTCAGTTCAGACCCAAACCATATTTGCTAACTTTTCCCACAAGGAGAGCAATCTTAAAAATAGCAAGAGTAATAATGAAGAGAATATGTAAACAGTGGGATTAAAGTTTTTACATTAAAATATTGTGGCTAAGAAAATAAGGAAAGAGCTTAGGTGTTTATAATTTATTTTAGGTCTAAACAATAACCACACGTACTACATATAGTTAAATGTTTGTATACTAAATCAGCATAGTCGCGAGAATAAAACGTACGGAATTATTACCAGTAATAAGCACGCGCTTCACTTTTAAGAGAGAGAGAGAGAGAGATGATGATGATGATGATGATGATTCGTTCTAAATAACACTAGGAAAGAAATTAATTACTGATTCTAAAATACTGTTGGATAAAAATCGCATTGTTCGAATCCTACTTGAAAGGCCTTTTCATACTGTATGTCGGGTTTAGACATTACTTCTACTGCCCAGGCATCTGTTCGTTGTAAGCAGGTGGACGTTCACATGCAACAACAACAATCATCAGCAGATATTTTCCTCGACTATTTCTGGTCAACCAATATCCCCAAGGTAACAGAATTAAACACGAAAACGGCCGCGTATGTGGCAGTTAAATAATTGTAATCTAATTTGTATTTAAAACAAAACAAGATCTATTTTCTAGTCCAGCTAAAGAATTCTAGCGTTCAGACAAAGCTGAATGTTAGTTTTATAATATTTGGTAGTTTTATTTTAAAAAAGAGAAAAGAAATTCTTTGTAGGAATATCGCTAATTTTGTCGGCGAGACGCGTGGGTGGTAATCGCAGCTTTACAAAAATAGCGGACGTAGTCGTGTGATTACGTGGACACTGTGAAGGGCTGTGATACTCTCGTGAGGAGGATAACTCCTAAAAATAACAAACAAGCTGCAAAAAACCACGAGTAAACGGACTGTTGCCATAAAATTAGAAAAACTATCTCCAGAAATTTGATGGTAAAAAAAGTAAGGTAATGTTCTAAACACAGTCACAAAAACAAATAGTCAGCTCTGTAAATTTTAAGCGTAACTCCAAATGCATTCATCAGGTTCCCCAATAACCGACCCGCTTCATCTGTACGCCACTATTTTGTTGGATTTTGTGGTCGATGATGGAAAGTAGTCGTTCGTGTTTTCGCGACGCGGTACCTCCCCAACAGGTTTTGTTGTTGTTGTTTGTTTTTTACTTAATGCAGCAGATGACTTGTTTTGTTTTATTGATAACCAATAATCCGATGTTGCCATTAGAAACGAGTAGCTGCTGTTGCCTTTGACTACGTTTACTTGGAGCCGACTATCGATCGCAAAATTACCCCATGACCGAGTTTTGATAAACAACCGTTCGGCTGCCGTCTTTTACACATCGGGATGTGGTCCTTGCCGATTTCGATTCTGCCCGAGCAGTGCAACTAAGTTGTCTGTCCACAAAAGACAGCGTATCCTTGGAGACCATCTGGACGAGGTGAAGCCGCACTTTCTTCAAGAGACCTGGAAATTATAAAAGTTATCGCAAAGACTGTTTACCTATAAAAGCTGACGCCAAACGAAACAATGGACCCTTACATTATTCGTCACTGATGGAGGTCTTAAAATGCTTCGTCGCAAACGACAAAATCCCAGAAATATCAAACTCTCAACATATAAAAGCTGACAAAATTGTTAACTTGTACATTATTTATATTTCGTAACGACATGTAGCAAATATTTTATTACTTACAGAACCTAATGTACTTTATTAATTTAAACAAAACGAAAAACAGTGGAGACACCTCTAAAATAAAAGGGCACACACGTTTTTGTTTATTATAGCCGTATTTGATTCCATATTTAATAACAAGGTTAATACGCCAGATAAAGACGAGGAGAACAGCTGGATAGCAGATTCCATTTGCGGTTCATGTGCTACTGGTAAATGTATCTTTTCCCCAGAATCTCTTAGGAGACAGTGGGGGGAGGGATATGAGCCGGTAAGTGGGGAAACGGTTGTGACGAATCAGCTGTAACAGTGGAGGTCAGCAGACAGGGAGGGAGGCAGTCAGTGGCACCTAACCTGCGACAGATAGAATGAGAGCTGCGTCAGGGAGGACTAGGAGGGTAGCGTCAAACAACGGAGATCGTCGACACAGGCACGGTCTGGGGATAAGAACTGACCACATGTGTGTGTCCTCATCCCTATTTCAGCTTCTCGTCTTGTGCTGCTATGTCTCCTCATCACCAGGGGCTCCAATGCTCAGGAAAAATAGAACGGTAAGTGTGTGACGGCCAGCAGCCGGTCTCAAGCTGTTTAAATATTCCGAAGACATTTTACGAACGAAAGCCAGAATTATTAATCTTACTTTCCATTGCATTTAAATCGCCTTGGTGGGGGGCACCAAACATTTCCAAGTGAAGCAACTGTAAAAAGTATGCAAACAAACTAAATAAAATAAGAATATTAAGTAAATGACGAGTTTTTCTTTAAAAAAAAACGAGACATTTGCAGATTAAATTCAAAATGTAATTACCGTACCGTGAAACGAAACTATAGATGTTATTATAACTCTTGAAAAACTATGACATGATTCTAATATCTTTAGAGTTGCACAACGATCAGCTGTCACCAGCCGCAGTTGGAAATTGCGAGGCTATCAGATTTTGTGAATTTTACACATTTTAAAAACATTTTGGCGGCCAAGCACCCATCCAGATTTTCAGACTGTTTTCTTCTTTCAGTAGCATTAAAAATGAAAAAGGTTTCGAGGGGGTGCATACCAAACAGTCCGTGTACCGGTGGTCTCCTTGCTTCTCGCTGAACTCTCGCTCTAGGCTGTTGGTTACCTTTGAGCACGTAAAGACTCCATACTCTAGACGAGGTCTAACGCCTAACATAACTGACCACTGACCAGCCAGCCTTTATATTCGAGTGCAGTCGCTTTTGACAGCCTTTCCAACATAAAACAAAGCAACGACGCTCCCGGTTAAATTCGATGAGATAACTTACAGCCTAAAACTTCCTCGCCACGTGTTTGTGAAATACTACACTATAGCAGCCCAGTCCCAGATCACCGTGCCGAAAAACTCTAGGCTCTAAGACTTTAATTTACCCAAGCCCTTAAAAAAATATCAAATTAATTCAAATCAGAAACGTGTGGCTTTAATATTCTAATCATCAGTCAAATCTGCTTATAATACGGAAGCTGTCCTTGTGTCTGGCAAAGAGAATGTTTTGTAAAAATAGGTCACCATGTGGCCGTAATTAGATCCAGCCCTGTTTGATTCAGTCCTCAGAGTTACATCTAAAATAGTGAGCACACAGACAGATATAGGAGCAAGGCCGTATGTTATTACAAAAACAGAGATTTAAAACATATGCTAGGAAATTAATCACCGGTTATACCAGGTGGCAGACTTCAGTTACAGCAACGAGTGAGCACCTGTTGTTTGCATGTACCGCTGAAGCGACCTACTTCCAGCGCTCAGCAGCTTTTACCTTCATTAAAGAGTGTGACCTAATTTTGTTGTGAAATGTCAAAAAATAAACAAACGCCTTCCGCCCCGACTCTCCCAGCATATTTTCTTCTATACACGGTAAAATATCAAGCGTATTTTACATTGCGAAGAAAAGGGCATTGGCGTACCTTGAAAGACACAACACAGAGCCGTACTTTAAATACCCCCAGGAAGCTTATTACGTACGGTCGGCATCTGATCTTCACTATGATATACGGAATATTCCACCTGCCGATGTTGTGATACTTATCTTACTTATGTAGACCCTTCCTTTTTCTATACTACTCAATTTGTGCAGCTAAAACAAGATAAAAGAGAAGCAAGTTTCTTTTCGTTTTTATCCTGCTTTTTTAACCTGACCAAATAAATGTGTAAGGTTACGGAGAGTGCTTATTATACTAGAGTAACTAGACTGTCAAAAAACATTTTCTGTTTCTTTTTCCTCCCCCTGCACAGGTTTATAATCTGGAGTACCGCTGGGGTGCGTGGGGCGCCATTTTCACCGTGTAGCAGATCATGTGGCATTGGAATAAAGATTCGCCAGAGGAGTGTTTCAAATTTGGGCAAGTCTGTTTAAATCTCCTAGAACTAACCGCCGTTAGTTTCTAAAGTGTTTTCCCGACACCACCACCCTGTCGCTTGTCCATGCACGGGGGCATGTGGCAGACTGGGCACACGATCGCAGCACTGCAGCTTTTGTTTTTGGCTTTCGCAAGATGATTTCTGTTTTTTAAAAATAAACTGGCAGGTACCACTTACTGTGTTTAGCGTGGGCATTTTAGTAAATTATAGCAAGTAATTTACACCTATATTTCAGAACTGCAGTCAGGGCTTCCATTGATTTAAGAGGGGTTAAGTACAGTATGCTGTAGTGTGATATCCAGAAGGGGAAGAAAATCCGACTTTAATAGAGCCCCTTTTACTGATGAAAAACTTGCAAACGTATATAATCGAGTGATACGTCTAAATAACATAAACTGGTGCCCTCTTTTAAAAAAATAGCTCCCACAATAAAAACTAAATGCGTGCATAGAAACCTGTTTAATATGTTAAAGAATTCTATCAAATTCTCCGCCTTTTAGCCGACTGTACAAAGGGTTTATAATGTTTGTACGAAAATTGGAAATGCAAAACGTAACAGTAAAAGACAACACGTCAATGTCTAGTGTTGCAATAAAGTTTTTAAAAATAATCAGAATGTATAAAAATAGGAAAAAATCTATAGAAATAAAATGGTTATGAGAGAGAGATGGGAGAGGAGGAGAGAGAGAGAGAGAGAGAGAGAGAGAGAGAGAGAGAGAGCGAGCCAGACTCCTTCTGATAGATAATACTATGAACGTTCAAATAAAACCCGCCGAAATAAAATATCCGTAATGGTATCAGGCCGAGTTTCATTTGAACGGACCCCAGTAACACTATATTAAATTTAGACTAGAATGCCTGGAGTTGGTTGGTTAATCTTTTAAACTGATAGAGTGTAAAAGCTTAAGATGCTACACCAGAATGATGATTTGTGCACCACCATCTCTCTAAATGAAGCGACTGGTACTGCTAACATTGTTTTCTGATATAATAAGATTTTGTGCTTTTTTAAAGAAAAATATATTATTTATTTTTTATTTCATATTTTACAGAACTCTCCAGTTTGCTGGTGAGGATGGTTTTGTGCAGGTAACAACAAAAAATATGAAACATGTAACACACAGGTGAGATTTTGGTCATACATTTATATTGGTAAAATTAAATGCTAAATTTTTAAAAGTTCACAATTATTCTAAATTTGAAGATAGCCTTTTGGGTTTTGTTTTTTTTTAAATTTAAAGTTAATATCAAACTTAGAAGATTTTTGTTATGGAGTTATTAGAAAAACAGTTAACTGAATTTAAATCTATTTGTTATTTTTAAGTCGTGCCCCCGAGGATTCCGTGACTTTCGAGAGCTACAATGCTCTTTTTTCAATGGTCTGGTCTACAGAGGTACTAATCAAAAGTGGAAGCCATTTCTCCCAGGTGAGTCATCCCTAACCTCTAATTGTAGATTGGTTTTCCATACAGAATATATTCACAAAAGCAGCAAGATGGGAAATAAACTAGAGAATTATTACTCTCACAATACTCTTTGGTCATCCTAACTTGAAAATTGTTCATGTGGTTCTATTTAAATTAAGTCTGGTCTGCAGTCTTGAGGCAGTTATTCCAGGAACTCCAGCTACCTGGCTTTAATCCCTGATATACTAACCCTGTATAGTCACTAGATAGTAATATTATAATTTTCTTTATGCCTATAGTTCAACTGAAAATCAGTCAAAACCTCAAATTTATTCACACACAAGTCTCCTTGTATAAAGCTTGTCATGCAAATGACAGAAGTAGAAAGTTTAAAAATTTTTTAGTTATTATTTTAAAAATTCTGAGTTTTAAATTGTATTTACTTTTCAGTACTGCCTGCCAGTTGGAAGTTTGGTTCTGCCAACCCTTGCACATTGAGTTGTTTACCCCAAGGAAAATACAGGTTTGTGGTAAAATTTGCCAAATCAGTTGTGGATGGAACACAATGTGCTAAAGAGCCATACAGTGTGTGTGTTGCTGGAAAATGCATTGTAAGTTTGTCTGCTACTATAATATATTTTAAATAATAAAAATCTGTTTTTATGGAACATATACAAGAACTAGCCTTGAGATAGCACTATCAGAGCATGCCACAAATATTCTCAACAGGAGTTTCTTTTACAGTTTAAAAAAATAGCTACAAATGGTGGTAGGCTGATTGGTAATCATTCTATTAAATGAATCTTTTAAGTCAGCTTAGACTGTAGTGTAAAAGATATTGTTATGACTTGGAAAAATGTCAGATTCCTTTATGAATGACTAAGGGTAAAACTTCTACAAAAATGAAAGTTTTGAATTGTTTAAAATGATAGTTACTGTAAATAAAATAATCTTAATATTTTGTTTTAATTATTTTAAAACTCAATAATTTTATTACATAAAATTAAGTTTTAGGAATTTGATTAAAGAAATATCAACTACTTTATGTGTGTGTGTGCGCGTGTGGTTATCAATTTTACAGCCTGTTGGCTGCGATTACTGCCTACATTCTAAAGCATCATATGACTGGTGTGGTGGTTTGTGGTGGAGACAACAGTACCTGCTACTGGAGGACAGGCATCATCTCAAGGAATATAACGGCAGGTGCGGGCAATCTCTGACACAGTAAGCTTTTCATACTTTGCATGCACGTTTCATTAATAACACTGTTCATCAACTTCTTTAATTATTTAAACTGTTTTCACTGTCATGCTGACCGCTTTGGTTTGCATACATGTTTATTTTGGTTATATTTATTTTCTTTCAATGATAAAATAGCAAACTTTTAAGCTTCTGTAATATGTTCAGGAAGTGGCAGATACTGCATCATTAAATATAAGCGTACAACTACATTAACTTAACAGAAGCGTTTTCTTTTTTTTAATCCCATCGTTCCAACCAGAGAAGCTAAAAACACGCTGGTGGCAACCATTATGTAAGTTGAACTTCCAGCGCCAGAGCCAAGCAAAAGCCAGTGTAAAAAAGCGTTTCCAAGTTACGAAAAAAATCCTAGCAAAACTACTGACTGATGGTTGAAGGACAACTAAAATATCCAGAAAAACTAAAGCAGACTAAGTGGCACAGAAGGGTGAAAAGCAATCCCATCAGATACCCAAATGGTCCCAAAACAAATTAGATCTCAGCTCCAGCCAGCTTTTATAAGATTTAATTATTTGGTAAAAAATTTGCTTGTTTTTTCTTTTGTTTTTTTATTTATCATTTCCAATCTGTATCAGGTTTTGCATTGCTGATACAGATTCCTAAAGCTGCTCGGCATATAAAGATTGTGGAAAGAGCCAGAAATAATGTAGTTTTAGGTAAGTTTGTTAAGAATAGAGTACCTGTCAGATTTTTAAAAAAGATCACCATAATGATGAGATTATTGAATATGAATAATTATTATTTATAGATTATTTACCTGCAAAATGTACACAGCAAAATTTGGCTAAAAAATTGTTGTTAAACTTGTATTTTTATGTAAACATGTTCATAGCAAAGTTAGGCCAGTCAGTACCTTGCTGTAATTTTCAGTAGCTTACATGCTGTTCCCCAACAATCCAGCAGGAATGTTATTTATTTCACCAGGATGCTTTTAAAAAGAAGATAACCATGCATAAGAAATAAAACAGTCATTTATACTCTTAACTTTTTTGAAAATCTGCCCTTGCATATATATATTTTATATTACTATTAAACTAGTAAGAATTAATAAATATTGTTAATTATAATATAGATAATGAACTTGAAGTGGTTTGTTAATGCTTTCTGAATTTGCTGAATAAAGTCAGTAATTGAACTTATAGCATACTGAATGTAAATAATAAAATAAGTTGTTTGCAACAAAAAGCTTTAAAAAGGCATCAGCCTTGAAACTTTTATATGTATAAGTAAATCATATTTGGTTTCTGGTGATCCATTTCTTCAACATCAATTAGGTTGCATTCTAGGTCACAGGTACAAGGATGCCTCGGAAAGCCATGCAAAAGACTGGTTTCCAAAGTCAAGAAAGTGTATTTTAGTGCTTTCTGATAATTTTATTTTTTAAAAAAAGCATAAAATTATTAAGCACTGAATAAATTTTAGTAGAAAGCAAGCCAAGAAAAATCTGTTTTAAACTTTTTCTGAAACCTGTCAACTGTAGAGTGGTAAGTCTGTTTTCCCATTTTAAGTTTGATGTCAACTATATTATATTATTTAGACATTACAGGACAAACAGGCTCTATTATTTTAAGAATTAATACTTCCTCCCAGACACCCTTGAGGGATATCTGTGAAGGAAACTCATGGGTTTTGTCAAGTAATGATACATCTGCTTAGAAAAGTATGTAGTTTGACATTAACTTTCTGCATCATCATAAAACAAATTAACTAATCTAAACACTTTACTGCAATATTTTAAATTGCTTATTTAAGTAGTAGCTAATTATTATGAAGACATCCCACCATACTTCATCTTGACTTATTTAAACTTCTAACAATTCCCTTTGCTTTTTTAATTTTGCCATAAAGTCAGCCTAGTGGGAATCCTTGTTGATAACAAACCCATATTTTGTTTGTTAATATTATAAAATGTATGACTGTAAGTCTGTTATATATAAAAAATGGTTTGATGCACCTTTGAAATATTAATGACTTTTGCAGTTGAGAAAAGTTATAGAGCATAAGTGTTCAAACATTGGAGAAATACCAAGAAAATAAAATTTATACTCATAGGTTGCTACACAATATACATTTTTATTTTCTAATAACAAGTTTGTTTACTAATTTTAATCATTATTTTGAGCTCCAGCTTCTTTGATTATTATTAAGAGGGGACCAATGCTTGAAATCCTTAATTTCTTTATTTCTGAAGACACTGCATGAAAATTGTCGTCATCAAGCATCTAAAAAAATTTTAAAAACATGGTATTTTTCACTGGGCCAAGTGACTGCTACCATCTTGAATTCTGGAGTAGGTACCTGTTACAAACTCCTGGAGTGGTGAGGGCATGCACACCAAAACTAGCATGTGGAGTTTGTTTAGTGAATGATTAAATTTTATAATATTTTGAGAAAATAAATATATTTCAGACATCATCTGGTGGTGTCATTTTATAATGTAAGGTCCCACTACATTCTCTACAGAATCAGTATGATTTGACAATGCAAATTTATCATACAAAGATGCTTGTTTTAACTTGTTCTGTTCAAAAATATTGAATGATTCCAGTTCAGAGTTGAAACTCAGAATTGTCCTTTTTGAAAAAAACAGCATCTGAAGATTTATATGCATAAATTTCAAGTCACTTTTCAACTAGAAAGCTCCAGCTTCATACAAGCTAAAGCACAAATTCTGCAATCATTCTTAGCCCAGTCATCAACCTTAGATTTAGCTCACCTAATTTATTTAATAGCCTTCATCTCAGCAGTCTGCGTTGTAAACTTTTTTGGATTGATTGTCATCAAGTCCAATATCTTATGAAGCCACTTTTGTCTTGAACTGGAAGACAGCCATGCCAAGCTCCAGTAACCGCATGAAAACTGCCACAGAATTTCATTTTGAGCAACCAGATCAACAAAATGGAATGGAAACTTTCATATCTCGTTTTCAAATAATATATGGTTTGCATAGCTTCTTTTAAAAGATATGTACAAATACTCTTGAATTTTATAAACAAAGGTTTTTTCTTAGATCTGAAAGTCAAAAGCAATGACATGATTACAGAAAAATTTTTTATTGCATGATTAGTAATTTTGGATGAGGAAAATTACTTTGGAAAAGTAGTTAGGAATTTTTTCAGTTTGACTATGCCAAAATTAGAAATCCAAAAACGTTTGTTTTCACTATTTCTATGCTCTTGTGAGGTGCTGGTCTGTAGAGCATATGTTAAATACAATGTTACACTGTATGTAAAATCCTTGCAAAGAAGTCACTACTGTCTTCAAATCTGTCTATAAATTTATTTGTTTAGATTTCATTTTAGCCTAAAAACCGATTTTACAAAAAATTTATATTAATTTTCTAAAACCTAAAATAAACATTGATCACCAATTATACATTTAAAAAAAAAATTGCCTTGAAAAATGTATTTTATCGCATTTTCTTTTAATTTCTGATAGTATTCTAGAATTTTCCATAAATATGACTTACCAGAGATTGGTCAGTTTAATAGATGCAAGGATTTCAATAGTATGCAGTATACAACTTTTTCTTAAATATTTACATTCTTTGTTTTGTTTTGTTTTTGCTTATTTTCTTCAGTGTTAAGAAATGAGAAAGGAATCTACTTTATAAATGGTAAAACATCTCTACAATACCCATCTATTACGAAACTTGTAGCAGGGACTGTTTTTTACTATCACCATGCCATCTATGATGTCCGTGGTTTGGAATCCCTGCATGCTGAGGGACCACTTTCTGAACGACTAATTGTTGAGGTATATATTCTATAGTTTTGAATTTGGTGCCTTTCAGCCAATCAAGAAAGATAAAATAAAAATTAATTTTAAAATCAGCATCATACAATATTTTTTTATTTAGCTTAGAGAAAACAATTTTTTTTTAACTTTAAAGGGCTCAGGCTGTGTTTTTCTCTTCTTCTTTTGTACCAGCTTGATAGCAAGGGATTCTTCATCTTCATTGAAGGCTCTTGCAGTGTCTTTCTTCTTGCTGGAGACAGCTATATTTGGCTGCTTTTGTGCAGACACAGGACAGTTTTCCACAGCCTCAACCAGAATACCATATAATTGTATTTCATAAATATTCTATTTGTCTTTACAGCTTTAAACTATATTTTATATAATTTGATATCCCCTTAAATTCCAATTAAAGATACTAAATGAACTTGTTTTAATTTTTGTTTACTATAATTAAGAGAGGCAGCTAAAAAGAGATTAAAGCTATTTCTTTTGAGCATTACATTCACAAGACAGACATAAAAAGGTAAATTACCTATAGCATTATAAAGTTCTAGTATAAATGCAAACAAAAACTAATAGTAAATTATTTTCTCTCTGGATTGTAGCTATTTCATAATTTAGATTTTCTAATTGATAGACTATTTATTTATGTGAGCATTCAATGTATAAAAGTTTTCTAATATTGTTAATATTTTATTGGCAGGGATTTACTCCAGAGAAGTCAACAACAATTAAACTAAAATACAAATACATTCTTCCTAAGATTAATTCTACATCTGATTCTGCTGTACAGAAATCTTTCCTTGACCCCAGCTATGCATGGCAAACCTTGCTCTACAGTAAAGTGCAATTTGGATATGTGCCACCTAACATAAGGAAACAGACTCTCTCTTCAGAGAGTTCTCTGACTGATCCACAAGGTTTGAACACAGCAAACAAGACACAACTTGGTTTTAAACCATTTGTCACAGGTGTTGTACAAAGATTTCATCAAACAACAACAGCTGGTTCAAAACATCTTGAGCATTCTCTTTCACCTGTCCAAACAGATCCACCTAAGGCAAAGAAAAAAAGGCCAGTTAAGGTTTCCACAGCATCTTTCAAGAAAAAAGTCACAAAAAATCTACTAAAACTAGAAGATAGAAAAACTGGTACCATACATTTCATTAAAAATAATACAAAAGAAAATATTCGATCTGCTAAGGAAACGGGAACTCCAATATTTGTTCCAGAGTTTATAGACAAAGATGAGGGATTTGGTCTATATGAAAACTTTGGGACTGGACCTAAAGAATCAGGTGTGAAATCTTTTTTTAACCATACAATGAAAAAATTAGATGTTTTTTTACTGTGTAAAATATATTTAGCAAAGTGACATTTAATTTCCAAATTATTACTGCACAAACTAATGTAAAGAATGAGCAACTATTGTCATTTAAAAACTTTATGGATTTTTTAAGTCACTTTTTTATGTGCTGGTGATCTTTTTGTTCTTACCTATTTAAAACTGCTTTGCTTTTTTAAACTTACTTCAGGTGGTTTGAGGTGGTGTAACAAATTTTTTTTGTGGTATGTTTCTAAGCCTGCAAATAAAAAAAATAAACTAACAGTGTGGTACATAGATGTTTGCTCTTTCAAACATTTGTTGTTCATACTTTTTTCCTGCAACATTAAAAGATATCACTTGAAAACCGAATACCATCATTTAGAGTAAATAAAAAAACGATAATTATTGTGACTGAGATTTTTATCCTGATTTTTGTTGTTATTGTAATTTTGTATCTAATGCTTTTGTTTTAGACAGCGATGACACAATTACATCAGAAATAGCTGCAACAACACCTGTTCCCAAAAACTTCAGATATTCTTGGCAGGTCAACATAATCAGTCCCTGTAGTATCACTTGTAAGGCAGGTGAGTTATCTGATTGACTTCTGTCAGTCATAATCTATAAACAACTTAAAAGAAAAATCTTATCAGTAAATTATTTTGGAAATTGTAAAACTGATTAGTCTTTTCTTTTTAAAATAACTATTCTAAAGCTGTATATAATATAAAGTGATGTAAATCTAGTTTTTAACCTTTAAAACACAACTGAGAGTGAATATGATGTTAGCATTGCATACAGTTCTACTTCCGTCAACAAATTATTTGAAAATAAAATTTATTAATTTAAGTAACTATTCTACATTAATACTCTGATAGATGTTCATGTTTCTTTTCATTTTTAAAATAATTACATCTTCAGAAATCCATGATTTTAATAAAGTCATACTGCACTTATAACCAATTTTCTTTCTCTCTTTCAAGGTGTGCAAATACATTTTTTTAGTTGCTATTGTCAAGATGGTAAAAAGGTAGATGATAAAATGTGTGAAAAAGAAAGCAAGCCAGATCCAAGTTACCACAAATGTTCCAGAGAAGAATGTCAAGCAAGGTATAGAAATTTTAAAAATATATTAGACACTGAATATATGTATAAGTTGTATCTACTGATACATCGAAAAGCGATCTTGTTCAATGAAACTGTTCGGTTCTAAAAAAACCTATATTAAAAATGAGAACAAATTAGCTTGATATACATGAATAATCGTTACTATTTTAAAACTATATTTTACTTATGAAATTTAGCTGGTGGTAGTCATTACCTCACATTTATGACTAACCCATATTTGAGTTTAAACTTTAGTATTACATGAAGTAGCCCTCTAAAACTCTGCAGATTGCTAGAGAAAGCAAGTAACCTAAAGAAGATATTAGTCTTTAGCCATCACAGAAATAGCAACATATTCTGTTATATACTATGTTTTTCAGATGGGTTGTCGGTTTGTGGAGTGAATGTTCACGCACATGTAATGAGGGGGTTCAGGTTCGAAACGTCCGCTGTTGGCGCATGCTCGCCCATGGCTTTGACAGTTCTGTTCATGACTATTTGTGTGTATTCAAGAAGAAGCCTGCATCAGTACGTAAATGTAAGAAAGCAGCCTGTGGACCACAGTGGGAAGTTTCTGAGTGGGAAAAAGTAAGTTAGAGAAAGAGAGCTATTTTTAATCAATAAAATTATCTACAATTACTTATAAAGATTGATTTAGGAAAATGTTTTGTCTTATTTTAAAAAAGAATGATACTTTGTACATAGTATTTCTGTATCTAATATATTATTTGTAGTGTTCATCAATATGTGGTTATGGCATACAAAGACGTTATGTTCGCTGTAACACTAACAAGAATCATAGTTGTGATGCTTCAAGTAAACCATCAGAACGTCAGTCATGTATTCATCCTCCATGTGTAAATTCCTGGCAGGTCACTGAATGGAACAAAGTATGTTTTCTGATTTGTCCATGGTATCCTACTTTTTCTTTTGTAACCTTTTTCTGTTTTAATTTATTTTCATGGCTATATCATTTGTTAAGTAAGCTTATTTTCTTTTAGTAGTTAGTTCAAGATCTTTTTTAATATGCCTTTCTGTTTTCCACAGTTAATAGATAGAATGAAATATTTTAACAAATAAAGCTGTTTTTTGTTTTTACTTACAAAGAAGAACTTTCTGAAGCAGGAATAATGTGCATGTATAAAAACAGAATTATATATATTAAAAAGAAAATAAGAAAATACATCATTTTGAAAAACATTACAACTATAGTAAACACAAAAGTCATATATTCATTGACCCCATCAAATAAACATATTTTGAGATTGCTTAAATTAAAGCAATTTACTAAAATTTTAATAAACTTTATAAAAGACTGTATTTATTTACTTGGCAAACAGTATTAAAAATATATGTAATTTGTTCCCAATTTGGTGTAGTTTGCTATGACTTCTAACTGGCTTTCAACTAGTATAATTTGATCTCTTCAAAATGGCAAAAAATTTTTTAGAAGTGTGAATAATTCATTTAAATATCCAAAGCTAAAATATTTTAAATATGTTTTTTCTTTCACTTTAGTTTTAATACTTTAAAAATTAATTTTGTGACAACTGACTTGACATCATAAGGTTAAAATTCAGATTATGCATAATCTAAATACTTAACCTCAGCATAACCAGTCTTTTAGCTGTTATGTCACACTATACATCATATGAGTTTAAAAGGAAAGAAAATCCCTGTTTTTATAACTTATATATTTCAGTTATGCTGTTTAATTTTCTATTTTGTCTATTAAGAATTAAATAAAATAATACAAATTTATTCTGGTCTAATAGGCATATTTATTTTGTATACAAGTTGAGCTGTATTCATAAAATTGCTTTAAAATTAACCTTCAATCATTAAAAGAAATGCTAATTATGTTAAAATGAAACCTCGCTGGATACTGTTATAATGATTCTATTTCAGCCAGCTTTCATTTGAATGTTTTTTTATGTTCATTTCTTTGGAAAGTCAAATGCACAACAAACAAAAATAAAACAGCTGAAAAGCTTGATGAATTTCATTTAAAACAAATAAAACAAATGTCATAATTTTTTTCGATAAAAGGCACAAATATAATTATTTTTCTATTTTTTTCTTCATTTTATTGCATTATAATAACTTACAATGAAATAATTTATAGTAGTTGTCAGCATTCAAAGGGACTTAACTCTTTAGATTAGTTGTATACACACTGGCTGGCCACTTTATTAGGACTTGCATCTAATATTGGGTTAGGCCACATTTGCATGAATAACAGCCATGAGAAAACGTAGCGTAAAATCTAAAAGGTGCTGAAAAGTGTCCTGTGAAACATTTACCCATTCACTCATTAGTATTGTATACAATGTATGGAACAAGGTAGGGCAGAGGATTTTGATGGCAAATGCATCTTTCAAGTTCATTCCCCAGATGCTCAATTGATTGAGATCCAGGAGTTGTGCTGGCCATGGGAAATGCCTGAAATCTATCTTCTCAAACCATGAATACATGTGGGCATAGGGGAATAGGAGTATTGCTATCATGGATGTAGCTGTCTGCATTAAGGTACATATGAATCATTGCTGGATACACTTGATCAGAAATGCTGCTGAAGTAAGCTTTGGCATTCATTCTACCTTCTAAACAGAGCATTCGGGGCCAGGATATGTCAACAAAACATACCACATACCATGAGTCTACTAGAGACCTGGACAGCTTGGACCACATGAAAGGTTGAGTGATTTCTGCGGCTTTCTCCCAGCTGTGCAAAAAAAGAGGGTGAATTGTCAGACCACACAACTTTTCACTACATCTCTTTAGTCTAATGTCTGCACTCCTTACACACAAGACATGATTGGTGGAATGGTCTCCTACTGACACTGTCCATTCATTGTACTGTTCTTCACAAGGTACAGCTGGAAATTGGTGTGGATTTCCCTGTATTGAATGTCTGTCAGGTAATCTGTTTGATGATGGTTGGACTTTACTATCCTGTCTAATAAAGTTTTTGCCTTTCCCCATATCTCTTAGGCTGACTGAAAATGTGCTTGTCCAAGTCTCATTAGTGTGGTAGGGAGCACCTGTCACATCATGTGGTGAAACTAATTTGCATCTGTAGCTCAGGTCAAGTCAGGCCCAAGTTTAAAAAGATACACTAGCTAGACATTTTATTAGGACCTATGTATGTTAATGAATGTTCCTAATTTTGGTAAAAATGTGTTAACTGTATTAATCATTTAACATTTTGCAACTATTAAATTAAATCTCTCTTTTATTTTAATAAATTATCTGATTATTAAACACTACATCTTGTAACAATGCCTTAAAGTAACTAATTGAAGTGTTGAAATTGTCAACCATTATTGCATCTTGAGCTGAAGTATAATTATTTTTTAAAAAGTCTTCAAAAATTGCAATGTATTTACTACTATTTCTGCTATAGGAATTAGGTATCTAACATTTATTTATATACAATATTGGAAATAATTATAGAAACAATGCATTATTACAGAAAATATACAAAAACAAAATTAATGCATTGTACAGTGCATTAGTATTTGGTATGTGAACCCTTTGCTTGATATAAAGCATATTACCTTGTTTTCATAGTCCCATAAGGCTATGTTTTATATATATATATATTCTGTAGCACTTTTCAAAATTCATCAAAGGTGTTTGGTTGCTGTTTCACTTTCTCAGTAGACAAATAACCCCATCTAACCTCAATGATATTCATATAAACATTTCATTTTTACAGATAAGATGTGATTCTATCATGTCTTTGTCAATATTTTACATCCAAATTTTCCTGTTTCTATCTTTATTTACAATACTATTTAATTTTGTTTATGTACAGTGTAGTGGGTCATGCTCAGAGGAATTCAAGAGGCGCGAAATGTCTTTTGTCAAAACAAAGAGGGAAAAAAAGTGGATGATCGGTACTGTGACAAAAATACCAAACCTCTTACAATGCAGCTTTGTGGTACAGAATGTGTGCCATTATGGGTTCCTCAAGATTATATTAGCGTATGTTTTGTTGTTGTTTCTTCATTTTAAAAAGAAATTGTGCTGTTAATTTATAGTTCAATCATTCATAATTTTCTAGGATTCTATGCTAAAATTAGAAGGCAGCTCACAATATTATGAAGCTTTTTTATACTTCTACATAACATCACAAGCAATGGTTACTGACGTTAATTCAGCAATTCTGAAGAATAATCTCATCTCTTTTATTTTTTCTGCATTTGAATTACAAATGAGAAATCTAAAGAAAAATAAAGTATACAGAAATACCATATAGTTTTAATCTGATCCTGCGAACCATTCCTCTAATACAAATTCAGTCTATAAAATTTTTTTTCACACATCTAATACTTACATAAAGACAATAACCATTGAGTAGAGAAGGCTTGCAAAATCTGGATTTTCTTAGTAATTTCTGATAAGTATTGCATCTACATTTATTTTTACATTTTGTTTCTTTTTGGTCTATAGTATGTGCAGTTTGTTTTTTTTTTCATTTATAGACTTTGTTTTAAAATGAATTATTTAAAAAAATCTTTCCTGTTCTAGAGATGATTTATAGTTATCTCCTTTAATAGTTTGTTTTATTGTCAGTGTTCTGTTGAATGTGGTACTGGAATAATGACAAGAAAAGTTGTGTGTGGATCCATAGTCAATGGAAATTTCCATATTCAGTCAGATGCCCATTGTCATCACCTGCCCAGACCAGCAAGTTTTACAGTCTGCCAAAGTGCATGTGTGCAGTCCTATCTGGTTCACTACTGAGTGGTCAGAAGTAAGTAATATTGAAAATTACATCATTTAAGACTACTTTTATAAAGTATACTTTATTATTCTGTATTTGATATGTTGAATTTTTTTTTCAGATTCCATTATCACCCTTATTATAAAATGAATGAGATTTGGATGAACGTTCCCTATTTAGGATAGTCATGATACTCAACTTCACTGAAAATTGAAGGTCCAGGCTGCTATTTAGAAATTTTTTTTTGTAGCACAGGCTGTTGAATCCATGAACTAGTGGATAAATCATCATCCAGAAGCATTTTTGTGATATTTAAGTTTCATTTCAGAATAAATGGTAGCCATATTTTTCTGATCTCTACATTAGGTGTACTAAGCAAAGGGGCTGACAGTATAGCCATATGTAAGGCTTCTTTCATCTTTTTCTTTTGGCCATGCTGTTTCAATCTATAATTTAGCAACTGTCCTAATCCCATTATGTGTTGATTACAGGACAGGTAGCTGAATGTCCAGTGGTATATTACTAGAGTGCTATGGTTGAGGGCCAGAGTTCAAATCCCAGTCAGGTCCACCATGGTTTGACATACCTCCCTGGCATGGTTTCTTTTCCTGCTTTTCATCAGCCAGCCATGTGGGTTTCCTCTCACATTTTAAAATGAAGAGTTCTGGTACATGAGGTGGAGGTTCTGTGGGTAACTCTTAAATGGCTTACATTTTGACCACTGTTCAAGAGCCCACAACCATACCTATGCAACTTGCTTGCCCACCCACTCATAAGCTCACTATTGTAAGATGTACTTAGACTTCAATCATTAGGACAGGGGTTCAACAAGAAGAAAATTACAAGACCAAGCATGATGTGCTATAGCTGATTTCTTTGTTATGTCACTAAATTTCATAAATATTTTATTCTGCTGCAACCATGTTTCACTTATCAGATGAAATGTATTGATAATAAGATTAAGACAAGCACTATTCAGCTAACTAGTAAACTTTTAGTCTTTCACACACACCACACACACACACACACAAAATAGTTGGTTGATCTGTCAGATAGATCAAATTTTTTTACCAGTATTGTAAATCAAGTGACTACAAAATACTATGACCAACTGTACACTGGTAGGTATGAAATCCAATGGCAAACTGTTCTCACTCTAGCTATTGACTTATGGGACAAGGAAAACAATTGAGATTTCCCTGAATGAAATGTTATCAATAAAAATGGACCTGTAGATATTAAAACAAAATTTAAAGCAGAAAAACAACAAAATAAACCAATGTTAACATTCTGCACTCAATCAGATTAATTTTATTTTCAGTTTCTTTCTTCAGAATCTTAAGAAAATCTATGCATTTTTTGTCTGCTGCAAAAACTACAATTTTGTTTACAGTTAATTTAATGTTTACTCATTTAGAAATGCATGCCTCATAATTGTTACACAAGCACTTTTTTAGTTCACTCATTTGTTTTTGTTTTTATTTTTTATCCAGTGTTCAGAAACATGTGGAGCAAACTCAGTACGTATCAGAGAAGTGAAATGCTATTATAACAATAAGCCTTCTGAAGACTGTGACAAGGCAAAAAAACCAGAGACAGTAAAAAACTGTGTTGTTGCTCGATGCCCAAAGCAAAATGGTACTTATTTTTTAGCTAACCTATAAGAGATACATGCAATGAAGTATATATAGATATATATCTATATACTGAACATCACTAGGAACCAAACAATCCCAGTGTTTAATCACAGCTGAGCCTAATCAGCATATATGGGCTTAGCCAGTCAGGAGTGTATGAAAATATTTCAGTGACTTATGTTTACTAATGAGTAGTCATGCTGATGAATTTTAAAGGACCTCTGTTGGCCCTATAGTGCAGCTTTTCCTTTTGGTTATCATGTTCAAATTAAATCCTGCAGCAAATACATTCACTCTGCAGTGCACACCATTTCTTAGAAATATGATATGGGTTGCTGCTATAGTTATCACATGCCATATGACTGACTGCCTCCATGCTCACAGTTGGTTTGCAGAGTCTGCAACTTATTTTGGTGATACCATACCTTCAGTCACCCATCTGCTTTGCTAAGATGAAATCAGGTTTCAGAAAAAAGTACACTATATACTAGTGTTGAAATGTCTAGTTACTAAGAGTGTTGGACTAACTTGTCCTTGTGTTCCTTGCAGTCCAGCAGCAGTCCAAAATGTTGATGCAAACCAAATGTGAAAATTGGATCATTGAGTCTTGCCTGGACATTGTCATACTGAAGGTGTTGTGGTTTGGTGAATACTAGTCTGACAAAATAGTCTTGTAAGTTGTCAACGGTTCTTTGGTGGCATTAAAACACTCTTGCAAAGCATATTCCCACTTGAAATAATTACTTCTTCCCTTTTATCAGCTTTAACCTGGCATTTTCTGTTTTCCTACAGTGCAATTATCATGTCTTTACTTTGTGTGAACACTAGTTAGGTAGTATATGCAGAGTATGTTATTTCTAATGGCAGTGCACATGCAGCCTTAAATGGTTAAAACAGCAAAGTTACAACATCTAACTGCTATGTAAACACTAGCATTTTATAATTTAAGTTCAATTATGAAAATCAAGATATGTAATTTAGTACACAAGGATTTTAAAATATGATAGATATATATAATAGAACATTGGTTTGTAAACAGTTTTTTATACCTTAACAAAATATTACAACCATAAATACTGTAATATGTATATAAATATTGAATAATACTGTTTAATTATTTATGGACATTTTTTAGATAAAAGAAAATACTTGTACAGTAAATGACTAGATTTTTGTTACATTATCATTTTAAATGTATTCCAGCTATTAATTTTTTCTTTCTTTTGTCAGTACAAATCATAATGACAGATTTTGATGATGGAGGACTACTGAAAACAGGAAAACATTGGTCATTTTTATTTCTCTATATTTTACTTTTCAGAAACAGATTGTGTAGACAATGCAATCATAAACTGCAATTTGGTAAAACATGCCCAGCTCTGCTCACATGAATACTACAAAAAGGCCTGCTGTAGATTTTGTCAAGAAAGTCTCAAGCGTAAGGAGGAGTCTGACAAGCACTAATTTTGTCATCTATCTCCAGAAGATGCCTTTCCTAAATATTCCAAGAAAGATACTGGTATACTGAAATTAAGAGTTTACATTGTTTGTAGTGATATTCAACATCTGAAAATTCCAGAGGATCTCTCCATTCATATTTTTTTCATTTTTTGATTAATAATAATTATATTTATGTAAAACTATAAAAAAATATGTAGTACTGAACCGATAGTCAGATTTGTATTTTTTGTTTTGTTTTTACCTGCCTCTCCAGTTCATCCGCAGGTGAAATTTGAAAAGATGTTAAGATGTTTTCACTAATATTTTAATAAAATTTATGCAATTTTAATGCATATGTCTACTTAGGTTTTACTAGTTCTTTAACAGAACAAACAGACATGTTTTGAGTTGATAAAAAAGTGATTTGAGCAGCCTGCTGAAAGTGATTATGATATTTTCTAAACACTAAATTACAGCAATTCCAGTTTGCAATTGATTTACTTGTCTAAACTATCCTTAATTTGCTGGATCTGTTGAGACTGCTTTTAGAAAGTATCAAGATTTTCAAAGGCTTTGAGTATTAATAGAAAACAATCAAGAAGTGCAAAAAAAGTGAATAGAAAAAATTTTCCTACAATTCTCTTTGTTACTTTTCTGAACTAATGAGAGTAGCTATTTAGTGCTAGTATTGAAGCTTTTTTAAAACAGAATTTTAAGTTTTGCTGATTTTTTTCCAGTTTAACAGTGGAAAAATGGTTCAAAGATGGCAGCAATGGCCTGCACATAAATAAACTTAAGATTACCAAAGTTATTTTGAAGCTAATGATAATTCTGTTCATTTGTGGTGTAACTAGAATGATCTTTTTAAAGGTTATGCTATATTATGAACCATGTGGGTAAAAGTAGTTTAATGGAAATATGTGATACCTGGTATGCTGTCTCTTGTTGATCTAGTCATAAAAAATGTCAGACATTAAAAAAATACTATTGAATATTGAAATTATTGCATTCTAACAAATTTTTCTCTACCAGCTCTACCAGCATGGATATTATCCAGACTGGTTTGATCCCACAGCTGCTCAATTTTAGTAAGAAATTTTCAAGTGTGTGTGTACAAACAAGAGGACTTCCATGAATGATGTTGGACTGAATTTCCCCAAGTTTCAGTTTCAAGGCTACCTCAGAGTCTACTGGTAACCTGTCTAATCTGCAAATCCAGAACAGTTGGCTGGTTTCATCAGACCATCTGAGAGATTGCAAGAAAAAACTTTTTTTTAGTTAGCATTTCATTTTTTACACAAGACAATTCTCAAATTTGTCTGTGAAATAACAGTATTAAAATCATTGTTTACAGATTAAATGATAATTTAATTTATTAAGAAGACATTGGTTAATAGCAAATTTACATACTACATTGACATTGCACAATTTTGAGAAAGTGTACAGAACAACAACATTGACACTAACAGAAATGGAACAGTTTGGTGTACCTCTATGCAATGGCTTCTCTTCACTTTTCACCAGCTGGTTGTTTTTCCTCTCACATCTGAAAAAATGAAGAGTTCTACTGGGAACTTTTGAACTGGTCATGGTTTTTGGTGTTATTTACCGGATATGAAACATGATGACAACAACAGCCTCAGAACCCCAACATAGTAAAGAAATTCTCATGTCAGTTTCGATCTGAGACCTGTTAAGCTCATGAAGGCCCCCAAGACTACAGTACAATATCAAAATGGTCAAAGCTTTTGTGTGGACAATTGTGAAATTTGGTTCAGACAGGCTAGTAGATCTTGTAAAACAAATTATTATACCTACTATAATGCAGAAGTTTAAAGAATAATTGAACAAAAGTCAAGGTTGTACTTACCCAAAAGGATCCTTGTTTGCATATCTTCTCTTCAGCAGAGTTGGCTATAACATCATGGAAGTTAATTTTTCTGATAATGTCTGACTCCATACTACATATTGCTAGGCTTTTTAGCTTTTCTTGAGAGTAGCACAATGCTAGTTTGTTAACTGTTTAAAAACAGCAAAAAATCTTTCATTATAGTTAAGTATATATATAGAGTGAGCTATATTTCATCCACTTGTGTTGCTTCAAGTTTCTTGAAAGCATCAAGAGAGTTTGTCAGTGTATCTGACTCTGTATAGTTTGCATATTGCAAAAATTCATTGTCATCCTCAACATTCAGCCTGTTCCTTGCCTTTGTTTTGATGTGAACAAGAGTTGAAAATCCAGTCTCGCAGAAATAGGTGGAGGCAAATGGAAGCAGAACTCGGAAAGCAAACTTGGTGACAATGAGATATGACTGATAAATAGCACACCAGAACTGACTCAGCGATTTATCATAAAACAGGTCACGTGCCGGGGTATCGTTCCGCAGATCCAAGAATTCATCCTAGACTTCATCGGGAATACTGGCTACATCCAGGGAAGCAGAGAATGGATTTCGTACCAGAGTAGCAGCTTCTCCTGTGAGCTCAAGGAAGTACCGCTGAAATTCCTTTTCAAGGGATTCAAGCTGGCTAGTGTGCGTCTGGCTGAAGTTACAGTCCAGTCCTCGTACTGTGCTCTGCCCCAGGCATCGTGGTCCGAGTCTTTTAGCTGCAGGCCCCAGTGGCGTTATCCAATGGGAGCGCATCTCGATTGCATCAGTCCTACTGTGGTAATGGTTCGAGTTCCGGCCTTTGTCACCAGCGTGTATTGTCCGTGTTTCAATGAGGGTGGCAGAGCGATGGGGGGGCCGGTGATGCAACCATGAGTGCCTGCCATGGGAGACAAGCCTTACACCTTCGGCGCTCAGCCTCCTATCAGTGATACCGGCGTATTGGATGCAGGGTAATTTTTGTATACTTTTTTCTGGAAAAAAGTGCATCTTATAAGCCGGCAAATACGGTAGATATACACAAAACAAATACATACTCATGAACAGTTTCTTGATTCAGTCATACGACAAAAATTGAAACTTCCAGGCTTCCGCGACCCCCCAGAAAACACTTCCCGACCCCCTGGTTGGGAACCAATGGCCTAGAGAAATATCCACATCTTCCAGTGTCTTGATCATAGTCTTTGCCAAATAACTTGCCTTGTGGCCATGGATAGGTATGAACATTGAATGCCAACATTTTTTAACAGCTTATTATGTACCTAAACAAATGTGAGCTGATCAGTGTGTACAACATCAGAGTTAGGTCAACACAAATTAAAAATTATTTTGCCACTTCTGTAGCGATTTTGCAAATATGCACAAATAATCCAAATGGCCAGGTTTGGGTTGGAGATATATGTTGAGCTTTGAGATGGGTCCTGATTCTTTCTTTGTTCATGCTGCTCAAGATTGGACACGTCATTGGTGGATGGATAATTAGACTTCTCTGGAAGAGAAACAAATTTGATATTCAGAATATCTGGGGTGGCAAAAGACATGGCTGTTTCTGAATGGATTAGTTAAATGTATTTCAAAATTGCAGTCTTGCTTTGGCAAGACATCTACTGCTAACTTTTTAGTTTGTTTTTGGCTATCTGACAAATAGTTACAACCAACGTCTCTGTCGCTTGCAAGGAATTCTAGAAAAAATAAATTTTTTTAATGCATAAATTGTCACATATTTTTTACCAATGACCACTTTATAAAGAGCACAGTTCCACCAGTGTCTAGAATCACATGCAAAATTTCAGATTGATTAGCAGCTTTATACTTTTCTTATTTTTACATTTCTCATGTGAAATTTGTGGTTTTTTTGAGGAGCAGAAAATATCTTTTGGGCAATAGCACTAAAAGCCGAACATAGAATGCTTCAAGACTGAGAGCAAAGTCGAAAGTCTAACCTTTTCTTTCTATAGGGAACAATTTTGCACCATCATTTTACAGATGTATAAATGAAAATTCAACTTGATTAAGTGCCCAGTAGCTAGCGTTGCCTGATCTTGACAGTTGTGGCAGTAGCACTCTTATCCATGATCCACAGGGTCCAGCTGAATTAGCCAGCAAAACCCTATGATTTTAACTGCAGGAAAAGGTCAGCCAAGAAATGAGGCTAAGCCTCCTTTGAAAATACACCCATACGACGGTTTGAGGACCCAAGAGCAGTGTAAGCAATGTGGACTGGTATAAGTTAGTGCTGGTAATTCAAATAAGAGCAAAATATTTAGTACAATATAACGAAGTTTAGAAAATAGTAGTTAAACTAAAGCATCATCAAATAGGGGTAGTCCTAATGTTGTCTAAGATGTCACTGCCTTGGCATCGGACCGTTTTCCACACCCATATTATTGGTATATTAAATGTAGCATAAAAAACTTTAATAAATGCCAAAAATAACAGATGCATCTGACTTTGAAATATGCTTATAACTATTTCAGAAAAATAGTTTTTAAAATTCTCAAAAATTAATGCAAATGAAGCTAAATTAAATCAATAGATGGGATTTTAAGCGATGATACATTCCCCAGATCGAACCAGGCCAGTTCTTTTCATAGGCGACAGCTCCTGGGCACGTTTATCTGCTGTGTGTCTCTGGCACACACATATATCATTGCAAAACATTAAAAACAATACAATTTATAGATCTCTTTACAAAGTAGGAAAAATTAAAACTGAAGCATTACTTGTTTCGCATGATCGGGACCGGCTTTAAACTAGCAACAATCTAGCCCCCCCTCAACCTCAGAGAATTTCTCCCCTGCCCGACACCAGCCCAACTGTGGCGAGAGCGAAGAAGTTAAAAAAAAATGAATACACCAAAAGCGAAATTAAGACAACCCTAATTTCGTGGGTGGGTGTGCGCGTGTAAGGTCCCACCTCTATATAAAAAGCTAAAACATATACACAACACGAATCTCTTACTGTTCACTGCACTTACATCTCCAGGTCCCCGGTATTCGGTCCATAGAGTAGATATAAAAATTAACAAACGACAGGATTTTTCGTTTCATTGGCATTTGAGAAACATCAGCGGCAAAACTAAATTCGATAATCTGGCGATAATGTTTTTCTTTTGGTCATTACTGATCCTTGCTCTTTTTCCACTAGGTCATATAACGCAAAAAGAAAGAGAGAGGAGGGATCGCACAAACTCTGGTGGTGACGATGGAAGAAGCAGACGACACCTCTCAGTTCCAAGATCACGTGAACCGGATGTTGTGTTCGCGCTTGCGTGGTTGGGGTATTTAAAAAAAAAAAACAAAACAAACAAGTTTTCCCGCTTTGTGTGTGTTAGTAGTACGCTATCTTGGAATTATATTTAAGTGGGGGAAAAAAAATAAGAAGGAGGTTATCTTTGTAGATCTAAATTTCTTAAATGTTTTTTAATTATAATTTATCGGAGTAACGTACTCGTCGGAAGTGAGGGGCGTGTAAACACACCGTCGTTGACCGACTCGATTCCCCGGTAGTCCTCTATGGTTGTTATGATGCGTGGCGAGTTTCCCGTCTCCGTGTCGGTGCCCTGCTGACCGAAGAAACAGTCATGCTGTCCGCCAGGCTGTTCTGCCGACACCTGTCCAGTAAGACCCCCAAGTCCCCCGGCGCCGGATCGCACAAGTCTCCCTGGATGATTCTCCGAGATGAGTTTCAAGCGCTGAAGGAGGGGAAGATCACGTCTACAGAACTAGCAGTACCACGAGAGACCGACATCGTGGTAATTGGGGGAGGGTTAATCGGATCGGCAGTTGCGTACTGGCTGAAGCAAAGAAATCCCAAAGGGTTTTCGTTAACGGTCGTCGAGAGAGACCCAGCAGTAAGCATTTCACATTCTGTTGCTGTTACCAATGATAATGGCTTTTGTTTTTTTTTCTGCCGAATTCTTATTATTAATATACTGAATTCTAAGTCCATTATAAAATGCTAACCTTGGTCAACCTTAATACAAATGCTGAATTCAAGGTATGCGTTTCAGAAAAATCACTGGTAATTTATTATTATTATTATTATTATTATTATTATTATTATTATTATTGATAGGTGAGCAGAGGAATAAATGCAGGTTGTTGGATTGATTTCTTATGTTTGACAATCTTCACACTTTCTGTAATAACTCACCAACCTCAGTCCTACTCAAGGCAATTTTTAAAAAGAAAACTCCTTTATTTTGACACCCTGAGCAGGCAGATAAATCCATTTTCAAATTGGTTAAGTATGTTGCTTGTTTGTTTATTTTTCTTTTTAAATTATCTTGTTATTCCAATTCAGAATAAAGTTAATCTGCAAGCTTCATTTAATGGCTTATTTGGTGTGCCCACGAATAAAGCATAGACATCAAAACATATACACTAGATTATATCACCATTAGTTTTGAGCCCTTTCTAAACTTTCCAAATGTAGTAGTATTATTTCTGGCAAATTTATGCAAAATGTGAAAGATTTGTTGCAATTTTTGAAGAAGCAGAAGTTATCTCCCCTTTCCACCTAACCAAACAGCTGGATGGCAAGTGTCAAAGTGTGTGGTTACTTTCTGGTATACTATTATTCAAGGATGTTTTTTTCTTCAAACAGTATACAAGGGCGTCTAGTACTCTTTCAGTCGGTGGCATCCGGCACCAGTTTTCCTTGCCTGAGAATGTCCAGTTATCTCAATACACTACAGAATTTCTAAGAAACATCAAAGAACACCTGAGTGTCTTGGGTATGTAATGTAGCTCCTTCTTACACACCTCATTTGATGTGCCATTATCTTAAAGAGATTAATTTTTTTACTTTATTTTTATGAGTAAGACAGAAATGAATTTTTATGTAGAACTGATTTAATCACAAATTCTCTATTTGAACTTGTGACTATAGCAGCTGCTGCCACCTACTGTTCATTCCTGTGGTTGCTGCTTCATCAGTCATTAGGTATGTTGGTTGTCATAGTAATCGCAAGTTGAAACTATGGAGAATGCATGTGATTATGAGTTGAACATGAGATTAATTGAATTCTATGCCATGACCTTTAAAAGAAAAAAAAACAAGTAATGGTTGCACAGATTTTCCCTCAACTGCCTTTACATGTATTAAAAAAAAAACAATTTGCTGAAAAACTATTATTGCTTTGTTATGAATATTTTTGTTACTTTAACAATAATAATTCTCTGAGTTTGTTTATGTTTCAAGCATGGAAATAGAGATGAAAATGAATTTCTTAATATGCCTGCTAGTCCATAACAGTGAACTGTGTCTGATGTATTTTTCAGTACTCTCAAATTCCCAAGAAGCTACCTAGTTAATAAAGCTTTTTTCTGCAGGTGTTATGTGTCTATATATCAATTTAATTTTTGGTGCTAGTATTTTGCACTAAAAATACATAGGCTTTTATTCGAGCTGTTTAAATTTGTGACTGACTATAAAATTTCTTTTAAAAAAAAATTAAACTCCCAAAATAATATTTACATTTCCCATTTGTTTAGATTAGAACTATAATGCTTTAGGAATATTATGATCAGAAAAAGCCCTTCACAATGCATCCCAGTATAAAATAAAAAAACAAATTGTTTGACTGAAGGGAAAATCCTCAGTTGTGTATGGTAACATAAGGAAAGTGATGCAAATTTCTAGCTCAAATATTAAATCTCTGGAAACTAGTCTCTCAAGATTTCTTTGGGTCATTGGCATATGAAGAAAAACATTTGAATTAAAGTGTATTTAATGATTTTAAAACTCTTATTAGTTTCTCTGTTTAAAGTTGTAATGTGTTGACTAGTGAAGCTTATAAAAACCATTTATGAAAAGAAAATAAATTGCTGGTTTACTTAGCATAGACTAAATTGGAGCTTTCTACCATTTTTAGTAAACATACCCTTGCTTGCAGCTTCATATCTAAAAGTTCATGATTTTTTTTTTTGTATCAGACATGGACCCACCAGATGTGCAGTTTAATCATCAGAGTTATCTTTTTCTAAGGGAAGCAGATGATGCTCAACATTTGGCTGAAAGTGTGAAAATGCAACAGTATGTATAGAAAATTATTGATTTATATATAAACTTATTTTCACTGTGAACTAGTTGGCTTCTTTTATTGCAGACTTTGTTTAGAATCTCTCTGCTGTCACATGGCTTGGTGTAGTTTAGTTTAGTTGCTATGAGAAGGCAGGAAGTTGTGATGTCATGGCATGTACAACACTGGGGTGTTGGAGTCAGGAGGGAGTGTGTATTGATTTCATTTTTAAATTGGTTCATGCTAATACTAACAACAACAACATTCACAATTTAATTTAAAAAAAAAAGTTTTACAATGACAAGTTATGCTGGATAGTTTAGCTAGTTTATAGCTATGACCCTTATTATTTTTTTTACTGTAGATAGCTAAAAGAGTTTAATTGTCCATACATTCAAGGCTTTATTTATTTTGAAAACCTCTCATCATCTCAAATGTTTAAAACCCAAAATAGAAACAAGCAACATGTTAATGGTCTATCTAGCACATACACTCCAAAAGTTTAAAACTTGGAAAACATTCTGGTGAATCTGTGCCAAACTCTTTTAAATAATTCAGCAGCATTTTTTTAAAATATCAACTCCATGCCTGTGCAAGTCTTATTCAATGTGTGGATGAATGAACTAAAGACTTGCATAATCATGCATTTTTAAAATTAATTTTTTTTAGTTTTCTAAACAGTTTATTTAATTATTTCTATCGCACTATTGTCAGTGATTGTTCTTCACATTTGAGATACCTCCCAAACTCTCTTTTGAAACTAATTTCTTATCTGCTATTATAATTTACCATATTTTTTGGATTATAAGTTTAATTGGCTAATTTTCCCACTTTTATTTACTTCATTCATAGATAAATTGATTTGGAGTGCAAGATGTGGCTAGATCAACTTCAGTAGTTAACCAAACTTTCAATCAGTCAGAGAAATATGTCAAATCTTTCATAACACTGTTGCATCACTTTGCTGTCTTATGGTACTTTCAGGCTCATGAATATTAATGAGTGTGCATATCATTGAACTACTTTGTGGGACAATCTTCTGGATAATTGGGGTGTTGAAATAGATTTTCAACTTGTTTGTAATCTTGAGATATTTGAAACAAACTACGAACATTATTAGTTCTGGTATCAAAAGCCAGGTGAGTATTTTTAGTCACTGCATGACAGCATCCAATTCAGGTGATCCCATGTCTTTTGCACTGTGTTGAATCTCCTACTTTAAAAAGCCAAACATATCAGTTTTAACTATTTTTGACACTTTTCTTTGATTTTGAGATATTACAGCTCACTTGAATTTAGAAATTCAACTCACAATTTTGATAGTATGAGTCTATATTCAACTTGGTTTCAAGTTGTTTGACATTTGTGATTGACAAATATGGTACACACCTTTGGAAAATTTGCATGGTGAATACTGTACACCAGCAAAAGATAGGGAGAAATGTAAAGACAATGATCATTAGTTGCTATTTGTTTGGCCTTTAGTATCAGATGTACAGTAATAAGTCCACAAGATGTTGCTTGTTGGGTTAGCACATATTCTTCCAACTCATCCTCAATGTTAGTACACCTAGTTTTGCAGCTGCAATTCTCCTCTTGGTTTTCTTCAAAATCCATAATGTATCTTTCACTTTATGCCAGTCCCTAGCGCATTTCTCTCTGACTCCACATTTCTTGTGTGCGACCATATTATCACAGTGAACTTAACAACTTCAAGCTTAAAAGTTGCACTGTACAACTTACTTGACTTTATGTGAGGCATTTTCAGATGAAGCAGAGAATTTGTTGAGGGTATCTATACATATAATTAGGGTTGAAAAAGATGCACTTGTTATTGATTGGATAATTTCACATGCTTCATTGAGCACATTAATTATGAATTGCTCACCCAATCAGCAAATGTTCCAGGCTATAATTTCTGTAGTCTGTTTCAAATGAACAATTTTACAGTTTATTTCAAAAAATAACACACTTGCACACTTTATTATTTTTTTATTTTTTAATTAAAACCATTTCAATGACTCCATCCATAAATGAGCCAATTTATAGTATAAGTCAAAGGTTGAAGCCTGGCTTAAGGTGAAAAAAGTATTGACTAATGCCAAAAAATATGGTACTTGATTTTCTGCTTGACAGAGGGAAAAAAAAACCTGTGACACAACACAAGTGACCTTTTAATATGAATTTGGTACACCATTTAAGACTGTACATTGTTGAATATTTTCTAAGAAGTTCTTTATCCATAACAAAAGTGTACCACACATGCCTCTGCCTATTCCCCATGCTACTAAACTTTCTATCTAAGAAATGAGTTGACCAGGGAAAAAATCAGATGTGCCATCAACAAGTGATGAACATAGTCACAAAGCAGGAAACTGAAAAAAAATCATTTAAATTTGCTGTAATTTAGTGAACCAAACCTAAATAAAGGTAAACAATAAAATAAAAAAGAAAATGTGTATGTTTTTAGAAGTACAAAGATTTTATACTTTAAAATTTAAAGTTTTTTTGCATAACCACTACAATGGTATTTAGCATATGAAGTTTTCCTGTATCATAGTAGTTAGTGTGCTCATCTCGCCAGCAAGAGAATATAAGTTTGGTTCCTGTGCAAGGCGAAGCCTTAGGCAAGTTTCCTTACTCCAAATTTTTCTTTTTAGCCAGCATTAAGTAGAGACCCAGTTGTTAGCCTATTGGCAGATTGCTTTCTGTGGTAATGATTATGCCAGTATGTTGGTAAGTAGGCTGGCCTTCTCAGTTGTTCTCTGACATCAGGTTACGGTGGTTGCTATGTGGGGCAGTGGCTCCTACACTAAACAAATTCACACATTCAGGTGTTTGCTTGTAATAGATAAATGGTCATTTTTGGTTATAAAGGACAACCAGTATTATTATTATTATTATTATTATATTATTTTTTTTTTTTTTTTTTTTTTTTTCGGTGGTTCTTTTATCATAACCAGTTTTTAAATATAATAACTATGTAATTACTTTATAAATATATCTTAATTTGTGTCAGGGTTTTTACTGATTGGTGATTGACCATGTTAAAAGTATATAGTTATCAATACCCATCTTTATTAGAAAAAGAAAATTGCTTTAAATTTGATTTAAAATACAGGGCTTGGCATTAGTAACTGTTTGATTGCCTGTAACAGCTAGACTGAACTATCAGGTAACCAATATCTATTGGTCTTTGGGGTTTTGTGTAGTTGGAAAATAAAATTAAACTATGATAACATGAAGTAAATGTTAATTGTTTCTCTCAGTATTTTGATCTCATCAAAAACTCATTTTGTTGCAGCTATGGTTTTTGTCTAGTTTTGATTATAAAGGTGACCAAAGTATGGCCACATGAGTGGAATGCCAGTATATTTACTTTTAACCCACCTGCTGTTGATCAAAGACAACGCAAAGCTGCCAGTAAAGGAAGACATAGCATTAAACTAGTAAATGTTAAAAGCAGAACATTATGATAGTTGTATTGTATTATTATGATTTTTTTTGCATAGTTGAAATTACATATTAAAAACATGGGTGTAAATATACTGTATTAGAAATAATTGTGGAAACAAAGAGGACAGGCACAAATAATGAGTAATTGCAAGTGAGAAATGTACAGGTGCATCTCAAAAAATTAGAATATCGTGGAAGAGTTCAATATTTTTTGTCAGTTATTTCAGAAAGTGAAAATTGTATATATTCTAGACTCATTACATGTAAACTAAAATGTTTCAAGCATTTAATTTTAATTTTGATAATTACGACCTACAGCTCAAAAAATAGAAAAAACGTATCTCAAAATATTAGAATATTCCATTTCTAGTTTGAGTAAATCACTATTTACGCAGTATAAATACCATGAATCTCTCAGTCTGGTTCAGTACACACAACCACAATCATGGGGAAGACTGCTGACTTGACAGTTGTCCAGAAGACACTCATTGACACCCTCCACAAGGAGGGTAAACCACAGAAGGTCATTGCTGAAAGGGCTGGCTGTTCGCAGAGTGCTGTATCAAAGTATATTCATGGAAAGTTGACTGGAAGGGAAAAGTGTGGTAGGAAAAGGTGCATAAGCAAGAGGAATGACCGCAGCCTTGAGAGAAGATTGTCAAGCAAAGCCGATTCAAGAACTTGGGGGAGCTTCACAAGGAGTGGACTGAGGCTGGAGTCAGTGCATCAAGAGCCACCACACACAGACATGTCCAGGAAATGGGCTACAAGTGTCGCATTCCTAGTGTCAAGCCACTTCCGAACCAGAGACAATGTCAGAAGCGTCTTACCTGGGCTAAGGAGAAAAAGAACTGGACCATTGCTCAGTGGTCCAAAGTCCTTTTCAGATGAAAGTAAATTTTGCATTTCATTTGGAAATCAAGGTCCCACAGTCTGGAGGAAGAGTGGAGAGGCACAGAATCCAAGTTGCTTGAAGTCCAATGTGAAGTTTCCACAGTCAGTGATGATTCGGGGTGACATGTCATTTGCTGGTGTTGATCTACTGTGTTTTATCAAGTCCAAAGTCAACGCAGCTGTCTACCAGGAGATTTTAGAGAACTTCATGCTTCAGTCTGCTGACAAGCTTAGTGGAGATGCTGGTTTCCTTTTCCAGCAGGACTTGGCACCTTCCCACAGTGCCAAAATTACTAGTAACTGGTTTGCTGACCATGGTACTACTGTGCTTAATTGGCCAGCCAACTCGCCTGACCTGAACCCCATAGAGAATCTTTGAGGTATTGTTGAGAGGAAGATGAGAGACACCAGACCCAACAATACAGACCAGCTGAAGGCCGCTATCAAAGCAACCTGGGCTTCCATAACACCTCAGCAGTGCCACAGGCTGATCGCCTCCATGACACGCCTCATTGATGCAGTGATTCGTGCAAAAGGAGCCCCGACCAAGTATTGAGTGCATAAATGAACATACTTTTCAGAAGTTCGACATTTCTATATTGTAAATCCTTTTTTTTTTAATTGATCTTATGAAATATTCCAATATTTTGAGATAGTGGATTTTTGATTTTCATGAGCTGTAAGCCGTAATCATCAAAATTAAAACAAAAAAAGGCTTGAAATATTTCACTTTATGTGTAATGAATCTAGAATATATGAAAGTTTCACTGTTTGAATTAAATTATGGAAAAAAATGAATTCTTCCACGATATTCTAATTTTTTGAGATGCACCTGTGTATAATACATACACAGTGCATTAGTATTTGGTATGTGAGCCCTTTGCTTTATGTAGAGCACGACAACCTGTTTTCATGCTTCCATTCATGTTATCAATGTATGACTGAGGAATATTTTATATATTCTACAGCACTTTCCATAATTCATCGAAGGTGTTTGGTGATGGTTTCAATTTCTCAGTGGTCATATAACCCCTTATAGCCTCAGGTTTTCTAATTCTTTGTGCAAGCCAAGTATCTTTGTGGGTGTTTCATTTGTGTCTTTACATTCCGGATAGTTTTTTTTATCTCATTTGCTGTGTTTTTGTGCTCACTGTCATGTTGGAAGATGAATCCTCGCCAATGAGATGTCTTCCTGAGAGAATGGCAGGATGGATGAGAACCTGTCTGTAGTTTTGACTGTCAGTGTACTTTTGATTTTATGCAAATCTTTGATACCTTTGGCTGATCTGCAGTCTACACTTGTATTGATCTATCCTCGTGTTTCAGTTTAGTAGTTGTACACTGACTGTTATACCTCTCTCTGGTTTGCCTTTGAACAAACTGTCATTGATTATTTTCCAAGCAGTCAAACTTGGAATCATCTGTAAAGTACACCTTCTAGGTTTGGTCATCCTGCTGTTTGCTTTATGTTTCCATTTTCAGTCTCTCTGTTTGGTTGACTCTCCTTAGCAAAGCTTTTCGGACAGCTACATGTTCATTGAGACCACTCTGCATTATGTGTATCTTACTGTTCTTGAAAAAACATTACACCTGTACTTGCAGTTAGGTCATTAACTAGATCTCTCTAGGCTTATTTTCTATCACATAGAGAAGATTCTCTGAGGTACTTAACATCACATTTGGAGAGTTTGGCTTTTTTCCTTGATTGTGTCTATTGTTGACAGTACCAGTTTCACGTATCTCCCTCAGAATCTTGCATACAACTCCTGAAACATGAAGTAGGGCTGCAATCTGTTGCATGCAGTAGCCTTCACTAGCTAAGACTTTGATTTCTGTACACTGGTCATGTGATATTTCCTTCCTAGGAGCTATAGTTTTCACCACACAACAATGATATCACTCCCTATACTTTTATAGTCTTTCTGCGAGTGTGGTACTTTCTGACTGCTTGCATGGCCAACCAATCAGTGTACTGTATAAACATGAATGCTCTATGGAGCATTTTATTTTTACACATGAGATGTAATTATATCATGTGTTATTTGCATATTATATGTAGTTTTACCTCTGTTTCCATAATTATTTCCAATACTGTGTATTTCTGATGGATGCTGTATTCATTCAGCATTTTTTGTACAACAAAATAATATAAAATGTGTATTTATAGGTGTGAACAAATATTTGTATTTTTTTTGAAAACAGCACTGAAGGATCCATAAAACCATTGGAGGGAGCCAAAATATAACAAATCCTACAGTATAACTGATCTTATCACGTGCAGAAATTTGAGCAAGTAAAGTACATTATATTTAAATTGTGGACTCATAATATCAGATTTCAAGTAATCAAGATTATTCAAGTTTTTAATCTCTAGTGTTTTGCTGTTTTAGGGAACTTGGAGCCAAAGTAGAATTAATGAGCAGGAACCAGTTGGCCAGAAAATTCCCATGGCTAAATCTTAATGGGATAGAGGTGGGATCCTGTGGTAAGTGTGGAACCAAGTATTCACCTTGGATTTTGGAGTTCCCATTTTGGTGTTCCTGAAAATAATGATGAAACTTTTTTATTTTTTTAGTAAAATTTGTTAGTTTTATTAGTTTTAAATGGTTATTAAGACTATTGAAATTTTTTTTGTTTTTGATAGCCTTTCTAATTTCCATTCATATTTGTCTTTTTCACTGCTTTGCCCAAAGATGATAAATTTTGTAGTTATTAGTCATTTTGGATTTTATCTTTGACTGCTAACCTTCCTTTTGCATTTTTGTGCCAATAGCTGCATATCACCCTAAAATTCATAAATATACATGATTATATAGCTTTTAAGAATATTTTATTTTCTTTTACATCTGCAGACAATATGTATTGAAAAGTTGTGCGGACTTGAAGGGTAGATTATAAATGTTGTAGATTATTTGAGAATTTTAAAATGCCAATCTTTGTTAAAATTGTATGACACAAGTCAAAAGTCTTAAAAAGGAACTAGTGTAATTGAAGAAAGGCATGTTCACTTACCTGTGTATTTTGTAACCATCATTCATTAAAGTAAATTATTAAGATGATGAAAATAAAAAATAATGATCAGATGCAACATTTCTTTAGTTATTTTACATGCCATGCCACTGTCACAGTTATTACTTTTTCCTGATACAGTATGTAGAGCTTATTTTTTTTTAATTAAATTTTTTTCTTCTTTAAGGGATTGAAGGAGAGGGCTGGTTTGACCCCTGGAGCTTGATTCATGCTTTTAAACAAAAGAACCTTTCCCTGGGCGTGAAGTATGTGTCTGGAGAAGTTACAGGATTTAAACTTCATTCATATAAGATACATGGAAATGATGGAATCATAGAAAAAAGCCAGCTGGTAGGTGCTGATGTAAGTAACCTTTAACCTATGGTATTGGTTTGGTCAAAAGCTACATATTTATTTAGGTTAAATAGCACAACAACAAAAAAAAATTTTACCGAATTTGACAACAGGTTTAAATTTTTATGTCTGAATTCTAATTTTTCCCTTATTGCTTGAAAGATTTCCTTTATAGTTCAATTTATGGAATGAGTGCTGGCATTAAAAAATGTTACTGTTACCTTTGCGGATAACTAAGGTGATGTTTTATTTGATCATTATTTTAACAGCACTAACCTATCAATATTGGTGATCAGAAAAAAAAAGGTTTCATGTTTTAGTGGATCATTTGTACATCTTAAAGAGTTATAATATATATATATATTATATACATATATTTTTCAGATTAAATGTGAAGATGGGTTATATGAAATGAACTTTGCAATATGTATTAACTGTGCTGGTCCTTGGGCAGGGGAAGTGGCCAGAATGGCGCACATTGGAACAGGACCTGAGTTGTTGAACATTCCTTTGCCAGTTGAGCCAAGGTGAATTACACTGGTCAACACAATATTTTTGGCAGGAAAAGTGAGAGATGGTTTCTGGGGTTTTCAAGGGCGCTGAATCCGAATCTGACATTTGTTTTTTCAAGTTGGCTCTAGTTTTGGAGATATCACAGGGGGGTCGTTCGTCTGAAATCACCCATTCGCGACCATAACTAAACGTACAAAAAACGGCTAAATAGTGCAAAAATGTCAGATATTGATTTTATGATAATCCAAAACCACAAAGACAGTGTAAAATCTCAATCTAACAAGTTAAGTTAGATATAACATCATTTCATTTATTAATAAATGAACACTTTTCATATATTTCGAGAATATACAAAAAATTTGCTAAAAATTTGCTGAATTTTAATTCTCCAAGGGAAAAAAACATTTACATAATCAGTTATATATCATAAATTAATGCAAAGCATTATTATACACTAGATTCTTAGTTACAATGAACACACAAAACAATATTTTATTCACAAAAGTGAAATTGACGTTTATACGATTTTCGCTTGTGAGCAACTTTCGGGCAGTCTCTCAAAAGGTTCCAGCAGTAGTCTGCCATCATGTGCTCATCCCATTTGCCTTGATACCTCTCTTCCATTGTTTTGATGTCTTGATGGAATCTCTCTCCTTGCTCCTCACTGTAATCACCAAGATTACCAGGAAATCTGTCGAGGTGGCTAAACAAGAAATGAACTTTGATGCTCACATTTGCCCCTAGTTTTTCGTATGCAGTAAGCATCTTACGGACCAATTGCTTGTAATTGTCAGCTTTGTGATTTCCCAAAAAGTTTGTCACTACATCTGTGAAGGACACCCAAGCATTTAACTCAACCATGTTCATATGATTAGTGAAGTCAGAATCCCTCATGAGCGTTCGAATCTGAGGTCCATCGAAGATGCCACCTTTAGCTTTTTCGATGGAAAGACCTGGAAATTGCCTGCATATGTACTTGAAGCAATCCCCATCTTTGTTCAACGCCTTAACAAACTGCTTCATGAGCCCTAGTTTTATGTGCAATGGAGGGAAGATGATTCTATCCCTGGGTACCAAAGGCTCATTGATGACGTTGGCTGTGCCGACTTCGAGACTTTCTCGTTCTGGCCAGTTCTCCCTTCTCCAGTGCTGGATTCTTGCTCTGCTATCCCACAAACAAAGAAAGCAGGGATACTTTGTGTACCCACTTTGCTGACCAAGCAGAAAATTCACCATTTTCAAGTCCACACAAATCAGCCATTTATGAGTGTTGTAATTTAGCTTTTCAAGAACAAATTGGATACCATCATACTCTTCTTTCATCTTGGTAGAATGGCCAAGTGGTACAGGAGCAAACTTATTGCCATTATGCAAAAGTACAACTTTTAGACTTGCTTTCGAGCTATCTATAAAGAGACGCCAATCTGCTGGGTCATATGACGAGATCCCCATGCAGTTAAGAAGTGCCAGAAACGTCATTACAAAAGATCAGGTCATCTTCTTTAGAAAAGAAACGAAGCAAGCTGCCTTCCCTTGTCCTATAGTATGTTATAATGATTCAATAATATCAGAAAATTATTATTTACTGCTTCTATATTGAAGTATTTCAGGGAGAATTTTAGCAGTTTAGGCTTATTTGAGGCTATCAATATCTTCTAAACTAGAGCCAATCAGACAAAACCAATGTTATATTCGTAATCAGCGACCTTCAAAACCCCAGAAAACACTCCTAGATGGTCTGCCAAAGAAAAAAAATAAAAATTTGTTGACCAGTGTTATTTGTTGTTTTATATTTTTATCAAACATTGAGTGGTGTGTAGAATCATAGCTCTTAAGAGAAATTTTTTAGTTCTTTTATCTTTAAATGGTGTTTTCTGGGTGAACATTTTCAGTTAGAATAATCTGTAACAATGAAGTATTCATTACATTTTTACATTTTAATTTGTTTCATATAACTTGCAGATTTATCAAATTTCTTTTCCTAGATATTTTTACACTGTTGCTGCTGGTGTCAAACACCAGTTAGACAGGGCCTTTGCTCCCACTAAAATATTCTTTTTGTTCTGTTCACTGTAAATTTATTAATATATGCAGTGTGTCAACAAATTACACATAGTGAACAACTTTAATTTTGGACACTTTTCAATGTTAGTAATTTCTTTGCATCTTCTTTTTCATGTGTATCATCTTGTTCATGTGGCACAAAATACTAATTATTCCCAAACATCGCAAAAGCTTTAATCAGTACTGACTTCTAGGTTGTTCAAATGAAACCGGGCCGGAATCAGGGGTTTTATTTGAATGACCCTAGTACAATGGCAAGTTTCATGGTTTTATAAACATTTTTCATGCAGTCAGGCAAGAGACAATTGACAAAAAACGTTTTGTAACTGATTATGAAAACAGACAAATAGATATGCTGGGAAAATGTCTAGAGTAAAGGACTGGAAGCATGGTTGAGGTTTCTATGGATACAGTGACTTTCACAACACAAGTCCTGAAAAAATACCCATGTAGGAAATGCTGGCCTGCATAAGTCTAGGCTTCTTCTGAAATAAAATTTTAATGTGTTAAAAACTTTAAGTTTGTAATTTTTTACCACATTTTATTCATTGAATTAAATGATAATTTTTATTTAGTATTTTATCATCTTGAATTTCATCAAATGAAATCACATGAATGGACTGAGATAATTTGAAAAACTCAGGTGAGATTTCCGTTTGTTGCAATGCTGTCTAGTAATGGACAAAAGTGTACCATTCCTCACCAAGAATGTTTTCATGTAGCATTGACTGAAAATGAGAGGCCTCTTCCAAAACTCGGTATTATTTCTTGCAAACGCATCTACAATAACTGTTACATTCATTTGGCTCTTTTTAAAAATATTTGTTATTAGTATGCTTTTCATTTGTATTGTGTTATGTCACAAGTGTAGATGAATTTGTTTCCCTTGTTTACAGAAAGCGTTTTGTTTATGTGGTACACTGTCCAAATGGTCCTGGCCTAGAAACACCCTTTGTGATTGATCCCTCTAACATGTACTTCAGAAGAGAAGGGCTGGGGGGTTATTATGTATGTGGGATGCCACCTCTAGAGGTAAGCAAGCTGTGTGCTACTGTTTCTTTCTTTGCATGCCTGCCATAGTGTGTAGGCCTTATCTCTTTTAAAAGACTGTTGTCATACATGTATGTGTTTAAATGAAATCTGGCTGAACATGATTAGTGATTCTATTTTCAGCCAGGTTTCATTTGAATGTTCCTAGTTTATGCAGCTAAGGGTTACACAAAAATTGAATGTGATTTTTTTTGTTTATTTGTGCTATGTCATCTTGGATTGCTTTGCCAATTTTTTGAAACAGAAAGGTCTTGTTTTTAAGGAAATATATGCCTGGAAAAATTCCTGAATATTTATCTGGCTTACAGACACCCTGCTTATATAATCTGGTGTACAGTAATGCAGCAATGAAGACCAGACATCTCGACTAAAATGAGACAAATGAAAATTCCATTACTTTGTGAAAGATGCACTAAAGCATTGATCAGAAAACATCATCAGAAATTAGGTGGTTGCATAGGTGTTTCTTATTAACAAGCATGCTGATTACAAATCTGACCTTAGTTTTACTGCATCGTGTCTAGTTTTCAAGATATCGATGATACCTATATACTTGAACTGTACTCAATGTTTATTATAGGAGTGTGCTAGTTAACTGTTATGTTGCATTGTGTTGGGCTTTTTGGCCAAGGTCAGACTGACATCCTTAATTTGTGTATGTTCACTTACATCATAGTTTAAATATGCAGAGTTGTGTTCCCTGGACTACAGTCTGTTGGTCTTTGCTTACGATTTATTGTGCTTACAATATGTCAGTCAGCAATAAGACCAGTCCCATATTCAGATGAGCTTCCTGTACCAACCCCACCTGTGAACATGGATATGGATTCTTCATCTATTTATGTATTAGCACTTTCAGAGCAGGCTGCACATCTCAAAACTCAAGCTGAGTTGAATGACTTAGTGATTTTGTACTCTCAAAGCAAAAGGCAGAACTATTAAGTTCAAGATTACAGTAGTGGAATCTCCTGCACAAGGATGCTAATGTTACTTTCTTCAGAAAATTTAATGAGAGTTTCATCCAGTTCTTCAATGTAGAGTAGTCAGGATTTTACTGTTGTGATGTGAATGGTCTGTTCGAGGCACTAGATCATAAGCATGATCCATCTGAGTGGTGTTGTTGTTTTATTGACAGTTTCAAAACCAGTTTGAAAGCTGTTCTTAACAATGGGAATCAGTTACCTAGCATTCCAAAGGTTTACTCTGTTCATCTAAAAGAGTCCTATGAGAATATGTTTGTGGTACTTAAAATAATCAAATATACTGAATTTTAATGGCACACACGTGAAGATCTGTCATAGGCCTACTGATAGGCATGCAAGATGGTTTTACAAAATTTTGTTTCTTGTGTTTCTGGGACAGCCATGCCATAAAAGAACAATACCAGAGAAAAGATTTGGCTTTGCATGAGAATTACATTCCTGGTGGGAAAAATGTGCAACATGAATCACTTGTGAACTCGCAGTATATTAGGTGTTTCCATTTTTATACTATTTGACAGTGATCAGATGAGAGTCATTTATTGTTGTTTTTTCAGAATGAAGAACCAAGCGTAGAGGATTTAAATGTTGATTATGATTTTTTTCATGAAAAAATATGGCCTTTGATGCTTAAAAGAGTCCCAGGTTTTGAATCACTGAAAGTAAGTTTTTACCTGTATTTTGTTTTGTAAAATTCCTGAATATTTTGTAATTCTAATCATAACTTGTGGAAAGGTGCCACTCCCCTTTTAAAAATTAATTTTTTTTTTTTACATGACGAGTTATCACAATTGTTAGCCTATAACAAAGGGAAACTTTTCCAGCATAATGGAAAACCATACCCAGGTGTGACATTATGGCCAGAACTAAAGTTAGATGACTGCGGATAGAACTGTTAGCTATCAGGTTTTCTCTGGAATTTAGAGCTCCTTGACAAGAATAGTATGCTAATCATTACACTAAACTGCTGGTCATCTCTTTCATTTGTGCATGTCAGGCTTCCCTGCACACTTTTGATGCTGTTCCCAGGTAGTTGGGAGTAACTTTTATGGCTACATGTACAATTACTTTTTGAGCCCTTATCTTTTTGAAGAGTTGGACAAAGTAGGTATTTTTTGCTGTGGCATGGTGTGTAGTAACTGAAGTGAACTCCCACAACTAAAGAATACAAAACTTGTGAAGAGACATGGGGAGGAAAAAACTTTTCAGTAGGGAACATCTTAATCTGGAACTGTCTGAAATGATAAGAAAACTGGTGTTTCTAAATGTGTTGCAACTTAAGAATCACAACATCATTAAACAGACATCAGGGTGGAAGGAGTCAAGCTACTGTAAGCTGGCTACAGGTGGTTGTTGACTACTTAAAGTATATGACTGGACAGGACAAAGTTGACCAGGACCAACTGCATGGTTCTTCACGTAGGAAGGCTAAAAGGTCATGGCAGTATCTGTTCTGTTTTATTTTGAACAGTGCCTGATGTGATGCCTACTTGGAGATGTGTACATTGGAAAATCATCAGATTCTTTCAAAGACTGGGAAAACTGAGGAAAAATTCAAGCTTTTATTTATAAAAACTTTTGCTAAGCAGTTAATTGGATATTTTAGAGACTGCTGCAAAAAGAAAAGCTATTTTAAACTTAGACAATGCTGATAATTTTTACTAGCCAGGGAAACTGGAAAGAGAAGGATGCAAATTGTGCTATATGGAAAAGTGAAAACTTGAAGATTTTCTGGCATGCAAACAATTAAATGCTCAGCAATGCATTGATCATGGCTGTTTTGAAAGGAACCACAAGAAATTTATTGACAACTAAATTATTTTTTTCAAAGGGCCAGAAAAATAAACAGTGCAATACCATGCTGCTCATTTAAAAAATATTTTATTAAGAGAATTACATTTAATATGTTTGTTTTTTTTTAATTCTATTTTTAAGTTAGAAAAAGAAAATTGTTTCTAAATGCTTCATTATTTTTTACTTTAGTATACAATTCATTTTAGTCTTTTCTATTTTTCTTCTTTGATGATGATGGATTTGTTTAACTGAACTCCTTCAGTTAACTCCAGATTGGTTTCTTTACTGTGCCTTAGCCACATGCTTAGCAGCTAAAGAGTTAGATTCAACCCTATGATCATAAAACATTAGTGTAGACGGTGAATAATAAGATATAATCAGTTAGTATGTATGTAAACTATCATTGTTGGTCTTTTCTTTTGCTGCTGCTTTGTTATTGTTTGTGTCCAATGTGGATGATCACACGATGAAAATATCTGTATTTACTCTCTCTCTCCCCCAAACTATTTTTTTTTCAAAATGCTGTATCAGTTGTATTTTACTTGAAACCTGGCTGAAAATAGAATTTCTGTAATCTTATCTGGCCACGTTTCATTTGAACACTTCCAGTACTATTAGATATTTTGTCTGTTATTTGCCCACACAATTTTTAAATAATTTAGTACACTGATTATCTTTGCTTGGCTTTATTTGAATTTAATTTAATTTTGTGTTTTTTTTTTAATTTTTAGCTGAAAAATGCCTGGGCTGGTTATTATGACTACAACTATGTGGATCAAAATCTTGTAATTGGAAACCACCCATACCACCGTAACTACTTTTTCGCTAATGGCCTTACTGGACATGGCATCCAGCATGCCCCTGCTATAGGTCGAGCTCTTATGGAGTATATTATTGATGAGGAATACAAGACTATTGATTTGTCCAGATTTTCATTTTTGAGATTTTATGATGAGGAACCATTGTTTGAAAAAAATATTGTGTAAGGTACAGTCATTTTAAAATCTACAGTTTTACAAATTTTCTCTCTTTTTCATTCAAACATCTATTCAAGTTGAATATTTTGCTCTTTAAATTCTCAATAACCCAACCAAAGATCTCCATAAAATATTTGATAAACTTTTTATAATTTTAAAGGAAAGTAACTTTTTAAATACTTGGACACCTAAAAAAATGTTTAACTATTTTCTTTTTTTTCCTGATTTATATATTTTTAAAATCAAAATAGTATTGCAAAGTGTGTATTTGCTGAAGTTTACTGATTTATTATTTTATAGTTGCATTTAAAAAATTACTACATTAAGGATACCTAATACAGAGACCTTATGTATACAAAAACTTCTTATATGACTTTATTGTGTTAAAAAAGCATTTTTAAATTGTAGCACAGACAATGAACAACTCAGTGTTTTTATTCCAAAATGAAAGGTGAAGCATTTATTTTGGTTGACACTGCAGTTTCCAGTGAGTAAGTGTTTTGTTACTTTTTGGCTATATTTGGTGGGGCTTTCTATGGCTTTTATACAGGTTTGCATCTTCATGGTATTGATATGAGATAGGATCTTTGATGTATTGTTGGGGCAGTTCATGAAACCAAGTGCAAACCAGCATATCCCAAAATTCAGTTTTTTGCTAGGCTTTTTCTTGGCTATACTGTTACTCATGATCATTTATCAGTTTATTAAGATATTGGCTGTTCTCAGGTTTAGGTCAAACTCTCAGAGGTAGTTCTTTACCTGAAGTTGATAAATGTTTATGAAATTAAAATAAAGGAGATAATGGTCTATGTTAGAACTTTCAGAATAAACAGATCAGAACTTAACAACAGTAAAATTCTTATAATTAGGCTCACCTTTTCCCTGTGGTAAGGGGCAGTCTTTCTGGAATGAAGTTTGTCTTGTTCCTGGAATGATCCCATATGGCTGGTTTTAGCTGCTTCTCCAGGATCTAAATATAGTCATCAGCCTTCACAGAACCACTGATGAAGTGCAGATATTTTATCCAGTGTCTGGAAATGCATCCACACTTTCTGGTCTTGAAATTGCTCCACTGTTGCATGCTTTCCCAATACTCATTTTTGATCAGCACAAGTAGTACATTGGTCTTGAAGATGGAAGTGTTGAGAACAGTCTCATGAGCAGTGGTAATCTTTCTGTCTTCCTCTTTTACAGTCAGTGTTGTTGGTCTCATTGACACTGAATGCAGCAAGTCACTGCAGATTGATTATAACCACTTTGGATGTAATTCTCATGTGCCGTAGTCTTTCATTACTCAAAGGAACAATAATACATGCAATCCTTACTTAGAGTTAACTCAGAATCTTCCCATCTTGAAATGATTAAAAATTTGGGAAAGCTAGGAGTTTCTGGAGACTAAAATAAATGATGCTATATTTTGAAACAAAGTCAAACCTGTGTATAATGGCCACCCAAGGGAGACGAAAATTGTGCCCTTTATAGATAGGTGACCTTTCTGCGTAGGTTGAGTAGTGGCTATTTTGTTTTTGTCATAACCAGTGTACTTTAATGTATAAATCCAGAGGAGCATTAGTCTCAAAACTCATTACTCCAGTACTATGTTTGTGCTTGAAACTATTCTGAAATTGAATTTTTTGCAATGATGCCATTGTAGATTTAGCCATTTGATTATGGTATTGCAAGCTAAACCCTTGCTGCTCATGTATTCTTATCACCTTGGTTTTTTCCTCAAGGGAAAGGTTGATGTCGAGCAAGTTTGCCATGATTCACATTAGTAGTTATGATCACATTTTATGCAGTAGTAAAACAGAAAGCAGTAAATATGAGTGCTTGCTTCAGTGAAAGTTGATGAGTGAGTAATTGTGAATTTTCTGTGCAATATCAATGAAGATTGTCATGAAAGGGTTATTAACATAATGATTTTCAATAAATTTATTATCTGCAATTTATTGATATGGCATCAATAAATTATTGTTGATGTGAACGTATTTGTTTTTTTGCATTACCTCATAGATTGGAAAGCTAATTGAAAGGATGATCTGTGTGGGCTTTATTTGCATTGTTGTATGGTTGTGTGTAGTGGGTGGTCAATCTTGAAATATTTACAAGTGTTTGGGAGTTTTTTGTATCGTGTTGGCAAACTGTTTCATAAGCTTTTTATAGGAAAATTGCATAGGCTTTTAACTGTCCAAAGTATAATTTTGGTGATTGATTTAGCATTTTAAGGAAACAAATGGCCATTGGTCACAGTAGCAGAAATTGTTAAGGAAGCAATTTATTTGGTGCTGGTCATATTGTCCATGAGTTTTAATGTGGAGGTTCTGTAGCGGTGGCTGTTAAGACAGGTTTGACTGTAGCTTAAGGACCTGTGCCATTTTTTAATGAAATTACTTAGCCAAATATTAATGCTATTTTTGTTGAATTTATCTAAAACAATTAATATAAACAGCCCATCTAAAGTCTTCTAGTCTGAAATGTGATGCATAGTATGTGTAAGGCAGCAGCTGGTATATTCTGAGATGCAGCTGATTTTTTAATTCTTGATTTAGTTTTGGATCTTGTATTTTTTTCTCCAGAGTATTGTATTAGTGAACTGGCAGCAAAAACTTCAGTCAAATTTTCTTCTAGTCTGCACACAATCAAATTTTTATAGGATGTACAAACATTTAAATCCTGGTGTTTTGTGCAGTTTGTGTAGACTGATTATTTAGATTGTCAATCTAAATGACCACAAGATTACAATATTTTAAGGTCAGCAAAGAAACTGATTTATTTTTGTGTGTTTTTGTATTTTGAAAAATGTCTGTACAACTGTTTTATTGTACAAGTTTCTCCTAAGGAAGTTTTAAAAATATCTCTAGAGAAATGTGCACATCAACAATAATTATAGTGGTTATGAATGTCATGATTGAAAGTCACTGGAGGTAGACCATTACTGTATAAACTTTAGCCATTGTTTACTTTTGATTGTTAGACTTCAACTGTTTGCAAAACTTTTTTTTTTACATTTTCTAAAAATTTTTTAATAATAATTACATTACAATGGAAATTCTGCCTTGGAGTATCATGCTGAATTATGATACTATGTTGCCTACATGGCCTCTAATTTCTGAAACTGATAATGCTCTATGTTGAAATGAAACAACTTCAAAGAAAATTTTCAATGTTATAGGTTTCCTCAAATGTCAAAATCAATTGGAGAGGCTTGGAGCTATCCCCTTAAGTGGTACAGTTCTGCCTGGGGTGGTTATCAAGGGATTCTTGTTCTCTCTCGCAGCTATCCATCAAAAATATGCAGTGGTCATCCCACAGACTAATATCTTATGTTTTACTTTCCTCTGTATTAACTTGCAGAAAGTAATCCAGGTTAAATTTTCTTGTGGCTTGAAGCCATAGGCCACATACATTAGCTGATGCATCATTACTGTTCTGCATAGCCATCTATCTGTGTTATAAAAGTACATAAAAAAAAGAGAGAAACTCTATTCTTCTTTGCTAATAGCAATTGTTATATGTATGGTTATTACTTTTTTTGAAAGCATGTATAAAAGTCAAATGTGAAAAATTATCAATAGAAACACTTCACTGCAAAATGAAAGATAAAGAAATAAAGTAATTTTAAAAAATTTGCTAAAGCCTTGGATGATGAACTAGCACTTTTGAAGTGACAACAGCATTATTGTGAATATAAATATTATAGTAGAAAACTATTTAGATTGTCCATCAAGCTTTTCTGAAGTTATATTTCTTTGAGAAATTCAGTCATCTTGTATTTAGGTTTTGTTTGCTGCTTTAACAACAACAGCATTGGCAGCAGAAAAGGAAACCTTAAAAAAAAAGATCAGGATATTTTATCCTTTTGAGCACTTTTAGGTAATCTCAATTTCATCATTATATTTTCTTGCATCCCATTGGATTAGATAAATCAAAAGCTGCTGAAATGGGAAATTATGGAAAAGGGCAGTGGTTTAAAATTGCTAAAGATGACTTTAGTGCGTCATTTTGTAACTGATTATTTATCAGGTAAGCTACATTTTTTGTACAGTGAAGTCTTACTTAACATGATTAATCCATGCCTGAAAAGCACTGTTAAGTGAAATATAATTTCCAATAAGAATACATGTAAATAGGTAGTGATGTGTGCTGGTGGATGAAAAAAGAGAGAAAGAAATGGAGAGTAACATAACAATTAAGTATCATAAGCTCTAGGGGTCCATGCATGATATACCATTAAGGGTTTAAGTTTTAAGTCTCCTTGTGCATTGCCTCCTAATAGAAGAGTGCATCAATCTTTTGCAGCTTTAAAACCAGGGGCATTTTTTTGTCTTGGGAAATATAAGTTCTGTTTGGTATCTTCATCCAATATAATCCTGTTGCATCTACATTGACCATTTGTTTAGGGCTATAACCACCATCAGCTATAATTTGTACCAGCAAACTACGGAAACTTTAGGCTGCATTTCTATTGGCCATGGCTGGTTCTCCAGTCACCTTTTTGTTGTGTGGATTAAACAGCTTCTTAAAATGGAAAAACCATCCATGACTCGCATGGAAAGGTTTCACATCACTTTCACTTTTGTCTTTCTTCAATGATTCATGCAAACTCAGTGCTTTGCATTTATAACCTGCAGACTTAACGGAACGGTTTGCTTTGTTTGGTGCTCAATCCAACTACCCAAAAGCCTTCCCATAATGTCAGGTCTACCACGACTGATTTTGGTGGTGCTTGCTGATGTAGCACGCAGACCACTTGCTTTTATCTTATCCACATTTGAATGGATAGTCTGACATGCTGCTTCATTCAGCCCCATTGCACATGAAATATCCATTAGTCTTTCACCTTTCTCATATCACTCGATGACTTTTAATTTTCCAAGGAGTGACTTTTTGGTTTCATTTTTGTTGCTGAAGTGCTAATATCCTCACTTTTTCTTTTTGGATCCATTGTTATTAAGGTATAAAAACAATTTGGTGAGTGATGGCTCACTAGCTATCGCAGAAGAATATTAAATACTGTCCCTCTCATGGACTACTTTGTCTCACAGAGGGATCGTGTTATAATGAAACATCGCCATGTAAAGTGAATTTTATTTCCTACTTTATAAATTGTGCAATAGTGAAATCATGTAAAGCAAATTCGTGTTAAGTGAGACTTTACTGTACAATAAAGAGTAATTTGAATATATTATTATGCTTGCGTCTCTATCTATAGTTTTGGTGTATAGGGAAGCCAGTTATACTAAATTCTTGATAAATTTTCTCTTTCTGGCAAGATTTGAACAGATCTGGTATAATTATAGTTTTAACGGTTATTATTGATTGCAATTCAAATCATACAAAAAAAAACCATTTATTTCTGTAATCAAAAGCCAGTGCTTGTGGTTATACAAAAACTCTGCTACTGTCAGTTTTAATCATCAACAAAAAAATATTGTGATTTGATGTGTACACTTTTGACTTATGATGCAGATAAAATATAGTTTAAAGAAAAGTAAGGTTTAATAGCTCCAATTTAATTTTTTTCCCATTCCTTAGTTTTGCAGTGTGTCTGTGCTCAGCATACACAATCTAAAGTACACACACTACATTAAATACAAGCCATACATTACTTGACAAAAGGTTGTCCCCAGTTGTTGCAATGCAGCTGCAAGTGATTGTCACCTAGATAGGGAAAAGTGGTTTTGTTAAGGAGAGCATTTTCTATTGTACAAGGGTTTGGTTTTTTTGTGTACACCTGGCCACAACTTTTGGATGCTGATGTGACATGAACGCAGCTTTTGCAACTATCAGAATAAATTTCATCTGTAGGGCAGCTAACTATATATGGATGTCCATGGTAGTCGCACAGGATAAACTTTGCATTGTCATGTGGATAGCGAAATATGAATTGATGATTTAAAAGCTGGTCTTTCGTGCATGGATTTGGAAATGCCCAGTTTACTGAAAATAAAATGAAAAAAATAATAATACTTAAAAGTAGTTGAATCTTATTCAGAACTGATATGCTAACACTAAGAATGCTAATAATAAACATTAATTAGTTCATAAAATATTTATTGGAGAGGAGGAAGTTTAGCAACTATGCTACTTTCATTTTATTTTTTAAATTTCTGAATAGTATTAAGATTTCATATGTATTAATAAAAAAAATGTTAATTTGTTAGATATTATGTAAATGCTAATAGTTGAAATATTTACTATGTTTATTTGATGATTTTGTATATTTAAATCTGTTGGATTAGCCATTTTTTTCTTTTTTGTTAAAATATGATAATAGCAAAAACAGGTGATTCTCTTGTAAACAAATTGCTGCAGAATAAATCCCTGTTGTCCTAAGTTCCTACCCGGATATTCGTAATGCCCTTGATCTGGAGGCCATTTGTATAGTGCAAATTAAATCTCCTTTTACGCTGATGTACAGTATATATATATTACTAAGGGTGCAAAATGTGTAGGGGATGATGGGGGGAAACAAAATAGCATTCTGACAGACATATGGAAGCTTATCCTCGAGACTAGTTAACAAGATCAAGCAATTTTTTTTTTTTAATGCTTAGGAAAACCAGAAATAAACTACAACTATGAAAATTAACTCTTTTTTTTTTTAGTCATTGTTAATCCCTGCAACTCTAGATTGATGGTCATTGTAACGTGTTTCCTGTACCCTAAACCCTTTTTGTTAGTGCTGCTCAAATGTTTTTAATGGTTGGCTTTTAGCATCAGTACTGCATGCACCAACCTTTTTTGGTTATTTATATCAATCTTTAGAAGAGACCATTAGCTTTCTACATCCAGTCCCATTTGGAGAACTGTTGAATTGGTTAGCTTTTTAATGATTCTCATCAGACTATTTACCTGTATTTAGCAAAGAGGAGAATGAGTGTTTCACAAAAAAAGCCAAATATATTGCAATACTTATAAGTGCAGTAAGTTCATTTTAATTATTATAATCCCAGTGAAATGAACTGAGACATGACAGGAGACAGCTTACTATAATCCACAGAAAGAACAGGAAAAACCGCTGATGTTGTGGAAAGATAAAACTGTACCAAAAACTAACTCTCTATCCATAATTATTGTAGCAAACTTACTGCTTTGTATTGGTGAACACATAGTAGGAATGGCTGTAACTGTAGTTTCTGTGAGGAGAAAGTAAAATTAAAAAGAAAAAAAGATTAGATCTTTAGGATACAAATTATTTTCAGGTACATTACCCTCAATGAAATGTTTAACGGAGACAATTGATCTCAAACATACAAATCAAATGGAACAAATTTATGCACACTAATTTTTGTTTAATAATCTTTTTAAAAATTTAAGTATTCATGTAAAACAAATTTTATTTGTCTGATTTTGCTTCTGGCTATGTTATCTTACTATACCTGACTGCTCTGGTTGCAGTTGAGTGCCAATTTTCTTTAGTGCCAATTTGCATGGCGAAACTGGCAGGAACTCCCCCAATTGCTCTTGTACAATAGCAGGATGACCTTTTTTTACAATATGCCTCACCTATACCCAGGTATTCAGATTGTGCAATAACTTACCCAAGGTAATTGATGATAGTTTTCCAATAAAATGTTGGCCAGAAATCAAATTCTGCTTTTGCCAAATGCCCACAGCTTTTCATAACTGTGTACAGAACAGCTCTAGAAAAACCCTTGAGATCTTTGACAGATATTCTAGTACACATTTGGAACTGTTTCAGAATTTTAAAATTTGTTTTCATAAAATAAACATTAATTATTCCAAGTCCTGGAATTTTGAACATTTTTATCTTAAAGTATAAATGTTAATGGAAAAAAGCTTGTTTAGAAGTTAATTTAGTATTGGTGGCTGGCCATAACTGTGAACTCATCAATGAAAATAAAAGGAAAGATATTTTGCTGAAATGAGTCTTTGGCAATCAAAGTTTTAACAAACTTACAATAACATTTTGTTTCTAACAGCCATATACAAATATACTTGTAACCAGCTGTATGCATGTGAGTCCACAATCATGCCTGCCAGTATATATTTATGAGATTACATACCATTTAACTTTCCTCTCACTGGGTTAATGGTTATTTTACAAGGGCTTGTCCCTGTTCCACTTCGAACAAAGGTTAAATACAAAGGCTGGCCCTTATTTGGTCTCTTCACATAAAATATTAGCATTTCTCTTAGGCTAACCGTATTGATGATTTCATGCACATTAGGTCCTGGTATGATCTTTGTGAATGTGCCATAGATCTTGACTTGTCCACAGGTAGTGTTGATCTAAATTAAAACAACATACTGTCTGGAGCCAAAACAAAACTTCACTTCATAAATAATATTTACTCTTCAAAAGTGTTAAGGTTTCATGGATACTCACATTATGATGTAGCACAGACTATTAGTAGAAATTGTTTGCTATAAAAAATAATGCAAAACTTATTAGTGATAAAACTTTTGCATCACTGATAAATCTAATTTTGCTATGATAAATATGGTTGGTTTGGGTGCACAATATTGCAACTGCTGCCACTTTTTTTCACACATCCTTTTCCTTTTGTCAAATAGCAAGATTACAGCTTAGCGTTACTGTGGTAAATGACATGGGAAGAAAGAAACTGGTACAAGATACTTCAACCAAGTGAAGCTGGCCATGTTGCTACAACATTCTGACCACTTAATGGGTTGAGATTTTTCTTATGATTCCCTTTGCAAACCTGATACAGCATAAAACAACAATAATTTTCTGTACTAATCAGTTCATATGATCTTCAAGAAAATATTTTTATATTTCATACTAACATTATGTACTGTTTGTTAATAAACATTAAACTTAGCAGCTATAAACTAAAATTTTAACAAAAGCTAAATAACCAAACTGTTTTAGTTATGTAGCACAAACAAACACCTTATTCAGATAAAGATGATATGAAAATCAGTTTTAAAAAATATTCACCTTTAAGTTCCTGACACAGCAAGAAGTTAGCTTTTCTAATACTCATCTGACCTGAGTATGAAGCAGTCTACCCCAGTCAGACTTTTCCTGTATGCATGAAGGATATTGTTCAAAGGAAACGGCTGAAATGGCATTGCTGCAATGATATCTTAGCACCTGGGTTTTATTTGAATTTAGTCTCCCTGCATACATGGAATACAGTCCACTGTGCTTAACACATCAGCAGTCTTCAAACACGAAAACAATGCCCTCCTTGCTTTCATATGTGGTTTTACAGTTTGAATTCCAAAACACATTTTCATACAATTTCGAAGCCATGTGATTGATTTTACTAGATTTGATTGATTTTTCTGTTAAACTTGCTGAACTCATTTGCATTTTAAAGAAATTTCTATTTAGATCTGATTTTATTCTACTTTCCAAAATATAGTAGACTTTAATTGACTTTATAATGGCTCAACAAAAGATCGGGAAATAAAAAGAACTTAAAGTTTGAAAAATATCAGCATAACTTTATAAGTTTTCCAGTTATGATTTTATCTTTTCTGGAACATCTCAATAGGAAAAGGTCAGGCCTTTAAGCATAATTTATTTCAAATTCCAGAAAAGATAAAACAGCCACAGCACAACTCACTTTGAATGTTATTCCTGAATCTGGAATCCAAACGCCGATTGTTGGACATTTCAGAAAACACGAATAGGTTGAATTAATAAATTTAATTGCTAAATGGAATAAAAAAAAGAGAAACTGATGTTAATATTAAAAATGACAAACTGAAATTTGTGATTTCAACTAAGCCTTCATATATATGGTGGTTATTTTTGTTTAAATATTGAATTATGAAAATTTGACTCAGAAAAGAAGTGTATGTCTGTCCTTACACAAATTTTCACATCAATTCAAAATAATTTTTTTTAACTGCGGTGGAACCAATAATACTATATATAGGTTCTGCTATTAATATTATGCATTATGAAAATAATGATTAGGAGGTTAGACTGTGTAGCTCCAAAGCATGTTTTGTATGCCAGTCTCTACAATGGAATAACTTTGTCTATCCTGCACCACAAAGGGCCCAACACTTTTGATTTTGGCAGGAAAGTCCTACTAGAACTTCATTTGTAGAAATGGGAGAAAACCCATACCTGGTTTGTGGTGCAGACTGAGAAGAAACCATGCCAGGGAGGTACTGCAAACTGAACCAGTCCCAACATGAAATCAAACTCAGCCTCTCAATCTTGGTAGTTCGGAAGACTAATCACTGGGCCACTAGCTATCCCAATAACCATGTCACTTATCTAAAATTTCAGATCTACTGCAGTGTTGGAAATACTTAATACAAATATTTTCAAAATTATTGTTTTTTGCAGAAGTCATAAGTTCTGTCCATCTAATACACCATACATTTTATTTGTGCTATGTAATTAATGTTTTATTATTTATTCAAATTTATTATTTTGACTTAATTATCATACTCTTTAAAAATGTTTTACTTAGTATTTACTCCACATGAAGCAATGATTAATTAAATGCCATTTGACCACAAGAGTAAAAAATAGAGGACAACAGCATTAGTACTGAAACGTTTTTTTAAAGTTTTCAAATTAATCAAAAAAATAATATTATCAAAATTTTCTAAAATGTTTTGGCTTATTAAATGTAATTTTTTTTTTTTTTTGCTTAGCATATTGAAATTTAAATGACTTACCTTGACAAGTTTTCTGCAGCATTTGCTTTTTTAAAGAGTCTATCAGTCTGCTCGAATCATTAAGGTGAAAGATGATTGGATTTGATGCTACTGTTATCAACTCATTGAAGTCAATAATATTTCCAACAGCAACTGGAAAGATGTGAATTCCATTCGCTTTCAGATTATCTGCACTTTGCTGCGTGTAAAAAAAATCATCAGACTTCCCGTCGGTGAAGAGAATGACAGCTTTTGCGGCATTGGGCCTGGCTCCATGACTTGTGCTAAAGACATCAGTGGCAGCAAGTTTCAAAGCACCTGCTGTGTTAGTGCGACCTACAGTATGCTGCAGGGCATCTACAGCATTGTTGATTTTAGCCTTGGTGCCATACTGATTGAAATGAAAGGCCACTTTAGCTGTGTCACTGAAGGTGATTACTGCTATTTTGGCATCGCCAATGCTGAACCCATTCACAACTCGTTTAATGGCCTCCTTGATGAAATTGAAGTTGTTCAGGGAGATGCTATCTGATTCATCCACAATAAACAGTAGGTCAAGTTCTTTTGTGACTTGACAAGCTGCATAGACAAAAAAAAAAAGATTGTGCACATACAAATTTGCAAAGTAAACATTTTTGCTATGAAGGCCAATTTCTCTAATTCACTATGATCTGTGGCTATTAAAACAACTACATTGAATTAGAATGATAATATTCTTTGATGTAATTTCTCTAAGCAGAATGGTGCACCTATGGGATTTCTGGACCTATTTCTGTTGTCAATCTATGTACAATGATATGCTTGGGAAAGAAAATACAAGAGTTGTTTATGTAAACTGAACCATTAGGGCAGATAGCTGATTTTTATGCTATTGCTATTAATTCCATGAAGTCTGCAGATCTTGGGACAATGTTTTTGATAGCTTTTGTTATCTATTTTCTCTTGCTGATTTACACACAACAGATCTAATCTACCACAGATGTGGATAAAATGTTATAGTACTTCTGAACCTGCCTTTTTAAAAACTGGCTCAGTATCAGAAGCCTACTTCCTGTTGGTACTTAACATTTTTCTACCCCCCCTGTTTAGGTCAAAGAAAAGAAGCTGCAAGATCTTGCTGTTTTTTTTCCTTTCTTATACTGTGATACTACAATCAGAATAATCTAAAACTGTTAGATCTGAAACCTAATAAAATTGTAAAATTGTTATAATATTTATGGATCTTTATCAAAGATTCACCTATGTCATCTAAATGTGCATCTAATTATGCAGTGATTCCAGACCATGGTAACATCCCAGTTTACACAATTTATTTAAGAAAAAAGATTTAAAATGCAACATCTAATACACCAATTTATGTCTGTAAAGCTTTTTAAAAATTTTCAAAAACTGACTCTTGGGTTAGGCTGAAAAATTTTCTTATAAATGGGAAAATTATCTATAACTTAGAAGCAAGCATAGCAGTCAGCCGACAAGTGTGCATATATATAGTTAAAGCTTTACAGAGAAAATCAATTAACAAATTTTTTTTAGAAGTATTGGAGAATGCAAAATGCATTAAAATGCCTGAATATTTCATTTTTTTGAAAATGTAATTCAGTCCCTCATTATCATCAGAATACAATTAAAAAGAAAACCTTATGATACCTTTAACATTTTTATTACATATATCAGGTAAATCAGCAAAAAGGTATTCAGTTTTAACTGGCCTGCTTTACAATAATATAAATCCAAAACTGCAACACAACAATTGTACTTTTTCTGGTACGTGTATAATTTTATAATGATGTTCTATATTTTGGTGAGACAGACGGCATGAATTCTATACAGGGTTATTAAAAAAAAATTAAACTGAATAGAATAATATTTTTTGGCACTGTTAAATAAACTACAAGGGAAATAGTAATTAATTGTTCATGGTGATATGGAGTTTTAGAAATAACTATTTTATTGAATCTTGAGTAGGAATATTCAAATAAATCTCAGGAAAATATGATTATGAATATTCTATTTTCAGCCGAGTTTCATTTGAACTTCTCTGGTAGCTTTTTCACCACATCACAGATAAAGGTCTATTTTTTGTTATACCTCAAGAAACTTCATATATATAATCACGAATTCAACAGATGTCATATGATAATAGTGATAGCAGAAAAATAGTGCACTTTATTTGGTTATCTCATTACTAGCCTTCAACTTTAAAAATTCCTTAAGTAAACTTTCTTTTTTAATTTAGAATAATCTATAAGACTGAATTTTTAGACACGAAAGTACAAAAACAAAGTTAATCATATTAAATGCTGAAGGAGAAAATTAACATTATCATTTATTTTAATTGGTAGCTTTAAATTATCGTCAGAAACTTAAACTGATAAATCAGACGCAGAGACATTACTGAGAAAAACATGGCAGTCTGATTAGTAATCTGCAGTGTTTAATATATTCTCTACACAGCAATGTGGCATTTAAAACATTACCATACTTACTATCTGATGGAGACAAAGCTTCACTTCGAGGCATCTTCTCGACGTTACTGCCTATCTCTGCTTGGTGACTGTTCTGAATCATTAGGCACAGAGCAGCAGCCAGCCCTGAGTACAGGGGCTTATTCAGGTCTAACCAAGTTACCTTGGTCCAGTCAATTTTTAATGCTTGAAGAATTTCTTGTCGTTTCTGCCTCAAAAACAGCGTATCAGACTGAGTGGCAGCAAAGTTGGTCTTGTTCACCTGTCATAACAATAGTAATAATGAAAAGAAACTGAAGATCTGACACATTGCAGTCTGAAGCATTGGCTCCTAACAAACTCTAGGCTTCTAAAATTTAAAGGGACCATGATATCAATTAAAAGTGAAATGGTCGTATGTTAAGAGCATAACTTGAATAGTACTGAATTTTGTGGTTTGATAGTTTATTTCTTTGACTTTGAAATTTATTTTTGTTTTTTATATTTGGAAGCTGCTATTATGTTTTTTTAAATACACTAATTCAGAAACAAATGGGGAGTTTTAAATTTTAAAAAAGGTATTTTTTAAAAAATTGTCTCTTGTACTTTGTGTATGTTTGATATCTTTAAATAATTAAAAATTTTAATTGTTCAGTAATGTTGTTTTGCATTTTGAGAAAACTCTTTAAAAATAATATCTGCAACACATAGAGTATTGTGTATATAATGTGATTTACTTGTTGTAATATGGGCTTGTTTAATTTTTTTATCATATCAAGTTTTGGGACCTTGATATTTTTTATTTATTCAGATGGATTTTCAAGGAAAAACAGAATATTAAAAGTAAAATTAACCTTTTCCTGATGCCCTGTAGTTTACTAAAGTAGATGCTGTATTTAGTTTTAGAAATTTGCTATGCAAGACTGGTTTACTGTGAACCCGCATTTTTACTTTCTCTCCAGTGGATCCCTATCATTTTAGCTTAATCAGGAATCAGGGTGGTGTTGGTATTTCTGTATGAGATTTTATTGAGAGTTTTATTTGTTAATCACCACATAGAAACAGTAGGTTGTACAAAAAAATATTATCCTTTTCACCTTTACTTAGTTTAATAATAATGAAAATTATTCATTTAAACTTACATGCCAAATCCCTCCATTAAATCTGCGCTGGAAGGTTTTGGGATCCGTGTCGTCTTTAGTTTCCACATTGGCTAACTGCTGCAGTAACAAGTCATCATTGAGAAAACCAGACGTCCAGATCTGCTGTACCACAGATGTAATCGCCCGTGCTCTGGCCTGTTGTGAGAGGTCAGTGGTTCTAACCACCACAGGGATAAATAGCACAAGCAGTCCACATGAGAAATGCATTTTGTAATGGGTTTACAATAAGTACGTGAAACAATATAAATACATCTTTATCAAAAAGGATGGCCACTTGACAGCTACATTTATCTACCAGTGATTAATTCCAACAAACAGATTGTGCTGTCTTAGCCATTCAGTGACTGCGCAAATAGATAAGAAATCGATGTTATTCTTTGTAGTTTAGAATACAAAAAAAGGCATTAATTTGGTGGTGAATCAAAATTCATCAAGGTATAATGTTAATTTTAGAGTGCGGTAAAGAAAGACTATATAAGCAGATATCTGTACACATTTTGTAATGTAACGAATGGATGAAAAGTTAGATAATTCAGGATGTAAACTGCCACACCAAGCTGAAATGTAAATACTTACATTTTATACATCATCTCTCTCTCTCTCTCTCACACACACTCACCAAATATATCTTATAGAAACTAGCAAAATATAATATTTTATATAATTCTTTTATGGGTCATGTTTAAATTACAATTTGGACCAGTTTAAAAAGTAAAAATATAAGTGTTGAATTAAAGTAGTCTTTAACAGTCTCTTTTAAAATATTTCTCCTTCAGCTTTCCCCTAGTGTCATAATTTGAATATTTGGCTGTAAAAACAATCAGCTTGTATTTGAAGAACCTTTGTGTGAGATTAAAAATGTTTTCACATAAAATCACTAGTTACACCAAAAACTATTCAACTTTGAGTACAGAGAGAAAAAAAACAACAAAGAATTTTATGTGCAATTTTTGTATAATATATCGAAATACTTGTTTGTTTAGTCTTTGAAATGCAGCTGAATTTTATGTTTATTAGCATCCATCATTCCAATGGTTCACACTCCTTGCATCAGTGTTATGACAGAAATGCCCATAGTAAAACACATTTATTCTGCTGTATTCCTTATATATTCAAATGAAAAAAGTTCATGGAATCTCATCTCCACTGTTGACCGAATCTATACTTTGTGTGCAAAAAATGTATAAGTGTGTTTTCAGTATCTCAGGCTCACTTTGGGTTAGCAACTGGAGATTCCTGGTTCAAATCAAAGCATCAGTGTTAACCGTCTACAGTATCTTGAGATACTAAAAGCACGTATATACAACACATCATTCTACTTGCGACCAAAATTACTAACTCAGTTACAGATACTGCAGTGAGCTCTGAAGCAAAACATCAACAAAAAAGTAATCTTGCATTTTCCTTTGTTGGCTCAATTTTTCTGCAGGTTCCATGTAAGCTGCTTTTAGGTGACAGATTAGAGCCTGGCCACCATACTCCAAAGAGATCTGTTTATGTTTCATGGATGATCTAGGATAATCTCTTGAGCTTTTATGCATACACAAATGTAAACTTTTTTCCTTACAAAGTTTAGGATTTAAAAAAAATCATAGGTAAGGCAGTAATTGAACATTTAAAACTGCACCAAAACAAGTCAATTGACTCAGAAGAATTAACCTGACCTTTATTTTTTTAAATCCACCCTTATGTATGAGGATGGTATTTATTTTTTAAAAGGATGTTGGAAGTACAGTGTGTGAATGAAATACACTACCACACAGGCAGAGAAGTACTATTCTTTAAAATATAAGATCCAGTGGCATTCCAACCCCACCACTAAGGTCATTATCTTAACGTTCTTAAATTCAAAGTCATCTTCTATGCTATGTAGCAGAGTTTAAGCTTTTTTCAGTTTGAAAGGGAATATTTAAATGTAAGGTATTTGTTGTTTTTTTAAATATTTGTAGTTCTCTTATATAATAGTGTAGTGTTGACAAACAGGTTTACTTTGTAATCCAATCACAGAAATTGCATGCCATATAAAGAGCAACCAAGTTTGAAAAAATTATAAATCAATCAAAAGGTGAGAAAGGTTGAGTTTTTTTGTAGGATCTGTTAGTAATCATAGAAGTAATTGTGGTCTCTGTTATTTTTACTTATGATTCAAAGCTACAGTAATGACTCCAGACTGGTGTGTGTTCTAAACAATCTAAAAGTGCTTATTAAAAAAGACAAAAACAATATAAAAGAAAAAGAAAATGTAAAGATGTGGTTGGGTCAGGTGGGAATGATGACTTTGAAGTTCTACAATATTTTGACCAATATTATAAGTAAAAGATTTAATAATATGAATTTCTGTTTCAATCATTTATTTCAGACCAGTAAAAGTTGGTGTAGATCTTGTAAAAACATTCATGTGATTACTTGGTTTTCACATGTAAGATTAAGCTGATTCCAGTACATGTTGTTTTTACATTTCAGAACAAAGGCTTGGCCGGCAAGATCACACTGTATGAACTTATGCTTGTTGCGAGGATGGGGATAGTAAAGTTTATGAACATCAATAATGCTGTCTGTGATGGGCTTGCAAGGGTTTTTAATGGTGAAGTCTATGCGATTTTTGTTGGTCTGGTCAATGACGTGTGCTTGGTAGCATGTAAGATAAATGTGGTTCCAGATTCTACCTTCAAAGCAGGTTTTTAAGAGAGCTTGGCCCCACACATTGCATTGAATGTACTTGTGCTTGTCAAAAATGTATGAGAAGTAAAACTCTCCCTTCAATAGTGCCATGTAGGTGCAGGGGTTTGGTACATTTGTAGGAAGAGGGTGGCCTGTCTGGTTGCTGGACCATGGCTGCAAAGAATATTTAGTCTTTGTAAGTTGGGATTTAGGAACACATCCAGCTGTCATCAACTCAAAGGTTTCATTTTGTGGACAAATTATGATAAAATGCATGCCTTGAACACACTTAATAAATCTGTTGTCTCGGTATGGATGAGGAAAGACTGTCTTACCAACAGAAAGTGCCTGCATGGTACAAGGGTTTTGTACAACCTGCCCCCTTACAGGAGTTTCACAGATCCCAAACGGGATTCTATATAGTTGGCCGGTAGGACATGCATGGATCTCAAAACTTTTACCTGAGAAACATAACACGTACATGGTCTTGCTCAGTGGGTGTGGAACTGATTTATGCTGAGTTGCTAGAGCTTCTAAGGTGCATGGGTCTTTAATATTGTAAATGTCTGTTGGTACTTTACATTTTTGAGAATTGGACTCAAAGTACTGGTCATAGGGACATTCTCCAACATAAAGCTTTGCTCTGTGGTCACACATTAGGAACATTTGTTTGTTGTATGGATGCGGGAAAAGAATTTTCCCTGTTTCTATGGAAGACTTTGTGCATGGATACACATGGAATGGTATGCAGATATTCTTGACCAGCTCATATAGACTTCCTGCTGGACATTTTACCACAGTGTAGTTTCCATACTTGTTACAAACTAGATATTTTGTTTTGTCATTTGGATAAGGAAAGCTAGTCTGGCCACTTGAAATTGCTTTGACGGTACATGGATTTACAACCTTCAGACCTGAAATCAATAAAAATGGTTCTTAATAAAATGAATCTGAACTAACCCTAATCTTTTAAAGTGACAAGTATATGCTACACAGCCAATTAGTGTCTTGTGTGGGCTGGAGTTGTATTGAAGTAGTACATCCAAAAAAAAGCATTCAAGTTGCCAAGTTTTAGTTATATAAAATTTTTAAAGTTTTGATGCTACATTTTCCAAACAGATTTGCACATTTGTCACAACTAAGGAGTTTATAGTAGTGAAAATACAAAAATAAATAAAATCAGGATGCTTCTTGTAAGTAATCATTTAAAAAACAAAAGGGTTACATGACTTAAATAATAACATGGAGGCAAGATTACTTTGTTAAACAAGTTTAGGGAGTTAGATTAATGACTGGTTTCCAGAAGAATTTAAAAAAAAAACCAACAAAAACCTAGAGAAACACGTCATTATTGGTTAATGGTGGTTTTGTAAACATTAATAAAGACTAATCGTCTTGGAGAGAAATTTGCAAATATGACACCATTGTTTTACTAATAAGGCAGTTATTTCCCCAGGTATTACAAGTGACTTAACATCTAATTAACATCCATAAGATTCAGACATATAGAATAAAAGAGCCAGGTTATTTTTCTAATCTGTTGATTCATAGCTGTGAATCCAGCCGTAATACACTGAGCAAAACAATACGGTGGCATTCTGTATGAGATCTCTTGTGTGACTATTTACAGTTACTTTGGCCATTATAGAAAGCCATATGATCCTTCACTCTTTGTTAACTCAAGGGTTGAGTCATGTGATAATTCTGTTACAAGGTGCTGCTTGTGACCTTTTGTCTCTCTATGGGGTATATCCACAAAAGTCAAGTGATTCCATATCAGCATAACAGTGATCTAATTGAGTATAAATCCATCACAACTGTTCACATAATAAAGTTGCCAGACATAAAGAGTATACGGTATGATGATGACAAATTGAACAATGAACACCTAGTCATAGCTAGTTTACCAACTGGACTGGAAGTAATTATGACAGATGTGGTATAACAATGTTACCAGCCAACTTTGACAAAGGTAGAGAGACTGGTTCAGTTTATGAAAGACATGTCAGGGGTGCCACAGCAGTGTTGACCATAATAACCATTACCTCGCCTATCTGGTTTCAGGTACCTGCATTCTTCTGGCACATTTCATCTAGAAATATCTGTGACAGGTCCATAGGACCTATGTCTCCAATCAGACTACAAAATTAGCTATACTGCCAATCTATAGATTAGACATCTAGTATTTAACACATCTCTAACACCAGTACACCATATTATGATACTGAAGTGCACTGGCACTCATTTGTGTTGGACTTGGGAAGACTTGGGCCAGCTTCCCTTCTTTGAAGAAAGTAAATTGAACTTTCACCTTGCTGATGATTTTTTTTTAACATTTTCGGTGGTAATAAAACCAATGTAGTGTTGACTGTGACAAGTTAGAAAGATAGCATTTTGAAGTGATCACTGTTTTAGTTTGGGATGCTGTGTCACATGATCACAAAAGTGAACTGATTCTTTTTAATGAAACTGTTATAGGTCAACACTACTTGGATAAGGTCATTAAATCTGTCGGTATACCATTTCTATGAAGTTGCAGTAATCAATTCATCTCCTTGGATGATAAGGCAAGAGGCTCAAGTGCTCCTGTAACCATACTGGAGCTATGTTAAGCCTTGAAAGAAGAGTGGAATGCACTGCCAAAAAGGTAATGCAAGCCAGGCGCTACTAAAGGTCATGTGAGCAATGACTATTCTTTGACATTATGATGTTACTAAATGCATCAAACAATGTCCAGTTATTGTGTAAAATGAACTTCAAATGTCAAACTTTATGGTCATTTTCACATTGTGTGCATTTGTTTTATCCCCAATAAATGTGTACGATTTATAACATATCCCGTTATTGTTGTGACCAGTGTATGTCAGTGATAACTTCCACATTATTCACTTGCTTCAGACAAATTTTAAACCACCAATAAAATGAAAATGAAGATAGCACCATAGTACATATTTAATCAGATGTTATGGGACGGCAATTTTACTGGAACAAGATATACACTATTTTTTTAGTGAGATTTATTATCTATATAAAATTTTATAACAGAATGTTTAGCATACACTAAATAAATTTTTTTTTTACCATTTATTCCTTTGTTTCCTTGGATCACCTTGATTTGATAGGCCCCCTTACAAGTGGCCGTTCCTGAGATAACTGACTGAATGGACAGAGAGTATTTCTCATTGCTACCAATGCCTATAATGACTGGTTTGCGGTCTTCAGAAATTCCATTAGCTGTGGAATAAACTAAACCGGGGGTGACTGAACCTTTGGCACCATACACACGTACTCCACCATTGGAGACTCTGACCTACAATGGAAAATTGTTAGACAATTAGTTATCTTTTACCCTTTTTACTTTGAAATTGCCAAGTAAAACAGAAAACCATTATTTTTATTTGTTAAATCTTGTCTAAAAATATAAACATTTTTATAATTACTTTTTAACTTTGTAGTCATTAAATATATTAATTTGTGCAATTTTAATGTAATTATAAAAACAGTGTTATAATTATTATCTATTAATATAATATCTATTTGTTCCTTTATTCAGGTAAAATGTATCATTCTTTATAATGCACATCTACTTTTTGTAGATAAATTTGAATAATGTTTATATTTGTAGTTTTCTTTCTGCACATGCAGAAAGATAATGTTAAAGTTTTATCTAAATTAAAAAGGTGATTAAGTGATGAGGAAAATTTTGTAAAATATACCTGGATTATTGCTCCGCCTATCAATTTTGGTATCTGAAGCAGCACACTGGTGTCACATGAATAACTGTACAAGCCTGGTCTAGTTATTATAGGTGCTGAAAATCAATAGAGACTTGTAAGCAAAGAGCATGTGGGTCCATCCATAGGGTTTACAGATCATCCTTGAAAAGTTAATTGAGATTTTATGAAAATATAAAGTAAATAATTTTTAATTGTAGCTTAGCTGGTAAAGTTTGTATAATTTTTTGGGTTTTATGTGAACTTTCATGTCTATTAAAAGTGATGGCATCATTGGAATTTTTTAGCATAAGGTCACAAACAACATATTCTGTATACCTCCAATATTAGGCTTGAGATTTATGCTGTATCTTTCCCTGGATACAGTCAGTTTACATGCAGTGTAAAGTATCACAATGTTTAGGCAGTCCTTCTTGGTTGATGGCAGTGATTTTAAGTCAGGAAGAACTTGAATTCATTTAAATGATATTACTGGTAATGTAAATCCTTGACATTTGAATGCTTGGAATTGCTTACTTTTACAGGAAGTGTGTTGAATGTCATAGGTCAATGCCTGGAGTTGGTCATAGGTTGGCAACTGGGTGACATGGGTGCAGCTTGGAGGAGATGACATTTGACTTAGTTGGGCAACATCAATGTGGCTTCCAATGCCAATGGTGTAAATAGTAATGCCAATTTCCTTGAGTTTGGTGGCAATGGCTAGTGTTGAAGGAAGATCACTGTCATTACCATCTGTCAGTAGAACCAGGATTTTTGAAGCATTGTGTCTAGAGCCTGATTTTTCTTGGAAAACATCCAGTGCCATCTTCAGTGCTGATGATGTGTCAGTACTTCCATACCTATAGGTAATTTTGTCAATTGCCAATGTAATGTCATGCTTATTATGGTATGTATTCAAATAGAATATGACAGATGGTGTGGTGCTATACTGGATGAGTGACATCTGGACATCATTTGGACCAATTGAGTATGTGCTGATGACACCTTTAAGAAACTCTTTTGTCTGATGAAACCCCTTTTGTGTGACACTGCTTGACCCATCCACAATGAATAGTAAGTCAAGGTCAACATCCCTTTTGCACTCTGAAACAAAGTTGAAAAATAATGCAAAAAAAAAAAAAAAGAGAGAAAAATTATACTTATAACATTAAATGATTTCAAAATATTATGATGTTTGTTGTCAACATCTCCAAACTATTTATGCAACAATATTTTGTCATACATATAGTTTTCATTCCAGATTTTGTCCACATGCTCTGCTATCAGTCATCAATTGAAACATTACTGGTTTTTAGAAATGCTTAAATTTTAAAAAAAGAAAAAAAAGTAGAGCCTTCCTGCTACTAATTAATTTTAAAAAAATATATAGACAAACAGTACTTAAAAAATTACTAAATTATTTGGCTTTGAATTTAATATGCTGATGTTTAGCACCACAGAAATCACTTTCAGAAATACATTTTGTAACTACTGACCATTGTACAGATATCGCACAGTGTCAGAGAAGTTGTAAGGTGAAACACCACCATGGTACTCATTTTCCCAGAATGTTGCCTGATCATCCAGTTTCAGTGGAATACTCTGCACTCCAGCTGAACACATGACCAGGAGAGATGCACCCAACACAGAATGTAGTGGTTTCAGCAGATCATGCCATTGCACTTGCATCCAATTGATGGAAAAGACTGACTGAATAAGCTTGAACTTATCATGGAGGGATCCACAGTTTGATTGTGTATAAAGGAATTTACTTTTGTCTACCTGAAAGTAGAATTATTAGTGCTATGATTAGTAATCCAGCCAACAGTTAAAAGAACTTAATTCAGTTAGATGTTTATTTTCCAGGGCAAGCTGTTTTTCTCAGTTCTAAATGTCAGAATGCAATGACAAAGAATCACTTACACACATTTTTCTGTTACTTAAAATATTGATCAGCATTATGAAATGTGTCAATTTAAAATTTAAAAAGGATTTTTTTTAAATTTCAAAAAAGTGTATTTTAGGACTTTTATATTTATTGGTTAATATAAAAAATATGTTAAAGATGGAAACAATTAGTTAATTTCTAAAGTGATTTACCAACCACCATAAGATGCAAAGTACTCAGGACAAGCATTAGTCAATAGATAGGAGCTGAATGCTGTGAAGGACTTCATCTCCTCTAAAATTTTACTCACTGATCAGGAAATATAGACAAGAAATTTAAAAAAAGCTATCAGCATAGTTGGAAGATTGAAGGTCTGACTCTGGGACAACTACAGCATTCTGTGGAAGACCGAGCTTTGTGTGTACACAACAGTTGTTTTGTCTACTCTCTTATAAGGAATTGAGACATGGACTTAACCAGAAGGTGCGTAAGAGAAGTGTTGTAATGTGTGTTTTCAGTATCTCAAGATACTGTAGAAAGCTAACGCTGATCCTGGGATTTGAACCAGGGAGACTCTTTGAGTACACTGAAGATACTGAAAACACATACATGCAACACTTCATTCTACTTGTGACAAAAAGCACTAACTCAGTTACAGACATTGCAGTGAGTTCTGTAGCAAAACGTCATGTAAGAGAACTTGAGAAAATATGACAGAGGCAGCTTCACACCATGGTGAACATGAAATTGTAAGGCAGATTTGTACTAATAATAAAGTCACACAACTTACACAATGTACCAGTATAGAAACCATGCTAATCCAAAAGCAAATCTGCTAGACTGAACATGTTTTTAAAATTGATAAAAACAGGCTACCAAAGCAAATCATCTACAGCTAATTGAAATGTGGCCAGTGAAGCAGAGGACCAAAGCGACAACATCAAGAACCTTGCTGTTTTCAGTCTCCAGACTGCAGGAGATCTGGCTACCAACAGAATAACCCACATTTCAAATATCAAAGAAAGGCTGAAAGCACTTGAGAATAAATAGAAATGCCAACACATCTTGGAAAGAAAGCCCAGTGGTTACAATGTAGGAGGGCCTGCAAATCAGAACCAGATTTCGCAGCACTGCCAGAAAATCCACACCAAACGAACAGCTGAATCTCAACCGGCTAAATTTTAAAGCAAACAGAAAATTGGAACATTAAAATGGTTTGTCTTGCCTGCTTTATTGGTCGCAAATTTTTTAAAAAGTTTTTTTTTTTATAAATCTATAAGTTTCTTTATTTATTAGAGAAATAGAAAACATTTGACTATTGCAGGTTGATTAGAAATATATTTGAAGTTATAAACATGCTATCTGTACGCACCTGCCAGATCCCACCATAATAGCCAGCACGGAATGTTTTAGGGTCAGTGCCATCTCGAGTCTCAACAAAAGCAAGGCGACGAAGGAAGAGATTGTCATTTGGAAATATACACGAGTCTCTGATTAGATCCACAACAGTTTCCACAACATCTGAGCCAGCTGCTCTTTCTACCTGTGTTCGATCAATTAAGGCGAATGCTGTGAAATATGGGATGACAAGCAATCCAAGTAATAGCAGCATAGTTGCTACTTAATGCCTGGAGATAGTGTGTTTTAAAGCTTTTACAATAAATCAATAGATTGACACCCCTTCTAAAGTTAGGGTTGACAAATCTCTAAAAGATCAACCTTATCAGAAACAAATTTTACCTTAAAAAACCACTTTATCTACCCTTGGTGTAATAATAAAATAATTCTAGAAGTATGCGTTAAAAAAGGAGAATTTAAAATTCTATTGCATGAAATATTGAGTTTATGTTGATGTAAAAGACTTAGTTCATAAAACCACTTTGTGGAGTTTCCTGTTGCAAAAAACATATTTTTCATTTAATGTAATTGTTGCTGTTTTTTAAATTCAAACTGCACTAAACATTGAGCAAGATAAATTCTCCACAAATATCTTTCTCCCTCAATCACAAGGTCTCCCTCCCTCTCAGCAGACATAACTACATAACAAGAATCTCTTGCTTAGTGTTTAGATCAAAGGTTGAAGGGAACACATAGATATAAAAAAAGAAAACAATACTGCACACTGATCTGCTCTAGACACACAGCCATACAAAGCAAATATGCTTGTCATAATTTAATACTACTATAAGTGAAACAGTTGATCTCTCTTGATAAAGCATAATAGTTTGGACAGTATAGAAAGACCAAACCCAGCTGAAATAGCATCAATCACTGTAATGGAATCTGGCCAGGTTTGAATGTTCTTAGTAATACAGGTACAGTCTCTACAGAAATTGGTTATGCTCAATTCTACCAAGCCAAATTTTATTTTTTAAGTAAAAATTTCATTATTTAAGTATTTAAAAAATATTTTTTTTAAAATAATAATGTAATGAAAACTAAAATGGCTGCCTAAACCCATAATTCATTTTTGCTTTATGCTTTAGTGTACAATGACAACAAAAAATAGATTTAAAATAAGGGGTTTGTTATTGGTCTGCCAACTGTACTTTTTATTTTATTATTTAAAAATCTTGTTTAGCTTAATTCTAATTTAACTATTTTAAAAAAAAAAATAAACTCCATGCATTAGAGGGATGCTATACAAAAGAAAATATAAGAATACTTTCAGAAAAACTACTGGAGTTAAGACAAACTCTTCTTTTAATCAATCTTGACTTCAGATACTGCAAATACGAGATGAAATTATCACTTAATCAAAACTAAACTAGATTAATGATCTTTGGATTGGCTCTAGTTAAAGTATCGTTAGTGATTAACTTCTTTTATTAGTAAGACAATCATAAACTGTAAAAAAAAAAGAATCTTTCATGCCAACAGCATTGGCCTGGGCTGCACTTCAGTTGAACAAATTATTTCATTGAAAGTACAGCAAAGCATTACATATATTAAAAATAAAAATATATATATTTAACTGTTACAGGCATAAAAGAAAGAATGCAATGTTGTTATGTCAGCAATTAACTCCAGAATATATATATATATATACTGTTTTCATCATCAGATTAATGTCTCATCAGCATTAAATGGAATGTCACACCTGATTTTCCTTCTGAAGTAAAACAAATGCAAGACTCGGCTACAAAAAAAAAATTAATTTTTCTTTTAATAAATGCAAAAAGTCAGGAAAGTAAAATAAATGTTGCTCATAATCACAGTTTTTTTGATAGCTAAAAAAATATATTTTATGCTGCCATGAACTTTTGTCTCATTAGAATCAAATAGATGAAAAAGTTCTTATAAAATCTAAAAAATTCAGCATTCAGACTCGATTTCAAATTTGTTTTTCTTTGTCTTTTTAAAATGGCAGCATTACACTAAAATCATTATTTTTATTATAAAATTAACACTATCCAGGTGTGAAATCTGTGTATAAATGTGTTGGAATAAAGTCTAGCAATACCTTACAGTTATTCTTATATTTTAACATTGCATATTAAAGAAAAATTATCAAGTTTTCTTCTGATCTGTCGTCTTTTATGGTTTTATTGACCTTGCTTTATCCATATGCAGCATCTATATAGTAGTTTCATAAATAGTTAAATTTATTTAAATATATTTTTCTTTTAAATCTTGAATCAAAATGTTAAAAAAACAATCTGCCTACTGTGTTGAAAATGAAATAAAAATAAAAATAATACTTCAGTTATAATAATTAAATATTTTGCTTTATGGTTTAAAAAAGGATTCTACTTTAGTATTTTGTATCTGCATACAGTCCATTTTTTAAAATTTAGCCTATCTAAATATAATGACAAGTGTGTTAAGATCTATCTGATCCGCTCTAGATATCAATGTGCACCTGTTGATTCACCTGGTTTTTATCAGTTGTAGTGACTGCTGTAAGATCCAACAAGGTCTGGTGCTGATATCCTATCACCTGTTGACATATGTGAGGTGAAGGTGAACCACCTGGGAACACTGACTTCATTAATCTGGTAGTTGGAGCATTGTATTTTTTTGACAAAACTGGTATAATTTTGTTTGTTTGTTTGGGGGGGGGGAGATTCTAAAAACAAAAACAAGTTTGTAGCATATTTTCCAATAATGAAAATAATGTACTGCCAGTGCAGTAGACAAATCCACACCTTAAAGCTGACAGGGATGATGAGATTCGCTGCTGAGACCCGGTTTAATCTGAAGTGGAAAACGATCTAGTGAGACGGCAGGAATAATTTCAGTAAAATGTGAATATGTTTTAAATAAAACTGTCTACTTAAGATAATGAGTAACTTTCACAATGCGTGACAAACAAGAAGTTCATTTAACAGGAATGATTGAGGAAATGGTCTGCTCGAGTAGATTGTAGGGTCTGGTTATATGAGTTTTTCAGATTGCGCTATGGAGATAGTTTGGATTTAGCAGAGTTTACGTCTAATTCCATTTTTTTAATGATAATTTACTATATCATAAATATTTTAACCCTCTGCACGCCACATATACATACCTCAAACCATCACAGGTTGAGCCATAAGAGTGGCTTTTGTAACAACAAATTTATATTGCTCCAACTCCATATGTTTTGCATTACAATCATGTTGAATAAGTATGCATCCAGTTTAAAACTAATACTAACCACTGCTTCATGATTTGGGTGGAAATAAAACTGACATGGTATATGGAGGGTTAATCATTGAGTTTTTTTTTTTAGTTAATTGTCACTGCTCATAGTTATAGTTTAAAATAAAAAAAAAAACTTTTGCTATGCATTAAGTGATGCATTTGGTCACATCATTTACACTTCTGACAAATTACCAAAAATTGGCCGATTGTTCAGACTAGATTTTACCAAACCCCAGCATCTATGCTGCTAGTTTTTTTAAATCGATGCAGCCATTTTGAACTCAATGATTATGAAATTCTGGCAGTAAACAACATTGTAGAATAAGTTATAATACCTGCCATAATTAGTTTTTTTTTTATCCAATGTCTCCAAGCAGTTTGATGCAATTTTATAGTGTCCATCAATGATATAATCTGAGATTATATTTCCTTACAAAATCTTTTTAAATTTTAAAATGAAAGTTCAATAAAAGATGGGAATGTGAGGATAACAAAGGAAAAAAAAAACAATGGTCAGATTAACAAAAATAATCTATAATAAAGTAACTGTGTTACATACTAAATTTTAAGCATTGATTATTAATCTTTTCTGAAATATAAAGTCATTAACAATAAGTTTTAACTTTAAAAGCTCTTAAATTTTTCAGTTTCATAATTAATTGTTAACCATGTGTACAGTCAGATGCAACATTCAGTGGCTACATATAGTAGTGCCTTTTGTTATTTATTGAAAGGTCAATAAAACTACTTTCTGTCTCACTTCTTATTGATAGTTGTGAGATTATATATGTATATATTAGAATATTAACTGTGGACATTAAATCATTTATGACAAGAAAGAGAAGCATCTAAAAGCCAGACCTAAATTGTATGGGGAAATAAAGTATTAAAAACCAAGTTTTGATGTGTCAAAAGTTAACATCAACAACAACAAAAAAGTATTTTACTGTGTAATTTTGAAAACAAATTCAGAATCTAAAAGTATCGCTCCAGCTTCTCTATTTTTAATGCTATCAAAGAGAGAATATAAATTAAATAAAATAAACAAAAGAAAAACTCTGTTATTGAATTCTGCATTTATACTCATTTTTGTGTGTAAACGTTTCAAGTAGCAAAGAAAGTTTATTGCAGATTAAGCACATGGACATGAAGTAAGAGCAGAGGAATTACTAGTCACCCACTGGGTAGAAACCCTGGATTGTTATAAATGAATAGGTGTTTCAGGTAATTCTAATATTTTTTGCATACCAAGTTTGCTAATGTAACCTTGATTGCATAGAGGGCGATGAACATAATTATGTATGTGAACCGTTTGTATTATCAGGTAAGTTCATGCATTTTTCCCCATTGAAGCACCTTGCTAATGGTTTGCTGTTAAATAGAAGCTGTATAGATTTTAGTTCTTGCTGCAGTGAAATCTCCAAGCCGCATGGGTCTTATTGTTGCTCGAATCTATGCATTTGTAAGATTTGTGCATTTTTGGACTACATGTGAATAAATGACTACATGTTTAGTTTATATGCTTTTGATGCCTAAGGACTGATTATAAATGTATTTGTAATATCTTTATTTAGAATAACATTTTTGTTTGAGCTGTTTTTCTGAGATCTGAAACATTTCACTACAATTAATTCTGCAATGGAACTGATTTGATTTTTTTTTTAAAGTAATACTATTCTCTGATAGGTAATAAAATATTTATGTACAGTGGTGGACATAAGTTTAAGAACAATGGCAAAACAAACATAAATTGACATGTAAACTGTGTAAAAATATACACTCCATCAGAGACATTACACTGGTAGGAAGGCAATTTTTTGTTCTTTTGAATGACATGTACACCAACATGATTGGTAGTAAATATCTTGCATACTTGCATTTTTTTTACATTACAACAGAATTTTATAGCCAAAAGTTCAAGTTAAAAATGGGGTTAAATTATTATTTAAAGTGTGCCACATGGGATAAACATTGCATCTAGCTGTAAAAGGCAAGATTCACACAACAGTAAAAGAAGCAAGTTGTGTAGATTTTTAAAAGATGCTTGAGATAAAGCAGCCTTTTTTATTTTCAACTTTTCTGCTGCTGACTTATCTCAGAAAGGTTCAGAGAAGAGATGATCTGTAGAAAGCAGTGTAGATTTTTAAAAGATGCTTGAGATAAAGCAGCCTTTTTTATTTTCAACTTTTCTGCTGCTGACTTTATCTCAGAAAGGTTCAGAGAAGAGATGATCTGTAGAAAGCAGAACTTTTCTAAATAAATATTTAGTAAACATTACTGTTGTAGTTTTCTTTGAAGCCTCCAGTACGTTTGGGACTGGCATCACATCAGATACTGTAGAAAATTTGGCTTTCGGCTTAATGATTGACAGAAAATAGGACTTAACAGACCTGGCAGTTAATCTGCATCTTCAATTATTCCAGGAAAAGTAAAATGTTTTGTTTTCTACTAGGAGTTTACTTCTGCTGATCAATGTTTGAAATGATTCTTAGCTCTGAAAATTATCTTTCACACCAAGCACTTTGTGTTAGTAAAAGATTTCTGCGCAGCATTAAGCTGTTCATTGCATCTACTACTGATGCATTTTCTTCATTGAAAGTCAAATTGTTTTGCTGCAGCTGTACCAGGAAAGTTCAATTGGAACTCGACCAAATACTATTCCAGCAAATCTATTTCCAGCTTGGTATCATTCAGACTTTCTTGGTATCACTTAGATGTTTCATGAAACATTACGATAATTTTACAGAAAAGAGTAACGTCAACAGACATTTTAAAACTGTTTAAGGATTGCCATCTTATTTAACCAACAAACATTCCACAATTTAATTGTTTCCAAATTGACCGTACATTATGGGCTTTAATAAACAAGCAACAACACAAAAACAAAGATCTGCCAAAGAGTTTTTGTTTTTGGGGTTTAAAAAAAAATCAGAAAAAGTTATAAATTCTCTGAATATTTTATTTGGAAAAAGTTTTATTTTATATTTAGCTTGATTACAAACAAAGACATTTGTAATAATCTGGAAAAGACAAATATGAAGTGAGCAAATATTCTAATTCTGCTATTTGCCCACAATTTGCAATTGAGGTCCGCAGGACAATGACAGCTCATTCCAGAAAAGCATCCCCTGGCATTTTTTAATATACATCTTCCCCCATCTGTTGCACTGGATAAATTTTTGTGGATCCTTCAGGCAGGCAAAAAACATTTCGTGAGCTTTGATTAGGTGTTCATTGGGTTGGCGGACTTTACACGGATTAGTCTGACCATCACAGTGGATTGCAACTTTCACCCGAGTAACCTCACAGTGCTGCTTATCCTGGATCCACACCAGGTTGGTCTGACAGCTCCACACCAAAGCCTTTTTTCCAGTGCACTCAATGAAACTGGTGTTGATTTTATGATGTCTAAAAAAGTAACAATTTGTATTAGAACTGCACGGGTTTGGGTAAATAAGCTTCAGTGAATGGGCTGGGACAGTCGAATCAGTTCCGGGTGGAAGCTTGCACAAAACTGTTTTGGGCGTGGTTTTCACACGGCAGTCACCTTCTTTGATTTCAAATTCTTTACCTGCCGGACACAGCAACACTTTTCCATAACCTATATCAGTGCACAGAATATACTTGGTGGGATCTGGTGGATATGGGAATTTGTTTTTATTCGATATGACTGTTGGCCCAGTACAGAAATAATTGAAGTAAACTGAAAAGAAGAAAGAAAACAAATCATTTTAACCATTATCAACTATGGGTTATGCTCTCTCACTCTCTCAAAAAAGTGGGTATGGGTAAATGATTTTGTTTTTTATTGAGTCTTGTTCCCTTTGTCAAGTTTGACATTGAATGCAAATATGTGTTTAGCATAATCGGTTAAAAGTTTGGTCACAGTGACAATATAAATCAGTGGGGAAGTGTTCTCCAGAGACAGTGAGGACTACCATAAGGCAGTCCAGCTCATCTGGAAATGGGTAGACTTAGTAATATGGATGGTCATTCAAGAAGAACTTATTTTTAGGAAGTTCCTGATCAAAAGCTCTCTGAATATATCTATTTTGGACTTGTAAGAGTACTCCAGCTATGTTTATACAAGTCACCATTAGGCACAGTTAGAGAAATTTTAAGAAAACTGAATGAAAGCAGGTACAATATCATTATTGCTAATCAAATTATCAGTGGCCCATTAGTAGTGTTAATAGAGCTACAAGTAATTACTAAAATTTATTCCAACACAACTCTTATAGCCAATACTGTCCTGAATATTTTAAAGGATGTCAAATGTAAAATAAGACCATGAAGAAATTTAGATATTAAAATACACTTTCAGTTTTTAGATCTGTTTTACTTTCTCATAAATAACAAGCTTAATTTTCAGGGTTGAGACATTGACCACATGCGTGAATTAAAACTTCTTGATGGTCTCTGGGCTACATTTGATGTCTAGTCAACAACGATTCTCTAGCCCGTTGTGTTGGTTCACTTGGTTCCTTTCACTTTAAGCAACACCAAATCTAAATGTTTTTCAATTTTTAGCAAAGCCTCCCTAATACATAGTGTAATGTCTTTCATCTCACTGCACTTTAAGATGCCAAACAGATTCATCCAAATATAAGAAAAACACACTTGTCTTTATTAACCTATGCCATCCTACAATGCATCAGTCCATATTAAAAGCAAAAGCACTTGGTGCTTCGCAAAAATGGTAGAATTATATCACACTTTGTTTTATCCTCAGTCCTACACCCACTGTGAATACGAAAAGCATAGTCCTTTTACCAACCAACTGTTTCTTTAATCCAAAGAATCATAGCAAATATTTCCTAAAATCTAAAATTACTATAAGCAAGCAAAAAAAAAAAAAAAACAAACAAACTTGCAAATTGTTTGAAGTCACCTGAGAAACATTGCTATAATAAAAGTAGAGCAAGCTCTCTATCAGTTCAGGATGCATTTGTACAAAGAAACAAAAAAAAAAAAATACCCAGCGGAACCAAATGTTTTTATTTTTCAACTGGTTGCCTCCATTTTCCAAACTGCTATCAATGTTTTTATTGATCTCTCGTGAGATCAAGATCGCATCTGTACCCACTGTCCATGTGCTGAGTGCATGACCGTAGCATTTACCTGTACCAGTGCTGCCACCAACACTTGTAACGCAGATCCCTTTGCTAATTATCAGCCTGTTGTTTGTCAATCAGAAGTCATCAACATAACATAAAAGCTGATCATTGTTTGGTCAGTTATCTAGTGGGCTTAACTCAAGTTGTAAAAACTACGACAGTAAAAGGAAAAATGGCTTGGATTCACTTAGCGCACTGAAAACCAACGATTCTCCTGCCAGAAAGAATGGAATATCACTGAAAGTTTGATTTAAATGTATGTAACATATTAAAAATAATTTAAGATTGACAAAGTTACATCATTCTTGGATTCAATGACTATTTGAGCAGAGATACTCTTTACAGTTTGTGTGGTAGAACAACTTGTCATTTGCTGTCTCAAATCATTTCACAAAGTTGTGGAAGTTTGCATTTCCAGAGAGTTCTGCTTGCAAGAACTTTTCTTTTGGAAATGCAAGGACAACTCAAATCAACAAAAGGGCCTTAGCACTTTCATGTAATTGTGCCATGGAGCAACTTCGTCAGAGTCAACTTTTTTTGATTTTGTGGGATGAGTCAAATGACAGGAATGACAACAACCTTATTATTTTGGTGAGAGTGATTGACCTACAAGATTTGTAGACATGCCAGTCTGCTACAGAGTAACATTTTTTTGAAACAATCAGTTCTGTGTTTGTGAAATGGGGTCTATTGTTGGCTACAGCAGACAATGCAAGCATTATGATTGGATGTCACAACAGTGTTCTGTCAAGGGTTTACAACCATTAACCAACAATATGTCAGACATTTTTATTGTGCAATGGTGAGCAAGATGTTCGCCAACTTTTTATTTGACAAAGCAGATCTGAAGAACATTCTTTGGTTACTTCTTCTTAGGAAACAGAGAGTGACAGCATGAGTGGACTTTGTATGCATTTTAGCTCAACATTTGAGGCCAGAATTAGATGCTGACACTGTTATGAGATATTCAATGACTACCAGTTTGCTGAGAAATTTACCAGAAGTGAATGAGTGGACAACAGTAACAAGTATTGGTTGGAGGTTGGCAAAATGAACCAATGTTACAAAGAATAGATATTTTCACTTCTTTCTTTATTTGAAAAAAACTGTGTTGTGCATATCAGACTCCAATGCAGACGGTCAACACATCTTCAAGATGGTGAAGAAAATCCACATGAAAAGAAGAGACATTATGGCCACTGGCAACACTGATTGCTTTCTTGTCTATCAAAATCAGTTTGTTTGGAGACTGCTTCATTATAGTATTAAATGACTCAATTTCAAGGATGCTAAGCAAGCCACCATGCAGTATAATTCAGACCATTCATCAACACCTTGGGATACTGTGTGTTGTTGGAAGTTGAGTAGAAATGAGATGTTGTGTTAATTTATAAGTTGATATAAACATTAAAAATTATGAATTTACAGTTTATCTTTCTTAATTTTTTTTTACGACAGTGTGGAATTTCTGCTTAAGTCTAATTGTCTGAGAAATGAAGAAAATCTACCAAGACAAAAGAAGGAAACTAATTTACAAAATGTATGTTGGTCACAGTGACAGAGACATGCACCTTAACTATTGAATCTTTGATATGCTCAGTTCTAAGAAATGAAAAAGTTCTGTTACCAAGACAAAAAGGAAGTTGCATGTACATGTGATATAAATCTTAGTAACAAACAAATTAAAAAGCCATGCATTCTAACAATTCATTGTAAGATAATTAATACCAGGTTTTTAGTTTAAATAGTTTTAATTAATTATTGAATAAGAGTGAAATTTGTTGATGTGATGAAAAAGCTACCTGTAACATCAATGGTCTGCCTCTAGTTCCAGCACAAAAATCATCTAATTAAATGTGTGTTGCCCATTCAATTGTGCTTACCTTGATTTGGATCATCAGCAAACTTTATTTTACCTGCATTGAAATAAAATAACAAAAAGATAAATTAATTGTTTTAATAAGCAAAAAATTGCTTGTTTTATCAAAGAGAATTTTAAGTTTAGAGAGAAAACATCCCCCAAAGAAACAAATTGAAGAGTTGGTAATGTTTCTTTTAAAATTTATATAATAAAACCTGAATTGTTCACAGACTATTTAACTTCAAAATCTAGCACATACTTAAACATTCATAAAATTTATTATCACTATTTTAATGTAGTTCATACATTTTTTGAGTGTCAGGGATATCTGTAACGTTATTTGGGGAGATGGGGCGGGTTGTTGCAGGGATAAGTTGATAGAGGACCAATAATTACTAATTACATGTACAGATAAGGCTAAGCTGCCAATGATGTGCTATTCCCCATTATGTGCACATATTTATCAACAATAAAATCTAAAAATTAATAAATTATAACATATTTTTATATCAGTATTGAAGCTGAGCTGACCTGTGTCACAATCACTTAATTCTTTGAGTAACTCGGTCTTTGAGCTGTGATATAGTCTGTGACAAAAGTAGTACAGGTCGAGAATCCCCTGTCCAAAATTCTGAAAACCGAAAAGCTCCAAAATCCGAAATACTTTTGGAGTGCCTTCAGTGGAAAATTCCAGAAGGTTCCTGGGCGACATGCGGGTCCAAACACACTTGATATACATGCATTACTCACCACAATTTTTGTGCTTGGTTGTTGGTGTGAATATACTTTGAAAATGTCAAAAAGGCCTGCAAATACCCCTACGGTACTGGTGGGCCAACCATTCTGATGGTTAAATGTACATCTTTTTCTTATGATTTCATGCACAAAATGATTTTAAAATATTACATAACACTACCTGTAGGCCATATGTTTCCATATGCAGTTATAATGTTGTAAATGAACTTGTGCCCAGTCCCCTCTCCCCAGTGGGTTAGCTACCAAATTATGCTGGTATTTCTATATTCCAAAACCTGAAACATATTCGGCCCCAAATATTTTGGATAAGGGATTCTCAATCTGTAGAGATACACAAATAAAACCCATCTGGATACAATTACGGCGATTCTATTTTCAGCCAGTTTAATTTGAAAATATTAACTTTTGGAACATATATACATAAATCTTTTCTTTTTCAATCATTCAAGGTTTAGAGTACAGAAATGTACATAAATTAAATTAACTAAAAGTTCTGATGGAATCCTAACGTTCCAGAAGTTACACACTAGGCCACAAGACCTACCACGAAAAACGAAAGAGAGACAATGATGATGTGGCTCCTGAAGGTAAAAAGTAATGGGAGAAGTATCAAAATCAATTTAGTACAAAGAAAAGAAAGCATAGATCATTCATTGGGCTAAACAGGAAGTGTCATTATTGTGAGTTGATATGCCCAGTAACAATACTGTGGTAATATAGTAATACAACACTAAAAATATAATCAGTGAAATGATGTTAACTCTCTCCCACAATTTTATTCACATGCAGAGAGGTCATTTAGAGTAATTACCACTATTTGTTATTGTTAATAGTTCAATGTTTTCTAACTTTTGTCTGGTTGGGGATCACAGAAAACATGTTGATGTTAGTTGATTTCTCATATAGAAAAATTAATCTCATGTGGGAAAAGAGTGAATTAGATGCAACATTTTGCTTTGCTTGCTTTTATATATTAAAAAGATTTTTTTCATTTTTTAAATAAATTGTTAGGAAGCATTTGGTATTTTTAACTGGCACTTTTCACATCCCATACAAATACTGGCACTTTTACCAGCAGTTGTCAAGTTGCACACTGATGTCTACAAGGAAGACATCCCTGGTGAACAAATGCAGAGCTATAGTTGGCTGCTAAAAGAGGTTGCCAATCCTGTGCCAGAAGGGCTCAGTAATTCTGACTTCAGCAGAGAAATTTAACTAGGCCTTTTCATTTTTTTGGATGTTAGAGGAAACCCACATAGCTGGCTGATGAAAATCAGCGAGAAGTTGTGCTGGGAAGGTATACCAAACCAAGCAGGTACCGACTGGCATTAAAAATCAGGCTCTCAACCAAGTGGCTCAGTACTCTACCATTAGACTACTGCACCTCCCTCACCATCAGTCAGTCATTTAATAATTTGCCATTATGAGTTAACTAATCACAAATTAGATCAGTTTAGTATTCTGAAGTGCTATTTCTCTCTCTTTGATCAAAATTACAGAACTATATTACATTTTAAATTAAAATATTAAGTGCCATTGTTTATTCAGCCACTGCCAGTTTCTTCCCACATTTAAAACTAAAGAGTTCTAGTAGGAATTTTTAATTGGTTTGTTTGTGGGTAGACTGGGAAGATTAAGAGAGACCACCATGCAAATACCCTTTACCCTACTTCATCTTTGAATATGGAAGACGATTTAGGAGCGTCACCCCTTTCAATCAGGGATGACACATAATGATAAATATGGTGATAGATGTGTTATAAAATAAATAACCATGCTGAGCAATGACAAATAGTCTTTTGGAAACCAAGCTGAATGTGGTCAAGATGGCATTACAAACAATTAGCATTCACAGTCATGCAATATTATTCCTTAGCTTAAGAATGCATATTTTAGACTACCCATGTTGAGGCAGCATGAGAAGTATAAAAGAGGTGTATTCTCTTACCATTGCTCAATGTATCATTAACTAGGGGGCTGCTGTAACAATATGCTGAAGCCACACACACACAAACACCACACATACAGAGACAACACACACCACACACAAATCAAATCCTAAAAAATAATAGTGTACAAAATGCTGCTTCTTTATTGGATCAGTTTCAATATAAATACATTTTTCTGTATCATTTTTTCTCAATATTTTTGTCACTGATTTAAAAATATTCATATTTTGAGTGTGAAAAGAAAAACACCTAAACCAATGGGGAGAAATATATTTTTTTAAATATTTTATTGATATGGCTCGGCTCTGTTGGTATTTTAAGAAATACTGATATTAAACATTTCTCCACTTATTTTATTCTCATTGCATGTGGACTACCAGAACAAGAGAAGCATTGCTACTTCAGATGTGATATTTACTATGGTTTGGATGGTGTGGTAACTACTGGGGAGTACAAGGTTAAGTTCCCAAGTTTAACCCCTGACCAGCACCAGCTGGTTTGGCGTACCACCCTGGCATGTTTTATTTCCCTTCCTCCCAGCAGGTCATGTGAGTTTCTTCTGGAGACTTTGATTTCCTCCCACATCTAAAAGCTGAAGAGTCCTAGTGTGGAATTTCTGGATATTTGTGATGGAGATTTTGTGAATAAGTCTTGATCAGCTGGCACCTTGGCCAGCACTCGATCTCCCTTCTGTACCGCTGTAACTTGCTGGGTCACTGAAGCTAATACCCCAAACTGCTCCACCCTGACTCACTTCTTTGAGATGTTCTCAACTTTGAAATCGAGAAAGGTGTCTGCAATGCAAGCATCCATGTGCGTGGTTTCCAGCTTTTTTATTCGTGATTAAATCTACAGTTTTCTCTTGGGTTGTTTTAGCCAGATTAAATGTGTGAGGCAACAAACACATAAATAATACTTGGAACCAAATCAACAAAACAGTTTATAACGTATTTGGAAATTTCTATATAAAACAAACTGTTGCTGCAACTTTAATTTCTTTTTTTAAAGAATTTTTATTCCTTTTAGCATTATGCTAATTCTATAAAATACAAAAACCTGAAAGTTTACCTATAGAAACCTTAATGACTTTATATCAGCCAAATTTAGTTTGGACTTTTTTCAAAGTAGGTAGCTATAAATTAACAGCAGACGAAGATACAGTGCCTGAGCCAAATTATTATGGAAAACTATCTACTGCACTTTCCCAGAATGGTGTTTGTTTTTCTCTCCTATGAGTTTATTAATTTTAAAGAACATTTATAGACATGTTGGAAAAAAAAACAACAGTATCTTCTCCTACTATCATCATGATTGTTGTTTTTATCTGGAAGGGAATGGCACTAGAAAATCTCAGTGTCACAGTTTATGACAAGAATCAATGACGGAGTTTAATGTTATCAGTGATGGTCTTACTACTGGTTATTAAGTAAGCTTCCTTATTTATTGTTCACCAATGCTTATCAACTGTGCCACTGTACTTCGTTCCAAGTATTATACCCCTTATCTTATTTTATGCTTTAATCACCAGTTAAGATGGGTTTTCCAAAATCTATTGGATGATTGTTGTATTGAGAAATACTGCACCATTTGGTGATGGTCATGCACAGACTAGAGATAAACTGAATCTGCTAAGTACATGAATAAAAGAAACCAACTAACCTTCTGCTGAACATGTCTGGAGCACCAAAGCAAGCAGCAAGAAATTCAGGGACATTTTATAAAAATTAGTTGCACAATGAAAAGCTGAGAGTGTAAAATAAACTTAAATTATAAAATATTATACAGCTGATACTACTGCCATGCTTTGATTGGAAGGTTTTTGTTTTACCTGCTTTAGATAATAATTCTTCGTTATCTAGAGGAAAGAGCTAATTCTGGGATCTGGTTGGCAAAGGACAACATGTTTTTACTTCGATATCAGATATGTTTATTGCTACGTTTAAACTTTACTGATAAAGACGAAAAAGGAGCTTGTTATCTTTGACACACTAAAACCATCAAGGGGAGAGAACACAATATGGTTTTGTTAGACATTCCCTCATGGAATCATAAGGTTTCAGCAGACAAGTAATGCTGCTTTGATTTCTAGTGTTTATGTAAAGAATAAGGACATGGACTGACTGGTATGATAGGAAAAAAAATGTAGGAAATGTTTTATAAAATTCTAAATGGAACTTTACATGTGTTGGATAAACTACATATTTTTCTGTGGAATGTGGTGGAATGGGACAAGCAACAATTGTGTACTAGTGCCTCTCGCTTGTAGGAATATCGGAGACTGATTAGATTTGTTATTTGCTAATTTAATCAAGCATGTCACTACAATGATGAAGACTTTAATATCATTATTGTTTGTTCACCAAGAGAGTGGGGACCATGGACAGATGTTACAGCACCAGCAGTTCCTAACCAGAGATGGATGAAGGTTTAATTGTTGTCTTATGCACATGTTTGGAAACAGCACATACACTGGCAGTACAACTTTATCTATATGTCTAATTATGAACTACTGGTTTTGAAATAACTTACTATTGTAACAGCTGGCCCGTCTTCCTTATTCTGAATTTTCTGTGCTAGAAAACAGTCACACTGTCTTTCTACCAAATGGAATCAGTATTCTGATGATTCTAACACAAGAAATCCATTTAATGAAGGGTATTGCCAGTGTAAGCTTTGAATGCACATGGTATGCTATTGTGTCCATGTGGCCCACATTCTCTTGTTGTGCGAGACACTGGTAGGCGATCTGCTGCTAAGTGCTGAGTATTTGATATGCCAACGAAAAATTAGAAATGGGTTCAGATATTTCCAGTAAAGGTTGAAGAGTATACCAACAACACACGTCAAAAGTACATTCAAACTATTGTACCAAAAACTGCCGTTTCAAATGTATTCTACTTTTGGACAGAATATTGGCAATAAAAAAAAGAAGCTGCTATGTATCAGTTACAGTTACAATTAGGGGATATTTTCAGCATTTAAATACATTTACTATTTATATAAATGATGACTCTTGGTGGAGGTAATATGTCAAAGATAAATCTAACAGTAATTTAAATTAACAACCTAGAAGCTTCATTTTTATGTTGGGAATGATCAAATTGAAACTAATTAACAGGACATTTTGTTTTCATATCTGTTTATTTTCTTTGCTGAATGTATATTTAGATTTGGGCTTTCACTCACTATGCTTTGTCTGTACCAATCTAGTATCAGAGACTGTATTAGCTTTTAATAGGTTCAGATAATTCATAAATTGGTTGATTTTATTTGTAGTTATGAACATTAATGACACTTTCTCCTGTTTGTCCCTGCCAACCAGCAGATGTGAAATGATCTATCAACTTTATTAATACCTGTAAGTGACAGAAACTACCAAAATAAAATACTTGGAAATTTGAAGGAACTGATATATGAAGTAGCAAATGCTAGTGAGATTGCTTCAGTCAATTATTACCCGAAGGCGAGCAGGTTGGAATGGTGAAAAATCTATCATTTCATTTTGTTTGACATAACAAATAAATATTAGCAGTGTCTGCTTCATTCCTATTTTCTCTCTCTCTCTCTCTGTACTGACATCATCTCCCTCCCCATCTCTCTCTCTCTCTCTCCTCTCTCTGTACTGACATCATCTCTCTCTCTCTCTCTCTCTCTCTCTCTCTCTGTACTGACATCATCTCTCTCTCTCTCTCTCTCTCTCTCTCTCTCTCTCTCTCTCTCTCTCTCATCAAGTTCTTTGATACTTTGTCTTTTGTTGATATTAAAAATACATTCTTGAAATGGAATCAAAGACTCAGCAATATTTTGGAATCTTCAAAATTCACAGCTGTTATCAGAAATGACAGTTTGGATTACCTTCTATGGTAAACAAAGCCAAAAGGCCAGCGGTAGTAAATACAGGTAGTACACCACCTGATAATTAAGGATAAACAAGTACAAATTAACTTTCAGTAGTCAGCATTATTTTCTAAAGCATTTAAATTTTAAAAAAAAATGTTTAAATTTGTTAAATTTAAGAAATTGTTGACAAACAAGATGCTAATAGAAGCATCTAGAGAGATTTTACTACAAAAAAACAAAATGAATATATGAGATACTTTAGAATAAAGTTTTTGAACATGTAACATTCAACACTATCAGCAACAATCTTCATGTTCTGAAATAATTTGTATCTTTAAAAAAAAACAAAAATCAAACTTGTCTAACTATACAGCACTAACATCAGTCTACATTTAGTGTATGCATAATTTTCTTTTTTTGTTTCCAAAATGTCCTGTTTAATAAAATTTGGTTCTATACTGATAATGCCCTTTCCAGTAAGCAGAGGTTTTCAAGGAAAAAAAGAAAGACAATAAAACTGTTAGGAATTTTGTTTATTAAGGAGCTGCACAATCTTTTAGAACACACCTGGACCACAAGACAGAGATTGTTCATTCCAGTGGAGGTGAAACTTACATGTCTTTATAAAAGATCTTCCCCATGAGTCACACTGAATAAACTTTTCTGGTTCCCCTAAACATGCAAAGTACATTTCATGGGCATCAATCACAGTCTCTCCAGGTTTTCTTGCTTTACATGGGTTAATAGAGCCATCGCAGACAATACCTGTAGTTGTGATACCAATTTTGCATCTATGCTGAGAATCTGTCCACAGTAAGTTTGTTTGGCAGTTGAAAACAATAGCTTTTCCTTTTCTACATTGGATAAATTTTGAGTTTGAATATGGGTGTCTTATTAAATTACATTCATAGCCACTGGTGCAAGGGTTAATCGAGGTTAGTTCGTTACCAGGAATGGTGGTGTCAGTGCCAGGTGGTAATGTACATGGTGCTGATGTTGTAGTGGTCCGTATGGCAGCGCATTCATGCACATATGTATTGAACACATGACCAGATGGGCAAGGTAGCACTACTCCTGATCCTACATCAGTGCACAGAATATATTTTGTGTTGTCAGGTGGATAAGGGAATCTCCTATTGCCCTGTAGTAATGCTGTTCCAGTACAAAATAGAGTGAAAAATCCTGCAAGAAAGATGAATAAAAGCATATTGTAAGGTGAGCTGTTTATTAAAATGAGGATAAGTAAAACAAAATATGACGGAACTCATAATGTCACCGACATGATAACTGAAAAAACAAAATCATCAGAATAGTTTCAGTTACCGATTAACAAGATGTGCACATACTGTACAGAAAACTCATTTCAGCAGCTACTTGTTAGTAACCTTATTTGATACGTAGGCAGAGTATATATATATATATATTCTTGGTATCACGGACACTTTCATTTACTGCTTTTTTTTTTCTTTCTCAGAATGATGTTTTATGGATTTTTCCTTAATGTTGAAGCTAAAATTATTAGTTAAGTATGTATTAATTACACACATTCATTTAATTCCTGCTAATTAAATGAAAACAGTCTGGGTACCATTAAAGCAGTGTTTTTCAGCCGAGTTTCATCTGCACATCTTCCCTAGAAGGATTCTATCAGAGAACCAATTTTCGGTTCAGGGTATGGGACTTGTTACCAGGGACTTCACAGCTTCACTGTTAGTATGAGAGATATTTTGGAAAATTTTAATTATTCTGACGATTCCATTGAATATGGAAGTTGTTTTGAGTAGAGTATTAATGTTGATGATGAAGATGTTTAATGTGAGGAACAGACAGAATCCCATCTGATCAGTCTGAGCCGTACAACACCTAATAATAGAAAAATCATGTTGGCTTATTATTTGATTATTCTATCATTTAATTCCCTTGTCTCTATCAGCTATTATTTTTATTTAAGGAAATACTTACAAGCTATTTATAAAAGAGAAATAATTAATACAATTAGCTAATTATAAAATTTAATAACTATAGCAAAGTAGAAAAACTTTTGGTTTTTGTTTTAAGGCATTATAATGCCAATCAAAAGTAGTTTCACTATACATTTTCTCCATCAAATATTATAAAGATGATTACTTTATTGTACAATAATCTATGAACAACCAATTTTCATTTATTAATTTAAAATATATTATAAAGACAGGCTTATTTTGTTGACAGCAGAGTAAAGATCAAAATCAGGTGAAGACCAGTCTTTTATTAGCTCTCTATTATTATTAGTATTATTATTATTATTATTATTATTATTATTATTATTATTATTATTATTATTATTATTATTATTATTATTATTATTATTATTATTATTATTATTATTATATTATTATTATTATTATTATTATTATTATTATTATTATTATTATTATTATTATTATTATTATTATTATCATTTACAGCCCTCTGTTTTGACCTATAATTATAACTAAATATTAATTTTAATTGTAAAAGTTGTTTACTTTGTTTATATATAGAAAGAGAGTACAAGTCATGGCAAACAGCATACAGTAAACTTAATTTTAACAAATCATAGAAAACATGTGGCCATTAGAAATTTGTTACATTTTCTGCAACTCTAACTCATTGGACTGACGCCTGTCCTCACTAAAATCTCATCCAGGTTTTTATCCTGTCTGAAGCCAGGTGAAAACATGGCTCATATTTACCAAAAGCATATTTTAAATAGGTTGGATGCGAATAATTTTCACATACATGATATTTTTAAACATGTAAATTTTGATAGTCATAAAGTGTATTTTATGTTGTCATAGGCACGTAAAATAGAACAAACCCAGCTAGAGAAGAAACACGAACAAAACCATGTGGCAAAGTTTGCCGGTAGACTTCAGAGTTGTTAATCAGGAATCAACTAGCACTTATTAAGAATGATGAAAAATAAGCTGATCCTAGGTAGTACAACAGAAATGCTTGGTATCTACTAAGTAGCCATTGTTTTTATATAAAGTCAAAGCCTATTATCTCTCGTTTTGACTGAGCCTTTATGTTTCATTTTTAGTGCCTGGCTGCAAGAACAGTGAATAATTTGATTTCACCACAAACTGGAAAAAGTACTAATATACATCCTTTTTATATATCTATAATTTATAAAAAAATACATGATTTTATTAACACTCTGCAGGCCAGTATTTATATTGATTTTGTAGATTACATATTATTACATCATTACTGCTGCGCGTTTGTCTTTGCTGTGTTTAGTTAGTTGTGAAATATTGGCGATATTAGTTTCAGTTATGTTTAATTTTATTTTTCTATCTTAAAACCCAAGAGTTTTTTTGAAATAGTTAGAAACTGACAATTTGAAAACATATACTAGAAAAAAATTATCTTTTATAAAATTCTGTTAAAAGTGTAAATTGAGATAAGTACAATTTTTTACATTCTGTTTTAAAAATATGGCAACCTTGATTAGAAATCACTTTTTAGAAGTTCCTGACAAATGCCCTAAAGACAAATATTTGTGCTTGTGATCAGCAATAATTTGTCAATATTTTTGAGATTGAGATTGATTTCTGATAGACTGATAATTTCTTACCCTGGTTAGAATCAGCCTGAGAGCCTGCAATAGAAAAAGAAAAAAACAACAAATTATTAAGTAATAAAAATATTCTAAAATTAAAAAAAAAATGTCTGACTTTTACTAGAATGATATTCATCTGAGATATTTTTTCAGTAGACAGTTCAGCCGTTAGACATATTTTTTAGCATCTGATAATCACAGAACTGTCTTCCTCGTTGTGTTAAAAGCATTCAGTTAATAAACACTAGCCATTACATGCTTTGACTAATGGTTATACTTCAAATGGGCAAATAAATTAACTAATAGAATTTGTTGCACCATTAGAATAAGCATGCACATTGGAGCCTCACCAATTATGTCATATTTTAATTTTAATTGATTCCTACACAGAAGTATTTAAAGAAAACAATAAACAGTCATGTGTTAAAGAGGGATCCAGTTTATGTGAAAAGTTAAAATTCTCACCTCCACCATTTTCCTGCCTTCACTATTCAGATGATTTTCTATTCTATGCAGGAAGATTGATTTAAATAATACAGAAACTCAATCTTTTTAAAAGAATTACAAACAAAAAACAAATGTAATCATGATTTCTGTTGCTTTGTTATTTATAAAAAGTCAAGAATGCAGTCCAATGTCATGGTACTGGGGAGTAGGTCCAAAATAAAGTACAATAGAACCCTTTTAAGATGTTTCCTTTCTTGCTATATTTATTTCAACAAGTGATTTTGCAACCATTGAAAAAAACCCAAGATTCACACTGAATGAAATTTTCTTTTACTACCAGCCATATTGAAAAATATGATGCCAAATAGGGAGGATATGTAACAGATCAAAGGATTCATCCCAGTAAGACACATTATTGTACCGTTTACTAGAAACTTTAAATAAACTATTGACAATTTGGGTTGTGCTACAAAAAGTACGTCATGGCATTTCTATTGCACTTTCCCCCCATTTTGTAATGTATGCACGTGATGGTCTCCTACTTAAATCAAGCATAATTGAATGAAAATCATGACTTGACATGTCTTCTTAGTACTTTGTGGTGTAGACATCACTTAGTGGACATATTCATTATGAGGCTGACATCTTTCATACTGGTAGAGCATCTCAAGTTGAAGCTACCCATTAGGGGTTGTCCACACAATTGTTTAAACTGTAAAGCTAATGATGCAATAATGAACAAACTGACCTTTTGCTGAAGATGTAGCCAGCACTAGAGCACTCAACAGACAATACAGGAACATTTTCAAACAGTTGAATGTAGTACCAAAATCTGGATATGGTTGTATTCGGTACCAGCGTGACTTAATAAAAGAGTTCTGCTGGGGTGATAAGGAAAACATCTTCTTACTGGATGGTTGTTGAGTGAGGTAAGCTTTTCCGGGTGATAGCAACTGCATGGCAAATAACTTCCAAACAAACTTTATCTAAAAGGAATGTGTTCAATCAGCCACCATATGTCGTCTTCATTTGCTGACTTTTTTATTGTTTTCTTTGGTGTGGGAATTTTGGTGTTTGATAGATCTAATAAGGAAAGGGGCTGCTGACAGAATCTAATTCGTTTAGTTGTGAACATTTTTAACCTACCGAGAGCCTTTTGTTTCTTTATTTGAAAAGTACAGCATAGAAGTTTGGTGTCTTAAAACAATAATTTTTGTTTAGAATTAAATTAGTTTTTTTTTTAAATATTGACATAGTTAGCAAAAAAATTTTTTTCCCTGATAATTTAATAACTTAGGAATGACGCTACCAGCCACTATGTGATTTAGTGGTAAGATTAAAAGTCACTCTGTTGCAGGAAGGTAAATCAGCTAGAAATCAAAAGTCCCTACCGTGAGGGAGCCTAGGAAAGACCCATAGTCGAGTAGTTATTTCACTAAACTTCAATTGATCAGATACTAGTGAATTTCTAAAAGTATAACAACATTTGTTAAAAGTAACAATCTGAACACCTTTATCTGGTTGAATGATCACATATTTTTATATGCTAGGTCACATAATAAACTATTTACAGCTGCACCTCTTATAGCGCCCAGGGTGCGTTCTTTGTAAACAGAGTGCTTTAGGAGGTCGTTACAACATTTATTATTCTATTATGTATTGTATTAAATGGAAAAAACATAATGAAGCACATTAATGTGCATAAGCTATGAGTATAAAATACTGAAAACCAAATAATGGTACAGAAAGCTCATCTAAAATGTATTTATTAATTTACATATCTCATGTAATTCTTTTGTTTATGTTGTATTTTCAAAACAATATGTAGATAGTTTATTAAATGTAAGAACTGTACATTCGCTACAATGGAAAAGCAACCAATGTATCTACGAGACAGATGTTGAGTGTCAAAGACACCAGGGTATTAGCCAGGTCTTTTTCAGATTTTAAATGAAAAACTACAAAATCATTACTTATCACAGATGTTAGATCTGATCGCAATGGTCCAAATCAGAATTTGTGCAAGGGCCCCTCTCTCCACATTCTCTTATTTCAATATTTGTTCTCTTTATAAGAGTACATAATTATAATTTTTTTTGTTGCTTTTTTTTGATTTAGTTTGATATTCATAATGAATTTCATTCAATTCAATTCAGGTATATTTTATCTTTATATCTGTTTGTGTTTCTTTTTTGAAAATAACCTTTTTCTGATTCATAATAAATGGAGGTGTAAAAATGGAGTGCTTCGGTGATTTAGTGTATATTTTTCTCACCCTACAATGGTTTCAAAGCACAAGACTTCCCATTTCCTGAAATTCCAGTGTCTGGACCTTTTCTTTTCTGCAGTTAGTTTTATTCCATTGTAATGATGAAAAGGGTCTGAACAGTAGAAAGGCTACATTCTTAAAATGTTTAAAGCTATTGTTTTGAATTCTTTAGTGGCCACAATTACCAACAATGAGTGAATTATGGTTTGATAGCTGCTGTCTTCTAAAATATATAGTAAAACCAATCATGAATAAAATCAAAAAAGCTAAACATAATTTTCTTTGCTTAAATTAATTCCTTGCATCTTTGAATTCTTTGGTTTCTTTCATAATTTTAAAATTTTAAATATATTCTCATATCTGTCAAGTTTAAAATACTGGTAAATAAATACATCATTTAACAACACAAAAAAATACTCAAAATTTCTTTAACCCTCCATATACCACATCATTTTTCACCTTACCTGGAGGTATTAGCTAGTATTTATGTCAAACTGGTTGTATTCAATGCACTCTTAATGCAAAACATCAGGGTCATAACAGGTCTTAATACCGTTCAACCCTATTGCTCAGCTCAACCTGTGCTAAGTAATAAAATTTCAAAGGGCAGTGGAGTGAATGCACCTTAGAGCTTAGAGAAGTATTATATTGGAATTGTTAAGACTAATATTTAAAGTTGGTGTAGGTAGGAGTCTTAAGAATAAGACAGCACCAGGCTGGTTTAAAAAAAATTAGTATTCTAATACAAAATTGTACTTGACAGAAAACTGAAAATCACGTAAAAGTGTTATAGGAAAAAGGGTTGGTGAAATTCTTAATGCTGCAAGATGGAAATGCTTACTTCATGGTAAATTTGTATCAGTTTCATAAAACAGTGAGAGTTTTAACAGCTCGTTCCAAGTAATTTGTTGATGTGCACAAACCAGAGTTCAGATATCATAAATCTAAACTAATTAAATCATAAAATAAAGAAAAAAACAAATAAAAGTGAATTGATATTTACTCATTCTCAGTCTTCGTCACTATTAGGTTGTGTGAGTTTATCTAGGCCCTCTCTGCACTTTTCCGCCCACATCTAAAAACAGGATTCTAGAAGAGATTTCCCTGCTCGAGTTTTTCTAGTGGTTAACCACCGCACTACACCCCCTCACCAAGTCCGTCTCTCTTTTTTTTTAAATTTGTGATCGACAGAAACTGCTAAATTACATATTTTGACACAGCACCCATCAAATGGTGTGTGGTTTCCAACATGGCAGTTGTTGCTGACCACTTGAAAGTATCTAAATGTGGTCGGCAAAAGAAAATGGAAAGAAATAACAAAATGCACTAAAAGAAAAACGTAAGCATGGACTAAACTCAAGTGAGGCAGGTTGTAAATGCTCAGTAATTCTTGTACCGGTTGAAACATTTACATTTCTCTGTGTACTCTGCGGTACTTTGATGTTTTAGAGTATTGCTCTCATGATTTTCCCATCCTAAGAGGCAGCAATTTAACCTTGTGTTTGAAAAACACCTCAGCAGTGCACCCGACAGGGAACACAGGAACATTTTAAACAGTTGAATGCAGTACCAAAATCTGTGTGATTTTCTGCTGCTGGCCACACTTGTGTGTGTTGGGGGGTATTATGGCCAGCTGTTCTTTCAGTAGATGTGATGTCAACCAATATTTATTTTACACCTTGTACAGTTCCTCTGATAAAAAAATAGAAAATCATTTTGGTATTTTAGTCGACAACCTTTCATAAAAAACAAATAGTCAAATGTCTACAGTGAACAATTTTGACACGAGACTGAGAAATAATGCTCTTAATTTATAATTATTTATAAAAAAAGAAAAAAAAAACTTTTTCCAAGAATTAGAAATTCTGTGATCTTTACCCACAAAGAGATAAAATGGTAGGGTAGGCGAGTGTTTTGAAGACCATGCGATTTCCTGTTGGCTACCATTGCAAGTTTTCTGTTTCTATTGCCCATCTTTTTTTTTCCATCTACTGCTTGATGTGCAGTTCATTTCTAAGAAGTCCAGTCTCTGTTCCCCACCTGGAAATTTTAGCTGAACTAACAAAAAACAACCTTCATTGTTTGTGTTTTTCTAATCATTAAACAATATATAATTTTTAAAAAAAACAAAACAAGTAGCTTCTTTGCTGAATGAGCAGTACGTACCAGATCCCCCAGAAAAACAATGGAGAATCATTTCAAAATTGTTTGTGAGTCCAAAAGCTGTGCATAGGTGGTACTTGGTGTTAGTAAGGTTAATAATTCTACGCTGATAATAAATAAGCCACCTGTTTTTTTGATAGGAAGTTTTTCTTTCTTCTTTTTCTTAAGATAAGTAACTTTTCCTTCCCCGATAAGTTCTCTTTAGTGACTAGGTTTTGCTAAAAGTGAAAGCGGATCCTCTTACTAAAAAAAGGGGTCAGTGATGGGATTGTGGTGTTATCTGACCATATGTTGTCTGAAGTATTTTTATACATAGTTTTTTTAAAAATTTTTTTAATTTTAAAGGCTTTTGATAAAAAGAGTGTAATCTTTTTAGCCGTGTTCATACTTAATCCACTGAAAATCTACCATTAAAAGAATTTAGACATTTATTATTATTATTATTATTTAAAACAATTTTAGAATGTTGCATTAATGTTGCTATAGCTAGTTAGTCCTCTGTATACCATGAGAGCTTTCACCATACTTATACCACATGGTGTGCCAGCCTACAAGCACTAACTTAACTAATTAGTATCTGTGATGAACTGGCTGTATTATAATTTAGTTAACACACTAGTAATGCAAAACACCTGGGAGTACGGATTTGTCGTTGTGAAGGATTTTATTAATAAGGAGGGTACCGTGGAACACCCGCCATGGCTCAGCCAAGCCCATGCTGCGTAATACCCTGGTGATAGCTTAAGAACAAAAACAAAACAAAAAAGGGAGACATCAACTTTAAGAACAAAAACAAAACAAAAAAGGGAGACATCAACTTTAAGAACAAAAACAAAACAAAAAAGGGAGACATCAACTTTAAGAACAAAAACAAAACAAAAAAGGGAGACATCAACTTTAAGAACAAAACAAAACAAAAAAGGGAGACATCAACTTTAAGAACAAAAACAAAACAAAAAAGGGAGACATCAACTTTAAGAACAAAAACAAAACAAAAAAGGGAGACATCAACTTTAAGAACAAAACAAAACAAAAAAGGGAGACATCAACTTTAAGAACAAAAACAAAACAAAAAAGGGAGACATCAACTTTAAGAACAAAAACAAAACAGAAACGTACAAGCCTAGAACATTTTGAATGCTACTAATGTTTATTTACAACCAAAAATTTTAAAAATCTTTAATATAACAAAAGAAAAAAGACTACCGAGTTCTGTGGAAACACATTTCTGCATAATAAACATAGGAATAATTATGCAAATTTATTTTTAAGAGCAAAAAAAAAAATATTAACAGGAAAATAACAGGAAGTCTGATTATTAAGAAGGAGCTTTGAAATGTTTCATACATAAAAATTCTATTATGATACGTAACTTGAAATTAATAAAGAATCCATCCAGAATCTGTATGTCCATGGGCATCCACGGGGGGTGGAGAACTGCTCCCCACCCTGGATTGTTTAGGGGGGGGGTATATATATTAATGGAAAAAAAAAAGAGAAATATATAGTGTGGTTTACTTGATGGGTTTTTAAACAAAATAAGAAAATTGTACCCTTAATCTTTTAAATTTTGATATAAACAGAACTGGCTCCAGGTGTGCACACAAACCAGTAAGGGGTCTATAGCAGAGAAGGTAAATTAGAGCCCTCACTGGCCAGTTCTGCATCTGTGTAAGTTTAGGACAATATATATTTATTTCATTTCAATATTCAGTTATACCTTTGTATACTCAGCTTTGAATATGAATTTATGCTGGTAAGGATTACATTGCATTGTTTGTTGTATTTTAATTCAAATATAAAATTTATTTTACAGCAATAATTTTGTTAACAGTGTGTAAATTGAATGAATTAGCAGCAGTGAACGAAACAACAAATCACCAGCTACAGTTCAGGTTAAACAGCGACAGCTGAGTGCAGGCAGCGTAGCCTTGCTGATGCTGATGTTGGTGCTAATGATATTGGATTGTATGTTAATTTATCTACAAAACTAACAGATGATCTTAAACACAATCTACTTGCAAAAAGTTAATTGCCTCCAAAAAATTATGATTTCAAGAAGGATGCAAAGGGGCCTTGCCATATTTTTTCATGTATGGCAAAATCAGTATTCATTATGGCTTAGTTATTTCACACACCTGAAAGAAGCAATTTGTAAATATTGCCCAACTTTTCAATAGTCTGTAGGACACAGATGTGCAAGTGGATGCAGCTGACCTTTTGGCCAACAGAAACAAGTTAGAAATGAGCACCAGGTGTCATCTGGATAGTGCTTTGAAGCATCAGGTAGAAGAAAATTGGAAGAAGTTATTTCCGATATTGTCAACCATTTTACCCTGTGGCAGACATGCCACTGCTTTATGTGGGAAAAGAGCACAGGCGGAAATGTTCAAAACCTCTTTGAGATTTGCATTGAAGCAGATGAGGTGCTCCAAAAACATTTAAAAAATTCCCTAGCTAATGTTTGCTACACATCTGTCCATGTGCAAAATGAGCTAATCAATCTGTGTGAAGGAAATGTAAGGGAAGATATTATTTCTTTGACTGACAATTCAATTGGATTTTCAACAATTGCTGATGAAAATGATGACAGATCTAGAAAGGAGCAATTTCCACTTGGTGTACGTTTTGTCAACACAGACGGTACTAACAGTATTATGTAAGAGAAATTTTTTGGTTTTGCAGTGCTAAATAAGTTGCATGTAACCTCCAATGCCAATAAAATTATTTATCAGTGTACAAAATATGGCTTAAATCTATAAAAACTATGTGGCCATGATACTTTACAATGGCAGGAAAGGAAGGTGGTGTGCACGCTAAAATTAAAAGTAGTTATTCAAAAGCTGCTTTTGCCAATTGTGCTGCAAATGGACTTAATCTGGTTGTGAATAGCTAGAATGCTGCATCTGAGATATGAAATTCAATTGGTACAATCAAACTACCATTAAATTTTTCCATGAGTCTAAAGAGAAGATGTTTTTTCCTAAATGTACCATTACTCTGTGAAACGCATCGGTCTGCAAAGCACAAAGGTATCAGAATTTTTTCACCAACTTTGAAAAGATTTTAAAGAGTTAAGCATATGGGCTACTACAGCTTCAGGTAAAGACATCGCAATGCACATCAGTTGCAACCTGCTTTAAGCACAGTAACTTTTCTCTTTTGTCTGATTATAATTTGAAGCTATTAAGCAAGGCTGGAACCTGTAACACAAGCTCTCCAAGCTGTTCAAATAAATATTTTGAGAGTGTGAGCACTTATGCGTATTTCATGGACAGAGAGAAAAAGCAGAAGAACAATTCAAGGAAATTTTTTCAAAAAAGTTCAAGAATTTACAGAAAATTTGGATATTGATCTGTCTATTCCCAGACAGTATGGCCAGCAGAAATATTGCTCAAATGTTGCTAGTTCAATTGTGGAGGAATATTTTTGTCGATCAATCTATGTGTCATATTTGAACTCAATCATTCAATCGATGGAAATCTGGTTAACAAATCAAATTGTAGTCTCTTCTTACATCACCCAGTACAAATGACACAAATTGGATGTAAAAAAAATTTAAAAAACAAGAATGAAAAAATCAATAAATTATGTGAAATTGAAAACATGGAAACTGAAGCTGTCACTTGGTTTGAGATGTGGTCAAAGAATGAGAAACGAGATCAATGTGGATTTGAAAATAGACCTCTGGAGTTGCTAAAGCTCACCAATCTATTTCCTTCAAGCAAGCAATTCTCCCTGCCCTAACATTACCAGCAACAACCTGCACAGTGGAAAGGTCATTTAGCACATTGAGAAGGGTGAAAAAGGTGGCTATCTGGTCTATGAATGACGAGTGTTCATCAAGGCAAGATTAGTGAGAACAAGCACAAATTTAAAAATGGATTAATAAATTCGGACAAAACCAGAAATGTTTACCGTTCGTCTCATAACAGCTAACCAGCTACTTATCTCATCTGAAGTGTATGAAACAGAAAAATAAAATTCTGTTGGATAAAAATTGGTCATGACCTTTTTTGAATTTCCCTAATTTTAGCTCTGATATCATCTTGTCCATTTTGCCCCCACCCTGAAATATATCTTGTGGATGCCCGTGCATATTTCATTCAATAAAAACTTGTAGCCAAGATTGAGAATACCAAATGATTTAAAAGGGCAGAGTTTTTCTCTCTGCAGTAGATGACTAAACTGCTTTCTTGCACATCAGACTGTCTCGCCATTGTACGCAGCCTCACAAACCAACATTGGACAAAACAGATGGCATGCAACCTATCAGGGATTGAAATTCTGTCGTTAAAAAGAAATACAAAATCACTGGTTTTAGAATTAGTAAAATAGATTTTAAATCCAAAGTAAAAAGTATTTTTTAATGATTTTATAAATTGTCTTTTTACTTATATAGTAAGATGAAAGATAATAGATGAAACAATGAGCCACTTTTTAAGGTATAGTTTGTACAGAAAGCTTCTGGTTCTGTAGTTTATGCAGAACTCTGCAGATAAAGGATTGAATTACAGAAATGGAAACCCATTGTATTTTAACACTTTAGTAATAAATTAAACATCAGAGTGGAAGTTAACACACGAGGAGCAGATCTTGTATGGCATAAATATAAGCACAAATACAAAATTGACTTTCTAAAGCCAGAGCATAAAGCTTCTACTTCATAGTTAACCCACTAGTTGTAGCTTTTCTAAAAATGGAAATATCCACAGAATTTAAGTTATTATGCAAAAGTAAAGTATCAAGAAAGGAAAGTTGGTCACTCTTCTCTAAAGTTAATTATGTTTTGCATTCAGCCAGAAATTTCACAAGACAGAAATACAGTAAATGAGTCATCCTCAAGTTTACAGTATGTTCTGGCTGACCATTTTATTAGACTCTGTGTATCCTTTCAGACTTGTGCCTGACCTGAGCTGCAGATACAAATTAGACCGACCACATATGACAGACGATCCCTGCAGCACTATATATGACTTGGCCAAGCACATTTGCAGTCAGTCTAACAGATATGGGGAAAGGCATAAACATTGCACAATAGGAAGATGCATGATGCAGTAGGTGCCATAGTGGCCAAAACAGTTTCATTAGTAGGCTGCTCTAAGACATCGGTCATTAAAGTTTATCAGCAGTGGAAAAAAGCAAATAAAATGTCCACTGCAAGGAGAAATTGTGGCTGCAAACATAGTGATAGAAAGAGGAGAAAAGTAGCTTGACAGAACAGTAAATTCAATCATCATCAAACAATAAACCAACTAACAGAGACATTCGATGCAGGGAAATCCACACTCATCTCCAGCTGCACCTTGTGAAGAACGTTGCAACATGCAAACCACTGATCACAGTTACCCACATGAAAAGAAATCTCATGTGGTGTAAGGAGTGCAGACATTGGACTAAAGAGGACTGGTAAAAAGTGATTTACACTTCGCTTTTTTTGCACAGATAAGAGAAGATCGATTTGGAGAAAGCAACACAAATAACTCAATCCTCCTTGAGTAGTCCCAACTTTCCAGGCATCTGGTGGTAGAGTTATGGTTGTTTTGTTGGCATACCTTTGGCTCTTTGGTCCTTTTAGAAGACAGAATGACTGCCAAAGCTTACTCCAGCATTGTTTCTGATCAAGTGCATCCAATGATGCTTCATGTGTACCCTGCTGGAGATGGCTACTTCCAAGATGTCAGTACTCTCCTCCATACATTTGCTGTGCCCACATTGTGTGCTCATTGTTTGAAAAACATGACAGAGATTTCAGGCATCTCCAATTGCCAGCACAATCTCTGGACTTCAGTCCAGTTGACCATCTGTTGAATGAACTTGAAAGACACTTCCTATCATGGTCTTTTGCCTACCTTGGTCCATACATTGTGTACAATAATGGGGATATATTCCTCAGGAGACCTTCCAGCATGCTGTGGATTCTATGCCATGTTGAACCATGACTGTTATTTAAGCAAAACTTGGCCCCTACCCATCACTATAGGTTCAAATAAAGTGATTAGCCAGTGTAGATAAAGGAACTGGCCAGAATATAAATTAAATTTCTGCTCAATAGAACAAAGAAAACTATTGGTTTAAAGAGGCCCAAAGAATAACTCACAACATCCCTTTAGCCAGATATACAGTTTGCTATTAAAAAAATACAAGCATCAGTGGTAACCAATGTAAGTTATGTAAGTAATACCATTTCAAATAACACTGTCAAAGACAAAGAACTGGGGATTAGTTTTTCTGTACACAAATATTGGTAAATAAAGAGTTAACATTCAAGATGTATGCAATTTTTGTTTTGAAGTTTTAAATGTTGAATTAAAGACAAAATATTAAAACAGTCTTAATAGTACATTGGTCAACACAGATAAGCTGCAAAATATCAACCAACGCTTGTTTGTTACTCTTTCAAGGCCAAACCATAGCCCCTGGAGGCTCCAAACTTTGAGTGTAGGTACTTCAGAATCTGGACAAGGTTTTATGCTACAGCAGGTTGTCCTCAAAGATCTCTTTGAGGTCACCAAACGCTGCTTTTCAAAAACTTAATAGATTATATTTAGTTCACAGCACTCATTCAAAATAGATGACCTAGCAGCCTCAGATTATAATGAAGGTTCCTCGGAACCAGAGTCAGATTCCAAGAGTAATGTTTTTCCCTATAAAAGTCAGTTTCGCTATAACCACCAATAAAGCACAGGGCCAATCATTAAAAGTTGCTGGCTTCATGCATAACCTATCCACATTTTCCCTTGGTCAATTGTATGTAAACAAGATCACATTTGTTGATTATACTCTACTACCAAGTTTACTGCCTTTAAATTATATATATATATATAATTTAATGTGTTTAAATCAATTTGTTTACTTGCTAAAATATTAGGATTGCAGAGCATGTGCATGCAAAATAAATACATGTATGCAATGTACAACCATTACAATTTTGAAGGAGTTTTTAAAGTAAAACTAATTATGCTAAATAAAGTTAATACTTGTGAGCCTTCTGAGAATGACGAGCCAAAACCCACTGAAGGATAGCACATGGATGAGGAGTCAATTAAAAGTACATTGACTGTATTTAAAAGTAAAGTTATTTAGGAAAAGAAGTATTGCCAATTAAATAGATTTTTAGCAGCAAGTGTACATGTTCCTAGGTTGTTTTCTCAAGTCAATTTCGGATGGACAAATTTTGTGACAAAAATCTGTGATATTTTGTTTTTTGACATGTTTACAAACAAAGAAAGTATCTTTGCTTCAAGTCTGTCTGTTCTTTAATTTTGTTGCTGGTGGATTGATTCTGTGAAATTAGATATTACATCCCTTTACTCTTTGGCACTTTCATAGCAGACAGTTTGAATTTAATAGATGACATCATCAAAGACTCAGCTTTAAGCACCATTCAACAAAGTTATAAAAGAGTCTGTAACAAGATCTTGCACAGACTGGTTCTGCTAATTGTCCACAGTCAGCTTACATACCTTTGCATCCAATAAAATTTGTTTGAATGTAGCTTAATGCAAAAAAGTGCAATAATAATTTGCATGTTGTTAGGGTTTAAAGGTTGGTAGATCAGTACCCCTCCAATTAAAGTACTATTTTAACATTTTTAATTATAAGGGAATAAAGTTGGGGAAATTATGCATTTTGAAAGAAGTATTTACAATAAAGTTTATTTTAAAAAATTTTGGTAGCATTAATTCTGAAGTGATAATGTATTTGGTTCTCTTCTGACACTTTAAAAATACTTTTTTTTATAAAAGAAGCGGTACTTGAATAAAAGTTGTTTTCAGTAACATTATTCAAAATGTTGCAACATTGGTTTAAGTTTATTAAGCATGAAACATTTACTGCGATGTGATCTCTACAAACCATTTTTTACGGAAGCAGACAGACATTTCTGCCTAATGAAAATCAAATAACCCTTTCTTCCCGGTGAAATTCAAATAATTGTTTACCACTGCACTTGTGCACCATTGTAATCTAGCGGTGGTCTTCTCTAGTAAGATCAAGGTGCACTACTCTGGTCTACAGCCAGGCTGGTTTATATTTAGGGTCTCATTGGACTGGTATTGCCAATTCAACTGACCGCCAAGAGAAGGAAGCTTATATTGCAAGCCCTCTAGCTGGAGAAATGATCACCAGCTTGGTCCTCGGCCTTAAGTTGGGGGTCATAAGACCACCTTTGGTCATCGTTTGGAGTTTATGCCCCAGCCAAAATCACAGGCTGACTCAATAACTCACCTCCCTTCGAAAGAAGTCGGCCACACACACATACACACCCCCAGACACACTTACACACAAGCACCACCTAAAAACAAAAAGAATGGAGGACTTTATGTTTGAATCCTTCTTACTTTGGTGTAAGCCCCCTTGTTATGGCATTTAGTCTCACTCTTCTTCACTAGTCGGTCGCTTGGGTTTCCTCCCACATCCATCTAAAAATGAAGAATTCTGGTAAGGTATTCCGAGTACATGACTGATGTTCTGTGAGTAACTATTGACTGGCTTGCACCTTGACCCCTGAGCTCCCAACTATACCTAAGTAGCTTTCTAGATCACCAAAGATACCCTGCACCTTCTCCCTTCTGGCTGGCTGTTGTGAGAAATCTGCCTTTTTCATTAAACATTGAAAGTCAGGGCAGGGGTTCACCAAGAAAAAGTTGGTTTCTGGATGATAAAGTGAAACTTTAGCATTTAGAGGCCACAGAGATATAGTCCGTTGAGCCTTGCTTGCATCTCACCAAGCCAGGCTGTTAATATTTGATAATCCACGCACAGGAAGGCTGTTCATTGCTATTTATGTAAGGTACTAACATCAGACTGTGAGATCAGTTTATACCAATCACCTCTATGAGGTTATTAGCACCTGATTGTATTGGATATTAAATGGGCTTTTGTCAATCAGAAGAATTAAAATTACATTAATCTTTTTGTTTTTTGGCAGAAGGGGATTAATCTTTACCCCAAATTGCAGAAGGCACTTACAAACAGAGTTTGGCTTTAACAACGACATTAGGTCAGTGGAAAAACAAATGTTTGCATTAGTGCCATATTATCTGCAACTGATGGGTAGATATTGAAGTAGCAATGCTAAAGTGTCAATTGAAATTTCTTAAACATGACTCCATTTAAGCAGTGTTGCTAAAGTTTAGATAAGATAAACTGTAAATAAAGCATGATTTTTTCTATTTTAAAATTTTTATACATTTTTTTAGTATATGGCACACATCCAATACCAATTTCCATACAGAGGCTTTGTTTTGCTACCAATTCAATTTTACTTTCAAACAACTTTAAAATAAATCAATCTCCATTTTCAGTATGCAAAATTACTAATTTATTCTTGATTATCACATTAAAAGTTTGGCAGGGTTAATGAGCCAGTAATTTTAGAAACAGCAACTAAACATTTTAAAAGCATCAAACATTTTGCAGAATTCTTTTAAAATTAAACTCTTACCAAACGTTTTGAGATACGGATATTTAAATATCTAGTTTTAATCAATTAATATTTATGCAAAACTGACAGTTTTTATTTGATTTTGAGAATCTACATATATGGATACCCAAACTTGCAATTCCTATGAAAAGTGAAGTCGTGCAGTTAGAAATCATCAGTGAGAAATCAACATTAAATCTATTTTTTAGAAATTTGACAGTGAGGTATGCCAATTTAGCCGCAGACTATTGCTCCAGGTAATAAAGATGTCTGCACAGAATTCTTATTCTAAAACTACAATGGATAGCAGATACCAGACTTATTTTTTCCTTAGAATCACACTTTAAAGTTTCAATTTACTTGGATTATTAATAAAAATAAATCATTTGTATTGTTTCATTTGCAGAAGATTCATTTTAAAATTATTATTATTAAACTTTATTTATTTTAAATTATTGTACTGTAATTTTAAAGTTTGTATGGTATAGCAAATAATTTTTAAATATATACTTATCCTATGACAATACTCTATTCTGACCCCTCTGTCTGTCTGTCTGTCTCTGTGTGTGTGTGTGTCGTAGGAGATCTTGATAATAGCACAATATAAATAAGAAAAAACTGCTGATTTAATTCTCCATTATACGGTCAGATTTTACCTTACAAATTACCTGGCCTTGTCTAAAAGCACTAGTTGATATTTGTGTTGAATTGGCTGTATATCTAATCATATAGAATGCAAAATGCAAGGGTTGGAGTGATACAAATTTATTCATATTAAAGAGCAAGGTACTGCATCCCCTGTAGCTCAACCTGTGCTGAGTAATACAGATATGAAGCATATATACAGGTGGTATACAAAGGGTTAGGGCTATAGGCACCAGAACTATTGAGGTGGCAGCAGGGACAGGTTGAGCCATAGGGTCCTCACTTGCTGCTTCATGTGAAATTCTTTTGTCTTTGTAAATGTATTGGGAGCTAACAAAGTTGTTGTTTATGCACAAATTTCCATTCAAAATTCCAATTAGTCCCTGGTCTGCATGTGCTCTTTTTTTACACAATATTTTCACTCAAATGGTATATTATAAGGTCACTCATTTGTGCCAGTGACATTTTCAGTATTGCATCATGCCTAGCAGTTATTACAGCCCACGCTGTGTTTATGCTCTCCTCCAGTAGCACAGGCAGGTAGAAGCAACTGGGAGCTTAGCTCTTCCTGGAAGATCTACATTCTCTCACTCTGAGATTTAAAAAATTGATAAATTATGAAAAAATGCTGAGACAACAAGAAAAAAATCCTAGCTAAAAAGATAAATCAAGAAATGACTATTAGAACAATAATAAATATTCACATAATTGCCAAATTATCATTTGTTTATTTATTTTATTCAGTTTTTAAGCATCAAATGTTTGTTTAAACATCTAGAAATCAGACAGAAGAAAAACAGTTTGCTTCTGAAGTCTGAATAAGCCAGCTGAAAAATAACACGAATAAAGAAAAAAATTAAATTAAAAAAAGGTGAGAAGATAAAGCATTGCTACCTTAGTTTTCTGTATGCGTTTATATTTCCAAAATAAAGAATTTTTAAACATTTATTTATTGTTGTTGCTTTTTTATTTTATCAGACATTGAATATAGAAAAGGCAACTAATTATACCAAAGAAATGATTATGTAGACATTCATAAAAAAATTCAATGTCTTTGTTTAAGGTATTGTTATATTATCAACTATTTGCCAACTATTCCTGATCCTGGTCCACAGGCGTTTGCATCTTGGCTCCACTCTAAGCCATTTAAGCACGTCTTTATATACATGTGACCATATCCATCGCACTGAATAAATCTATGCTTATCCCCAAGACATACATGATACATTTCATTTGAAGAGATCACAGAACCAATTTTTTTTGGACACACATCAGTACCTCTTGTGCACAAGTAATTTAAATTAGTTATGGGACCAGTAGTCGACATGTTAGGAATCTGACATTGGCGGTATCCTTGGTTCCATTGCCAATTAGGGGGACAAGTTTTAAGAACTGCTTGTCCAAGGTGATTACATTCTATGAATTTAAAAATGTCTAATGGGTACCCTTTGTATGTATTACATAGGTTTGTGCCACTTGGTTTACATGGGTTCATAATGAAAGCAGACAAAGGCAATCCTTTCTCACTTGGGTTTACCCAAGTTGGAACAGTACAGCCTCCTGGTCTGGTAACAGTAATGACAGAACTTATACATGACTGTTGGTCATAGCTGAACACCTGGCCATTAGAACATGTCTGGATTTTGAAAGTTCCAACACCTGTGCAGACAATGAACTTGATTGGATCTTTAGGAAATGGGATTAATATCTTGCCACTGGTTAAAGTTGCTGCTGAACATGCCATTACAAATGGATCTGGAGAAAAATAATATAGTATGGTTGTAATAAAATAATGTACATTATTTTAATTAAAAGCAAAAAAAAAAAATAAAAATTTTAATTTCCTGTTAAAGTCAACCTTCCAAAATGTGTCAAGTAAATGTCAAACATAGTATCAATGGTTCTAGAGAGGAAGAGAGAGAGAGAGAGAGAGAGAGAGAGATTGTATTTCTTCTTGTACAGTGCTACATAAAAATGACAACCATTGTTAGGGTTAAAAGCTATACACATTTTGCCAATTTTCATTATTCAAGCATCCACATAAAATTCTCAAAGAATTCTATCTAACTTGCTTTTTAAAAAGAATTTTTCTAGTAGGAAGAATGTATTGAGATGGTGATTTTAATAAACCTTTGTTACTAACAACTGAACAGAGTAAAGATTGTTTGTATATTGTTTAGGCTATAAGTCACATTTCTTAACTAGTAGTAGTTCTGGCTGGGCATGAAAACAAACAAATATACATGCAGAATTTATCTTTTTATGTATATTTTAAAATATGTACTTGTTTTCATTGCCCACCGGGCCCATTCCACAGTCCTTAGATAGATGCTGAAGTCTAATAGATGGAAAGTGCCTTCCTAAATATTGGTGATGTTCAAAGCAGGACACATTCCTAGAGCTCCACAATGCCACTGCTATCACAACTGGCACTGTTGATGTTTCTTCATCCCCTACCTTTTGGTAATTTCTATCCCTAGATCCTTATATTTGTCAGCTTCTGTTTCCCCAAAGGATACCTTTCTTCCTGCCACTGCTGCCCCATGTCTTCTGTTTCTTCTCCTGGGTGATGAAGTCTCCCCGTGATCCTTTTGTCTGTGTCTACTTGTAGCAGGTGTCATAGGGGTGTGACTTCATCATTTTCTAGCACTGTTTGTAGTGTATGTGTATAACCAATAGATAACAATCACGGCAGGTTTTCCAGGGGATCTACCCTGCTACTTTGTTGTGTCTGTGTATGTATTCATTCTTAGCCAGAACAGGGGATCCTGAAATGAGGTGTTTACCAATCAAGCTAAATAGTTATTATGTAATTCAACATTTTTTTTCCTCTTTGTCAAGGTCTAACGATGCTTTCTTTTAAATGGCTCATAACAGTTAGTCATCCAGCAAATTAATTAATAGTTATCTTTATCTAAAATAACAATAGTAATTTAATTACTTATTATATCATGAAATACCATTTTCTTATCTTTTTCTATTCACCTCAGATTTTAAAATTCCATCTGATACCATACAAAAATAAATCATTAATGACATGACATTAATTCTGTAATTTTGGAAGTATAGCAGTAACAAAAGATACCCAGCTCTTTGCCATACATTGCCATATATACACCTTGACATAAGTTAAACATCATCAGATTTCCCTTCATATTAAACAGAATTACATTTTTAGCAAGTATTTTTACAGTTGAGTGAAATCACATGACTTGAATGCGTAGCTTGCACCCTCTCACAGGCTCCTTGAATTTGTCACATTTCGGTCGTATGCATGCACATATGGGGTTGGTTTTGGAAAAATTAAATATATCATCATCTATGCACATGCTTGCTAAGCAATATAAATAAAAACTTTGTATATATATATATATATACATTGTGGTTTAACACAATTAATCCGAATAGGTCATTTTTTACAAAGAGAAATGGTAAACTTTAATCAACAAGGAATACTGGCTAAAAAACATTTTAAAAACAAGTTTACTAAAGAGCTTTTAGTTGTAATTTTCTTCAGGGTTTTTTGTTGTAGTATATATGGTGTGTTTTTTAACCTCGAGTTCTTCCTACTTAAAATTCCAAGAAAAAATGGTTTATAAAGAAATAGAAGAAAGTGATCAACTAAAAACAATAATAGTTTTAGTGTTCTTTTCATATAACAATATATTCTGCTCTTGATGGAGATGAAAGAGGAGGTTTGGAGTACTTTGTTAAGTTCTGATGTTTAAAAGGATGAGATGTGGTTAGATATAGAACTCTACAGTCAATGGCCAGACTTAGTGGACTATTTAAACATCAAGAGTTATGCAGTAAAAAAATCTTTTTAGTAAATTCAAATAGTAAATTAAAGGTAACATTTACCTGTAGCTGAACATAAATAAAATGCAAGACTCACAAAGAAGAGATGAAGGATCATTTTGAAAATGGTTCACAAGACACGAATCAGGCAGAGAGGAGCTTTGGAACCTAAATATCATGCAAAAATGTGGTGTTTACTGATTGGAAGATTAATGATTAATAAAATTTTAATTTTCTTCAATGACATTATTATGATAGGATAGATGATGTCAGTCATCTTATCTAAAGGGAAGTTTCTTATCAAATTCAATGCCCGAACTAACCATATGCCATAAGTTCCATCTGCTATCTTGTTCCAAAGTGTATTGTTTAGTTGTTTTTTTTTTAAAATTCAAACATTTACTTTAAAGAGATCACACATCAGATAAAGACAACAAGTAAATGAATTTAAAGCAGCATGTCCTGCATGTTCTTACCATTTTTCCATCACTAATATATAATCCAGGAACTGGTACTAATAAAATGCCTCAGATCGGAGTCAATTATCTAGTGATTGGGTTTTAAAAATGTGAGATCATTATGTAAGTCAGTACCGTCTTCAGAGTTACAAGGCAGTCAAATGTCTGAAGTGAGTTAGAAATCACACTGGACTGAGACAGAAATTTGTAATCACACCAAAGAAATTATTAGTGGTTAATACTTTTCCCCTCCAAGATTCGTATCTAAATTTTAGGTTTAAAATGATGTTTTAATAGATGACTGGACAATAGACTATTGGACTGCTCAGGTTGAAGACCCAAGTTCTCTTTACCAGCTGGCCACATGGGTTTCCTCCCATGTATGAGAAATGAAGAGTTGTAGTAGACATTTTCCATACCTTCTGTCAGACATCTTTATACCTTAAAAGTCAAGATGGCAGTATTTTGGAAGTGTCAAATTAATAAAAAAGGTATTTTTTAGAAATTAAATGTGAAGAGTGCGTGTAAACACATTGTCAATAGCAGTTATAACCAGAGCCGTGCCTAGCTGCCAATAGGCCCAAGCCAGATGGGAAATGTAGGCCCCACTCCAAACTGCTCATTAAGTATTTTTAAAATCAGTAATAAGTATATATATGATTTATGTATGGGTGTATACTTGTACATAAGGTACATATAGTTTACATGATGTATTTACAAGTAACAGAATAGAATAAAAGAACTTAACCCCATGTCTACCAGGGGAATGGGCTCCCTCAAAATCATAGGCCCATGCCAACTGGCCCTACTGGCCCCGCCTCTTACCTGGCCTGGTTATAACCACCCACAAAAAATAAGGTTTGTCAAAGCTTGGAAAGAATGTTTCATAATTGGTGAAGCTGCACCAGTTCTATGGTAAAATGCATAAAGAAGCGGAATGAAAGGTATGGGGCAGATTAACAGTCTAGAAACTTTCTAGTTTTGTATATGGTTTGAGATTTTTACATTTCTTTTTAAGACAGCTCTAATGCTACTAAATTTTGTCAAAAGCTGGCTGAAATTATTCTAATTCAAAAACAAAGCATAGAGCAAGCAGCCAGTGATGGTAGCCACAAAAGTCTCGAGGTCAGCCGTCCATAAGAAATCCATCATCAACATGAAATTTAAAAAAAACACACTTTACAGACCGTGTGATGCTCAGTGGTTTAAGAACCAGACAGAAGATACTCTTCTGTTGTTCTGTTTCTTTTTTCTAATAAAAGTCATTACCAATTTTTTTTTCTATTTTACAGCTTAATCTCATCCAAGAAACTCTCTCTCTATGAAGTCCAGTACTCAGGATTTTCCTGCCTTAACCCATCTGAAGTTTGCTCAGTGATTTTCTGTGTACATGTGGGATGTAAAAACCACAAACAATATGGCAGTGAGTATTTCTTGTAGGATAGTGCATATTTCTATAATGCTCTAGATCAACCTTGAAAATATAAAGGGATAAACAGATTATTAAAGCTAAAAACACAATATAGAAAACAAAAGTACATATGACTACAATTTAACAGATTAGAAGTTGCCATATACTTTTCTCCATAATTAAAGACTCATTTAAAGTAAAAGAAATTGCATAACAAAGAGATTTGATTACCTATAAAATAGCAATTATCTACTAAATTTTTCCAATTGTATTATTTTTGCCATTTAATATAACAACACCTTGTGTGTGTATGTAAATACTATTTACACCTATTCTTTTCTGTTATGTAAATAATTTGTTAGGGAAGCTTTATAATTTGTTTTCATAATTTATGGTATTGTATGCGCATAATTATTTTTTCAGTTCATTGTATAGCAGATGTTTTCTCGTGAAAACTGACGACACATTGTCACAGGGATTGTTTCCAGTCGGTGTAGATATAAGGATTTTACTAGGTGCACAGTGAAAAACAGGAGACCATTCAGAGTGAAAAAAAAAAACAGATACAAAAATCCAAACATATCAAGGACACAGACCAGGTGTTTATGTGATGGATTATGGAACAGGGGGATCTGCAGCAATCTGCATCTACAAAGACCTCAGTCCACATCAGATTTTTTTAAAAGTTCAGTTATATAATTATCTATCAAAGTGTTTACCTTGGTAGTAATGAACTAAAAACTTAAATCCATAAGATTATGTATTAGACAAAATAGGATAAACAGAATCAGATTTATCAGTTGACATAAAGTGATCCTTACCTATCCTCTAATGGCTGCCATATAATTACCTACAGAAAAATTGGACAAGTTTTGCACATGATCATTCACATTACCTATTAGGCTGTTACAAACGTTTTGTTGGTATTTCACCACAACACTGAGACTTCATCTCCTTGCTGAATGTGGAGTTTATCAATCAGAGTTCCATTACAATCAACATGCTTCTGCCAACAAATTACAGGCGCATTTGTACCATTTTGAACAAAATCTGCATTTCTGGAGTTGATGAACTGTTGGAAGGCAGTTTCAGTTGCTGCTTGGTTGGAGAAGGATTCCAGATGGAGGAAGCTGTCAAGGTGTTTGTAAAGGTGGCAGTCTGTGGGAGAAAGGTCTGGTGAATAGGCTGGGTGAGGGAGAACTTCGTACCCCAACGTGTTCAGTTTGTGAAGAGTCATGAGGACGAGCATTGTCTTGGAGTAGGATTGGGCCTCTTTGATTCACCAAAGCTGGCTGTCGTTAGGAGAGTTTCTGTTGAACGTTTAATTCACAACAGTACCATTTAGCTGTGATGGGTTCACCAGGTTTTGTTTCTTATGATGAGCGAAGAGCAGATCTCCAATCGACGATTTTGTTGCTGTTCATTCAAATCGTGAGGCACCCGCCTGTCAACCTTTTCCATCTGGCAGATTGCGTCAAGGTGCCAGGAAACAGTTTCAGTGCTTACGTCAAACTCTCCAGCAATTTCTCTCTGTTTTTCTTGGATCAGCTTCAACTGAGGCTTTCAGACGGTCGTCATCACAGCTGGAAAGACGTCTGCTATGTTCCTTATCTTCAAGTCTCACATCTCCTGATTGAAACTTGCAAACCATCATTGTACTATGTGCTCATTTGCTGTGTCCTTGCCCCATGCTCGCTTAATGCCACGAGTTGCCTGGCTCACTATATGGTCTGGTTTGTACTCGTGAAGCAAAATGGCACGAAAAACTTCTCTATCCGTGCTTCACTCAGAACCTTGAAAGAGATATCCATTTTATGATTTTTAAAAAGGTGGGTTTTTCATAATGTATGCCAAAGCACAGGCTACAAAATGATATGTAACTTATCTACATACACCTTCACAAGCATGCAGAATATGGACCCCAAATTAACATAATATAGAAACCATCTTGTAACAACCTAATAAATGGCTTCAATACAAATGGCTATGTTACTGATCTACCTCCATCTTACACTACTATCTCTCATTCATAAAGCTAGGCATGGTGCTCGCCCATCATCATCACACATTACTTTATTAATTTTCATCCACACAGCTTGCCATGGAACTGATCTAGCTCCATCTCACATTAGTACCTTAAATGTATACAACTGGCTGTAAAACATATAAAGCTCTACCTCACAAGAATACATTTAGCTATGGATCTGATCAACCTCTATCTAACATTTAACATCTACTACTTCACTTATATGCAGCTGGCTATAGAGACAATCTAGCTTCATCTAACATCTACTACTTCACTTCACTTCTCTTGTCCCATAGCCCACAGGTCGTTGGGGCACCTTGAGAGGTGTCTCTAGGGCATTTTACAACCTGGCAGAGCCCATCCCTCTCCAGGTCGAGAGTCAAGGTGAATGTCAGTGTCCAGAAGAGGGCTGTACAGTTGTTTTGGGCTATTGGCCCTCATCAGCAGCATGTACCTCTGACCCCACTGGGGATCAAACCTGTGACACAAGGATTGACCTTACCTTTGTACAACTGTCCTTGGTACTATCTTAGCTCAGTTTATTTTACTACTTCAATAATCTACAACTGGCTGTGGAACTGACATAGCTTCTTTGCACACTGCCTGTACCAAATGGCATATATAGATCTTCATCTCACACTACACCCTCACTTGTATGCACTAGGCTGTATATCTGATCTTATTCCACCTCACACCACCTGTATACATCTTGCCATAGAAGAGATTTAGCACCTTCACACACTACCTTACACCTCCACTTGAATGCAGTTTAATGTAGAACTGATCTCACTGCTAGTACCTCAATTATATGCAGCTGGCCACAGAAAGGAATTACCTCTATTGCCGACTATGTTACTACCTCACCTTGTATACACATGGCCATGGAACTGATCTTGCTCAGTCTCACACTATGTATGCAGCTGGTTTTGGAACAGATTTCACCATACGTCACTACTACTACTACTACTACTACACTGCTATGCAGATGCCCAAAGAAATTATCTGGCTCCATCTCACCCTGTGTGGAACTAAACTTGATCTATCTCTCAGTATCTAACCTTCTCATTTATATACAGTTGGCTGGGGAACTTATCTCAATCTTCTTCACACTACTAACTCACTTGTATGTAGTTGGCTGCAGAAAAGATCTCGCTCCATCTCAAGCTGTATTACTATCTTGCTTGAATACATCTATTGGTGGAATTGATCTGGCTTTCTCTAAGACTACTTTATAAATTCATTTGTGTACAAGTTAGTGTGGAACTGACCTTGCTGCATTCACAGTACTTAAGTACTACTGGCTGGCTGTTTAAATAATCTCCCTACACCTCACACGATAGATCATCTGTATGTAGCTGACTGTAGAAAAGATCTGGCTCCACCTTGCTTCCTCTCTCACTACATTTCTCAATCACTTGTATGCAGCTAGCTGTAGAACCGATCTCTCTCTATCTCTCACTTCTCCCTCACTTATATGTAGCTGGCCAAACAAAAGATTTAGCTCTGTCTCACAATTTTACTACCTCACTTGTATACAACTAGCCATGGAACTGATTTTGCTCCACTTCATACTACTTTAAACCTTCACTTACATGCAGGTTGGTATGGAAATTTTCTCACTACACCTCACATGATAGGTCAACTGAAAGCAGTTGGCTGTATTAAGAGATTTATCTCCCTTGCATATAACAGTAATACTTTACTTGTATACAACTGGCCAATGAACTGATGCAGCTCCATTTGACACTATTTTACTACCTCACTTGTATTCAAATAGATGTGGAAGTGACCCAGCTCCATCAGTCATTACTTTACTTCCTTGTTTATATGCAGCTGGCTGTGGAACTGATCTCACTCCACTTCACACTATAAGTTATTTTAAGCATCTGGCAAAAGAGAAGATCATCTCACACTATTTTAATACCTCACTTGAATACAACTCTTTCAGAGTTTGTTTCAACTTTGTAGGTAGTATGTTGATCTTTCATGTAAAAACTTCAAATAAAAGAAAAAAAAGTTATTTTGAGATGTTAATATGGCTTCAGCAAAACTCGTAGATATGTCTAGAATAATGCATAATAATGATTATATCTAAAAAAGTAATTTTTATACGCCAGCATTAAGCAAATTAGTTTTTCTTGTTACTGCCAAGAGTTTATAGAATTAAGCTGGTCTACAATGATAGTGGTTATTAAAATTCTTTTCAAAATTTGTAATTGAGGAAATTTAGTATAATTGCTTTCTCACCATAGATGCAAATACTTTTAGGATATTCAATGTACTAAATACACTTCATCATTAGTTTTTAAATAATAAACCTACAAAATAAATATAATTTCATTTATTTTTAAGACACTTAATATCATAATCTGTACAATGCACAAACTCTATATGTTACTGAAAATTAGTTTGCATTTCATAATCTGTTTTCCTTTTTAGTGAGCGCCCAGACTTGGTATTAGAGTCATCCCATTTTCCATTTTTTAATTCTCATATGGAAGAGATTTTAATGATTTTATATTACAAGTATCTTCATAAATACGTTGATGACTTTTTGAGGGATGTAAAAAGGGAATAATAATGGTATTTTTTATAGCAAAGATCATGTTCATGGACTCAGAAGACTTTCTAGTGATCATCTATTGTGATTAATTTTAGTTTCTTTGAAATGATCAGCTATTGTGCACAATGTCAGCCAGGGGCGTAGCTAATGGGGGGGCGGCAGGGGCGCTCCGCCCCGGGCGGCACGTTTTGGGGGGGGGGCGGCATTTTTTGGTTGTCAAATTTAGTTCAGGACAGTATGTTACATATATAATGTATTTTTTCGTTCTATTTTTCCAGATATTTTTTTTCCTGAATTTTCGTTCAATTTTTAATGGTAGTTTTTTGAAAGGAAGAAAGTTTTTCTAAAATTTGCTCACTTAATGTGAGTCACTTCTAATTAATTTTGAATTGAATATCAATATTTTCTCATTATATATTTGATAATTTTTATTTTCTAATAGTACTTTTTTTCAATAAATAAATAAATAAAAAATGAATTTTTTGGAGGTTTTGAAATTCTACGTTATTTAGAGGGCGGCAAATTCTACGACCGCCCCGGGCGGCACAAACGCTAGCTACGCCCCTGATGTCAGCCATTGCTGTCTGGAAAATACCACATACTAAATGAAGATGAAAAGTCTCAAGAACTTGGAACATTCTTGTGATAAGGACAGAAATAAAAGATGATGATCAGGAGGAGAGATGCCATCAGAAGTCTCAAGGAGGCTTTGTTCTTGAGAGACCACTTCATGCTCAGGAAATGATTTGGCTACCAAGAAACCAGGACTGACTGTCCAGTCATTCTATCATCACCTAAGTTGAAGCTGAAGATTCCTGCACCCAACTCTGCTTATCCTTCACTGACCTGGCCCTGGGTTTCTGACCTATCCCAAAATAGACTGTTGTGGTGATTTTCCATTATCTGCCTGTACCATCATCCACCAGCACCTGGCTAGATGTCACCATTTTGTGCAGTAAAGTATATCTAACTATTGTAATTAGCCTCTATGGACTATTTTGTTATTTATCAGTTTTGTGTATTGTTTGGTTAATAAAAGTTTAAGTTAACCTAACTCTGTTTATTTTGGATCCCACTGAGTTCACACACAACAAAATTGGAGGAGAGAAAAAGATTCCAGGTATCATTCTGACTTTCACCTTAATATGATATAATTGTTACTGATAATTTAGTGATCTCCAGAATCTTCCAGTTTGATAAAGATGTATTTTTGAGTTTGTGATGACAGTAGATGGGGTTAAGGATTTTAAAAACCTGAATTGCTGTCACCTGCAGAACACCTTGACCTGGCTCTCAACTCAAAAAATTTAAAAAAAAAATCTGTAGTGCTAAAACTAGTAGAGACTAAACTAGTTAACAAGGGCTATGCAGAACTGGAGTCCCTGAGCAGTGCAGCTCTCTGGCTCAAGATCAAGTTTGAGCTGGAGTAGTTAGAATTACAGATCCAGCTACAGAGGAAAGCAAGAAAAAGTTTAGAATGAAGAAGCTAGAGATGCGGGCTAGTATACAGGGTAGAAATAGAACTACCAATGAGCAAAGTTTAGATGTATCTAAAATAAGAAAAAAAGAACCACACTAGTCCTTAAATTTAATGGAAGCGAGGTGGAAAAGGGCTTCTATACTTTGAGAAGGTGGGCCCGAGTAAGAAGTGGCCAAGGGAAATTTGGTGTTTGCTCTCCAGTCCTGGTAAGAAAGGCCCAGGAGGTGTATTGTGTGTCTGAGGTGGTCAGCTCAGATTATGAGGTCGTGATCCCGGGAGTTTAGGGGTAGGTGCAGGCAGGAAGGAAGAACAGTTTTTCATTGGGGGAGTAGCTCCAGGGTGGTTGGTGTGGAGTTTGGTGAGCTGAGGCAACTCATCTTATTAGATGAATTTTAAAAATATATTTAAAATAAAAAAGAATAGCAACCACACAGACAAACAAAAGGTGGCCACACACGAATCAGCAGTCACTGCTGATCACTGGTCGATAATTCACAAGCAGTCTTTAAAAAGCCACATTATTCTAGTTTTAGGAAGGGTACCAGTGTAAAGGTGGACAGGAGGGGGACTGACCATTCTGGGAGCTTCTTCCCCAGGAATGATGGTACAGACAAAGTTAAAAGGGACTCTAGACCTAAGTGCATTTCAGACAGGGGATAGATATCCTGCTGAATGTCAGAAGTTCCCTCATGTACTTAGTGCTGGACCTGTTTACTTTTCCAGATAGGGCAGACAGTCTTATGATAATTTTTGTGATGCAGTTACCCATTTGATCCATTTGTTATCTAAAAAAAAAACAATTGAACTCAAAAACTTTCAGATTGTTTTTGAGTGAATTAAAGCTATTCTAGTTAATGTTCCAGTGTTAGTCACACCTGATTTTCAAAAGCCATTTGCATTAACAATTGATGCTAGTGATACAGGTATAGGAGCAGTGCTGATGCAATTTTCCAAAGAAATTGAATGAACATAAATAGAAATAATCTACCATTAAAATAGAGACACTCCTGCTCTGTCTTCCCAACATTTTGATGTGTGCATGTAATGGTGTGACTCATCTTGAAAGCCTTGGGAGGCTCACCAATGGCTATTTACGATTAATCATAATTTATATGAGATGGTCAATGACCATGTGTAACGTTGCCAATTGTTGTGCAGAAAATACCCCGCACTGGGTAAAGATGAAAAAAGTCTGGAGAACCCGAGACATTCTTGTGATAAGAACAAGAATAAAAAACAACCAGAAAGAGAGGAAAAGAAAAGAAATGTTGGGAAAACTTCATTCTACTTCTGAGATCACTTCATGCCCAGGAAATGATTTGACTCCTCAGAAGTGAGGATTGCCCAGTCATTCAGCCAAGCTAGCATCAACAAAGTTGAAAATAAAGATCCCTGCTACCAACTTTTTGCTGCTTGTCCTGACCATTGGTTGCTGACTTCTCCTGAAATAGACTGTTACCATGATTTGCCATTGTCTGAATGAATCATCTACCAGTGCCGGGCTAAATGTGACCATCTTGTGCAATAAAGTAGCGAACTATTGCAATTATCCTCTGTAAAGTGTTTTGCTATTTACCAATTGCTTGATTAATAATAAATGAAAGTTAACCTAACTCTGTTTTGGTTCTTACTGAGTTTGTGCATAACAGTAATACATTGCAGGAGGATCTCCAAATGGCACTGCTTCTTGCTCATCTGGTAAGTAGTGAATATTTGCAATGTCACCCTTTTGATTCTTTGATGTCCCCTCTTTATCATGTAAGAAACAGATTTCACCAAACAGTAAATAACACTGGACAACAATGGTTTTGCCATCGGAAGACTGTCATACTTACTTTGTAGTATTTCACATGCTGATTTCAAATCTGAAACCAGTTTTGCTCTAGGACGTCACGTTTTTTAGTTATTGCATGTGACTGATGAATGGAGGTTATTCATAGACTGTAGCAAACTAAGCCTTAAAGCTGTGCTGTTACATCATGGTAACCAAAAACCTTCAGTTCCTATAGCTCATGCAGTTGGCTTGAAAGAGACATACAAGTCGATGGAACTCCTTTTGAAAGTGATGAGTTATTTGGATCAAAAATGGAAAATTTGTGGTGATCTCAAAGTTATTTCTCTCCTCAGATTGTAGCTAGGGTACACAAAACACGTATTTCTTGTGGCTTTTGAACAGCCATGATGATGCCAACCATTACACTTGAAAAGACTGGCCTATGCAACAGGAATCTATAGTTGGCAGGTACAATGTGCAACATATGCCATTGGTAGACCCTCAGAATGTCTACCTTCTGCCACTTCATATCAAACTCTGCCTTATGAAAAACTTTGTCAAAGCCATGGATAAAGACGGTGATGGCTTCAAGTACCTAAGAGAGAAGTTTGATGCTGACAAAAGTGAAGCTAAACTCAAAGAAGGAATTTTATGGGGCTCAAAATTCGAGAACTCATGCATGATGACAGGTTCAAAAAATAAGCTGAACCCACTGGAGTCTACAGCATGGGAAGCATTTATTTTAGTTGTACAGAACTTTCTTGGCAAATATAGAGCTGAGCACTATGCTGAGTATATGGAAAACATGCTAATGGCGTATCAGCGAATGGGGGCCAGGATGTCTCTAGAGGTGCATTTTCTGCATTCGCATCTTGATTTTTTTGCAACCAATCTAGGGGTTGTCAGTGATGAGCATGGTGAAAGGTTCCACCAAGACATAAAGATGATGCAAAGTATATATCAGGGCAAATTCAATCCAAACATGATGGCTGATTAGTTGGTTCCTAAAAGGGAGACTGATACCTCACATAAGCACAAGAACAAGTGTCTGAAACATTTTTGAACATTTGGAATGTACCTACTATGTAAGTTAAATGTGTTCCATGTCTTCCGTACTGCTTTTATCAGTCTTGTTGTCTGATCATGGCAAATATGTTTCACATTAAACATTTGAATACCAAATATTGTTGTTCAAGTTTTATATAGTTCATATAACATAGGTCATAATATATTGTTAGTGGTGAAATTCCTCCTTGTGCATATCTCAAAAACTTGACATCCTAGCCAGATTCTAACTTCAGATTTGAAATCAGCACCCAAATTTAGCCAAGATCACCCACATTTTGCTCAGTGGCAGACAAAATGTTTCATTTTGTTGTCCAGTGTAATTAATGCTACAACTAAAACAGACTTTTTTAGTTTATCTTAGTGATCTTTTCAAATTGCACATCCTACAAACTTTGTCGATAATTGTTCAGTTCTTTGTTGACAAATCTGTAGTTTTCACTTCTAGACTAGTAGTCATTTTCATTGAAAATATAGGTACACAGCATGAACAGAACATTAGAATCAATCAAATTTTACACTTGGCTGTCAGTCATATTGATATGAAAATGTGATGAACTGTAATTCAAAAAAGAAAACAGGTACAGAAAGCATTTATTTTAAATTATTAAAAAAAAACAAAGTCAAAGCCATTATGCTTTGAAAACAGCACGGAAATGTATGTTGCAAGAAGACTGAATATACATATCACTATTCAGAGTTTACAGATTTCAGTTTTTATGATGATCTGATGAAAACTGTCAGTGACAAGTAAATTAATGTTATTTATTGTATTCCCTTACTTTCCAGTAATTATATATGCCGGTCCACAAGATAGTAATTTCTGATTCCACTCAAAATTAGATTTGCATGTTTTAATGTGCATTTGACCATTTCCCTCACAATGAATAAATTTTGTTTTGTCTCCAAGACATGGGTGAAACATTTCACTTGGAGATATAATAGCACCATTTTTAGGCAGGCACACTCTTTTCCCTTGAGTACAGAGTGTTTCTAGAGAAGTGGGAACAACCACAACACTTCTGGATTCACACTGTTGATGTCCTTGGTTCCAATCCCAGTTAGGGGGGCAGTTTTTGACTACAGCCTTGCCAAGATAACTACACTGGATAAATTTGTGGATATCTAATGGATGCCCTGTGAATGTATCACAAACACCCATGGTACTCACTTTACACGGGTTGGTATAGAAACTGGGCAGGGGCACTCCTGTATCAGTTGGATTGATCCATTTTGGAACAGTGCAGCTTCTTGGAGTGGTAATGACAACAACGGAATCTATACATGACTGATGCAGGAAGTTAAACAATTGGCCAGCAGGACATGTTTCAATGGTGTAGGTTCCAACACCTGTGCAGTAAATGAACTTGGTGTGATCACTGTGTGGGTATGCTCTCTTACCACTGGCCATAATGACTGCCGTACACACTGTTGCATATGGTCCTACAAGAAGAGCAATTAAAATTACATAAATCTTAAAGCTTACCTCTAAATGAGAATTTGAGAGCTAAAACAAACATATCTTATTCTTAACACAACATTTACCTTCACTGTTCTTACCAGGCAGCTAGGTAGTCATGTATTATTATAAATGGATCATGAGACATCAATGGCAAAAGTACAAAACAAATAGTTTGAAAGTTTGGCATGTGGCTCTATGGATTCTTAGAAGCAATAAAACTACCAAATAAGCATTCTTGAACACGGTTAATCTTTTGGCTGGGTTTCTTCCATATCAAAGTATATCTCTACTATTCTTCAACTCAAATTCACCATGTGGACAAAATAACTTACATCTCTGCTAAAAATCAATACTCTCTCAACAATGCATAGGAAAAAAAAATCATTTTCTTTAAAAGAAAAAGATGAATTGCAATAGTGTTTCTAAAACTTCTATTTCATACATTTTCTCTTTGATCACACTCTGTCCTAACCTTTTCTCTTTCTTTAAATTGTTTCTAGTGTGTGTTCAAAATAACTTTTGGTGGCAATAACTGCACATGGAATTCTATTCATTGGTACATTAAACTTTTTCATCTTTAGCATCTTTTCCCTATAAAAATCAACAGCAACAAAAATGAAATAGTGTATAAAGTAATATATTTCTTATTTTGAAAGTGTTGTTGTTGTTTCATGCTCCTACATCTACAAGAGGGACAGGTCCGGTGAGATGTGTGCATTCCAGCAGTTCTCCATGAGGAAGCACACACTGGCCACTTTTAAAGTGTTAAAATGTAGATATTACTCCAATATTCATCCCAGCCAAACTTTAAAATGTTGCCCCAGTAGTTTTTTATTCTTGATTTCAGAATATACTTAAACATGAAAAATAATGCAAGAAAATTGTTTTTACAAATTTAAAATTACATGGGTACAAATTGTTAGGGTTGGTGTTGTAGTCAACCTACTGGACTGGTAAGGTTGAGGGCTTCTGATCCCTGCAAGTGACCAATTTGGTTTGGCAATCCTGCCTGGCCTGGCCTGGTTTCTTTTCTCTTCTCCCTTAGCAGCTGGCCACACGGCATTCCTCTAGGCACTCTAGTTGAATAGTTCTAATAAAGATTTTAGCCCACTATGCGAGTACCCCCCCTAGTCTGTCTTGGATCATGGATGTGCTCCAAGGCTTTCAAACAGTGAATCTGGGATGACATGATAGTAATGTGTTAGGTAATTAAAGCACACTAACAAAAACTGACAAATTATACCTCTCTTGGATTCCTACACGATGAAATGATATATCAATTAATGATCACAATTTAGAAAATCATAATATTCTAAAATCTTAGTGTCTGCCAACAATTAAAACTGATGCTGAGCAATCCTAACAAATCCTTAAAATGACAAATAAAATTTACACTGCAGATATGTTGTCATAGAGATATCTATGTTTGCTAAAACAAAGTCAAATAGTTGGATCAAACACCAAAAAGTGACTCTCGGGAAATCAAGATACATTATGTTTTAATTTAAAAATTCTATTTAATTTTATTTTTGTGTAATATGGTGGTCAGTTAAGACTGGATTATGAAGAAGATTTGTAGAAATTCTAGAGATACAAATAAAGAAAATGGTTGCTTTGATCAGGAACTTGACCAGTTTATTGCTTGGTAGTTATGAAGCATTTTAAAAAGGAAATATCTAATTACCTCTCTTGTGGAGTCCCAGATACTGTGGACTAGACAGACTGGTTGGTGATCACAAGCATGTTTCTTAGTTATCCATTGATGCAGTTTTCTCTCATACCTACCTCAAGTTTATGGAAGTGTTGCAACACAGTATACGTTATCCTTTAATAATCAGAATTAATTTCTGAATACGGAAATTTTATCTCTTTGTGCATGAATATTGTATTTAATTTTTGACATGTACATTATCACCATAAGCAACAAGTATTTCTTCTAGGTGAAATAAATCAATGGCTTTCTCCATCAATTATACAGTACAACAATTTTTTTTACACAAGATGTAATGTATGTTTCCAAACTAAAATTTTACTAGGATTACGAAAATGCATTTATTTTTATACATTTAATGGGTAGATTTTGTGTAAATTTAAGATTTTGATTATTGCTGATTCAAAAGCAAATCCCTATTAATTACAGACTTACATTTGAGCTTATATAATTATAAGATTACTACTCACTTATCTAACTCTATATTGTTTCTTTTTAGATAAGAATAAACGATACAATGGCAACTTCAGCTTCTGGTCGCTGCTGTAAGAACGACAAGAATAATTTTTGTTACATCTGCGGTGAATATGTTGCTAAAAAGAAGCGGCGTGTAATAAATAAGCATATTAGAAAGCTCTATACAGCCTATTTTGATACAAAAGTGGATTCGGTGAGTTGGGCACTGCAATATTGTTGTACAAACTGTGTTTCAAGGCTAAGCGTGTGGCTCAACGCTGGCTACTCTATGCCATTCGGTATTCCCATGATTTGGCGAGAACCACAAAACCACATTGACGATTGCTATTTTTGTTGTACTAATGTCTCTCTCTCACTGGCAATAGAACTGGGAATATATATTATCCCAATCTTCGGTCAGCTTCTCATCCAGTACAACATTCACATTCGATTCCAGTGCCCAAGAAATCTGATTTCTTGCCTGAAGACAAAGATACTGATTCTGAAGACAGCGAAAATGAAAGCAGCACTATGAACAAAGATCCCAAAATCATTGCATCAGCATCAGCATCAGGTGAGAGACCACAACTTTTTACACAGAATGACTTAAGTGATTTGATACGAGATCTTAAGTTGAATAAAGAACAGAGTGAAATTCTGGCATCAAGACTTAAGGAGAAAAACGTACTTGAAAAAGGTGTTAAAATATCATTTTATCACAAACGTTCACAAAATTTAGAGTCTTATTTTAAAATGGAGTATGACCTCTGTTTTTGCTATGACATCAAAGACCTATTTCATTTTTTGAATTGGAACATGATCCTTCTGAATGGCGCCTTTTTATTGATGCCTCAAAGTATAGTGTGAAGGCTTATTACTGCATAATGGGAATCAATTACCATCTGTTCGTGTTCCGCATTCCGTGGTACTAAGAGAAACATACACCAATCTAAAGGATATTCTAAATGCTCTTCAGTACAATAAACATCAGTGGGTAATTTGTGCAGATCTAAAAGTTATTGCAATGTTAACTGGACTACAAACTGGATATACAAAGTTTTGCTGTTTTTTGTGCCTTTGGGATTCACGGGCAAAAGACAGCCATTACAAAGTCAAAGACTGGCCTAAACACAAGGAATTAACAGTGGGGCTCAAGAATATTGCCAATTCCCCACTTGTGCCATCAAATAAGATTCTTCTGCCACCCCTTCACATTAAATTAGGAGTTATAAAGCAGTTTGTGAAGGCACTTGATAAAGACTGTGAGGCAATGAACTTTCTAAAGGCAAAATTTCCAAAGCTTAGCACTGCCAAAATTACAGAAGGCATATTTGTTGGACCACAGGCACGGCAGTTGTTAGATGATCAAAGCTTCGAAAACATTCTGACCCCTGTCCAAAAAGCAGCATGGTGCTCTTTTCGAATGTTGTCAGTGGCTTTCTTGGGAGACACAAATCTTCAAATTTTGAATTCCTGGTCAAAGATCTAATTAAAACTTGGCTGTAATATGTCACTTAAACTTCATTTTCTCGTTTCTCATCTAGACTTTTCCCCTGACAATATGTCTGATGTATCTGATAAACACGGAGAGAGTTTCATCAGGAAATTAGTGATATGGAAGCACGGTATAAAGGAAAGCCTTCGCCAGCATTACTTGCTGACTATTGTTGGTGTCTAGTGCGTGATAAAAGATCCTGCAAGGCCAAGCACTTTTAAAGTTTAACCTAATACACTTTTTAACCATTGCCTCTTTGTCTTGATTGTCTAAAAAAATATAAAAATATAATTATAAAAATGTCTATAAAAAATGTCTAAAAAACAATAAAAATGTAATTTTGTATCAATTGAATAATAAATCATATAATTTTTGTATCATTTTATGATCAAATTATATAAAAAGTCTTTTCATTTTTTTTCCATTTCATTTCATTTCTTTTTAACTTAAATGTAAATTAAAAAAAAAAAAAAAACTACACGTTGAATCCAAAAAAGAATGCCGAATTCAAATTTGGCACCCAAAAATTAATAAAATACACATTTAATATTCTATGTAAAAGAAAATTCATCAAATTTTGTTGGACAGTGTTATCAGATATCAACAAACTAACAAAAGTCAATTATGTCTACATCGTTGTATAAATCGGGGAAAAGACAATTTTCCCAAACTCTTAATGTTTTCCAATTTGCATTTTTTGTATATTAAGATGCATAATTCTAATTTTCTCTTTTTATTTATATAACTTTTAAGAATATATGTAAGTAAGAATACTTTTTATTGAAGAGGCTCGCATAATAGTCTCTGCTAAAAGAACTGTATTTTTTGTCTATTATATGAATGTAATGTGCAACTGACAAGATAACTATACACTGTCAAGTGCCATAGAAAAAAAATAAACTCATATCTCTAATTTAGTTCTGTCACTACTGAAAGAGTAAAATGCCAGAGCTAACATTATCTCCTTCGCCACAAACAGTGATGTCAGATATGCAAACAACTGAAGCAGAGTAATGATAAATGATATAGTCTCTCTTTGTCAAAGGTCAGCTGCAGTTTAGGCCAGCCCATTTAGTGACTGGGCCAAGTAGCAGACTTATAACATATACTAGAAGCTATAAAGTTACTTCTTACAATCGGATTCTTATAATTCTGAAATCATGATGTGTTAACAGAAGTAAATGAACATATACAAGTCATGGAGAATGCATTCCTAGAATTTGTAGATTTTGCCACTGGATGCACCATCTAAGCTATGAAATATCAGATGTGTCACTTTGCCTGCAGAGAGTTTCTCTCCAAAAAGCAAAGAGCAATTATGAATTTTTTTCTATTGTAATGAATGTAATATAGGGGCAGCTTTACTAGTCACTTGTAATGAGGATAGATTTTATCTGTGGCTGATGCACCACAATCAGAACACCTGTTTACACCTGTGAAAATATTGCAGAAAGTCAACAAGTCTTATCAGAAACCTGACAAGGCAATCCCAGTGTAGCACTCGCCAAGTTGCCAACTCAAGTAGCATACTCCAACAAACTGAGTGGAAGACGATGCACAAGATACTGAAACTGTTTCCATACAAGATGCAAAAACTGTAAGAACTGCTTTCTGCTGACCTAAAGGAGCAATTGAATTTTGTCCTGGCATTCATGGCACATGCTCAAGTGGAAGTGAACGCCTAGAAATGCATTATCTGGGGTGAAACTAGTCCACATGAATTCATTGAAGAGCTCGTTCATAATCTAAAGATGACTGTGTGACTAGGGTTTACTATTAGTGTCATTAGCAAACTATATTCTTCTTTAAGAAGCCCAAACTGCTGTTATCCACCTTGGACACTGTGCACCAACATATTAAATTCTTTCAGTGAACAAATCATCAATTAGACCCTCAAAATTGCAATCAGATAAAATAATATATGAATTTATAAATGAATGCCATACTTACTCATGGTTGGTGTGGGAGTTACTGATTGACATGTTTGCCATCGGCCATTGATGAAGCACAATTTATGACCTATATAATAGAAATAAATTTTAATTAAATCCAAAATTACCAAACTTTTATTTATGACATGCTTTTCAATTTTTAGCTAATAAAGGGACAAAGTTCTTTAGATTAAAGGTACAAAGCAGAAAACAATACTTACTCTTGGTGACTGGTTGACATGTTTTCCACTGACCATTGATGAAACACAATTTCTGATCTGAATAATAGAAAGAGACATTAGGGCAAATTTCTACTTTTAACCCTTAAGTATCAGGAAAATAATTAGGGGAATTGGGTATGTTGACAGGCACAAATTCATTTGGCTTTGGACACTTACTAATACTAACAATCCAAATTACCAATTTGCAAAAAATTCCTACATCGTTAAATATCTAAATATATTCAAATTTTTATGTGAGGAATAGTCATGACTGTTTTTTGATGGCCTTTGCTCAAAAGCTGGTGACTTTCTGCACACTTGAACCTACTAAACCAACCCAAACACTTATTATTGATGATGTTTCCAATAGGTTAAAGTTTGAAAGCTAATATGGTGTGCAATAACTAGCATGAAGATTAACCTTCAAAATCTGTATTCAAATCAAATAATATTTGAATTTATAAATGAATGCCATACTTACTCATGGTAGGTGTGGGAGTTACCGACTGACATGTTTGCCATCGGCCATTGATGAAGCACAATTTATGACCTATATAATAGAAATAAATTTTAATTAAATCCAAAATTACCAAACTTTTTATTTATGACATGCTTTTCAATTTTTAGCTAATAAAGGGACAAAGTTCTTTAGATTAAAAGTACAAAGAAGAAAACAATACTTACTCTTGGTGACTGGTTGACATGTTTTCCACTGACCATTGATGAAACACAATTTCTGATCTGAATAATAGAAAGAGACATTAGGGCAAATTTCTACTTTTAACCCTTAAGTATCAGGAAAATAATTAGGGGAATTGGGTATGTTGACAGGCACAAATTCTTTTGGCTTTGGACACTTACTAATACTAACAATCCAAATTACCAATTTGCAAAAAATTCCTACATCGTTAATATCTAAATATATTCAAATTTTTATGTGAGGAATAGTCATGACTGTTTTTTGATGGCCTTTGCTCAAAAGCTGGTGACTTTCTGCACACTTGAACCTACTAAACCAACCCAAACACTTATTATTGATGATGTTTCCAATAGGTTAAAGTTTGAAAGCTAATATGGTGTGCAATAACTAGCATGAAGATTAACCTTCAAAATCTGTATTCAAATCAAATAATATTTGAATTTATAAATGAATGCCATACTTACTTATGGTAGGTGTGGGAGTTACCGACTGACATGTTTGCCATCGGCCATTGATGAAGCACAATTTATGACCTATATAATAGAATAAATTTTAATTAAATCCAAAATTACCAACTTTTTATTTATGACATGCTTTTCAATTTTTAGCTAATAAAGGGACAAAGTTCTTTAGATTAAAAGTACAAAGAAGAAAACAATACTTACTCTTGGTGACTGGTTGACATGTTTTCCACTGACCATTGATGAAACACAATTTCTGATCTGAATAATAGAAAGATACATTAGGACAAATTTCTACTTTTAACCCTTAAGTATCAGGAAAATAATTAGGGGAATTGGGTATGTTGACAGGCACAAATTCTTTTGGCTTTGGACACTTACTAATACTAACAATCCAAATTACCAATTTGCAAAAAATTCCTACATCGTTAAATATCTAATATATTCAAATTTTTTATGTGAGGAATAGTCATGACTGTTTTTTGATGGCCTTTGCTCAAAAGCTGGTGACTTTCTGCACACTTGAACCTACTAAACCAACCCAAACACTTATTATTGATGATGTTTCCAATAGGTTAAAGTTTGAAAGCTAATATGGTGTGCAATAACTAACGTGAAGATTAACCCTCAAAATCTGTTTTCAAATCAAATAATATATGAATTTATAAATGAATGCCATACTTACTCATGGTAGGTGTGGGAGTTACCGACTGACATGTTTGCCATCGGCCATTGATGAAGCACAATTTATGACCTATATAATAGAAATAAATTTTAATTAAATCCAAAATTACCAAACTTTTTATTATGACATGCTTTTCAATTTTTAGCTAATAAAGGGACAAAGTTCTTTAGATTAAAAGTACAAAGCAGAAAACAATACTTACTCTTGGTGACTGGTTGACATGTTTTCCACTGACCATTGATGAAACACAATTTCTGATCTGAATAATAGAAAGAGACATTAGGGCAAATTTCTACTTTTAACCCTTAAGTATCAGGAAATAATTAGGGGAATTGGGTATGTTGACAGGCACAAATTCTTTTGGCTTTGGACACTTACTAATACTAACAATCCAAATTACCAATTTGCAAAAATTCCTACATCGTTAAATATCTAAATATATTCAAATTTTTATGTGAGGAATAGTCATGACTGTTTTTTGATGGCCTTTGTTCAAAAGCTGGTGACTTTCTGCCTACTTGAACCTACTAAACCAACCCAAACACTTATTATTGATGATGTTTCCAATAGGTTAAAGTTTGAAAGCTAATATGGTGTGCAATAACTAATGTGAAGATTAACCCTCAAAATCTGTTTTCAAATCAAATATATATGAATTTATAAATGAATGCCATACTTACTCATGGTAGGTGTGGGAGTTACCGATTGACATGTTTGCCATCGGCCATTGATGAAGCACAATTTATGACCTATATAATAGAAATAAATTTTAATTAAATCCAAAATTACCAAACTTTTTATTTATGACATGCTTTTCAATTTTTAGCTAATAAAGGGACAAAGTTCTTTAGATTAAAAGTACAAAGAAGAAAACAATACTTACTCTTGGTGACTGGTTGACATGTTTTCCACTGACCATTGATGAAACACAATTTCTGATCTGAATAATAGAAAGAGACATTAGGACAAATTTCTACTTTTAACCCTTAAGTATCAGGAAAATAATTAGGGGAATTGGGTATGTTGACAGGCACAAATTCTTTTGGCTTTGGACACTTACTAATACTAACAATCCAAATTACCAATTTGCAAAAAATTCCTACATCGTTAAATATCTAAATATATTCAAATTTTTATGTGAGGAATAGTCATGACTGTTTTTTGATGGCCTTTGCTCAAAAGCTGGTGACTTTCTGCACACTTGAACCTACTAAACCAACCCAAACACTTATTATTGATGATGTTTCCAATAGGTTAAAGTTTGAAAGCTAATATGGTGTGCAATAACTAGCATGAAGATTAACCTTCAAAATCTGTATTCAAATCAAATAATATTTGAATTTATAAATGAATGCCATACTTACTCATGGTAGGTGTGGGAGTTACCGACTGACATGTTTGCCATCGGCCATTGATGAAGCACAATTTATGACCTATATAATAGAAATAAATTTTAATTAAATCCAAAATTACCAAACTTTTAATTTATGACATGCTTTTCAATTTTTAGCTAATAAAGGGACAAAGTTCTTTAGATTAAAAGTACAAAGAAGAAAACAATACTTACTCTTGGTGACTGGTTGACATGTTTTCCACTGACCATTGATGAAACACAATTTCTGATCTGAATAATAGAAAGAGACATTAGGGCAAATTTCTACTTTTAACCCTTAAGTATCAGGAAAATAATTAGGGGGGAATTGGGTATGTTGACAGGCACAAATTCTTTTGGCTTTGGACACTTACTAATACTAACAATCCAAATTACCAATTTGCAAAAATTCCTACATCGTTAAATATCTAAATATATTCAAATTTTTATGTGAGGAATAGTCATGACTGTTTTTTGATGGCCTTTGCTCAAAAGCTGGTGACTTTCTGCACACTTGAACCTACTAAACCAACCCAAACACTTATTATTGATGATGTTTCCAATAGGTTAAAGTTTGAAAGCTAATATGGTGTGCAATCACTAACGTGAAGATTAACCCTCAAAATCTGTTTTCAAATCAAATAATATATGAATTTATAAATGAATGCCATACTTACTCATGGTTGGTGTGGGAGTTACTGACTGACATGTTTGCCATCGGCCATTGATGAAGCACAGTTTCTGACCTGAATAATAGAAATAAATTTTCAGTATATTAAAATTTTAATTGAATTTTACTTTAGATAATTTAAGATTCCAAATGAGTTGTAATACAGTTAATGTGAAAAGTGCTGTTTCTTCAGTTTGGAATTTTGCCTCATATTGCAGGGATGCAAAATATTCCAATCAAGATTTGACTTTTTTGTATCAATGCAATTTGAATTGATTTGATTTGTTTGAATATTTTAAAAAATTTGATTTGAAATGAATTTTTTAAATATGATAATTCCAAATCAAATTTCTTAGGCTATCCTTTTGCATGTTAGACCAGTGCAGATGGACAAGGCAAACAGTCAACTTAAAGTGGTAATGTGTTCTACTATTAGATTTTTTTAAAATTGCGCTTTTGATAGTTCACTTAAAAACGGCCAATGGAAATTTAAGAAAACAGAGGCTGCTGAGAAAAGCACATTTAGATAACAAAAACTCTTCCAAAAATTTTTATATTTAAGAATGAAGAAAAGAGATTTTGTCTAGTGCCTTTAGGTGCTAAAAAGCATATTTAGCTAAGGAAATGTCTAATAGTAAGGACAAGTGGGTAACAGATAGATAATGCCACCTGTATCTTTTCCTCAAATTCAATTTCCAATACATAATGAATTGCAAAATCAAAATTTGCAACAAAATTAGTAGAATTTGGAAAAAAAATGTGATATCAAGATTTTGCAAGAGGCGTTTGTTTGTGGTCATCTAGTTTTTTTTTTAATTATTGTTCTAGCATTGCACATTTGACTGCCCCTCCACACAGTGTTGTCATCAGCTATGACATTGGTTGTTTGTATGTCATGTACCATGCTTATAGATAGTGCACACCCTCAATGATTATTCAACTTCTAACTTCACTTCTCTTCTGTAACCAAATATCAATTATTGTTTGGCCACATCTACATGATAGTAGAGGTCTTCTTCCTGGTTACTGAAGGATTTGGCACAAATACATCACTATGCATGTTGCTCAAATCAATCTGAGCTCTTCATTTCCAAGCTGGGTTCTATGTCTGGAAACTGTATCAGGGAAGTGGACAAAGTGATTGTTTTGGTGTTGGCTCAGGCTGCAGCAAAGACCATGGTATCACTGAAAACAAATATGAAACTGGCCATGCTGGACTTTGAATCCACTAAACCTATACTGACAGAGAGAAATTCGACACTAGAAAGGAAAGAAGAAAGAGGGCAGATGTTAAGGAATGTGAATGAGTTGGTATTCTAAGAACCATTGTAGATGTTGACCATTTAAGTATTAGTTTTAAATATACTTCAATTTTATTTATCATTAGTAAAGCTAAAATGCATCCTGATTAATGGATAATTTAGCTATGCACAGTGAAATTTATTGACTATTTATTCCTTGCATTTATCATAACTGATTGGTCGTTATTTGCTACATCAGAACACTAATATTCATTGTTGCAAACATTGTTAATCTAGTGCAAATTTGTGCGTATTCCTAGCAGGTGCATTTATCAGCAGTTGATTAATATGGCCAAAAAGAAGAAATGTCAACAATATTCAGTGGATTATTTGAAATTTGTATTTATTACTTCTCCCACAAATAGAGAGTTATCAATGTGCCTACTCTGTGAAGCATTTTCTTTAATGAAGCAATGAAGCTGAAAAGATTAAATGAACATTTTAAAGAGAATCATGCTGATAAATTTAATGAGAACTTATCATTCTGTTATGGTTTGAAGAAAAAGTTCAGAAACAAAATACTCTCGCTGGAATGTTTAGGAAAACCACACAAAAATATTAATGAAGAACTTCTTGTTCCATACCAAACTTCTCTACTGATTGTAAAATGTCGTAGGGCCTACAGTATTAAAAAGGCATTAATATTACCAGCTGTGAAAGAAGTTATCAGCACAATGATGGGACCTAATGCAAGTGACATTATCTAATTAATTCTGTTAAGAAACAATTCCATATCAAGAAGAACTGATAAGATGGCAAGTGACTGAAAATAAATGGTGTACAACAGATTACAGACAGCAGAATTTGCGTTACAACTTGACGAATTGATCTTGCTTGATAGCGGAACCTTACAACTTGCATATATGCACTTCGTGAAGGATCAGGTAGTCATAGAGGAGTTATTGTCGACCAAATCCTTGACAAGAGAAACCAAAGATTTGTCAACATTTCTAGTTGTGGTGGAATTTTTTGCTGAGGAAAATGTTCCTCTTACAAATGATGCCATTGCATGTGCAAATGGTGGTGGTGTGTTTTTGACCAACATATGAACTGTGCACCCTCAGCTTTTTGGCTAGAGGTAAAGTTGCTAATTATAACTTTTCCCACATCATATTTGATGGAAAAGGGCTTTGGTGCTGTAGTGCAGCTATTATATAAACAAAGAAATTGGCCACAAATAAGTGAGAGAGGTGATTTAAGACTGCATAAGGTCCCACATTGAAATTAAAGGATTTTAAAATTGTAAGCATAATTTTTTTACACATTTTTATTGTCATTGTCATTTTTAAAATACAGTAGAGAGGCATAATTATTTGTCTTTTTCAAGATGGCCAGTGTAAACAAACATTTTTTCCAAACTTTGATTCCAAATAATATTTAGTTAACATACTAACCCCAAAATTTTGTCAGATATTCCTTCAAGCATATACTATTTAATAACTTATTGTATTGATTCAAATTTTTAAACATATTTAGGATAAACCGTTCCCTATGTATGTCAAATCACTGTAAATTGCTCATTTGTCATATTTATATTTTTCGATGACTCATGCAGAAAATTTTTTTTATTTTCAGCTATATATTATTAATGATGGTCAGGGAGGAAAAGTAATACAGTTAATTTTATTTTAATAGCCTGTAGTCATATTAGTCACTAGAATTCAGTATAATATTCATGAAGGGGGGAGTTAGCAAGTTGTTTGATAAAATGAGGCATTATGCTAAGAAAGGTTGGGAACCACCGATTTAAAGGAAATTATTAGTAATGTGTAATGGCTTCAATGCTAAAACTACTGATTACCTATTATCAAATGCATGAAAAAGATATTCTGTTATCAGCACTTTAGAAACCATTGTCTTCTTTGTTGAACATTAACTACTACAACTGTAAATTTAGTTGATGAGGCTTAGTGCCATTGTTACTGCTAACAAGGGTTGCCATTGCTGCACCTTGAGCCTGGCAATTGTCTTCAGTAGGAAATCTTGCCAGAACTTCTCTGTTGGGCAAAACCCTTGTTGAAAGAAGAATAGAGAGAGATAACGCTATGGGAAGTTTGCCAAACCAAGTTGGTCCTGAATTTAGATACTCTCTCACTCACAGCCGCGCTGCCCAATAAAGTAGTGATGTCAGACCCAATACAAGCACCATATAGCCTGTGGCTTAACACTGTCACACATAAAGTTGTTTGGGATCTTTTTGATGGGCAAGCCATGGCTATGTCCATGTTTATAAAATGTATCACCATTTTTGAATTTACAAAATACGGATATAGGTAAGCTACTTTCAAAGTGCTTTAGTTACGGAGAAACTTGATAAACTTCAGTGCCCACTTTATGTTTTTGAAACTAATTTCCAGAAAAGAATGTAGAAATAAATATGTAAATAAATTAAAGCATGGAAATCCCCCCTTTTTATATTAATCTGTTAATTCCTTGCTCCTTCAACAGGTTTTTTGAAGGATAGGTAATAGATTAAATATTTTTACTTACTCCCAGTAGGTTTTGGAGTGTTAGTGTTGCATGGTTGCCACTGGCCATTGATGAAACACAATTTCTTTTCTGGAAGGTGGTGAGAAAATCAAAATCACACAATCTGAGTATCATAGATTTATGAAAAATCAATCAATCTTTCATGCTCAAAAGTTTGAATAACAGCCAGAATATAGATAAATATTCAAGGTTTTAAAATCTACAATTTCTATTTTCTTTAGTTTAATAATAATAATAATAATAATAATAATAGATTTCTTTGAAAAATTTTAAAATGTTTCCTTTAAAAGTAATAATTTATTTTTATACTTCAGTTATGGAGAAACTTGATAGCAAACTTCAGTATCTTCTTAGCTTTTTAAAACTAGTTTCCAGAAAGAAAAAAAAAATATCTAAGTGAAGAATTGAGGAGTCAGTAACAGAAAAATATTTTTTTTAAATCATTAGCATGTTTTTTGTCATAGCAAATGGAGAATAAATATCACAGGGGGAAATAGATATGACCAATGAAACATTAGTTATGCCAAATACAAAAGAAAAAAGAGAAACAAATTTAGCTTGATATAAAATAAACCATTCTCTTAAAATGGAGTGGAACAACATCTCCACAGTCAGGGTGTGATGCATATGCAAGTCCATAAATCGTAGACTTTACGCATGTGCCATAGCAAGAGGTGGAACCCTGGTATCACATGATGTTATGTCATTCATAGAATTGGACATGAAACAATAAGTCATTATCATGGATGTCCAATACGTTCAAGTTTTTTTCCCACTAATTTTTATGCTTTTTCACTAGCACTTATAACATCACAGTCAACATAAATAACCAGGTGCTTTTTAAAACGCTTAGGTATATAAAAAAGGATTAGATTTGATGGGAAATTTAAATATATTTATAAATTTGCAGATTATTCCAGAAAAATTAGTGCTTGTAAATCCTTCCAAATTGAAGTTTACCTAAGAACATTGTTCAACTACTGATGCAGAAGTTGAGATACTGTTTTAAGCATAATTCTAACTGATAAAAAGGATTTTAAATACTAAACAATCTTTTAATTATAGCCAAAGTCAGTTTGAATCTAAGCAGAGTTTGGCAGTTTTAACTAGCATGTAGCTAGTTAGTTTTGCTGCTTGTCTAAAACATCATATTCTCCATGCTAATGAGTTAAGTTTCTGAACACTGACTTAAAGTAGGGAATCTCCAGTAAAGGAAAGGGTTCTGTAGTTTGGTCTAAAACATTTTTTTTTGTTTTTATTTTTCAGCATTCTGAGCTGATTCAAGGCATATTTAAAGTTTAAAAGTGTCACTTTAACATTCTTAATAATAATAATAAAATAATAATAATAATAATAATAATAATAATAATAACAATAATAATAATATGCAGCTTACAAATACTTTATATTATCGATCAAAATTTAAAGGACAGGCACTGAGCTGTGGAAGTACCAACATTCATTATTCCAATTAGGAAAGACTTCCTTTTATTTTCCTTAATCAATTCCTGGAGAAATTTTGAGCTGTAATGTTTTGAATTCTGCAACAAAGCTAAACAGTTACAGAAAACAGAAAACCATTAGTTCAACTTTTTCATCTCGTGTCTAGCTGCACCAGAAAGCAAAATTGCTGTTGTTTTAACTGTTAGTAATATTATCAAAGACTTTGGCAGGCAGAAATTTTTTCAATCAGACTTAAGCATATCAATTTGCAAATAAAAAAAAGAGTGTGTGTTCAGTATGATTCCATAGAAAACCATTCTTGAAATCAATGAGGTAGTTCATGCAGCACAAGAGCAGAACATGTGGAGAGATAACTCACGATCAACGCAGATTCTTTTTGAGGGGTCAAACACTTTGCTGGCTGGGCAATCCAGTATAAGCATTTGGCCATTTGAATTACACATAATGTACTTTGACTTGTCAAAAGGGTGGGGGAACTGTATAATGCCCATTGATGTACTCAAGGACGTGCATGGGTTTGGTATATTTGCCACTGCAAAATAAAAATTGTAGTGCTTCATTAAGAATCACGTGTTTCTAATTCAAAAGTAAACATTAAAAGAAAAAAAAAGGGCAGTTTCTTCTTAGTGTTTTCATTTTAAAGGATGATATAACTTACTGTCTTTCATCACATTATTTCTAGAATGTTTTCAGGATAAAAGGAACAGTTCCATTAGTCAAAATGGAGGATATCAAAAGAAAAGGGGGGTGATTGCCTCAAAAGATGCAAAAATCAGTGGGATTAATTAGCATAGGCCAGCACTTTGAGAGAAAGTTAGAATTTGTGCCTCATCCATAGGAGACTTTCAATGGATTTCTTAATCCATAATCCTAACCATCTACAACAATTATCATCTGCTAGAAAAATAAGTTTTAATGATTTTGCACAAGTATTGTTGTTTATTTAAAAATCAAATTAACAACCTTTTTTCAGTGTTTGGCACATAAATGTTTAGTACAGAAGAATTGATACTGAAGGTTGGTTTTAATTATCATCAAGTGTTAGCATGGAGAATTTACTAATACTGTCATTTTCCCCCTGAATCATAGCAGTATCCACCCACCACCGCATTCAGCTCCCTGCCACTCATAGCTTGGGCAGTTGATACTAGCCCATCTGCTCTGAAAAAGATCCCCTGGTGCCCATCAACTACTGCTTTTGTTGTTAAAATTTTTGTTTTAAAAATACATCAGAGAGTACATTACACTGCCAGTTAATGAAAATCAATTTCTGACTTTCAATACTTGCATAAAATAATAACAAATAATAATTACAATTTTAAATTATATCTGCAAAAATTAACTTTTAGAGATTAAATATACATTTTAAAAAAATAATAGGGATTTTTTAGCATTTTTTCCAGCTGTATACAGTTACTAAAAGTAGAAATCAAAATTTCAAATTAGCTAAGATTCTGCATCATGGTTAAATATCAGAAACACTTTTTAAAAAAGTTGTTAATGAGTGGAATAAATTACTGGTAAGTTTAATTGTTAATAGTGATAGTATTACTCAACTTATGAATTGTATTGATGGTCATTTCACTTTCCTAGGGGCTCTTGTATAAGCCACAATGGCTTCTTGTAACTAATCTAAACTTTCAAAAAGATGGAAATTAATCTGCATCCCCAATAAGCACCAACAAGCATAACCAGTTCCTATGTTTTACTTCCCTAGCTGCTGCCTGGTTAAGTATATCTGCAATGTTAGGAAGCCATTTGAAATTCTGTGTTCCAGACCAATATCCAACATTTTTCTCTTAAGTGGACATGAGAAACATTTGTTATGTAAATGGTAAAGACGACTGACTAACATGCTGTTGTTGAAGGACAGGGAAATGCTATTCCATTGACTGTACAGAGGTAACTGGTACCAACTCCTGCAAGATGAAAAATACCAATCAGGAATCAGTTTGGGTTTATTCATATCATGCTGCTGAGAAAACTCTTTATTAAACTTCAATTATGAAAAGCATAGAAAACATCCACTCTTTTGAAAAAAATTACTTAACTTTAAAAATTAATGAAAAAACAGACTAATGACATTTAGGAAAATAAGTAGTAGCATTTAAAACACAGTAAAAAAAAGCTGAAACAATGTTTTCTAGAATTAGTACTTGAACATAGCTGCTGATGCTGTGTAGTAGTGCCATGTCTTCCAGAAATCTTAATAGCACATTTGACTTAGTGAACCTTTCAAAATAACATTCCATCACTTGAAGCAAACAAAAGATGCGGCACAAGCACATTTTATGCATATAATTTAATAAACATGAATAGATAATTCTACTACCAGTGGCCTTTGATAACTAACTTTTAGGCGCTACACTAAGCAGCAACATAATGACTGTTTCTAGCAGGATGTTCATGGGTTCGGCTCATTTTTCAACCTTCAACCCTAAGTAAACTGATGGGGCCAAATCCTAAGCTTTACTTTATTGCTGATCAAGGACTACCTTCATCTTCAGAACACTTAGTGTGGAGTTCAGCCAATAAAAGTTTCTGCCCAGATGAAAATAATTTCATGAGTTGAAAAAACAGGATGATTTCTGCCAAAACCTTTCTTTGTAATGATAAAAGCTAAAAAAAAAAAGGGCAGTCACTCACTCTGACCCATGGAAAAATAATTGATACGGAATCTTTTAAGCCATGGTATAATGCAATGTGGATGTCCCGTAACCTGAAGTTCCTAGTTTAATGCAAGACGAGTTGACCTTGAAGCATCAGCCGCACACAGCAATGGAACGAGAAGTGAACACCTTAATTGCCCAGTCATTCTGATTCAATAATTCTTTAGTGTTTTTATTAACAAATTTTTTAAAAATTCACAAAAATAAAGTTAAAATACTATGTCACTTGGAACATTGAATAAGAATAAAAAAAGTGTTACAGTATACAGTGGAGTATGAAAGTCTGAGTCTACTGAACATATTGTTAATTATTTAGAAGCCATAACCCCAAAATGTTTTATATCACAATGATAAAAAATTTGTATAGTCATTCATCAATAAGCATTACTTTATTGTTGATATTTTAGATTATGTTGCCAATTCATCCGATTTGATTAACTTTTTTTTTGTTTTTCATTCGTTTAAAGATTAGACCAGAACTTAATAATATCAATAATTTATACATTTAATAGTTAATCAGTTTTTACTTACATTCCAGGAGTGATATAGACATTTAAAAGAAATTGAAGACAGAAATATTATAAGTGCATTATTAAATATGTATTATTTATAGAAACATGTCTAAAGAGCTTAATGAAGGTATTCATGCTCAAATAACTTCACTGCATCTAGAAGGAAAGTCTCTCAATGTCAAATTATGGCAAAAATTTAAGTTTCTAAGGGAGCTTTTCAGAGAACAGTGGACAGTTACGAAACTACTGAAAGGTATAAGACAAAGAACAGGGAAACTCAAAATAACCACCCAATCTGAAGACCACAACACGGCTTTAACATCTCTATAAAACAGAACCATGACAATAGAAGAAATACAGGGCTCAAATGAATAGAGAAACACCAACCAGCATAACTACTGTGAAAGGTAGACTTGCTGCTGGAAGAGTTGCCGCAAGAAAACCATTTCTAACGAGGGCAAATAAGGCTAAATGTCCAGCAGTGGCTAAAGAAAAACAAGAATTAGACATTAAAAGAATCTTCTATTTACAGATGAGTCAAAATTTGAAACATTTGGCAGCCACAGAATGGCACTATATCAGGCATAAAACTTGTGAAAAAATGTTGCAATGGTGTATTACACCTACAGTAAAACATGGTGGAGGGAACATTCAAGTCAGGAGCTGTTTCAGTTTTGCAGTAGTGGATCTTCACAGAATTACAGGTATACTGACAAAAGGTACCACCCAGTTCTTCAAAAGTATGCCATTCCTTCTGGATTGAGACTTTGTGGTCATGGCTTAGTTTTCCAGCAAGATGATGGCTCTAAACACACTTCCAAGCTGTGTCAAAACTACCTCAAATCAAAGAAGGAAAATGGTGTTAAAGATTATGAAATTCCCTCCTCAGTCCTCAGATTTCAATCCATTAGAACTTTTGTGGAATCAATTAAAATGAGAGCAAGCTAAAATCCATGCAAATAGACAAGACACCCTCTGTCTGTAATGTGATACAAAACTGTTGGGCTAACACTGATCCAAATGTAATAAACTAAAAGAATCAATGCTTTGAAGGGTTGATGCAATTCTTAAAATAAAGATGGCCATATTATTGAATATTTCCTGTTGATACATCTACTTATTCTAATTATATTAGATGTTATAGCATTCTTCAGTTGTTGGGAAGTTGTAATAATTTAAATTGTGTAGTTTTTAAATATTCAACCTCATATTGTTTCAGGTCTTTTTGCCATAAACAGTTTTGAGTTTCCTAAAACCTGTTAAAAATAATTAAAAAAAAAAACAGGCTAAAAATACATCTATCTTAATTTGGGTAATAAAAATAATTAACAAAAAATTGGAACCACTGGATCCTTACTTTTTCCACAACGCTACATGTACATCATTTTTCGTGTCACAATGACCTGAGGTTTGTATGTGTGAATGTGCTTTGTTCATGCAAAATTAACTTTATAAAATTTTTGCATTTTTGTTTTTATTTATAGTGAGAGTTTATCATTGTTGTCTTTTCCTTGATATTACTGTAGCAATCTCTTTCTGGGTTCAAAGTAAAATATTATTTGCAGGCACATTCCAGTTGAAGAAGTTTTAGCAGACAGAGAGAGACAGTGATGTTGAGGAAGTATCAGAAATTGAAGATATCATTGATGATCATCTTGATTTTCACTTTTCAACCTGTTTACCCAAGTTGAAATGAAATCTTTAGATCCAGATATGGTAGTAGGAAGCATCTCCACAACCAAGTCAAAGCAGGTGTCGAAAGCAAATGTTATCCAAATGGTTCCAGGGCCTACTCAATAGACTAAAATATATGCATGACAAAATCATAATGCAATCTTTTAAGACAGTCACAAATTTCATTCTGGAAATGATCAACTTGAAAAGCAGACACGTTTTCAGCAACAAATGGAACAACAGACTACGTGTATAAGTCAGCCCATTTTTGGATTTTTTGGTTGGTAGAGAAGGCATTCACAAGTTCAACAGAAACAACTGCTAGTCTTTGGAATGCTGATACTAGCCAAGTTATATTTTCTGCCACCATGTATCTTGAAGCACTGCATATTTGATTTGACAATAAGATCAAGGCTAGCTGGCACGAATGGTGGCCAGTCTGCCATTTAAGTAGTATGGGACAAATGGGTTGAGATTTTGTGCCTGCTGCACAACCCAGGGCCAAATGTTACTGTGGGCAATCATATGATGTGCTTCATGGGGTGCTGTCTCTTTAAGCAATACATGCCTATGCAACCAACATAATATAATTTTGAGTTATGGGTGGCCAAATCAAGCCATACCTGGAACATGCAGGTGTACACTGGGAAACTGCCTGACAAAGCCCAAAATGTAATCAAGAGATGTGTGTGGCACTAGATGTCCCAGGGATTGAGATCATAACATCAGTAGCTAATTTTTTCACATTGTATCAGCTTGGGGGCAAACCTGTCTCAAGAAAACTCACAATGCTCCACTGTAGTTTCCTACCAGGTAAAGAACGACATAATTGTTTGCATCATGAGCACACTGCAACAGAAAATGTAGGAAATGACAAGTCATCCACATCATCTTTGCTAACCTCAACAAACTATTGGCCAGCTACACCTGCCAACAAAGGATTGCCTGTTGTTGTTCTACACGTTAGATGTGTTTGCATACAATGTTTTTGTCTTGTGGATGAAAATCCAAAGTGAACTCCAACAAACTTTGCTGATGCAGACTTTTTGGTGGGATGATGGAAGGCCCTAGTTGAAACCTTCATCAAAACCTGATCTGGAGTCCTGGAGGATTTGCAGCGATGCTATGGTACAGAATGTTCAGAGAAAGGTGAATGAACGTGCACCAATAGTAACTGGAATGGGCAAAAAATGAGCTACATACTGCTTTTACCAATCCAGCAATGACATGATAAACATTACCTGGAAGAGATGCAAAAACATCTCTGCAAACAATATAGCTTTACATTCTGCTTAAACTGCAATTATACTTAAAATTTTTTTAAATAATCCTAATTGGAAGTTTTTTTTTTTTGTTATATGCATCTAATAAGCTTGTTTTTTATTTATGCACATTTTTCTTGTGCAAGTAAAAAATCCTGTTGGAAAATTATTTAAAAAAATGCTTTCTGTTTAAGCGTATTTTTGTTGACAAATTCTTCATTATCAAGACCACCAGAGAAAATTTTTTGTTCCTATGCAAGCCCATACACTGGATTAATATCATAGATTATCTGAATATATTATTAGCCAAGTGGTTAAAATAATCTCCAACCTGAAATATGAACATTCTGCTCACCATGTTTATGTTGCACGTGTCATTCAATACTCTCTTAAAACTAAAACACCACACACATTTTCACATACAAAATTTTAGTTGACTATTTTATCAATGCAACAGTAATAACCAAAGTTATTAAAATGAATGGTAGATTTCTGAGAATACAATGGCTGATTATGGGAAAACTATAAATCTTATGGGTAAAATAAATTTGGATAATTGTAAAACTCATCTCTTCTAGGTCTGTTAAAAAAAAAAAGAAAAATCAACTTGATGAATATTTTTAAAATTCTCCCTACCTGCATGATGTCTCTGAGCATCTATATCTTTGGCAGTTTTGTAAACAGATACAGAAAACACACAGGGAAGAATTAACAAGCAGGCACAAACCAATTTCATGTTTTGACAGGGCAACAACACAACAGTTTTTAAAAATTTTGTAAATATATACACATATATATAGTATAGAAACATATCAATATAGGTCTTTATCTTATCCTTGGTAGCTCATTGGCTTTATAACAGGTTAGGTAGAAATTAGAGAACATATCCTGGTTCATGAGAAATTACCCAACCACAAATAATCCAACAGAATGAAAAAAACCATTCAACTTGTGTATTCTTTTAAATATATACTGAACGTACATTTTATCATATCGATTAGTATAAGATAATATAGTTGCGCCATTATAAAATTATATGATATGTATACAAATCTGGCAAATATGCACCTATCTAAAAATAATATAGGAGACAAACCATTTTTAATCATAATATAGGCTGGTTTCGTTTCACATTAAAAAATAGTTTCATGGCTGGTAAAAATTTTATAAAACAAAAGGCCTACATTATATTTGAGCTTGGAAATCATCGGTTGTTAATGCTATTATCTTTGCTTGATGGAAAAATCCAGTTAAAAGTAAATCTGTAAATAAAAGGAAACTTCCAAAGTGAGAAAAAAAAAAATAAGTGATAAGAATTTCCACTGTTGCTGTAATATTGTCATGACTAAAGTTTTCAAAAAAATCTGTCCAGTTTATTCCTGGACACCTGTTCCACTCACAGTTCGTGTAGTCCTGTCCTTCACAACAGATAAGTTTGATAAATTTGTTAACATTTTTTTCATATTTAGGTCATGTAAACAATAATTGTCCAGATAAAAATCTGTAGGGCTTGAGAAAGAAACAGTTGCTGCTGCTTAAGAGTTTTTTATCAACACAATTTCCTTTTGGTCTTACAACCACACATATTAGTTAGTGCCAATATCTCTAGCAAATTTTATAAGATTATAAATGTTTATAGAATCTCGTAGCCATTGTAGAATAATAAATAGGAAAAACCATTACCGTTGTTTGTTTGTTCTGGATTTATTATCTAAATTTCAACAAAGTTTCTTGGATATAAATATCTTCCCATCGTCATGCTAAAACTAAAACATGTTAATATGAAGACGACAAAATTCTTTCTCAACTGACATTTCTAGTTATTGAATGAACAACAACAGCTATAAACACTAAATCTTTAAGAAATAAAAATTTCAGGTTCTTCTCGGCATAACTCACTATATATCAGAAAGCAAGTGTGTTCAGCTATATTTTTTTATTGAGTTAGATACAGCAGCTAACAAGAACAATTTGTAATTTGAATGTACATGATTCATAAATGAAGTACTGTATATACACCAGTGAAAAGTCAATGTTTCCATTGTTTTGCTCTTTTTTCAAAGAAAACTACTTGACAACAAAGATTTACACTATACATTGACAATAGTCACAATATACATATATACAAAAAAAAACATCCAAGAACTATAAAGCAGTAAAACAATTAATTAACAATAATAATAATAATAGAAAACTTCATTGCATGAGAGCAAATTTTTTTCCTTTCTTTCCACTGTAAAATTAACACTGCAGTCATCAACAGGTGGAAATTTAATAGAAATACTGTCAGACATCTATATAGAAAAGATGCACCAATTGTGGTACGAAAAAGAACAGGTATAGCATGTTTTAGTGATCTTTGTGCTTATCAGATTCTTTCTTTTCCTAGTACCTCATTTTAGTGTTAAGCACAACGCATAACTCTAGCTAACACATATGATAAAGAGAAATTGGACCCAGCTTAGTTTTAATAATTTAGCAGCTATAAAATCTTTTAAAAGTTCTGGATGAAGCTGGTTTTAAAAAAGGCAATAAGCGTTTCTCAATAAAGAGAATTGTGGTAATTATTCAGGTTTCTTCAAATATTTGTTTTGTGAAACTAATTGCGACTCACTGATTTCAGGGTGTAGAGAACACAGCAACAAGTGAGGCCACTGGAAATCTAGAGTTGTCATCATCAGGACCAACTAGCATAAGCTAGAATCACCACCACCTACTAAATATGAACATCCCTCTAGGCATTAGTAGAAACCACTGCAACAAAGAAAATCCTAACTAGAACTCTGCATTTTTAGATGTGGAAGGAAAATGTGCTAGGGAGGTACACAAAACTTAGCTAACTGGCCTCCAACCATACACAGCAGTCCAATAGACTAATCACCAGACTACCATGCTACACGAACAGAGAACAGACTAAAAATAGTTGTTAAAAAAAAGCTCTCTAAAAATGTAATGTTTTTTTTGTGTATTTATTTATGCAATCCAACAAATAGTGCTAATAATCAAATTTCAAATAAACAATTTACAAATGGTTGATGAGTCAGAGGTCTGAATTGAAATTCTAAAATAAATAAAATCAACTTTTTATTAATGTATGTTTAGTGTGAATGTGACCCAACCAAGGAGTTTTAACAAAATATAATTAGTTACTGAGAGAGAGCATTATTATTAAATTTTTTAAAGTCTTTTTTCTTCTGCACCAAACTCGATAAAATGTTAACCTTTTCCTTTCAGTGAAGCTAGTTCCCCCCTTCCGACTGAGAAAATCTTTACCAACAAACACGCATGAATCACAAGAAATGTTCTCAAGCAGTAACATCATTACATGGAAAAATTACAAAGAAAACAAACCAGAAGTAACCACAGGTTTGTTTAATTTTTATTTGAACAACAGAAATGTAGGTTTCATTAGCAATTCCCTGACCCCAAAATCAGTTGTGAAGATAAATTGTTTCCTGAACATTTTGATGTGGTAGCAGCTCATGGCTAAACCACGTGTCAGTTGTTGTTGTACTGCATAGTAGGTATGAAACTGCATTCAACAATCATGGGTTACAATATAAAGACAGCAAATGGAAAGGGATGTGGCGGTGTCCAGAGACTGAGGCTTGACTGCATATGAAAGACTGAAAATAAAAAAAACAACACTATACTTAGGTGTGATTAGCAATCTGCCAATAGTCTCTGGTAAAAACAAAATTTCAAAATACCTCATACATAAACACTTTTTAAAAATGTATAAACTGGTCATTTTCCCCCCTCGTATTTCTAATGGTCTATTTCTCATCATTTACAGAGCAAATTCTAAATTAGGTTTACAAAGTTCTTCCATCATCCCAGTAAAACAAAAAATTTCTCTTGGTTTTCTAGGTCTCCAAGAAAAATTTCAATCCACATACTAATTGTGTTGCTGTTGGATGTACATTCATGAAAATAATCTCTCACATGCTGTGCAAATGCATTTGAAACCATGCAGTCAGATTTTTTGTTGACTGTCTTTTAATATCTACATTGCTACTACTAAATATTGGACTTAGTATTAAAAGGCAAGGGAGGTTGAATTGTTATCTCTGCCATCTGAAACAATTCTTCATTGTAAATATCCACCATTAAGCCATGGTAAAAAAAATTCAAATCTTGAAATTCTCTTTGCCTTAATAAAAATACTTTTCTGGAATTGTAACCAAAAATACAATGATGATGAAATCTTTAAATTGTCAGCAGCCAGTAACCAGGAAGAATATTTTTAGATAAAATCCTTTTCTGGCTTTTGCACATGTCAAAACCAAACAGAGAAAAATGCAATAGTTATAGCACCAAAGAACAACTGAAGGATTGCTATACTGACTGGCTACAACATACAAACAATGTACTTGATACTTTAAGATTTCTAATATTCAAAAGAGGAAAAGAGAATGTTGGTGGTAAATAATTTAACAAAAAATAATCATAAAATATTAAATTTTGGCCTATATGAGCTACTGCAAACAACTGATCATTCTCAATGTCAAAGAGAGGCAGTATAAATTTAATTCCATCTCGTATATGTAAAAAAAACAACAAAAAACAATATGGAACATTAAAATATAAGATCTCCCTTAAATTATTTAAAAAAATTTCTCAAATTTTTATTTATACTATACTTATGATAGTTAAAGTATGCCTTTCAAATCAGAAATAAATACCTTTATTAATTAATTGCTCACATCACGCAGGTCACTGAGCAATCCCTCAGGTGTCAGAAGGTGAGTTGAACCTAGAAAAGCAAACACTAGTAATGTTAATAAAAAATTATTTGGATTAACATTTTAAAAAAAGACAAAAAGGCAACTTCAGGAAGTATCCCAAGCACCACAAATGCTCAGAAATGTGTTTACACTATAGGTAATTTTATGGATATAACGTGAGATCAGGCTTGCTTTTCACATTAGCAAAATTTTCAGTCTGATACAAATAACACAAGGGTGGATACACTTTTGTTAATTGCTGTGGGCACATGCAACATCAAAAATGCTGTGCACTACAACTAAGATGGTGACTGCAGCTTTAAATGCTAGAGAGAGTACATAATTGCATTTTTTGACTGAGGAAGAGGTTAATATCAAGAAAAAATGTGTACCTCTGGTGAAAGCAGGTCCTAAAAGGATAATAATGAATATCTTTGTGCAAGATCATTTGCAGTCACACTTGCAATCATCAATAGTGTTTAGAAAGTATAGAAACAATATTTTAACCACCATTTAGACTTCTGTAAAGTTTTTGCACATTAGGAGTTTCAGGAGGATGAGTCTTTACTGAACTGAAGTGCTGTTATATGGAAAAATAACAACTTCATGAACAGAACATGTGATAAGATTGGGGTTGATCCCTACATACCAGAGTCTGCTCTAGCATGCAATGGCGACATCAAGGCTCCCTCACCCAAAGTTTATGGATGCAAGAAGTATGAGAAAGGTGCCATGATTATTGCAGCATACCTTCTTTACAGTGCAGACATGACCTTGCCCAAGGTATAGATCTACCAAGCTGGCATGGCAGCATGGAACTTGTACATAAATGGAATAAGTGTATATTTGTTCATGGAGGTTACATCAAAAAATAGGCATAATTTGGATGGTATATCATGTATGCAATTTCTGATAATTAAAAGTATCTTTCCCCTTAACCAATTAGAGAGAGAGAGAGCGAGAGAAAACAGCTTGTATTCACTACTTTACATTTATTAGCTTATTTTTTTTATCCCTAAATTATTATTATATTAATCTTTAAAGTCAATCTTAATTTTAATATGTGAAATTGTAGCAATTTATTTGATACATTTTTCAGTAATGATTCAGAAATCAGTCAGCATCCATATTATGAAATAGTCTTGTACACCAAACAAAGAACTTGGTAATAATGATCTCTAAAAATCAAATAATAATTGAGAAAGTGTTACTTTTTTGAAGGTTCGCCTGTTTTAAGAATACATATTTTAAAGTTTTAATGTTGTTATTTCCTGATATCCAGCAAATACAGTGTTTCTCATAAAATTGTCTTTAAAAAAAAGGATTTACAAAATAATCTATTTCTTTAAAAAGCCATTCTTACCAATAAGAACTTCCCAGTTTTTCACAGCCTGTGTAACTTCGTAAGCACACCTCATTTCTGAGTAAGACAGGCCCCCAATAATAAAGATGATGAGCCGAGGTCCACTCTTGTAGCTGGCCTGACTTTTGTCCTTGTGCCAATGACCATATCGAACGCTGTTACAATAAGAAGTCGGTAGATTAGTCTTAGTTTGCCAAAACTGCTAAAGCTGACAAAATAAAAATTAAAGTTAGTTCACTTTTATTCCTTTAAGAAGCCACATCTTAGTCATAAATTAACACTAGAAGAAAAAATTATACCAAAATGTTTGTTATAGTCATAGTTTTGGAAGATGTGTACTAAATAGAACAAGATTTCTTTATGCATTCATTACAAAGAAAAAAACAAAAAAAATTAATGTCTGAAGATGAATATTACATGGATCCCTTTAGATTTTAAAGATCTAATTCCAGCATTTGATTGTATATCAATTCTTTTGATAACTAAATTAATTTTTCAACTGCTTTCAGATTCTTTAGAGAACAAACAAATACAAATAAAGCAGTAAACTTTTTTTATGTAGACAGCAGAGCCCATGAAAGATCATTCTAAGCCAAAAGCTTTTCCAGCTCCACATTACCATGAAATTAGATTTTTTCTCCTATTTACCTAATAGGAGGCCTGTACACTGAACGGGAAGCACCACCACTAAGGAATGGAAAGTGTCTTGTGTCAAGCTTATCTTCTACTGCTTCCTGCAAAAAACCAAAGATACTGTTTGTATTTTTGTAAATAAATTACTTTACTTCTGAACTTATCAAATTGGTAGAAAATTTTCAGAGTTTAGAAAGATTTTTAAAAATTCCAACAAAATATCACTAAACAGTTATGTGGTACAAGAGTGTATTTCCTTTTTTTAAAAAAAACAAATAAACTGTACATGCACACACAAACATATGCATACAATGTTCTGGTCAAGAAATGAGAATTAAAAGTTAAGGGAGCTTTGTTGAAAATTAGGGTCTCCTCTTTAACTAAAATGAAACAAAGTAACTAATCAACAGGTGTATCTTCAATTTGTAAAACAGAGTTTTACTTGTGTGGATATAGCAGCTTTCCATATTTTTTTTTACTTTTGCTCATTTCATGTAGTGCAACATGAATATTCCATTTGCAATTATTTTAACCATCAAAGGAAGATAACTTTTAAAGAATTGTCATCAATGCATGCTAATTTAAATGAGGTGTATACAGTCATTGTATCATATGTACTTTCAATTTTATACTGTCAACTTACACAGATAATTATTTTAAATATTTCATTAATAGCAATAAGAGGAAAGGCAGCATCATACATTTTCTATCTATAACATATTTCTCTTATATCGATGCAAGTAAATTTAGTTCATTTATTACAACCATGGTCTCATTTTGACACATCTTGCATTGGTTTTTGTCATTTTACAACAAAGACTGGCCAAGGAAAAAAAAAAAGAAAAATTCTCTATTCAGTTTTAATTGGCTTTTACCTCCATGATGTCTTTGATGTAAGGTGTCCACCTCGACATTTGATATGTTTGTTCAGACACTCTTTCCTTTCTGTTTGAAGGTTGGTAAGGTTGAGAAATCTTACGACGCCCACCCTGAAAATTATAGTAGTAAATTTTCTCTTAATTAAGATATAAGTATTAAACACAGACTTGGGGATAATTTTATCTAAACCATATTTTATTGGTAACACATCTGTTTATTTTTGTTCTTCAATTTCAGACTTAAAATTTACAGTACATTTTTCAAGGGAAAACACCCAAATTAAAAGTTCAAATACCGTAAACAATCAGTTACACAAACTTGTAAGCAACATTTAAAACCCATGCTTTGAAATCACATACAAAAGACCTCTCTTAGATTCTTTATTCCAATTGCTGCATGTGCAAGTCACTATGGTTGCAGTATGTGAATAGATGGGTTATAAATTCACAATCACACACACAAACAAATCACATTGGTGTAAAGTTTTATAAAAAATATGCATGAATACCAAATGAGTTTTAAAAAAAGGGGTGGAGGGCACTGGCATAAGATAGCACAAGGTTTCATGTTCATGTGATTCAGTCCAATCTATCTAGAGCACTGTCATATTGTGATAACAAATGTTTACCAACTATTGAGAAGTTGTCACATAGTCAAAATAATTTGCACATACAAGACCAAAAAACATGGAGCCTCTTGGCAAAGCTTGCACGCATGTAGATCATACTATGTCCCATTATTAATAGCAATTCTTGTGGGCAATGAACTATTTCTATTGGCAGCGTAATCTGTGGGACCTTGACTACAGCCATCAACATTATCAAAAATGAGTGAAGCATTACAGAAGAATAGCAAAACATTCCTCATTTCAGGATTAATCAAAAAAGGTAGCCCTTTACCATGATAGAATGACTATAAAAACTAACAAAAGGAAGACTACAGATACTTTTCCGTGATACTGCAACCTTGTATGTGTACCAACAATGTTTTCTTTTGAATAAAAGTCTTTGTAGATTTTTGTTGTTGATTATAATGCATATATGTTAATCCTTTCCCGTTCAAGACAGCCAAGTGACATTTGCATCCGATGTTCAAGATGACTGAAACTGGCTAAGATACACCAGTCATAGACAGTCGGACATTGACAAATCATTTAATGATTACTTCTGTTCATACTATAAATAGTACATGTAGAAATTTGCTGGTCCACATTATCACTTTCTTTGGCTATTTATATTGCTGCATTTTCCACCAAAAGTGATTTTCCTAGTGAAGCTACTCGTATATTGGTTTATTTACTTGATACATGGAGTCCAACACTGGATCCTTTCCTTCTGGTGATGTGGAAGCCTTAGATGTGCATATATTGGATCTCTTATCATTTAGCTGGTTGGTGTGTGAAAGAAAAATTTAAAAATGTGAGGAAACTAACTACTACATCACATAGAACCAGAGGAAGGCACACAAAACTGACAACACCTGGACAGACACCACCAGGGAAGAGATGAAAGCATTTGTAGTAGTGAACACAACTTTGGATCTCCATTCTGTGCCAGCCATTGAGGATTTGATGTTGCAGGAGCTTCACAAGTAATGGCAATGAGATAGAAATTAAATCATTATTGGCACCTCTGACAACTGCCTTTGATGACCCTGACAGGGACAGCCTCTTCAAAGCCAGGTCTCTCCTTGATGTGGCCACCAGGAACATTCAAGCCAAGTACCAAACATGCAAGAAGATCAGTGTTTCAAGAACAGGTGACACATGAAGTAATAATTTCCCTTCAAACCAACCAAGTGGGGCCTGAAGGTTTAGGCAGCAGCTGATGCACATAATGGCTACAACCTGAACTTCAGAATTTACATGGGAAAAACCCAACATCAATCTCAGCAGGGATCAGGTGCATATGCAGTGGAAAACTTTTCAGAACACATGCGAGAGAAAGAACACCACCTCTATTTTGACAACTACTTTAGCTTTCCGAAATTTTTGGAAAAGTTTCATGCCTGCCCTGCTGTTTGCAAGGAGAGAGATTTGCCTGCTGACTTGAACCATCACCACCAGCTGCAGCAAGGGGACAACAAGATGTGGCAGAAGGGTGATCTGCCCATCAAGCATCACGATAAGCAAGATATCATGCTGACAAGTACCAACTGAAGCCCTAAGGAAGGCACCATGCAAAGGCAATACAAAGGTGCTGTTACACCAACAAAAGTCTTCCACTGTCAGTAAAGTCTTACAGCCAGTAATTAGATAGAGTGGACCTTGTGGATCAGCATAGGTCATATTCACCTCTGGGAAGGGAGGGTACAAGTTTAGAAGTACTTAGCATAGTTTGCGTTCAACATAGTCATCGCCAATGGTTTTATACTATTCTCCAAATCCTCAACGAAGCCAGAAGTGAATCCAGGCTAGAACAATAAGTGCTACATCCATAAAGGCTTTCAGCTGGAAGATGAGAAGGGTTTGAGGGGTGGCTTCCACTCCAAGAAACGAAAGGCAACCAAAACCACCACATCCTGGCAAAGATAGAGGTAGAGAAAAAAATTGTGGATGCTGTGCTCCTGGAATGGTTACAAAACTCTCTCAGGTCAAAGCATCAAGACCAGCTTTTGCTGCCAGCACTGCACCATTCCCTTGTGCAGGATAGGATGTTTTACTAACCATGTGAATGGAGTGTAACTGACCACTTCCTGGAAGTGAATAATATTTTTGACTTTCTGCACTATCAATTGAATTTTTCCTTTCATTTTCTGGACATATTTCCTTTTCATTTTGAATTATTAAACTGTATGCTAAGTCATTTATATTTTTTTAAAATCAAGCAGCCATCTTGAAAATTGTCTGAACATTTCTGCACATAAATTATTGCATTTCCTGAACGGGAAAAGGTTAAAAAAATTTTTAAAATTACTCCACTGAATTAAATTAATACTTTGAGAAAGTCAGTCTGATATTTCATCATAACACAATTAGCAGTATTTATACTACTGTAAGGAAAACTAGAATGTTGCAGAAAAATACACCATATGCAATCTTGGAAATTTACATAAGATGCTACATTTTCTCAGCTTAGTGATGTTAATCATTAAAGATTCAGATTCTGTACTAGATTTTAAATCTGGGCAGTATTTATGGTAAATACTGCTTTCTATTGTATATCTGTCCAAACCAACATACAAGGGTTTCCATTTTTTCTGGTTTAATGAGATAAAATCCATTTTGAAAAGTTAGTGTGCTTTTTGTTGCTCATTAGAAATTTGTACAATGCATATAGATTTTCTCAGAATTTATGACAATACTACATGCTGTTAGACAATGCACCATACTTTACAGGAGAAAACTTACTCCTTTTAAAAGATGAATGTTCCCATAGTTTAATAAAGAATTACATTGTCAGTATCCTATCCATCAACAAAAGTTACTGCTCACCTCTAGCAATGTTTTTTTTCTGATTTCTTCAACACCAAAATTCTAATCATACTGAATACTGAGCCTTTAGCAACACTAATGATACCATTGACCTAATAAAATCCATAATATAACCTAACACCACCAGTTAGAAAAAATAAAAATTAAGTAAAACTGAGCTTTTGCAATTTTAATATTTGCTGCTTAAGTTGTTTTCTTTTTGATTTCCTAAGAAAAAATATTATTTACATCTAATAATTTCAGTGGAGAAATAAAACACCATCATGAAGACTGAGCTTCAGTGTAGCCTTAAGTAAAGCAGTATGTTTGTGTATAAGGGGCAAGGTTAACATTCCTTTATTCTCTAAGCTGTTGCCAAAGTCAAAGAGGATGAATGACAAAGCATTTGCAGTATTCCAGAAAAAGTACTGAAACCATAAACTGTAGTGATCAAACCAACAAAGCAAGCAAAAGCCCAATGAAAGAAATGAGGGAAACAGGTAAACACACCGAATTTTATATCTGCTCCTGTCTGGTAGTAATTTGTTATGGTACTTCTGATTTAGGTTAAGAAAACAATACATCAACATTATCTTGTAATTTATCACATCCTTAATAGGTAGATCTATTTAAAAACATTATTTGAAAATTTGTTTCATAATTCTTTTTTTAATAATAGTTTAAAATAAACAACAACAAAACAAAGTTATTCCATTTTTCTCTTTTGCTGCGATTGGCTAACTTATTGAATGCTTCACAATGACGTTTATTAAATATAACTAGAGTAATAATAAATCAGCATTGTACATCACAATGTCATACAGTTAATGTATGTTTAAAAAATGTAACATGCCTATTTAAAAATTAATGCAGAATTTTTTTAGTCTTAGCCTTTTACATGCATAAGAAAATGCTAACACGCTGATCCTACGGTCATGATTAGGAGTCATTCGCATGCGGGTTAATGAAAAAAAAAGTTATATGTGAACACAGAACACCAAAGCAATTAACAATCAAAACTTGAAGTGTAAGATAAGTAAACAAAAGCAAATTAAATTTCTGAATACAATAGTAAAGGGTAGTGCAGTTTTAAAACACTTAATGTATCATCTAGAAATTTCCTTTGCTCAAATGACCAAGCTGTAGCCACAGAGTGTCCATTACAAATTAAGGTCCTATCCTCATCTCACTGAAACAGGGAATAAACAGGATTTAGCCACAAAACCATAGAAGCTTAATTTAAAAAAAAAGAAACAGCAGCAGCCACAATTTTAATTAAACTTTAATTTTTACAATTTTTTTTACAGTGCAGGTAGACATTAAATCTTGTACTGCTTAGGTATGAATGTAAGTAAGTAACAAAAAAAACAATGAGAGAGAAATATTGCTGGATGCCAATGTTACACAGGTACTTGTAAAAGCAAAGGATCAACTGGAAGGTAGACATATTTTGGTAGCACCACTAGTGAGGGTAAGGCTAAAGCAGAAGGGCATTAATTCTTATGGTAGGTGTGGATGCTAGTTTAAAAATTCACTGATTTCAGAGTAATACAGTGCCAACCTGCCTAGCTGAATAAAAAATGTTTTTATTTCTGGAAACTGCACTGTTAAGTAAAAGAATATTCTAGTTTTCATTACATAACCATAGATTTATGAACAACAACAACACCGCTAGATCAGCTGGTATGTGTATAATAGTGAGCTGGTGAAAACTACCCTTTGGAAGCATTTAACTAAAAACAAGCAGACATCAAACCAACCGAACTGTTCATACTGAGATATAAATGACAAAACTAATTTATTTAGATAGTAAGTATTTATTCATAACAATGCAAAGGCAGTGCATTTATATGCAAGGCTCACAAAGAGAGGGGAAATCCTATTAAAAGTCTTCATTTTCAGATAGGGGAGGAAATCCACACAACCAGCAGGTGAAGAGGAGAAAGAAGAAACTGGTACTGTAGCAGTACTATTAGAATAAACTGGTAAATAAATCACTGAATGTATATGGACACAAAAGAGTAAGGAAAAAAATGGCCGTGTGTGTTACCAATGTTGTTGTTCTAGCAAATCTTTGTTCATTTTTCAAAAAAAGTTTCTTTCATAGTGCAGTAGCTTCAGAACAATTTTTTAAAAATTCAATCAAAAAATTTTACCTGTAAACTTAATGTTATACATTTTCTTAAAACATGCTAAATCTTAAAACTTTTTTTTTAAACCAATGTTGGTGTGAACACTTTTAGTTTGAGAAATACAGATAGACTGATCTACTTCATTTAAGCACAATAGATTCTTTTTACATATATATATATAAGCTATACATTTTAGTAGTTTAGCAGACACCAACCATAGTGAAAAATTCTTTTGATTTTTAAAAAAAATCATTACCTGGAGCTATGATTAAAAAGCATGTGATCTCCATTTTCACATTCCCAATAGTTTTAACATTAAAAAATATAACAGATTAATCATTCAGGCTTTTTCCCCCACAATTTCCAGCTCAGACTCATTAAGCCTAACTATTCATAGATTCCATCACCTATTATTTCCAATTAGCTGTTCAGATGAATGTACTGAATAGGAAAAGGTGGTTTTTTGTATACATTGCCAGAGATAAGTGTTGTTGATTTGCCTTAAAAAATTATTCTATTAATTATCATATACTAAACAAAAATGTTAATTTACATATAACAATGAAAACATATAAATACATTTTATTTTTAATTACTGTATTATCAGAAGTTCATAAAACTAATACATACCACTAAATAAACAAAAAGGAAAAAAAAGTTATATTCTTAAATTTATAATGTACTATAATAATAAAATGGACACAACTGGATGGTAAATACAAACCAATCAAAACACTGAATTCAGAATATATTACACTTATTTCTATGATTACCTCATTGTTTCATAACATTTTCCTGGAGATTGAATCTGCATTTTACATGTTGACCAATGTCATTCTTTTTCATAAAAACAAGAAAAATTGTGTGTTTTCTGTCTGTTTGTCCATCTATCAATTTTGCTGTATGGGGGGGGGGGGGGGGGAAGAAAAGAACTTTTTTTTTTTTAATGGCACCACCAAAACAAAGACAGACAGAGGGTTTTAGTTACTTGATCCAGCCCAAGTGCAGTTTTCTTATGTCTGTATAGGTGTAAGTTTTGTATGAATGGCTTGTAAACTTCCAAACATAACATTAAGTTGGACTAGTTGTGAATCAAATTTTGTTGAACATTAAGTGTTACTTCTGAACCAGCCCATCTGTGGGGGATTTCACTGGGCCCATCTTTAACCATGAGGGCTTCTAGAGCCTGCAGGTGTGTTGTTGGTGTCCGAGGCTTATGTGACCACAAGTTTTGAGGATTCATAAGCTGTTTGTCGTCACACATTAAATGTTTAAACAGCTTTGCGTACAGTTCCAACAAGATCAAGAAATATATAAAAAATAAGAATGCTTGGAATTAAATTAAAAACAAAACCATTTTAAATTAACTATATGTAAGTTCCATTAAAGTTTTAATGTTTAATTCTTTCCACTCTGAAGGAGGTAATATTTTCAAGATCTTTGAAATATAATAAAAACCAAAATTCTGAAGTAAACCAAACCGCATTACATTCAAATTAAAACTGACTGATAAAAAGGTGGTAGCAGTGATTGTAGTATCAAGGGTCATCTTACCTGTTTAGTAAGACTACCTTACTACAATGTATACTTTAAAAAATTAGTGAAGAACCCACATTGACAATTTTCCACAACCTCCCACAACCTTAAATAAAGCAGCATTGGAGATCAGAGAACAACATACCAACTTACAGAACTGAGAGAAAGAATGAATACAAACAAAAAATGAAATGCATTCAAGTACTACAAAATGACATGCTATCCTAGCATACTTTACACACCCCAGCCAGTAAACAAAAGTGACAGCCACTACAAAGAAAAATAGTGCTAGAAAAAGTGCTGGGATTAGAAAAAAAAAAAAATGTCAGCCTCACCTGTGGCACATTTGATTGGAAAGTTCCATAGCTGTCTTGCAAAATCCAGCTATAATTTTTAGCCAGACCCTGTTTGTTATGCATGCAAAGAACAGAGATACTATTTCAAGCACTGCTGCAACAGACTGCAGTGAGAGGTGCAACATTTACTGCCAAAATTGGCAATTACAATACATAAAAAAAAAAGAAAAATGCTAATAACATTACTGGGTGATCCAAGCTTTTCCTAACTGACTAGGAGTCAAAGACAAATATAAACACAGAAAAGCAAAATTAAGCCAAACAAGGAAAAAGTGGCAGAATTATTCTTAGGTTTTAAGTTTCATTTCAAAAAAATTTGAAAACTACATTAGCATCACACCTTTCACTTATCATTTCATTAACAGAATGACCAAAAATGAAATTACTTAGACATATTACCTCCCTAAATATTCTATGAGGTTTTAATTAATAGAGAAATTTTTAAAAAAATTTTCTAATCTAAAATAGAGAGAGGGAATATTCATTAAACTTGTCTAGATTGGCACCAATTTGTCACAAACAAATAAATTAGTGTCAACATCAAATCCACACCCCACATTTTTTTCTTTTGTAGTTTTTTTCTTGCAATAAGCCCATATCTCTTAAGATTCATTTACTTATAAAGCTGGGCCTTTCTCACAGCAAAAACTGAAGCTAATCAATCAGATTTCTACTAAAACATCTTGGATTTACTTAACTCTCTGACTACCAGTTGGGTCCATTGGACTCAATTGTAAAATTTATGATGCTATAACTACCACATTATTAACCGCTGTGATTTGTCATTTACTAACTTTCCCTCTTCATGTATGTTCTTACTTCCAGTACATGGCTCACACATTTGAATTTATTTTGCATTTAAAAAAAACAACACAAGTAGAATTGTCTAGATTAGTCTGCTTCAGTAGAAAAAAAAAAGCATGGTTAGAATTATAGTGTCTCAGCTATCAGTATACCAGTTGTGACATGCTGCAAACAACAGAACATGTGAAGATGTCAACTGACTGCTGAAGCAGTAGCTATAATTCTGTTAGTTTTTCTGGCAATGATTATAAACCACCAGAATGTGAAAATGACCTGGACATTATTTGGACTAAGAGGAGAGAGAAAGCAGTGAGATGGATCCACCACGCACAACATTGTACAATCATGCCTGCTTGTGGAAAGTAGACAGGAAAATCTAGACAACTTGTTCTGTATGTCACCTTTATACATATAATGAACATTTGAAAGTTAGTTTACCAAGTGTGCTAAACCTGGAATATAATTATGAGTTTTTTCTAATATTAGTATTTATTTTTTTGTTTACTTCAACTGTCTAGTTCAGATTAAATGTTTTTGTGTTAAAATGTGTGGTGTTTTATTTCTAATATTTTATTTCAGTGGATGGGGTGGGTGGGGGGGGGGGGGTTACTCCTAATTTTGGATTGAACACACAGCTTGCATAATGGGGAAGGTATTAAAAACAGTTAAGACAAATATTTATACCAAAAGATTCTCAGATTCAACAGGAAGATTCATGATGATTACTTCAAATCGCTTAGAGCTTAAATAGGTTAATTCACACCCTACACAGCACATCAACTTGAGCGTACTAATATCTGAACCCAGAGGCCATACAATCTATATATAATTTGCGGTAGTTAGTGTTAAATGTTGTGGGAAGTACATTAAATACTCTTCAGTTTCATATATATATATATGCAAATATTTCTATAATATTAGGTCATTACAAAGGTTTTGTCGGTTTTCATATTAAGTTAATTTGGGGTCCATATTTTGCATGCTTGTGGAGGTGTATGTAGATAAGTTATATATCGTTTGTAGCCTGTGCTTTGGCATAAATACATAAAAACCTACTTTTTTAAAAATCATAAAATAGATATCTGTTTCAGGATTCTGAGTGAAGCATGGATAGAGATGTTTTTCATGCCATTTTGCTTCACGACTACAAACCAGACCATAAAGTGAGCCAGGCAACTCGTAACATTAAGCGAGCATGGGGCAGGGACACAGCAAATGAGCGCACAGTACAATGATGGTTTGTAACTTTCGATCAGATGCGAGCCTTGAAGATAAGGAACATAGCGGACGTCCTTCCAGTTGTGATGACGACTGTCTGAAAGCCCCCAGTTGAAGCCGATCCAAGCAAAACAGTGCGAGAAATTGCTGGAGAGCTTGACATAAGTACTGAAACTGTTTCCTGGCATCTTGACGCAATTGGCAAGGTGAAAAAGCTTGACAGGTGGGTGCCTCACGAGTTGAATGAACAGCAACAAAATTGTCGATTGGAGATCTGCTCTTCGCTTATCATAAGAAACAAAAACCATGACAGCTGAAAGGTACTGTCGTGAATTAAACATTGTTCATCAGAAACTCTCCCAACAACAGCCGGCATTGGTGAATCGAAGAGGCCCAATCCTGCTCTACGACATTGCTCGTCCTCATGTTGCAAAAGTGACTCTTCAGAAACTGAACACATTGGGGGTTCCAAGTTTTCCATCACCCAGCCTATTCACCAGATCTTTCTCCCACAGACTATCACCTTTCAAACACCTCGACAGCTTCCTCCACATGAAATCCTTCTCTAACCAAGCATCAATTGAACTGCCTTCCAACAGTTTATTGACTCCAGAATCCAGATTTTGTTCAAAATAGTACAAATGTGCTTGTAACTCATTGGCAGAAGTGTGTTGATTGCAATGGAACTGACTTTGATTGATAAACTTCATGTTCAGCAATGAGATGAAGTCTCACTGTTGTGGTAAAAAATCTGACAAAACTTTTGTAACAACTTAATAGTAAGAAATGGGGTTAATGAACAAAATAACAAAAAGCTTAGCAGAGAAAATTATATTTTGTATATGACGACTTTCTGTAATCCACAGTAATTTTAAAACAACAACAAAAAACAAATGTTGGCATTCAAAATAAAAGTGAGTCTGCATAGCCAAAGCCTGTGGTAACTCAAATATAAATATTAGAAGAAAAAAAGGTTCAAAATGATTTAAGCAAGCAAAATATATTTGATGAATATATTCTTAAAATCATCAATGGCAAGTATATTTATCTTTTTGCTTAAATTATGTTTCAACAAGTTGTTATAGATTACAGAAAAGTGCTCAAATTATATAGAAAGAATCAGATATCATAATAGGAAAGAGAAAAATTAACTTCCACAAAACAAAGCAGAAATGATTAAAATATGTATTGGATGTAATGTAAAAGCTTTTTCCTGAGAATATAGCTGGTAAATGTTAACCCTCACTTAAGCAACAAATTTTCAACTTACTACACTCTATATAGCACAGGACACAGACTTGGACTTTATAGTCTGATGCCTACACAATGTATAGTTTAATTCCATAATATGCTGTCATAATGGAGTTACAAGAAACTGTATACAACCAGACACTATAAAGGTTCTCACAAATCTTGCCTATAATAACTACAGATATTACCCCCCTGATCATCTTTTTCACATGCTCAAAGATGTAATGCAGTAGTCTTTCTTCAAGTTTCAAATAGTGATGAATATGTATATATGTATATATATGAAATCATTAAGTTACATCTGTCAAACAGGAGATAAGTAGATTCAAAACATAATTGTTCACATTTAAAACAGTTATAGATTTAACATTTTTTCTTAAAACCTTTCATGCTAACAAATAAACTCTCAACCTGTGACCTTTGACCTGTTAAATAAACCATTCCATGTGGGTTCCAAACATGATTGAAAGTGAACAGATGTTGAAACAGACCAATCCTTCATTATTAGTCAAATTCGTGTTTCATTTATTGCAGTTTTAAAAAGTTCAAAGTTATTTTATCCACCATATTTAATTTTAGTTTTACTGCATGCAATTTTCCAAAGCTAGTGTCATTACCTCAATGCTAATTATGTAATTGAGTAACATTTTTATAGTTAGAGAAGAATGTCAGCAGACATTTATTATTCAGACTTCTGAAGAATTTCTGAGCAGAAGCTTACAAAACTAACTGGTCTTTCTGCTGTTCTGAATTCCAGTCTTCCAAAAGATGGCAGTCTTGATGATCTGCTCTATTAAATTCTAAAAATGGAAACATCCCTAACATTTTGTTTTTGAAGTTTTGGTGTGTGATGTTTCTATGTTGGGTTTGTTTGAAAACTGATAAAATTTCCCTTTATTTAATTTCATTATTTTGATGAACCTAAATGTGGTCCAGAAGAAACTGAATTTATTCTCTGCAGGCTGCAATATAACTTCAATAAAATGCCATCAGTTTTAACAATCAATCAACAAATTACAGAAAAAAAATTTTTTACTGAAGGGTAGCTGAAAAATATCTTGCAGTGCTAAACAAGAAAAGCAATAAATTTACAAATTCAGCACATACATTCATAAAAATGTGATTTCTAATTGGTTACCATGCAACTTTCACCAAATCTTTAAATTATTATTAAAGAATTAAGTTGTTTCAACATTTCGCTGTATTTTACCTACTTTTAGCAGCCACAATTTTGCTAAACAAATAGTTTGCTACCAAGAAAGTGTACACATTATTGAAATTTAAAGCTATTCATAATGCCAAGACAGAACAAGACTTGCACTCAGTTGCGCACGAACTGCAAAATTAAATAAAAGAATGGCCTACTAATTTTTCTAATGCAATTGGATGCCCACATGGGAATTTACACTAAACAGTAGCCTTGTATGAAACAGAACTATTTTATCTACTTACATCTTGTATTATTGGAACACCAAGATTTTGCATGTTGTTTATAATGTATTTTTCTTCTCCAGGGATCTGAGCATGTTGGACTAGCTTGGCTAGATTTTCTTCAGAAATACCTAAAAAAATAAAAATAACAGGATAGTTTGAAAACCATTGCTGAACATCTAAAAATGTGCTATGAAGCCGGGTGTTCAGTTCATAAGACAGGAAATCATTTGGAAAAAATCTTGTTTATTTGATTTTTTTTGTTGCACACATGATAGACATTAATCAATTTTGATTAATTAGTCATCTGACTAATGCTGATTCCATTTAGGAAGCTCCCTAAAAGCTATTAAAAAGGAAACAACTTTTGCTACCCTACTTGCAATGTTTTTGTTGTTGATGTCACCATTGTGATTAAACTTATCTGGTAAAATTCATATTGTAAATTACAATGGTGCTGCATCACTGTTTCTAAACAGCATAATAACCGTTTATTGTCTGTCTTACACCATAAAAATGCATTTTAACATAATAAAACCAATTAGGCATAATTTTGATATCCATGGGGCTACTGCACTAAAGATATTGAAGAAAGAACAATAATCAAATGTACATACCACCCTTATGAATAATATACAACAAAATAATTCTTATTTTGTCATAAGCAGTTATCTTCTGATCAAGTAAAATAGGAACAATGTTTCTCATGTGGTCCTTGATTTTTTCTCCATCAGCATCAGTCCCCATTGCTAGATCCTGAAAGCAAACACTACAATATATATTTATGAATAAACTAAACAGCTTAAGTTACAAATTTCATGAATGTACAAGCATTTTACCCTTTTGTACATTAGCCAGTTCACAAGAAGAACTATCTTGTGATAAAATACTTATTACTAAAGCAAGACATTAACCCCCCACCCCATTTGGCACCTGAATGGCATGATAATGCACCAATATGCACTTCAAGAAAACTACTTAATGCAAAAAATCTAAGGTTTTATTCACAAATTCTGAAACATTTCATTATTATATGTTATTCAAAAAGTGCTTATTACATACCATTTTACTGTCTATTGTAGCATTAGTTATTCATCTGCCTTATCATCAATTCTCTTCAAAAGCACTGCTTCCATTTTCAAATATAGAAGAAATATCAAATGCTATAACTGCACTACTGACACCAAAGTATAGACAATCAACCTCCACATAGATGGGTAGCAGAAACATCAACATTTCTATGCATAAAATCTCGTGTTTTTCCAAGCAGTCATTTTCCTCATACATGTAAACACACACACACACAGGATATGTACAAATAAGGAATAATTGCAAATGAAAGGAATATATAATACATGCACTATGCATTATTGCAGAAACAAAATAAATTAATATCTAGTATGTGAGCCTTTTGCTTTGCTTAGAGCAGTGGTTCCCAACCAGGGGGTCACGGAAGCCTGGAAGTTTCAATTTTTGTCGTATGACTGAATCAAGAAAATGTTCATGAGTATGTATTTGTTTTGTGTATATCTACCGTATTTGCCGGCTTATAAGATGCACTTTTTTCCAGAAAAAAGTATACAAAAATTACCCTGCACCCAATACGCCGATATCACTGATAGGAGGCTGAGCGCCGAAGGTTTAAGGCTTGTCTCCCACAGCAGGCACTCCGGGTTGCATCACTGGCCCCCCATCGCTCTGCCACCCTTGTAGAAACACGGACAATACACGCTGGTGACAAAGGCCGGAACTCGAACCATTACCACAGTAGGACTGATGCAATCGAGATGCGCTCCCATTGGATAACGCCACTGGGGCCTGCAACTTCGGCCAGACGCACACTAGCCAGTTTGATTTTAGGCAAACTTGGGCACCAACACGACACAGCTGTTCTGATCAGAGGGAGAGTTCACTGATACCAGTAGATTTCTGTTTAGCTGTTATGAATTTACTATATGTGCAGATGTTGTTCCCCGAAAAATCACTAAAATAAGTTTCAATAAATGTATGATGAAATGTACTAAAATTCTTTTTTCTGATATAATATACAATATATTGTTTCTGTTGCTTTTTAGTTCAGGGAACATTTACAATGATTTTTCTCCGGGTGTAAAATGTTTTTTTCCTGGTGAATTTCTCTCAAAACTGTCAATATATTCAAATAAAACTCTTGTGTGATTTTTTTTGCTAAATTTCTTTCTTTTTTTTTTTTCAATTATGGAAGTGTAGCAGGGGGTTGCAGTCTTTTGAGTATTAGAAAAAGGTTCACAAGTCCAAAAAAGTTGGAACCACTGGTTTAGAGCATGACACCTAGTTTGCAAGCTCCCATACAGGTTATCAATGTACAACTGTGGAATGTTGTTCTAAATATCCTGTAGACAATTCATCCAAGGTATTTGATTGCTGTTGACTTTCTCAGTAGCTACATAACCACATATAGCTTCAATGATGTTCATATAAGGACTTTGAGCAGGCCAGGGCATGTTTGTGAGTGTTCCATTAGTCTGTGTTCCAGGGAGTTTTTCATCACAGGCTGAATGCTTGAGATCACTGTCATATTAGAAGATAAATTCCGACCCAATGAGATGTCTTCCCGAGGGAATGGCATGATGGATGAGAACCTGCCTGTACCTGTCAGCAGTCACTATACTTTCAATTTATGAAAATCTCCAACATCCTTGGCTGATATGTAGCTCCAACCCCACGTTTCAATTTAGCTGTTGTACAGTGAGTGTTATTCAGTTTTCAAACAAATTACTGTTGATTATTGCCAATCAGACCAAACTTGGACTCATCTGAAAAGAGCACCTTCCAGTTTGTTCATCCCACTTTCATTTCTACTGCCCATTTCAGCCTTGCTGTTTGGTTGCTTCTCCTCAACAAAGGTTTGTGTGTGGGTACACATCCACTTAGACCACTTTGTGCTAATGTGTAACTTACTGTTCTTGAAGCCTTGACACCAAACTTGCAGCTAGGTCATCACAAGATCTCTACTGTCTTATTGTCTATCACATAAGAGAACATACCCGGAGGTATTTATCATCACTTTTGGAGAGTTTGAGCTTTCTTCCTTGACTGTGTCTACTACTGGCAGTACCTGTTTTGCATATCCTCATCAGTCTTGCATAGAGCTCCTCCTGAAACGTGAAGTCAGGCTGCAAAATCTGCTGCATGGAGTGATATTTCCTTCCTGAAAGCCATAGCATTTACGTCCTTCTGCAGGTGTGGCATTTTCTAATATCTTGCATGACAACCAATCAGTGTACTGTGTCACACACAACTGTACTCATTCATCTTTACATATAAGATGTAATTCTATCATTTGTTATTTTATAATCAGTTTTTTCTGTTTCCATAATTATTTCCAATACTGCATATTTTATGGCTCATAACTTAAAACACACACTATAGTTTCTGTTTTAAATACCATTTAAGTTGATGGGTCAGTATTAAAAAATGTAAATGCAAAGTAAATTACATATTAACAATCCCTTTAGCAGAATATTATAATTTTTTTAGAAGTGAGTTGATGCTACTTTAAACTTTCTGTCCTGTCATTCAAGGTCATACCTGTTCAACTTTACAGAGTTTGTCAACATGTTGCTGGTACTGCTTCATGCAGTCTTCAGCCAGATGAAGATGAGTTGAATACTTAGTCAGCTCCTTTTGATACTGGGGCATCTTCTTTAACATAGTGGCAAGGTCTCGGATATTGGCCTTCTCACCACTTGTCATTCTTTTTCCTTCTGCAAACTGTTTCAGCTTTTTGGTAACTTGTCTGTAATTATAAATGCTTTTAGCAAAAGCAGCTGATATTGTTCTTAAGATTCTAAAAAAGGTACAGCATAATAATGTAACACATTAGTGAGGTCAAGGGTGTGGTTTTGGACTTTTAATTCACCCATGAAGCTCAAATCAAGTTAATGGTTTCACTTTATACAGACTTCCAATTCCACAAACTCCCTCTGCTAGAAAACTTATTACAGTAGTCAATTGCTAACAAAACTTACTGTGACACAATGGCAATATGCTGGTGTCTTAACTCCACCCACAAATCATCATTTTCATCAAGAAGAACCTCCTTCTCATTGACATCATTACCACTAGTGTTTTCATACCTAGCAGGACAAATCAAAGAACACAGTTAATGCAAGCAAAGTGAATCAATATAAATGCTATAATTTGGGGAAATGGTTTCTTGAATTGAGTAGTTTCTTTTAAATATTTTATTGTTGAAGTGATTTTACTACCAGATACATATTACTTTCCTTAAATGAATTTGAGCCTCATAATTCAAAACTTTAGGTAACTGAACATTAGCACACCTCCGGATTTCTGATTTAGCACATCTCATATAGCTTGCTTGAGTATGTTAAAATATTGGAAGCCAGGTGAAAAATCAAACGTTGTTAAAAATACTAATTACATTCATCCAGTGCTAAAGCATTAAACACAAAAAACACAAATATAAAATCAGTTCATTATTTAAAATAAAAAACAGCCATTAAAAAAATGTTAAAAATAACTTTTTTATTGTCAAAAAAAAATACTGCATAATAAAACAAGTACAATTTAATCTTATACATATTTTCAAGTGTTTATGCACTTGTTTGTTACTGTTTCATGGCAAAACCATAGCACCTGGAGGTGTAGGTACTTCAGAATCTGGGCAAGGTTTTAACCCACAGCATGTTGGCCTAAAGCCACTATTTCCCCATACAGTGATGAGCACCCCAGCTAGGCAGCTAGTAGTAAATACAAAACAAGTTAGATTAATATCAGATCTTTTCATAAATGTAGTGTTTAAGTTGTTATTGAAAAGCTAATGATCAGTAAAGTTTCTAAAAGACAAAACCTAATACTCAAAATCCTGAAGACTGGGTAGCCAGCCAGTTTTTGTATAGTCATTATATTGTTGATTTATAATACTTAAATACAGTTTTGCACACTGCCACTGTCTTCAAGAGAAAAAAAATCTACCCTGATAAAAGATTCACTGGGAATTAATGGGATTAGTTTAGTCTACATTCTTCTCTTACTGTGAAACATACACACCCATCTCTCCTTTCTCACACTCACTTGTATGCATCATTTTCAATTGGAAGCAAGTCATATGCCATGGCTTGAAATGTTAGTTCATGCAAGAGTGGTGAGATGGGGTCAAACCCCCTGTCCAGAATCAGCAACTGTGAGCGATCTTTCTGTGGACCCTGTAAAATGAAAACGTGAAGAATAGCCTTCAAGTTAAGCAAAAAAAAACGTTTTCTACAGAAATTAATAATTTGCAATATTTCCTTTTAAAAACAGTTACATCATTCCATTTTGATGTAAACAAAAAATCTACTGACTTAAAAAAAGTCTGATGATTTTAAATGCTTCTTTTACATTTCTATAAAACATATATATTTGTAAATTTAAACTCTTAAAGAATAAGTAGATTGGAGAAATTAAATGATAATACATATTTTTTTTCTTAGAGGCAAACATACCTCACCCATTGTAGGATCATCTGCTCTGTAAGCATCCAATTTTTGCTGAACCAGTTGAGCAAACTCTGCATTTTTGTCATAGTCACTACAGTAAATAATGAAGATAGTAGTTAAATGGTATTCAACAAATACTGATTTTAATGAGTGTGTGTACACGCACGTGTGGGACAGACAGACACAAAATTTTCAGCTACTTACAAAATCCACAAAAGTATAGTTTTTTTTCTTCTCCCTCTAGGTAGGGCTTCTAAATTTCAAAAATTTTTTTTTTAAATTAAAAAAAATGCTAAAAATATTTTCATCAATACATGAAATTATTTTCCTTCCTTTTTTAAAAGAAATCTTACTAGGAGCAATGAAAGCAACTTTGAATTTAAAATAATAATGCACAACTAAAGTTTGTTTCTTAATCAACTTTAATTTTACAACTAGTAAAATATTAGAGAAGTACTTTTGTTGAACTAGTTTCTTTCTCTCCACTTGTTTGGGCACTAACACCTGGTATTAATGACTGACTTGAAATGCTTCTTTGTTTAAAATTTTTGGTTGTGTTTCTTAATTAACAATTTTTTTTTATATATATTAATACATTTTTAAACTGTTGCTGAAAATCAAACATACATTAATTTTTTTTACTTAAGCCAGAGCATTCTTAGTTAATTATCTTTAAAGTAACTAAAAACTTGATGTTTCCATAAATTATATTTTGCAACAAAAAAAGTTATAACTAGCAGGTTAAATTGTGTTTTTTTTTTAAAAATTATTCTTATTTTTTTAAAAAGGTAACTTATTAGGAAAATATCATGAAATAAAAAAATAGACTTGACACAAGTAAATAGACATCACCAGCAACTCAAAATAGGCCATTCCAGTCACATGATAAGCATATGACAGCCAAGGGTCATGGGAACTGAACTACTTTACTTTAAAAAAAAAAAAAAAAAAGGCCACATAGCAGAGAAATGGGACTTGGCAGAAGCTAGTGGAAAATCCCCAAAGCATTGGATATTCCACTGTCAACTGTTAACAGGGAGATTGTCTTTCAAGAGAAGCAATAAGAAAACCATACCATTAATGCATCCTGGATGCCCAAAGCCAACAGAATGGGCATGTTATTCTGTGAAGGTGTGTAGAAACTGAACCTTGACAATTGGTTGCAAATGTGACAGAATGCACAACTATCCATGAAAACCATCAGACAAAATCTCCACACAAAGGAGCAGCATCAAAACAAACAAATGTTCTTTCAGACTTAGATGTATATTAGTTATGTCAAGTCTATGGGTATTTATGAAAGTCACTGCCTGGTAACCTTTCAAGAATATTTAGGTATCCAACTGCTCCATCCCCCTTTAAAAAAAGGAAAATCAAAACAAGCTGATCTCAATGAAACATAAATACATTCAATTTTTCAAAGTTAAATTAAAACCTGTCTTTTTAATATTTTATTAGATAAAAAAGCAAAGAAAATTTGTGAAGGAACGGAAAGTCAGTCATATTAAAAATTACTTTAGCAATTTAAGTTTATTTTAATGGGTATTTTCCATTATATTTATTTGGACAGACAGACAAATACAATACAATAAACAATGATGAAGTAATTACTGTACATCCTCATGGATAACCTGTTCTCTCTCTCTCTCTCTAGTCATTAACTAAATGCCAAATTCATGAAAATTAAAACCATTAATTCAGGTATTCTTAAAACTAAAATCCATGCAAAACAACAAAACAAAAACACTTTTGGAAGATACCTACTTACCTTCTGTAGCGAACAGAAGGATATTCACCAAGCGTAGCGCACAAGGTAGCAATTTGTTCAGCACAGCGTTCCAAATTCATGATTCTTCCAGAAAACCGCTGAGGATTGTAATATACTTGGAATGTATCCGGAGAGTCAAGAGAAAAAACCTGTGGAAAAATATGAGGACAGTTAATAACTGACACCAAATATGTAAAATAGCCCAAGTGTGAAGCAATGAATAATTAAGCCATACTAATGTAAACTAAATCTAATATGACAAAACTTATATGAGAAGAGTTCTTTGGTATAAAATACTAAAAACTCCTTAAAAAATAATAAATTAGCATATGAAATTATTTCCATATTTAGAATGATTTTAAGAAAAAGTATTACCATTACTTTGCTGTCCTGAATGTATACTGCTTACTAATTATGAAGTAGTTTTCTTTTGTAACTTATCCTTTTCAGTGAAATGAAATACAAGTCAAGGATATTCAGTATCAAATAGTTTCAAAAACATATTTAAGTCTATACACCAAGGCAGAGTAAAGCTTCTACAGCTTAATGAAATAAATAACAAACCTAAATTCAATACAATTTCCTTCTATACTCTTTAGCTCACAAAACTGGAAAGTAAACCCCAGGTAAGGTTAAAAACATTTAAAAAATAACTTAAAAAATTAATTCAATAACATTTAATTAATTCCTTAAAATTTCTTTGAAGTAAAGAAAATTGAAAAAAAAAAAAAAGGATTTTCAAAACAATTATTCTAAGTGAAATTTTAATGTTTGTACTGTTTAAATCCTGTCAAGAACACTCTTAGGTAGTTTAAATTTACAATTTTAAAAGGTTATTGATTGCCCTTATAAGATTTATTAAAAATGTTTATAAATTTAAGTCATATTTTAACCATATATAAGTGAAAAGAAGATTGCTGTCTTCAGGAACCAGACAATCAGGAGACTAGTTTTCTGAAGAAAATGGGCATCACTTACCAGCATACTTGATGCAAAAAGGAAACTTACAATGACAATTTTTTCAGCAATCTCAAGTTTGCTTGGTATACACTGAACAAAGAAATATTTTTGATTTTCTGTTATGTGGCCTTTGTTTTTGATTTTGCCAAGCTGATAAACATTTCATTGCACATGCTCGCCTCAAGTTTATCTATCAGGTCAAAAGCTTATTCATTAAACAAACTAGATTTTATTGACAGCATCAAATCAATATTCCCCAATTTATGAATATGTAATATTGTACCTACTTGAGATTCATATGGTAGAAAGGCAATGTTTATTTCTCTCAAAGTCTTTGTAAATTTTGCTGTAGTTGATTTGCATACTTCATTGAATAACTCCTCTGGGCATGCTGCAAAATAGAAAATCTCAAAGCTGTAGTGCCCTGAATGTTAGAGGTAAAAAAAAAAAAAATCTGCATGGCAACAAAAATATCATAAAAATTCTTTAATTTTTAGATTTTAAAAGACCTTAAAGAAAATTTTGGAATCAGCTTCCATGTTCAGTTTCTTTTAGGGACAAAGATGATGCAAGTAATTTCTTACAAAACATCCCAATATCTTACAAGCATGTCTGTCTGCTTGCTTGATTCATATCGAATAAATAAAGTGGTAGATACAACAGGTTGTGTAATCAATAGCTGAATAGTAGTAGTAGTAATTTTTTACCTTCAGTAAAAAAGACATGAGCTCCCTTGTACTGCAGGTTGTTGGGGTTCTGAAAATCAACCATCAGGGCTTTGATAGACTACAAGAGAATAAAAGTCAATCAAGACTTAGGGCAGGTGCTCTTGGTCATTGTAATTATGTCACAGCATAAAGTTAGTTTACAGTTCAATGTCTTCCCCCACCACAGTTTATATGAATGTTAAAGGAATAAAATGAATGATGACAACAATAAATATTTATTTTTGGCAATTGAATAAAGAGACTTTTTAAAAGAATCAATTTGTTAAGATTTCTGTGACAAGGTAATATAATGAAAACAGACTTGGTAAGTGGGTCCCATGGTTCTGAAGATAAGTTGTTTAATTTTTAGTTTATTTCTTGGACTGCAGCTGGAAGAAATCAGTCAAGTGCTTTTAACTGAACTTTTTTCCTTTGCTGTCATGTTCTGAACATGCATCATCTGCATCAGGAATGTAACTTCTGCATGTAAACCAGACTTTGAGGTAAAACCTTCCAGTAGAGTTCAGTATAGTGTGCACTGTAAATCTGCTAAAAAATCAGGTCTTATGTTTTATCATCTCCTAGAGTATTTTAATTAAAAATTCTGTAACACCTATGCTGACAATTCAGCCATCTGGTAGATGTCTTAATCTCTAGACCCCCCCTAATTTGTGCATTCAACAGTGAAGTTTCTTGTGACCAGTATACACCATTTGCTTTTTTTTTTCCATCAACCCTTCAACAAATAAATTGTAGCAAGTCTACATATTTCAGAAGTAAGAAAGGACATTACAAAAAAAAAAAAAAAGCCTTTAGCATTTTTGAAAAGTTGAGGTTGTGGTTTGAGAAGTTGTGTGGTGACGATATACTGTACTGCAGATGCTACTCAGAATGTTCATGTGAATTTCAGTTGAGCTGCATATGGTGAGGTGTGCAATGCATACATGTGAATTTTCAGTCAATCTGCACAAAACCAGAGTTGCCGAAAAAACAGCAAATATGGTTAGCTTAGAAATGAAAACAACTAGAACAAAGAAATATGACAAAAACATAACCTTTTCTGTTGGTGTAATGAGATAAACTGCTTCAAGTAAAGATAATGTGTTCTCTTCTCTTGTTGATGGTCTTCTACCACTGGAGAAAAATTTAAATGACAAAAACAGTTAATAGTCATACTTAGCATTTTAGTTTGTTTTCAAACAAATAAATTTGTTTTGTTTTTCAGATTTGGGAATTGCAAAATTTTAACAAATATTATAATAATACCTGCTCCACTACTTACTTATGGTCAGTAACAGTAGAACATTAAAAGCATATTCTGTTTTTTTTCAATTTCTAAATTCAACATTTCATTTAACTTAGTTACTTCTCTTCTGATATTACTCTTTTTAAAATTATTTTTTTTTATTAGCATTATACATAATCACTAACCTAGCGAGACTGCTTTAAGAAAAATGCAGGTGATAACAAATCAAACAAGATCAACTTACACGTAATTCCTTCTGACATGATCTCATGCATTTTACAGCATGCTGATACCATCCGCATACTGAGGTTATCAACGACAAGGACTTTCCATTCACCATTTTTCTTTACTGACATAATAACATCATTCATAACCTCTGTAAATATTTACAATTTAAAAAATGTATAAAGTTACAAGCAATATCCTCATTCTACACAACACTGTAGAAATGATAAAAAATTACAAAATGCTGAATTTAAGAATGGCATCTGTTAAGAAGAAACAAACATTATAAGTGCTTAAAGTTTTGTAGCTGCATACTCCATTAGATTTAAAAAGTTATGTAAATTTTTTTTTGAATATATAAAATAATGCATTCAAGTCTCCTGACATTTTTGGTAGAGATTAACGAAAAAATTAATCTTTTCCTAAAATCTGAAGTGGTCACCAAAATGAGGAACGATGTATGCCAAAAACTAAAAAAAAATTGAATACTAGTATGTCTGCAAGACCAGATAGGCTTCATTAAGCCATTGTATGAGAGATGGGACAAAATAGTGCTACCATTAGCATTGGTATTCACAGCATCATTATCTGAGGGGAATATACCAGGCCATTGGAAGACAGCAACTGTAACATCACTTTACAAGGGAAAAAGAAAATAACCAGTAAACTATTAGCCAGTAAGTCTCACACCCATTTCATGTTAAATTTTGAAATCATTGGTAAGGGAAAAACTTATAGATCACACAGACAAGAATAACCTTTTTGCAGATAAACAGTATAGATTTAAATCAGTCAGATCATGTGTTTTAGTTAATAGAGATAGATAGTAGAGGGGAGGGTCAGAGAAGATAGAGGAATTCCAGCAGATGCAGCGTACCTTAAATTTAGCAAGGTATTTGACACATTGTCACATCAGAGATTTGGTTTAAAGCTAGCATGGTAAGGAAAAATGAGCAAAGTGCACAACTGGATAACGGATTCCCTCGGCGACAGTGTGTAAGGTACAACATCAGAATGGAGTAGCATAATGAGCAAGGTGCTGCAGGGAAGTGCACTTGGCAATGCTCTTTATCCTGGAGGAAAATTCCTACATGTTATGACGACTTCCTGTAGCACATTGTTTATCAAGAACACATCCTGAACACTAAGAGGTATGGCTGTATTTATAAATGAACTCTCAGATATGATGCAAGGCTACATGAAAGTCTTTGCAGATGACACCAAACTATACGTTATCAGTGATTCAAAAAGATCTGTTTAGCTGATGTGAATGGTCTAACACTTGGAAGCTTAGATTTAATGCTGCAAATTGGGAGTCTTGCATAAGGGATTAAAGAATGGTAACTTTGAATATAAGGTGTGTGTTGACAATAAAGCAACGATATCAGTTAAAAAGGACCTAGAATCTTATAAGCATATAAGTGCTTGTGTCAAGAAAGCAAACAAAGTATTGGGTAATATTGAGGAGAATTTTGATTACATGGGCAAGAATATATGGCTTATTTTCTATAAGGCACTAATTAGACCAAGACTGGAATATGCAACTTGTGTGAGATTACCATTAAAAAACATGAGAGCAGTTGAAAGAGTTTGAGAGAACCACTAAATTTCTAAAAGATATAGAGAATTTACCCTATACTGAAAGGTGTGTACCCCTTGGTATACCAACACTAGATTATCATAGGCACAAGAATGACATGATTCAGGTATGATGCAAGATAGTTAATAAAATTGACAATACAGATTACAGTAAGAGTCTCATATTTAACAGAAGCTACAAATGCAAGATCAAGAAGTCATGCAAAACAACAGAGGCAGAATGTGTTTTCAGTGTAGACAGTAGATATGTGAAATAGTCTTTCTGAAAGTCTTATCATCTTCAAGTTTTCTCTAAACTAAACAAACTGGAACACAACCAAATCTTCACCATCTTGTTAAATCATACGCTACAGGTATACTGACGATAAAAGAGGGGTCTATAAAGTTTTTGAAGTTAATCCTGACCCACAGATCCAGGTAAAAAAAAAAAAGAAACACCATATTCATCAGTTTCATAATTTTTTAATACTTTAGCTGACAACTCCAGCAGAATTTTACTATAATTTCAGTCAGGTAAAATTTACTGAACATTAGATTTCTGCAAATGAATCTACAGACTGAATGAAGATTGGAAAGTTTTGTTGTCAGTTATTGGGCCTGTTTCGCTAAAAATAGGTGTAAGAATGCGCTTGACAGACATTTTAGGTTTACAAAGCCTTTATATATCGTGACTTTCTAATTCTACCAAATAGTGCATTATAGGAACTACTCTAATCTTCTGAGACGTACGCACTATTATTTCCAATACAACAGACCTAGAAAAAAATTCAAGATACTAATAATAAAAATAATTTGCATAATCGGAAATCACCTCCTGAATATGCAAATATACCACGGCGTAATATTCAGTAAGAATCAATATCGATACTTAAGAATGCGTTTTAAAAATTTAAAAATAGGGGAGGGGTCTTTTTATTAATCTCATTGATCGAAGTTTCTCATTCATAACTGCTTCTTTGAATCATAGCAACAGGCGAACGAACCATTTGGGATTTCTGCCCGTCTGCAGCGAAAGAGAAAAATAATAATAGTAATAATATTCATAAATAATCGTTAACAAAGGTGGGGAGGGGATTTACAAATAGAATTGATAACGTCGCACGCTCAAATCTTTCTTTTCGTAGAGTAAATGCATTAAAATGAAAATCATTTCACCGCAAGACCAGATTTACACGCTCGGCCAGAACTCGCTGTTGCTGTATTATGTTTACATTTATGTAAATGAGCTAATCTCGCTTATGACAGAATAAAGATTTTGACAGCCATCATTTTTTTTGTCCTTTTTTTAAATGTTAAAACATTGCAATTTTATTAGAACGCTGTATGCGCTGCTTCTCAACGCGAGTTATTTTCCATCTTATTTCGCGTAGTGGAAAAAATAATTAACCAGAAAGCTCGAAAACACGGTGAGTATAAATAACCGTACTTACTTTCGTGAACCGCTTGCTTGAGCGCCATCTTGAATGAATCACTTTTGCGGAGCTTCATGGTAAGAAATAATTTGAAAAAAAAAATTAAAATTAAAATATTTACATAAAAATCTACTGAAGCATTTTTATTTTTTAACTTAATTAAAAAAAGTAAATTATTTAATGAAGTCGATGTGGTGGTTTTTTTTTTTTGGTTTTTTTTTTTTTTTTTTTTTTTTTTTTAGAAAATGGTTAGCCTCGTTTACTCCTACACGACTTGCGAGGCCTGATGATGGGGATTGATCGAGTTTCCGAAATTGACGGTCGGGAATTTTGTGTTATTTAGTTAGTGAGGAGATGAGTTAGGCGTGACAGGAAAATGTCCGGAAAAGGAGACAAGCCAGGTAAGCGATCGGTGTATTTTGACGTGGGTTTTCCACGGCACTGCCCGCGATTTACCCGCAGTTAGCAGACGTATAGATACTGGACTGGGTGGAAGTAATACGGTTCAAAAGACGGCTGTCTGTCACTCGGCCTTCATTCGTTCGTGTCGAGGACTCCACAGTCCAGTAAAAACTAACCCCCCGAAATCTCTATCGCCGCCGATTCCGCGCTCGGTTGGCACGGATTCTTTTTTTTTTGTCCTACCTCCGTCTACACCCCGCCCGCAACCATTAACAATGACAGAAGCGGAAAGATTTGGCGAGTAATATTACTAATAATCAATGAGAACCTAATTCGCACGGTGACAAACACACATGGTACTAGTTATAACTCGGGTGTTACCATACTACCTTGTGTTACCTAAAAAGTAATCCAGGTAGTATGCCGGCCTGCTGAAGCCATTACCTTATCTCATTATCACCTGAAGGCACCCAATCCCTAATTGTTTTCTTAATACTAATTATCAGTTAAAATGCAAAACGTCATAGTTTCCCTCTTTAATGTTTGTTCTTTTCTATTCTGATCCGATAAGAAAATAATAATAAATGGCCGTTCACAAATTACAGGCTGCGTCAGTTTGTTTATAGGGTTAGGGCTGCTGCCCGCTCTGTAACCACATCAACCTGGTGTCAGGGGACATCGAGAAGACCCGACAGCCTACTTCTACCCGCACAACCCCGCCGGAACTCTTCATCGTCAGATGTGGGAGGAAACCCCATACGGCCGGCTATCAAAACCTCCTTCGATACGATACATATTTTACCAAAAGCCTAAATCATAATTGCACTTTTGTGATTATTTTTAAATTTCCAAATTATAAATTAATTTAAAATGACTGGTAATTTGCAGTATCATGGCTGGCCAGAATCGTATAGACGCTGCTGCTGTAGGGGGTCATGTCATAAATACACCTCGCACGGATCTTCTGATTTCTCTCTGGCAAAACACTAGTCGGGGACAGGGTTATCACACACAGAAACCTAAGACTGAAGTAATGGTAACATTCAGGGGCAGACCTTGGGAAAAAAGATAATCCTAAACGGAAACTAGTCCATATCAACTGGGTTGGTTTTCTTTGTTTCTCAATTTGGAAAGAGATTCTCTTTGACTGCATTAATGAATAGGCGCTAGATATTTATATCGAGGCGAGGTTAGTTTTCAAGAACATCGACAAAGGTCTTGACAACAAATGGCTATTTTGGTTAAACCTCTCCACTGGGTGCGTGCGTGCGGTAATGCTGAAGAAATTACGTCATGTTTGAGATCGAGTTTGGCAGGGTTATCTTCCATAAAATAAATTCCTATTCTTGACCTCTCTCTCTCTCATATCCGAAATCAAGATACCCCACTGTGGTGACCATACATGATTGACCACAGTTAGAGACGTGTTTACCTGTTTTGGTTTCTTGACGTTAAAATAAAGAAGCCAAGGTATTCACTTGTATCGTGAAAAAACATCTTTTTTTTTTAGGGTTTAGGAATTCAAAATGTAAGTGCATTGATACCAATTTATACTGTGAATTTTTAAAATTCTATTAGAAAAATGTTATTGTGAAAATAATTACATTTAATTCTTCTGTATGGAATTTTATTATTCAAATAAGCTAAAAAAAGAGGAAACCAAACTACAATTTATGTATTTAGTTGCATGTAATTCTGAATGCACACCTTCCCATAAATATTTTACAAAATTGTATTTTCCATCAAATAAATAAATTGATTTTTATTGAAGTTTAATTCTTTACTAAATTTATTTGGTATCATTTTTTTCTTATCTTTTTCTGTTGTCCTTTTCTGACCCTGAGGATCCAGGATGATTATTGTTTTTACTAGAAAAGAAGAAAAGATGATGTTTCAAAGTTTGCAAGTGGTACAGATTCTGTCTTAAAGACATGTTTTAGGTGTGAAGGGAGAGTGACTTTGTGGTAAGAAGAATTCCTAGGTAGGAATGGACAGTGTTCCCAAATTTTGCTCTTGTTCCAAATATCTTGAGAATTTGTGGAAAGGCTAATTGGGTAAAATGCGGTTTAAAAAGAAAGTTGTGATAAGCATGGATTTGTGGATCTCGGATGCAGTTTTATTGAAAAAGAAAAAGGAATAAAAATTCTGCCATAGAGTGAATTTTTTTTTTAAAAAAATGTCATCTAAGTAGATGAATGCGAAATTTGTTTGTGTAAGAATTTATGACTAGAATACATTTGTTCCAGGAAGAAAAATTTATTTTCGTTATATATGCAGTTAACTTGCAGCATACGCAGCTTCCTTGTCTGATTCTTAGTCATTCCAATTATTAGTTTTTCAGTAGAACAGCAAGGACAAACATGACAGTTTTATTAGCTTAATGTGTGAATAATAAGAAATAAAGCATTTTATCTATTTAAATCTATTATTTCCTGACTGTCATACTTTCCTATTATTAACAACAATGACCTTGGAACTCATTGGATAATCTTTTGTTAAATCTGAGGCATGTGAACAAAAGCAAATAATCATTTGATCAAATACCAAATTGGTAAAAGTTTATTCTTGCATTAAAAAAGAATGGTTTACCATAAATACCAGTTACATTAGTAGTAAATGATCAGATGTCGGAGAAATACTTATTTGTAGTAACAATTTTGTAAGAGTACAAAAATACTGAGTTATCTCCCCTTGATCATGAAAGTAACAGTTGCTGCTTGTGTGCATAATTAGCACTTTTTAAGAAAATCTTTCACACTTTAAAGGAAAAAAGATTTTTTTAAAAACCCAGAAAAGTAAAGATATCACACGTTTTAATATTTTGTATGCATATTAAAGGCATTTTTATTAATTTATAAATATTGTTAACCCACGTAGAAACAAAAAACCAGTTATAACCTGCATACATTCAAGCTGTTATGAAATATGATCTCCAGTGATTAGATCATAAATCTGGTCCCATTATTTTTTTAAAGCTGAATGATTTCTGACAGTGTCATTTATGTCTTGCTTAATTAGAAAATTTATCATATAAATTTAAAAAGTTCTTTCCGCAGAGAAGAAGACAAGATAAAGTTGAAACAATAAACACTAGTACTCTTTAAGTTAAGGAAACGTGTGTTTTAATTAAAGTCGTCAGAAGCATATAGTGGGCGTTGATATAGCTAGTGACTATGTGCTTTGATAGTTAAACTTGCTAGCAGACAAACACATTGCTTCATGCGGTATAATGAGACTGTTTTGATTTATGAATAAAAAGTCTCTTTTTCGCCTGTAGACAGTACATTATTTTGCTGATGGCAGTTTCTTAATCAAAACTCCAACATGTGTTACAGCTTCGTGAAGCTTCATGCAAGAAAAAAGGTTTTCACAGTAATGTGACCTCTTCTAAAGTTATAGGGGAAAATCCTACTTTTCAAATCTGGTATTTTTTTTATGCCATATGGTTTTGGTTATTTGAATATTTTAGTAATAAAAAACTTTTGAAATTTTTAATTTTCACTTTCATCAGGAAAATAAAAATAGCCTTACTAATCGTTCACTGTCTCTAGAATAGTAAAATGGAAAAACACTGCAGTGGCTGATGTTTGAAATTAAGTGGTGTACTAACCTGTGTGTTAGTATTTTTTTTTTTTTTTTTGGAGTGGCATATAAAATAAAATCAGCCATAATCCTCAAGTTAACAGTAAATGTAAAACTAGAATTACATAAATAATTTGTCAAACATCATTGCATATTTCATTTCGATTATGTCACTTCAATATAGATTTTTTAAAATTGAAATTAGATTACAATTGTTTGTATATCTTAAGTGTTTGTTTGGATCTTTTTCATGTATTTCTGCAATTTTGACATTTATTTTGAAAAAATTATATTTTTCTCACAAAATATAAAAATTATCACCTTTTAAAAAAAAAAATTGGAAACAAAAACATTGTGTCAGTATGTATTATAGACCAAGTTGCAGAAATAAAAACAATATACTTAAGAGGCCATTAGCTTAGATTTATGTTTAAAATAGATGACTGAAATGTAGGATTTGATTAATGTTTTAGAAGTTTTAACTAAATACTCTGCTAGTGTAGTCAGTGATCATCAGTAGCCTGCCTATAGGCAGGTCTATGGCTTAGCTAATTAAGGAAATTGAACAAGTGAGATGGTTTTCTATTGCCTTCCTCAGCAATGCTGATATGCAAGAAAGACCCTACTAAGAACTCTTCATTTTTAGATGTGGGAGGAAACTGGAGTGCTTGGAGAAAACCCACACAGCTGGTGTAGAAGAGCAAGAAGAAACCATGCTACTGAGGTATGCCAATATGCCAACATGAGCTGGTGCCAACCAGGATTTAAACTTAGGCCTCAGCCTTGTAGGTCTGCCAATAGACTGTACTGGGATTATCTTTTTAAGTAGCATTGATTCATTTTTAAATTCTTAATTTTCAATTAATTCAATTTGCTATTACAGGTGAAACAACCATCATTGACTACATAGAATGACTTATACAGAAGTATTTTAGTTTTGTATTAGACATACAGGCACTTTGAATATTTTTAGATTATCCATAATTAATAGTCTTAATCAAATGTGGTTTTCTTTGAGGCAACTACTAAATTTAGATATTTATAGTTAAATTTGTGTATTTATTTATTTTTTTTTCCTGTTGAGAGAGAGAGTGTGTGAGTGAGTGAGTGAGTGTGTGTGCGTATGTGTGATTTTCTTGAAAATATTTGTGAATCCAACATAAGGTGAACACTTTTGGACTCTTGAGTGTAGAAAATAATTATTCTCAGTATCAAGGTAGATATACCCCATAGTTTGTTTTTTTTTTAAAAATTGATCATCTGCTATTACATACTTTAATAATAAATCTTTATTCACAGCAATGCTAGATACCTTGCAATACACAGGCAGTTCATTTACATGCAAAATTCAAAAGGATAGAAAAGCCCTTACTGGAACTTTTTTTTAATGTGGGAGGAAATCCATGTGGCCAGCTGGTGAAGAAAAGTGAGAAGAAACCATATCAAGGAAGGTATGCCAAATTGAGCTGATTCCTGTTTGGAATCTAACGCAGTTGGGTTGGTTGGGTTGGGTTGGGTTGGGTTGGGTTGGGTTGGGGGGGGGCTCACCTTTGCACTTGAATGGTCTAACTCTGAGCCACTTCATAATACCATCATCTCCAGTTTAGCCTTTTGGTGAATTCTTCCATAACTTCAAAAAAGTATTTTTTTTTTTAAAACAGTGAACATTATTACCCCATTGTTTTAGTCTTTAGCAACATGTTTAAGCATTGGATATGGAGCCTGTAATTCATCATAGGCAAGAATTAAAAAAAAACAACAATGATTTAAGCATTGCCTTTATCCACCAATCAGAGTTGTTTTTACAAAAGGCTTTGTCAGAACTTCTATTTCTCTCTCACATTGGAGGCTTGTCTGGCTGTTTGTGTTGAAGAGTAGTGTTTCTATTATCAAGCTGTAATACTAGGAAATAGTAGCCAAACTTTTGAAACTGATTTAATTTTGCTTTAGAATAATCTTTCAAACTAACTGCCTAGTTATTTTGTCACAAAGGATCATGGAAAATGTTCAGAAAAAATGATGTAGACATTTAAAATGGGGGGGGATGAGGCTAATGTATACTTGTGAGCAATGAAAACCTAGTATTCAATAACTTCCTATCTGTATGTTTTGTTTTATATAAAATAAAAGCCAAAACACGTGCTTTTTACTGATATGGACTCTCAAAACCTATAAAAATGAAGAAAAAACTTAGTCTATAAGTTAAATAACCTAACCAAACCAGACTATTCATGTAAATCTCAATTCGTGCATGGAAGGCTATTGATATAATAATATAATTTACCAGCCAAGTCTATACCTAGTACCCTGTATCAGTATGGGCCTACTTTGGTGTGAATGAACATGACCTTTTTTGCAAATCATACAATAAATATACACATCTGAAACATCAGGCATAAAAATCAAATATCTTGCTTCATTTTGCCTTATTGTTTTTTAATGATGTTCCCTCCATATGTGGTAGCATCTTTGAATTTGTGCCACTTTTCAGTTTTTACCACACACTCCCTTGCTAACAACCATTTTTCCAGAAGTAGTTCATACTTATAAACTGGTAGCATTTGATAATTTATTTTTTCAAATTTCAAGCAAGATTGCTATATTATGACTACTGAATTTTTAGTTTGGCATGAACTTGAACTACAAATAAATAAAGCAAACAAAATTCTTCATATGACACGAAACAACTTTATTTTTCTGTTCATGTGATTTAAACTTTAAACTGTTTCAGCAAAACTGAATGAATTGTAATTTATTTCAGTTGAGTTTTAGCCTTTTTAAATTTCCACTACCAGTCTATTTTTCAGTTAATTTTTCTGTTGTGTTTTGCTGGCTAAAACCCCTTTCACCTGGTACAGGTGTTAGAGGTGCATTTAGCATAATTTCTGCCAAAGTTCTGTAATCTGGAAACAACTCCATTGTTGTAAGAAGTATTTTGCATATTTCTAAAAGTGTCAGGCATCTGTGATAGTTTTAAAAATATTTGAACTAAATAAATCTCTTATTCTGTCACTACACAAAAATGCCTAGCTCCCTGACCTAAAAGGGTAGGCGGCTATGTACCTCACTGATCTGCTGTAGCTGTTATGGCCAGAGCTTGGAGAAGTATGGTTGTAGTCAAGATGTCCTTGAGTACTTTCAAAAGACCAAATAGGCTGCATCAGATATCATCTTGAATGCTCTGAACTATAAGCCTATGTTATTGCTGGTGCAGTGTCCAGCTTAATTCCATAGAAACTGCCTACCCCCTGCCTGATCCCAGTGACCTCAGTCTTGAGAGTATCAATTGTCACTTGCACCATTGTATCCATTTGCACTGTCTTAGACATCCTTCTGAAAATACTTGAAAAGTTCTCTCAAGAGTCTTAACACATCAACCAATGGGCAACAAATCGTTACAAAAGAATAAGTTTTTTTTATTTTCTTTAGTAGTCTCTTTGGTTCAGGGGTTTTGTTTATCTTTAACTTGTCTTTTAAAGCTAAGACCAGAACTGACCACCCTTTGTGAATTTCTTCAGTAGACTCTTGCAGTGATAGCCATCTAACATTACTAGGTTTCTTGAGTTTTTTTTTACATGTTCTCATGACTTTTTCCAGCTTTCTTATTTTTTCATAGTTTACAGCAGAATACTTATAAAACTTGTATATGTTAGTGAATGTAATCTACACATCAATCAAGGCCATAAATGTTTTGGCAGTATAATAAGCAGCAAGGGACAAACAATGAGTCACACAGTGAATGGTAATGATCAGAACTCCAAAAATTTCAAAATATTTGATAGCCAGAAAAATTTACTAGTCACCTGCTAAAATAGTCATAATAAGGAGATCAAGTGATTTTTTTTTGCCTTCTAACAGTCCAAAGATTGGTTAATTAACCACGTATCTGGAAATTGCTTTTTGTTACTCAGGCTAGAGTTAATGATCATATTTTTTGGCATAAGTGAAGCCTTGTGTATTTTCTGAAAATGATTTTGGTTAGAGTGAATTTGCCATTTTCTAAAGTTCTGTGGCTACAAGCTACCTACTGAGCTGTGAAGGCCAGGAAGTTTGAAAGGTGTTCTTTTTTTGTTATGAGGGGTGAACTCAAAGACATGCCACTGGGACAGACTGAGTCTGTGTGGGCAACTTTTAACTATCTGTATCAAAAGTTGGACAAGATTCTACAGGTCTTCATGCAGCAAGGGTCACTTTTTTCAATCCTATTTGCATCCTCCTCTTGTGATCTTATATTTTCCATGGCATGCACATGTCACTTCTGCTCATTCCTTTAAACGAGAAATAACGTGATTCATAAAATTATGATTCTCTTGCTGTTTGAGCTCATAAACAAGAGCTTATCACTTTATTGAACCTTTTAGTTGCCAGATAATTATCCATACAGGTCAGCTCTTATCCGTGCAAGTTTTAGTAGGACCCTCACATTAGCCTGGTCATGGTTTACACTAATGTCATTGATGGTTATCAGAAAAGATAGTTGCCAGCTAGACATTGGCAACCACTTTTGGAGTCTTGGTAATGACATTGCGGCTGATCCCTTTAAACTGTGTTGCCATACCATGTAACCTTTCCACCATAACATTGGCACCATTAGAAGCAAATCCAATTATCTTTCTTAAAGAGATCTGCCCATCTTTAAAAATAAAAATCTTAAAAATAATAGAAACCTGTCAGAATTGGACTGATAGTAGTTTTGAATGTGTGATGTGATTGTCTGATTCCTGCTGAACAGTTAGCACTGATCACTGAAAGCTAAACAACCCTGGCTTGACAGAATTTATAGGCCACTTCATTCACAGCAAGTTCTGCACCAATCACTTCATTAGGTTGCTAGATTAATCTTAGAAAACCCAGAAAAATTCTGACAACCATCTATACTAAAAGACTCTTTGTTGTCAGAGACTTTTTAGATGATGTCAGTTTTTCCAATTCTTTTTCAGGACTGGAAGAAGGCTCACTTTCTTGATCTGGATTAGATCTTGTAAAACCAAACAATAGTAATGACGCCATATTGATACTGCAACTTCCTGCACTGTTGGATGTAATATAACTTTTCTGGATGCTTACCTTAGTCTGTAACTGGGCAAAACAGCTGATTATTTATAGATTAGGGATAAAAGGCCAGAGGATAGGAAATTTACTTTTAATATAACAGAATGAGCTAAGGCTTATTGGACACAATTTTGTTAAATTATTGAAATGTGAGTAACTGACCACGAAGAAAAATCATCTACTGTATTTACCCTTTTGTTGCAAAATCAATATATGATAAAACTTCAATGGGGAATGTGATACACAATTTTCAATTGCAATATGTGATATACTCCATTTTTACATGATGTAAAACGATAATTATTTTAAAAGCTCACCTTCATCTTGATCACAGCACAGAAGCTAGTGCTAAGCTATAGCACACTGATTTGTACAAATGCGATACATGTTTATTTGACTGTAATATTGCAGAGCTCTGCAGCCAAGGATGAGAACTGAATTAATCACACTAGTGAAGAAAACCCACCTGTGGCTTGCAGGAGTGAGAAGAATGGCTGATAAATGGATTCAAACTTGGGCTCTTGCCATGATGGCTGTACCTTCAGCAGTTAGATTTTTATATAAAGGCAGTGAGTTTATCTCAGCCTATAATCAAGGTTTGAAATAGTGTTGCCATTTATGCTTTCTAAACAAATTTCCAGAATTTTTTAATTTAAAAAGCTTATAATCAAAGTTTGCTTACCTTTTTTTCTTCCTTGACAAATTTGTGCTTTTCTTTGTATTTCTAGAAATAAATAGAGACTGTACATAAATAACTCAAAGAATAATTTGATCAGTTATGAAATTTTGTAGATTTATACATTGGATTTTTATTTAAACAAAAAAAATCAATCCAGTATTTTTTTTTAAAATTTTTTTTTAAATTTTAATTGAAGGTGGTGGTCAATTTCACAGCTCAAATAAAATACTTTTATTGAAAAAAATATGTATCAGTGCATTTAAAAGTGTATTTTGGTTTCATTAATGTCTTATTGCTAAGCGTAAGAACAAAGTTGTAGCCATTTGGTAGTAAAATTTTACCTGTTGTTTTATGTCACAGTGGTTAACTACTGGACTGCTATGGTTGAGGGCTGGAGTTTGGTTCCCACAGGGCGCCAACTCAGTTTGGCGTACCTCCTTGGCTTTTGACCAGCTGGCTACAGAGGTTTCTTTCCACATCTAAAATGAAGAGCTTTGGTAGGGACTTTCTCTGTGGTCTACCATGCTGAGAAGTTGTGCAACCCATTCAGTATGTGAGCACATGATCCCTCATCTCATGACCTGGTTAGAGATATCTGCACCCATCCCCCCAATGAACGGGGGAAGCATATGAAGAAATGGTGGAAGAAAAATAGCAAATCTGATGACAAATAATGAGTTTTGCAAATATTACCATAAAAAAACAACTTGACGACTATTTTGAAGCATCAAATTATTAAATCTGGAAATACTTATACCAGTGTTTAAAGTTTGTTTTTCAGATTTTTTGTTTTTTTTTTTTAATTATTCAGTGCAAAAGTAGCGTTGTTTTTTAAATTGTTTGTTTCCCATTACCCTTATTCACATCAGTTGTTCGTTTACTCTCCCTCTCTCTCTGTCTGTCTGTCTGTGTATATGTGTGTGTGTGATTTGATTGTGATTTCAGTGCTCTAGTACCTAAGTGTGTTTTGTAGTTGTTAAATTTATTAATGTGATGTAAAAAAGTTTAGAAACTTCTCCAAGTACATTTTGCTTTATGATTCTTATTTTTAGATTTAAGCCAGGAATCTGTGGAACCCAAACAACTTTATGTACATATATCAGCAATTAAGAAACTCGTTCTGCAATACAACATCAAAGCCTTTGCATTTGTAGTCTGTGTCATGGAATCTTGGATAATATTCAGTAGACCTACTTTATCTGAATCTTACAACAGCTGAGCAGTTTACCAGCTTTCATAGCATTGCTTTATGTGCAGAAATTTGTTAGTTTCCATACACTCTTGCTTTAGTATTCAAATATAACCACTTTTTCCTTCAACTTCTAAATTCTTGGTAATATTTTATTGATTAACAGTTTGTGTTTACATATGTGTAATGAACAGAATTACTGGACTAACAGGGCTAATGGCCTGAGTTTAGGTTCATCCCTGGTCATGGTCGACTCTTTCTGGCAAACCTCTCTGGCATGGTTTCTTCTCACTCTTCTTTACTAGCCAGTTTTGCAGGTTTCTGCTGGGCACTCTGGCTCATCTCACATCTAAAAACGAATCTAGTTAGGATTTTCTTGCTGAAGTCAGAAGTTCTTGGCCCTTGTGGCACAGAATAATGCTCTCTGGATTACCTCACTGTAGAAACTATATATATATATGAGAGAGAGATTGAGATATATATATATCAGTATCGGAAATAATAATTGAAACAGGAAAACTGGCTATAAAATGCAAATAATGTGATAGAAATGCCTTGTGTAAAGATGGCATGCTTGATAGTACAGTCATGTGTTAGTATAGTACACTGTGATTAGTTGCCATCCAAGCATTTAGAAGATGCCACACCTGCAGACGGACTCTATACAAGTATAGGCAGTGACATCATTGTAATGTGGTGAATACTATGGCTCCTGAGAAGAAAATATCACATGGTAAGCATATAAAAATCAAAGTCTTACCTAGTGAAGGCTATTCCACACAGCAGATTGACTTCATAAAGCAGAAGAAGCTATATACAAGACTGAAGAGGATATGTGAAACTGGTACTGTTAACAATAGAGGTGGTCGAGTAAGAATGCCAAAGCTCTTTAGAAGTGATTTTAAGTACCTCAGGGTATGTTCTCTATGTGATAGATGACAAGCCAGTAGAAGATCTTCTGGTGACCTAGCTGAAAGTTCAGGTGTTAAGGTTTCTTCAAGAACATAAGATACACATTTGCACAAAGTGATCTCAGTTGATGTAGCCACTCAAAAATCTTTGCCGAGGAGAGACAGCCAAACAAAAAGGATAAAATTGGCAGCAGAAATGAAAGTGGGATGACCAAACCTGAAAGAAGATGCTCTTTTCAGATGAGTCCAAGTTTGGTCTGTTTGGTGATAATCAACAGCAATTTGTTTTGAAGACTGAATAACACTCATCACTGTACAACAGCTAAATTGAAACCTGGGGTTGGGGCTGCATATCAGCCAAGGATGTTGGAGATTTTCATAAATTGAAGGTATAGTGACTGCTGACAGGTACAGGCAGGTTCTCATCCATCATGCCATTCCCTCAGGAAGACATCTCATTGGGTGGGATTTATCTTCTAATATGACAGTGATCTCAAGCATTCAGCCTGTGATGAAAAACTCCCTGGAACACAAAGAGGCTGATGGAACACTCACAAACATGCCCTGGCCTGCTTGGAGTCTTGATATGAACACCATTGAGGCTATATGGGGTTATATAGCTACTGAGAAAGTCAAAGGCAATCAAATACCTTGGATAAATTGTAGAAAGTGCTACAAGATATTTGGGACAACATTCCAGTCATACATTGATAACTGTGTAGAAGTATGATAGCATGGCATCATGTTTTATATAAAGCAGAGGACTCACCAAATATTAACTCACTGTTGATGTATTTATTTTGTTTTTGTATATTTTCTGTAATAATGCATAGTATTTGTATTATATACACATCTGAGTTATAGTTATTCATTTTTGTGCATATTCTGTGTATTTTTCCATAATGTGTGTGCATAATATATATATTTCATAATTTAGTTTTTTTATTTGCAAACGAGCAGGTAGCCTTCATGTAACTATGGAATATATGTTGGAAAAATCTATTGCAGTTAGGAAACTTTAGTTGGCCTTATTGTTGATAATTTTTAAAAAAAGTAAATAAAACAAAAGAAAACTAATGTTTTGAAACTTTTTTTTTTTCAGAAAAACACTAGTCTTACTATTAAGTAATTATGAAAATTCCAAAGATTTATTTTTGCTGTTGTTGTTGAGCAAAGCTTGAGAAAAGGCCTAAAATGCTGGAGGACTTTATGACTAACAAAAAATGAAATCAACATTTTTGAAAGTTTAATATCCCTTTCCAAATAAAATAAATAAATTTTAAAAGAGTGCTCAAATCCCTGATAACTATTAGTGCCAATAGTATGGCTTTTGTTCTAAGATGGTTATGTGGTAGCAAGCACAATAATAATAGCGCTACTCTTTCTTGTGACTTTCTAACATACTACATTTGTCTCTAAGTAAATAAGGTAACTGTGCTAGGTTCACACAACTACCATATTTCATTAACTAAGTATTTTTACCCATTTGAAGAAAGTGGTTGATAGGACAGTGTATGATATCCATGAATGATTTATTGATGTATTTTAGCATTTTGCTTAGGATACAACTTGCTATAAATTTTGTTTTTTTAATCAGTGGCTAGCTACATGGGGTGATAATGAGGTTGTGGATTAGAATTAATCAAAGGTATGCCACACCCAGACTTAAGCATAAAAATTAACAGATCATCTTTTTAAAGACATTTGCATATAATGAGTAAATGGTCCATTTATAATTATAATGCAAACTAATTGGGTTGCGGCTTATGTTACCAAATTACGTTTTGGTCTGTGAATCATTCTGATAAAATATTTGTAAAGACAGACCCAGAAAAGATGTCTGGTTAGTGGTGGTCAGTCATGGTGATATACAAAATACTCTAGGAAATATGCAGCACGAATAAATGAGAATTTTCTTCAAAGAGAAATGTGAAGCTTTCAGCTACAAAGTGTTTAACTCTGTGTACTTATAAAACATTGGTTCCAACACAATAAATTAGTAAATAAATAATTATTTTTACACATTTGCAGAACTGACATCTTTTGACCAATAACCAAAGAGAATTAGTTATCTGCAAAAATATTACTGTGGGTGCTTTATTTCAACTGAAATATCAAAAACCAAACCAAAACATAAACAGCCTTTTAGTTTTAGACTTAACGAAAATGACCGAAACTTGATTTTATATCTGTCAAAATGATGAGCTAAGATATAGGTGTAAACAGAGTTTAATTGGCCTGCCAAGCAAGTGTGGATTTAACTGATTATTTGAAGGGAAAAATAAAAATTGACAAGTTTAGAAATTTCTCAGTTGAACTTAAAAAACACACAACAGTGGTAGCAGATTGGTCATTTTGTGAGCCAGTCTTTCCTTAACATGGAATTTTTAAATAGACTTTTTTCTCAATTAGTTTCAATATAACCTTTTGTCTTAGTTGATTGTAGTGGAGTTGGTTCTGATGAAACCAGAAACACAAAAGTGGACAGTTTTAGACCATTTATTTAACATATTTGTGCTTGATCTGAGGTAGCATATAATTTTCAGTTTACACTCTGATATCTTTTATTTAAATGTAGAAGGAAGTTGAGAATTTCCGTCAGGTGTTAGCTGCTCAACACAGGTGTAGACTACACTGAAAGTGTGCTGGAAGTTAATCATGAAAAATTGTCAAAATTTTCTGTTGGAGACGTGTTTAAAGGGATTAACATGGCTGCTGTTCAGCATATTAATTGTTTTGCCATAGTTTTTGTTTTGTTGATAAGATAGGCTCACTAATTTTTAAAATTGCATTGGGTGACCAGAGTAGAAGAATGAAGCGATTTTTGCTCAGAAGTTATGTTAACTGCTCGTAGTCATAAAAAAAAAAGCTGTGGCTTAAAAGATAATTCCAACCACCTTAACTGATTGCTGTGTTTCATGCACTTCATGGATTGAGTGTCAGACATACTGGCCACATACAACCTAGGTCCTCAATGTTTATGCTACATTAACTGTAAAATGTCAAGCTGAGTACCAAATAATGGTTGTTGATCTTATGACATTTGTGTTATCAAAAGAAGAATTTAAGCAATATAAGAAGATAATTGGCTGAGACTGAGTAGCTTTCAATTAGCACTGAAGCTCTATAGATGTCAGATATCATCAATAGAAGTAAAGAAGTATAGATATCTGGCTGGCTAGTAAACATGAGTGAAATGAACTGACGGTATGACTCATACTTCACAATAACTGATCTTCGTCCAATAACCATTCACCACTTACATCATGTATTGAATAATTCATGTTTCCTTTTCTTTTAATAAATAAATTCAGGTAACTAATTTTACAATTTTACAGAAAATAAAAGATTTTTAGTAATTTTTTTTTTTTTGTTGTTCCAAAATCCTTCTGAAATAGTTCCAGGCTGCTGGGACGGCTAATGGAGCTAGTGCTGTGGATTGTTTAAAATGGATCAGCTGAGTGATAGAAGCAATGAGGAGGAGGAGTAACTCTGCAGCAGGGATTGGGGGGGCATTGAAGCAGTAAGCACAATGTAGCTATGAGGGATAATTGTCTGTTCCAGCTTGCTAGTAAGTAGCTGATCGAGAGAGGAGTCTGCAGTTTGGCAGTAGCTCCCCATCAGCAGATGAAGTATATTATTATAAGTGAATGTTAGTGATGTAATAGAGGCCCAAAATGGAAGAAGCTGTGACAAACTTGGTCCCAGAAGGTAAAATACATTTCTAAGAACTAAAGAAAAAAAAATAATTATTTATTTATTTTATTTTTTTTAGCAGCTTTATGAAGCTCCTGGAAAATATAGGTTGACATGCTGCTAGCTCTGCAGGATACTGATACCCAAAAGTTTCCTTATGCTCAAATGCAGGCCCACATTGGGTTTATCAAATTTCAGTTTGTTTTTTCCTGTAAGTACCATTCTGGTAGTGGGAGCCTGGCTCTTTGATTATAAACCAGGGTTTCTATTCCTAGAGCTGACATGTGTCAGATTTGCTTGTGGGCTAGCTACCTAGATGGTAGTACTAGTTTGGTTTCTGTTCATCTGACCTAAAGCTTACTGATTACTATATATACTCTCTCTCTCCTTCCTATTAATCACTACTGGTCTCTCTTTCCCACCCTATAGAAAACGAGAAAAGAGATTTGCCCAGCACTTGTTCATGTTGATCACTAGGCTTTGCTTGTCAAAGCTGACCTGCCATAATAACTCTGGCTAGCTCTAGTGGCCATAGGGTGAGATGGAAACATCACTGTTAGCCAGCCACTGAAACATCCATTGATTTCTAGAGTCCCTAAGTTGGTTTAAAATGGAAATAAAGCAAGTAATTAGAAATAAGGTGGCAGTGAGCAACCTTGTGGAGGTAGTGAAGCCTGAGGATGAGAAGAAAGGCAGGTTGTTTCTTTTTTTTTCCCCTGTGAGCTAAGAACCACATGCTAACTCTAGAAGCCCACTCATATATTTGGGGACAAATAAAAAAAGTTGTTATTCAGAATCTACTAGGAAAATATAAACTAGTACACAAAGTTGTTATGTCATCATCTTTTTGTAGATAAGACACAGGCAGACTGCTCTCTCTCTCTCTCTCTCACACACACACACACACACACACACACACACACACTTAAACTAGGAGACTTTGGAATTTCATTGTGGAGGGGAAGAGAAAAAGAAACTTTAATAATGGAAATTGCCATCATATCAAAACTGTTTTAAACTCATTTGTTTATGCAACTCTTTTTAATGTTGTGCCTAGAGCTGTGTATATTTACATACTGCCTAAAGGCATTTTGATCATTTTAAATAAAGCACAGTATCTGTGTCCAAAATGATAATTTGTCATTTGAGAATTTTACAAATAGTTAATATAATTTTACTATAAAATTTTTGTTTGCTAAAAATTGAAAAGTTAAGGTTCTGTTGGAATTTTATGTTCCATTTTCCAAAAAATTTGTATAATTCATTAAGCATGTTTCTTGTTGCCTATGCATTTTCAGCAAATCTAGTGATATAAAGTTATTTTACCCATAATATTTGCTCTGCATTATATCCGTGATCTTTTTTCTTTTAATTGCTTGTAAAGAAAAAAAATTACATTAATTGCCCTTAATAAAGTAAAATATTTTATTTTAAAACTGTGCATTAACAAAAAAAAAAAGAAAAATGTATACAACTTAACTCAGGCTAGATAGCTAAGTAAATGATAGCATCTTGACAACATTAGTATTAAACCCTGTGTGTGGGTGTTGCACGGTAGTTGACGTGGACTAATATTAATGTTAAAACGTGGATTATATTTCAGATGTATTTGGTCAGTTCTCATGGTATTACAGAAAAATTGTTCAAATACTTAAATGGTCTATTATTGCCTATGTTTTCCGTTTGTACATAGATATTTTTTTAAAAAAAAATATTTAATAACCTATACCAAAAGCATTAATGATATAAATTGAAGAAAAGTTATCTTGTTTTGTCTAAGATGTTTTGTATTGACTTTTTGTGTATTTGTAACCAAGAGAGCTTGCTAGGAGTTCTGAATGTTTATATTACTAATATTGGAGCCTGGTTAGTATTCTGGCAGGTTTTCTTTGTTTATCATTTAAGAGATTTTCCTTCATTACCATGCTGTGTATAAATGAAGCTCAGTTGTAATGGAGTAGAATTTTGTCCAGATCACCTACTGTGGTATTATTCTTACTTTTTGTAACCATCTGAGCAGAGTTGAGTTGGGTTTAAAAAAAATACAAAGTGCAGGAAAGCCTCCTTTTTCTTTTTTTTTAAAAAAAGACTTTTTAATAATAAATATGAAGATGCCCTTTGGCATTGTAACATCAATCATCTTAATGTGAATATTGAACAATTTTACCTCTTAGCATATGCTGATGTCTATTTTTACTTAAAAAAAAAGTCCTTTACTACTGTAAATGGGCCTTGCTGAAACCATTTTCATGCATCAATAATTCTTCTAGATAGAAAAGAAATTTTTAATGTGTTTCTTTGTAGGTTTAGCTGGATTCCAGTCTTGCCCCTAGCTTTGTTACTTTACATCCAGGGGAGAATAGATTTAAACTGTCAGTCTTGGAACAGTTAGTATTGTGTATAGCACATGGATGCATTGTTGAGCTTCTTATTACCCATATAAGATGAAAAAAAATGTTTTCTTTAGATGAAATGAACTCTCATTTGCCTTGGTGATATTTTCTTAAATTTTTTTGAAGAGTTTACTTTCAAGTAAATACATTATATGGGAATTTTAATATAAACTTTGACATCTGTAATGAACTCTTAGTCATCAAAGATGTTTATTGGCAGGCCAGAGAAATTCAAATAATAAAGGTTGTTCTGCAAGATCATAGAGATAGCATAGCTCTGTGTTGTACTCAGATGTCCAATCTTGCATATCACTTTTGACTTTGGCAGGAAAAACCTTACCAGAACATTTTATTTTTATATATAAACTGGAGTGTCTGGAGGAAACTCAGCTGGCTGGTGAAGAAGAACATTAAGAAACATTGCCAGGGAGGTATGCCAAACCGAGTCTATACCTTGCAGGAATCAAACTAAGGGGCTCTTGACGGTAGCAGTCCAGTAGGCTATAACTGGACCACTGCACCTCCTTTGCATAGTGTTTCCTTTGCATAACACTAAAAGTTTAATCATATGAGGTTAATCTAAAAAAAGAGACCACATCTACCAGTTTTCATTTACAGAAACATGCATATCTGGTTTTATCAACACAAATTTGAATGAAATGTGCAAATCTTGATTAAGTTGGGAATTAATTTTCTTAAGTAAAATTTGTGTAATCACATGGATTCTGTGGTTCGAATTTGTGATGGAAAAATCTGATAGCAAGTTCTCAAAGTTGGCGAGAGTTGTCGGCATTGCTTTTTCAATTTCTAGGTAGTGAATGCAGTAATCATGAGTTGAAACCATGGAGAATCTTTGTGATTACATGAACTCTGCTAACATTAATTTTAAATTTATTTTCATTGAAAAGAAAGAAAAGTTAATCTTTAACATCCAGATGAAGTAGTTAATTCCTATAAAAGTTTTATTAGCATCTTAAGGGAATTAAAAATGTGAAAAGCAGATGGAACATTTTTACTTCTGCCCAAATAAACACAAAAATACATGCTTAACTAAAAATCATATTCATAGGTTCCTACCTTCTCAGAAAAACTAAGGAAGTTAAACTGATATAGTTTTAAAGTAGAGGTTTTTTGTTAGGAAATGAAATAAGATGGATTGATAAAAAAAATTACAATTTAAAATATGGATTTTTAAATTAAAAGTTCTCTCTTTTAGACATAAGGGAGAGAGAGAGAGAGTAAAGGAATTAAGCTCAAAGGAGAAATTTCTTATTCTTTGCAAAACTAAAATTCAAATAGTCTACATATTAGTGAGATTTTTTCTACTTATCATAAGGTTAAATACTGGTAATATACAGTAAAAACTCAATTATCAACTTCTAAACAAATCTATTATTAGCATGCCATTTTAGTTAATAATATGGAGTTTTAAACTTAAGATAATGTAAAAGTATGTTGTCATGACAAGAATTTTCATGAATCCAACCAGTTTTGAGCTTTCTAACAGACAAATGCATTCTATACAAAGAAAAAGTTAATCAAGTACAAAATTAATTGCTAGATATTTTTTAATTGAGTCGTTATTTAATAATATCAAATTTGTTGGGCTTTCTCCTGGAATTCCTATTCATGCAAATATCACAATAAATGAAAATTTTGGACAAGGCTCAAATTTGGTGTTATAAATACTGTTTAGTAGAATCAATGGGAGAAAAGGCCAAAATATTATGATATAAACAATATTTTAGTTGTCTCAAACATTGATTGCGACAAAGTTTGTTTTGGCTGCATAACAACAAAATAAGAAGAAAAAATTTTTCTTATTTTTGATGGGTTGATATCACTGTATACATGTTCTAGCAATGTATCTACATTTGCTTTATACCATAAACTATTTCCAGCTATAATTTGAAGTTATAATGGGAGGGCAGAGTTAGACATTTCATAGTTATTCTTACCATATTTATATGAGTAAGCTTCTTGTATCTCTTTGAGGAGCATCTAGTTTTCTCATCAGCCAAACATGGAAATCTTTCATAAATCAAAAAGGATGCTATAGCTAATTATCTTTTTTTTTTTTTTTAATGAAAAATATGTTACATGCCAGTATCTATCTTGTTTGGTACTTATTAAAAATAACTTACTTGAAAGTTAGTTGAATATTAATAAAAGTTGAGATAAGTTTTCTTTATACATTAAAGTAAATGTAAAAACTGAGAAAGAAAACTTTTGACTATCACAGTGCTGTTTTCGTTCATCAAGCAACATGAATATAATAAACTAGCACTCATGAAAATCATTTAGTAGGAAGTGTTTTAGAAAGTTATGTTCTTCCTGTTTTAAAACTAATAATGCCAGAATGTTAGAACTTTGGTGATTTGATTTTATTTAACTCTCTGTATATCACTTAGAGTACATTTGCCCTTCAAATCTGTATTACTTAGCACAGGTTGAGCAATGGGGGCTCCAGTTCAACACACTGAGCTGGCGCTTTTAGGATGAGGGGCAACTGTACCCCATGTGGTGCAGTATCTGGAGGGTTTACAACTGTCTTGGAGTTAGTATAAATTACAGAATGATGACAATGATAGGTGAATGCACTTGGAGATATAAAAAGTACAAAATACATTACAATAGATCATCTAATGTAGCAATATTACCAAGTGCTCAATCACAAGGCAGCTAAACCTTGTTGCATGCTTCTATTTTTGTTTTTCTGTTTGATAAATGATAGAATTATTGTTCAATTTTGCATTCTAGCATGCAAATATGATTACATGACACTTAGATTTTTTTTATATTGTTTGAAGAAGAAAAACTAAACTAATTTCAAAATTGTGTTTGATTTTACATACTATGAAAGAAAATGTAAATACAATTTAGTAAAAAAGGAATATGCATTTTTTGGGGTTGAAAATCATTACTGTAAATGTGGCAGTCTCTGTTTCCTGAATATTATTTTTATGTAATAATTATTTAATTTTTGTAATCCAGTATTTAAAAATATGCTTGTTAGTTTAGTGTTAGCATTAGATTGCTAGACAGGGATGTGTGTGCTATTGTTCTCTTTCCCTACAAATAATAATATCTTTCAAACTGACAGAATAATTTCAGAAAAAAACCTAGAAATTATTTCTAGCCCATTACTAATTCACATGGTGACTAACCACTGATTCATCATTTCTTGAAATATTCTGTGCATATATTCACACATTTGGTTCCATGGCAAAGAATTTTAGGGCTTCCAAAGTATCTTCAGTATTGATTTATTTTTGTTTCAGCAAATGTAGTAATTTATAATTTGTATTGATCTCAATTGCCGAGGGATCTTTGCTGATCAGTTATCTGTAAAACCAACATGTTGCAGTTGCTGAGTCATAACCACTTTATATGTGAACTAAAGAATCAGAATACAATATTTTTCCATGAAAATTAGCTAGATCATTCAGCAATATTCAACAGGATGACCTAGAATTATCAGTAGACCTAATCCTGCATATCAGTAAATTCTTCAGTATACAGTTTGGAGCTGTTATGTAGCTACCTAAAAGGCAGACTGCCATCAAGTTGTCCTCTTGGTTTATATTTGGCTGATAAACATACTTATCTCTCATCACTGGATGTCACCATTAATTTACAGTGGGATCCCGCCTGATCTTATCAACAGGCTTCATTGATATTCATGCAGAAGATTTTATGCACTGTCAAAACAATAATTAAAGCAAGACATTCCAAAATAGAAAATAAATAAAATTAATTAATGCATGGCTATGAATATGCACTATATTTAATTAACTGATCTGCAGTGATGCATGCCTTGGAGGTGTTTATTTTGTCTCATACTTTTTTTCATTTTTATGCATTTGGCTTGTTTTTCTCTTGTAGTCGTATTTTCAGAGGATTTATAGTTGAACGTACATTGTATTATGTCTGCATTTAGACTTCATAAATGGGGAAAACTATTTTATCATTTTTTATTAGACTGATTGGGGACTTTTGAAACTATCATTTTATTTAAAAAAAAAATTGAAGTGTATTTCATATTTGACAGTATGAAATATCTTCCTTGTTTGAAAAAAGGGTCACAGAATTGAGTGTGCTAACATAACTACTAGTAATATATTTTAAGTTTTTTAATGCAGTTATGTGTTTTTATGTGAAATCATGTTTCTAAAATCATTCACTCAGAAATCAGAATTAAGTATAGCTTTACATATTTCTCAAATTCACAAAAAGTTTCTGAACCCTGACGTTCATTAGAATTCTGCAATAGGTTGCCACACTGAAGGAATGCTTGTTTTACTATCAGTTCATAAATAATCAAGTTTTACAGAAGTTAAATAATGTACACATGTCTATTAAAAGGGGTGACTTAAACATTGTACCTGTTATCAGTAATGAAAGGTGCTTAGTAAAGCCAAGCACTTTGATGGATTGGCAGATTGCTAACTGCATACTGCAGTGAACACCATTCATCTTTTGCATGTGCAGGAGGTGAATGAAGTGCTGTACCAGTATAAAAACATCTTGATTCAGATTAGCATTACCGTAGACTTTAACTCTTACCTGGTCAGAAAATCCAGTATTTACACGCACAAATGGTCAGAAAAGTTGCAGGTTGGCTGCACAAAATGCGCCTACTTGATTACAGGACTTCTTACTGCTTTTAGGTAATTTTAATGTCTTAGATAGCACAGATGATTTGCACAGTTAAGAAATCCAAATGGAAAGGAAATTTGTCCAGAAAATGAAAGGAAAATTGTAATTTATGGTGCAGAAAATAAAAAATGTAGTGTAAAATCATCCAACTGTTGTCACAGAGGTGTCAATACTGATTTGGTTTCATAAACTTCTTCACTGTCATTACTTTGACACATCTGTCATCCTCATTCCTAAAATCCTCAGTGGACAGCACATAATGGAGATTCATAGTTATGTTTATTGCTGCTACAAATGCTTTAATCTCCTCCACAGTGGTGTTTGTCTGGGTGTCCTCACTTGTGGGTCTGCAGTGGCATAGTGGTTAGACTCCTTAGCCTTTTGATGGAAGAAATCTTCTAGTATCAGCTCATAGCAGAAATCTACTTGCATTATCAGAGACATCAATCTTCAGGCTGATGGACTGTAAAAATGTGGTCACCTTAATCAGCTACAGATGACTTGAACTCCACTTTACAACTTCACTCTTTTTGCCATTATTGTTTTTCTTCAGCTCCAATGCATTCCTTGATTTTTCTTTATTGCTGTGCAACTAGCTAAATGATGAAATTCAGGGTATGACCTCTTGAGACCCCACATCACCAGAAAGAAAGGATTCAAGTATCAGATTTCATCATGTAGCAAGTAGATAAAGGAACTAGGCAATACTTGCAATTAAAAGTCACTTCTGCAGGGAAAAAAGCACTAAATATACACAGGGGAAGTGATAATGTGGACCAGCTTCTGCCAGTATGTACTATCTATAGTATAAATGGAAGTGGTCATTAGATGACTTGTCAAAACCCAACTATTTTTGGCTGATTTGCTTGGGGCAGTTTCTTGCAGCTTGCATGAGAAGGATTTATAAAGTGACAGTATGTTTTGACTATTGCATGATGACAGCAACCAGGCTATTGGAATGTTGCAAGCATGGACTTCTCAGACTTCAGTTGCAAGATTCTTTGGTTGCACCCAGTTAACAGTGTCAAGACTATTACTGCACCAGCAGCAGACTATCTCTGTATCTAACAAACGCAGACCAAACTGCTTGTGTATCACAGCACCTACCAAAGACTGCTACACTCAGGTTTCTTACTTAAGGAATCAATTCTAGATAGCAAGTGCAAATGCCCAAATGGCATAGATCACAGAATCAGGAGACAAGACCAGAAGACTTACTAACAGTGGTTTGTTTGCATGCTAACCTTTTTAAGCATCCATTTTGACTCGTCAGTATTGCAAGGTACTTTTGCATTGAGCCATACAACATTTACCATAGATATGAGTGAACTGGTGAACCTTTTGGTTGAATCAAGGTTTTGACTCTCTTGGACAGGCATGTCAAACTGGCGGCCCTTGGGCAGCTAGTTGTACCAATAGGACATGCAGCCCGGAGCTTGTCTACACTATAAAAAGCTGCTCGTGTTTATCTTTCTGTCTGCAGACACCACAGTGGGAGCGTGTATGTTACTGGATTTGATCTTTTTTTTTCCTTCATGTGAACCAAGTTACTGTATGTAAAATAATACAAATACATATGACTAAACTAATAGATCTCACATGGAAGCTAGCTTTAATTCAATGTGGCTGTATCATTTCATTAACTTTTGCAAGTGTTTTGTAGTCCCTAAAAATGTCTTTTTCAAAGGCATCAAGTAGAAAGCACAAAGTACGAGAAGGTCATGTGTTTCAACGTAAGTTTGAGGAGCAATACTTTGTCACTCAAAGTAACAGCAATATTGAGTTTCATTTGTTCATAGACAATCAGCATTTGTAAAGAGTACAACATTAGACACAATTATGAAACTCACAAGGAAAGGTATGATAAGTTTTCAGGGATGTGTAGGGCAGATAAACTGAATAAGTTAAAAGTTTCACTTAGACAACAACAAAGTGTTTTACACACACTTAATAAAATAAGTAAATCAGCAATGAAAGCAAGTTGTATTGTCTCATTCAACTGTGTCATGCTCAAAAACCTTTTGCAGAAGGCCAGTTTATTCAGAAGTGCTTGATTGAAACTGCCAAGATTATATTCCCTGATAAAGTGAAAGATTTTAAACATAAGTCTCACTTTAACGCAGTGGCTGAACATGTAAATGACATTGCAACTGACAATTAAGTACTATTAGTAAAGAGTTTCAATGCTACTTGATAGCTATTGAAGAAAGCACAGACATTAGAGATATCACTCAGCTCGCAGTGTTTATTCGTGGTTGTAACTCAAATTTTGTTGTTACAGAAGAACCTTTTGAACTAATTTCAGTGCATGGCACTACTCTGGTGCAGACATTCTCTGTCAATTAGAGAAAATACTGGAAAAGTATGAACTGCCACTTAAACCTTTTGTGTAGTAACTGATGGTGCTTCTGCAGTGTTTAATTCCAAGAATAGCATTGTGGAAAAAGTTTTGCAATTTTCAGTGTATAATTCACCAGGAAGTGTTGTGTGGTAAAATAATTAAGCTAAACCATGTTTTAAAATGAGTAGTATCAATTGTCAACTTTATACGTGCTCACTCAAGGATTAAATCATTGGCAGTTTGCTTCCTTCTGAATGTGGAAAGTGAGTATGAATATTTGCCATATTATACAGAAGTTTGCTGGTTGTCATGTCACAAGATGCTGAAAAGTTTTTATGATTTGGGAAATGAAATTATTATATTCCTGGGAACATGCAACTTCAAGGGAGAAAGAAACTAGCTACGTCCATGTGTGACAGCATAAAAGCCTTTCAAACAAAACTTTGGCTTGGGAAATTCAACTAAAAATTCGTATTTGGTGCATTTTGAATCTTGTAAACCCTTAAGTCTGAGAGTGAGTCACATGTAGAGTTCAATGATTATGCACAAACTATTGGATTTCAAAGAAGTGAATTTGAAGTTACATTTTGAGATTTTAAGCTCTGCAGCGTAAAACTTACCATGTTCATTGCACCATTTAATTTTGATTTTGAAAAGCAGATGAAGATCTACAAATGGAGCTCATTGAAATGCAATGCAATTCAATTTTTAAACAAATTTTTAGTGAGGATGGCATACCAAACTTTTATTCTTATTTATCTGTGGATTGATTCCCAAAGATGATTCAATTTGCCAGCCAGCTATGTGTGATGTTCAGCAATACATAGTGTGAACAGCTTTTTTTGCTCATGAAAAGAAACATGACTCCAGAGAGATCACAATTAACGGACACACATTTGTCGTCATTAATGAAAGTGGTATCAACACAAGAATTGAAACCTGACATCCATCAGCTAAGTACCAGCAAAAGGTGTTACGTTTCTGGAAAAAACATCTGAGTGACAGGTTAATAAGTTAATTAAAAATGTTTGAAGTTTGAACTAGTATTGATGTCAAAAATGTTAAAAATATGAATTAAATTATGATTTTAAAAAAATATAAAACTTGAAATCCATCCAATTTTCTTTACCTCTACTTTGTTTTTGAATGCCAAATAGCCTTAAAATGATTTATTAGACTTCTTGAATTAAAAAAAAATGTCCTCAAAGTTTTTGCAGCCCACTTGAAATATTTACTGTCTCATTGTGCCCCTGATGCACTAATGAGTTTGACATGCCTGCTCTAGGATTATCATTGAGTGGGTGAGAGACTGGTGAGATGCTGTCCAAGAGGGGATTGCTTTGGTAAAGGAAGCATCATGGTTTGGCGAAGTATTAGTTTTCAAAACTACACTCACTTGTTGGTTATCAGAAATTTCATAGGTCAGAGGTACTGAGATAAAATTCTAGCATTAGAGATGGTGCTATTTCTTAGTGACCATGACTTCAAAATGATCTATCAGCACAATAATGCAAGACCTTACATCACCACAGTTTGCCAGCAGTACCTCTTGGCCCAAAACATCACAGTCTTGCTATGACCAGCAAGATTACCAAATATGCTCCCGACAGAATGTATCTGGGGCCAGCTTGACTGCCATATTTGCCTTTGAGTAAACCTGTCTCATATACTCCTGTAGCAAGTTTTAAATCAAGAGTGGAGCACCCTTGACCAACTTTTGATACAGCATTACATTTTGTCCATGTATCAGTGCTGCTGCAAGTGCATTATTTCTCTGGATGTACACTAATACTGACTATGGATATTCATCTTTGGGCAGGCATTGTCAGTGTTAGTGCTCATAAGATCCATTAATTGACAATCTGACATTGATAGACAATTGTACAATTTTTAATTGTTTTGAAAACTAAACCATCATATGTATGTAAAATGTATTACAGTGGATACAAAGCAAAGGAAATTATTCACATGGTCTGACAAGAACTCAAATCAGTTGATGAAAAAACCTCTCTCTTCTAGAGATAGAGGTAGTACAGATTTAGTTCACCTGTATCTTTTACATCTGTGTTACATTTGGGACGGTTGGTTGTACTCACAGAAAGGAGCAGCAGTTACAAGTTTATGTCTATCTCTAGTTTTAGCCAACTTATACATAGAATTCTTTGAAAAGTTAGCTATTGATTCCACTTCTAATGAGCCAAGACTGTGGTTCAGATACAATGATGATACTTTTGTGTGACCACATAGTAATGATTCTTTGCAGCCATTTCTCTCTTATCGCAATCCCATCAGACCTTCCATACAATTTAGCACAGAACAAGAAGCTAATAATAACTCACTATCCTTTCCGGATGTGCAAATTACAAAACTTGTCAAGGTTTTTTATGACTCAGTGCACAGGACAGATGCACTCAGAGATGAATATTTAATTTTTATTGCAATCATTCTCCTGCTACTAAACAAACAATTTATTCAGATTTGTGCTTCTGAAAGTTTGCCCAACAAAATTAAATGTGTTTGTGAAGTATTAAATTTTTTTTTATCTCGATGAAATTATTAACAAGTCTTTAATTAAAGTTAAGTCAGTCCCTTCTAAGAAAAAATTGGACTCCATTCAAATCGAATATTACACTTCCTATTATTCTAGGAATCACTGATAACATTTCCAGAAAGCTTTATAAATACAACATTTGGGTTTTGTTCTTTCTTTGAAGACAATGTTTAAGATCTTCACTGGGACATGTAAAAAGACTTTATAGATACCAAATGTATCTCCAGTAATTATTTCATTCAATTTAGTTACCTCAGCACCTTTCCTTGCTATATACCAGTGGTTTCCCAAATAGGGTTGTGGAGCTGACCAGTATCATGATAATTTTTATGCAACAATTAATATTTTGATGTTGTTGATGGAAAATTGGATGTTTACATTTAATCAACAATCTCCCAGCTTCCTCCTGAACACCAAGATGCAGGAATTGCATTATTCCACACTGATTTTAAGGTAGTATTTCCCATGACACTCTTAGCAGGGTGTGTGCCTGCAGCTTGCACTGGTGCTGCTAGATTTTGTCACTCTTAATGGGATCACAATGAGGAAAAAGAGAAGAAAGATTGGGAACCATTGTCAGCCACCCCATAATAAAAACCAGAACCAGTTGTTAACAAATCCACATTCGTCAAACACAACATCTTTTGAATATTAGGGTTTCTAAAGGTGATTCTCAAGGCACTTGTCTCAAATCTGCATTTGCTTCACAAATGTTAACTGTAAATCACACGAGTTTTCCCATTTGGTCTGACAGCACACTTCTAGTGTATGAATTCCAACAAAAAAACCGAGAAATCAAAGAATCTGTTGTCATTTTTCTACATGATAATATTATTAACAGAAATAAAAGCCTTAGAATTGACTTTTTTTTTTCATTTTCAAAACAAAATATTCTCAAGCTATAGTGAGTTCCATACATTTGAGAACATTTATTACTAGTTATAACAAAGTTTTATGAAGAATTAAAACGTTCCGTTTATGTTCTATCATTTTTTTTCTTTTGAAAATTTTGTCCTTTATTATTATTATTTTTTTTTTGTCCTTTGCTTTAAGTAGAATCACATTTCTTCAGAACTTATGGTGTTGCATTCCTATTTAGAGATTATGCTTGCATTTTTTTAATTGCAGAGAAATCTGGGTCTAAATAAAGAAGAAACAGTCGTTCCGAGACGACTTGAAAGCGATCACCAGAGGTATAAAACGAAGACCGTCAGCCCCAGCGCAGGCGTCGCACACAGTCAAATCCCCAAAGAACAAAACTAAAGGTCTCAACAGAACACACAGTTTAAATGAAGGTTCAAAAACAGACAAGGTTCAGAAAGAAGACGTAAGTGTGCCTGTTTTTTTTTTTATTCTTTTTATTTAAAAAAATGTATTTCTAAATAGTAAGAAACAAATTTTTTTTTTTTTTTAAATATTGAATGCAGAGTTAATATTGTTTTTTTTTCTAACTCTGAAAAACTCTGTGACAGGGTTGACATCTTGTTATTGGACTGCAGGTGTAGTCATGGACAAAAGGAAAGTATCTCTATATCGGTATAATTCACATGAATGCACCATTGTTATAGACAGTTGGATCTAATTCAAATAAAGCAGCACGACAAGACAGTATGTGTATCTCTTATTTTGAAAACTTAGTCTTTTCAAAATCAAGTGTTCTCTTCCTAATTAGTTAGCTAGTTAATGATGGAATGTTTTAAACATTGAGTAATTATGTTTGAATGAGTTCTTTTAATCCATTGAAAATGTTTCTTTTTTCTACTTTAATCCCCCCTCCTGCTATTTAAATTCAATTTTGTGCACTGAGGTATCTTAGGTGTTAAAGAGTTAATGAATAGAAAAGTACTGCAGTTGCAACCTCTGGACTGGGGGGGGGGGACACATTTACTTTATGTACTAGTGAAATAAGGAGAAACCCCCTCTTCCTCTCTTCCTTGTGTAGTATGTGCTAGAAAATGTCAATTTTTCTTTTCTTGCAGAAAACAGGATTTAATTTAAAAATAAGAAATTCCATTAAATATTTTGATGTAAAATTCCACCAGATAGATAACTTCAAAAAAAGTCCTCAACTACAGTTGTTCTGAAGATATGCAACAGACTGAACTTTTTAAAAATACGTAGAATCCTTTATCCAACTAACTAATTCTAGATTTGAAAGGTTTCGTCTGTTGTGTACCCAATATTTGAAGATTCAAAACACATGAGAAAGCTTTTGAGCTGACGTTCCCGGTTTATATGTTCATAAAGTGATTCATTGTACAAAGAAAAAAAGGTTTAGATTTATTGCAACAGGTCATTGGCATGACTTTAGCTGAATTATTAATATGTGGTGGATGACATTTCTTGCTAAAATATTTATTGTCTGGGAGTTTGGTGTTTGCTATGGAGAAGAATAAATGTACTGTGTATTAGAAACACCTGAAAAATAAATACAAAATATGAGAAGAGTTGTATTAAAGCTAATTATCTGCACTGCTTATGCTATGAAAAGGCAATACAACCTTTTCATTATTACTGTAATCATTCCTCATCATGTTCTTCATCATATATGCTTTTGCGTTAGCCTTTTTATGTGGCATGAAATTTTGCAGAATCAAAAGGAACAACACGTGCATTAACACATTTTCTGATTTTCTCCTGTGATCAGCTGCATGATAGCCATAGAGACAGGATGCTGCATCATTAACAATTGTAGAATGAACCATGGGTACAAACAAGGCAGACTGCCATTAGATCACTGTTGTTAGACCATTTGAACATTTACATCTGGCTTTAATCAAAATAAATTTAACCAATTGATTAAAATTCACCATTTAAAAAAAAAAATCTTTAAAAGGCAGAAAAACAATAGAGCAAAGGTGTTTCAGAAAAATAAATGTCACTTTTTGCCATAATACAATGTTGTATTGTTTAATGGAGTATACTATTGTTGGTGTATTTACAGAATTTCCTGAAAATATGTTGTGCCTTTCTGTCTGTATTACATTTTACTGTTTTATATCTCCCAGAAACAAAAACATGCTGAGGATTATAATTGCATGCAATATGTGAAAAACCACCACCAGCCACATTTTGTCAGGAAAAAGCAATGGCCAATTTAAGTTCTTGATCAAACAGTAATGATGCTGACCACCTCTGTAAATGAATGCATCTGACTAAAATATGCATATTTCAGATGTTACATCTACACTTATTGTCAAGATTCTTGTTGACATTTACCCATGCAACAGAAATGAGCCAAAGAACAGTCGGTCTAACATTATCTCCATAGACTTGGCTACAGAGGGTGGTAGGAATAAAACACATCAAGAGGTCTGGTCAAAGGACACGTTTGGCAAAATTCCTCGGTGTTGGTAGTGTGTACTACTTTCTAATGAATCCAGGTTTTATAAATTCATACCTAAAGGCTTCACCTGGTTTTGGAGAAAACCTAAGAAAGAGTTTCAGCCCACAGTCAAGTATGGAGTTGGGAGTCTCATGGTGTGGGCATCCTTCTGGCATAGTGGAAAGACTGAATTGGTGTTTGTTGAAGGATCTCTCAATTTTGCTGTAACCTCCCCACATCCTGCCATTATGATTGAATTATACAAAGCTCTCATACAGATGTCTTGTTGATTCGATGCTAAACAAGGCAGAGGATCCTGTTGCTACAAAAGTTGTCTTGACCAAGTTCTAACATAAGGAATTTCATTTTATTGCTCGTCTTTATTTGCAGTTTTCCAGAACAAAGTATCATATTTTAATAACAAGTGACCAACTTATTATAGCAAAGCCTATTAAGAGCAAGTTATATGGGATTGGCTTCAATAGCCAGGCTTGTTTTTATTAGGATTTGGCAAAACTGGTATAATGATAATTTTCTCCTCACTATTTGGATAGATTTTGAGGCTAGATGCTTTGAAAATATTTGTTTCTTTGCATGGCTTCAGATCTTACCAGTTAGTTTTGGTATCAGTCACTCTCATCTATGTGAACACTTTTGAGATGATTTCTTCTGGTAGGAGCTCATCTTTAGCAGATATTTGAAACTATGGCATTGACTTAGAGCGTATTATTTTGGTTATTGTATGAAGCAGCCAGATTAATAGTTGGATGAAGTGGTAGGTATTAGTGAATTATAAGTATCTTTTTATATAACACCTTTCTACATTTGTAGGGTAAGTCTTGCTTAAGAAACACATCTAAACATGGTTTTGACTATGCAACAGTTACTCACTTTGTAATGTTCTGCTTTACTTTTTTTTTTTTCAATGTATGCATACTGTTTTACAGCAATAGACTTAATGAGGTCTGCCTTTTTTGCTATATTTCTTGCCTGAGAGATGAACTTGGACATTTTTAGTAATATATGCTGGCACAGAAGTTGTAGCACTTTCAAGGCTACTTTCATTTAGAAACAATGCAGGATATCTGTGGCATAGATCAAGAATATCATATGGCCATTCAGGCAACCATGATTATAGGACAGCTGTTAAATTAACTTTTGTAATGTCTTACTATTTATTTGTTATTAGACATTAGGTGATGTGATGTGTTTTTAATGTAGCTTAATATAGGTTGTTGTCTCTTCATGGTTAAGTCAAAACAGGATATTGTTATGTTGTTATAAAAAACTAAATGATGTTATTGTATTTATATGCATTTTAAGAAGAGAAAAATGTTTTAAAAGTTTGAAAATTTTAGGAACAGTAAAGGCGTGATAATGAACATAAAGAGAATATTATGATTGACAACTTAAATTTTTTTTTTTGCTAAAATTATCTCAGTATTTTTAAAGAAAAAGAATATTATTCATTTTTCTTGTTTCTTAAGTAACTAAGAAAAGATAACCTATTAAAATTTTAACTGAAAAATCACAGTAATTGCAAGGGTAGTATTACCTAAAGTGCACTATTTCTTTCAGCACAGTTCTTTGAGTGAAATTATTTCTGTTTGGCTTTTCTGCATTTGTTTGTGAGAGAATTTTTTTTTTCAAAATTAATTTGAAAGATAGGGAGCTTTACTTCTTAGAACTAAGCACAAACTGATTTATGATTTTATTTCTTAAGTTTTGTACCTGGTTGGTTGGTTTCCATTATCATGTACATAATGACATCAGTTCTCTTCCTGTAATAGGAGCATTCCACCTACACAGTAAATCCGCCTGGACTATGTACTAATTACAATTAAAATTTTTCAATGGTTTTTACACAGCGAAAAGGAAGTTGAATAAAATAAGGAACTTTTATTTTAAACTATTAGTTTCTACATCATGTTTGTCAAGAATTAAAAAGAAATCAGACGTAAAAGAGTTCCAAAAATATTCCAGTTTTTTCTCTTATTAAAAATGGAGTTTTATGATATGAAAATATTTTCAAACCTTTAATCTTTTTTTACTTTATGCTAATTGATGTATTTGCGAAAGATGATTTTCCTCATTTCTTTACTGCTTATTTATGAATCCATCATCTTATTTTTTTTCAAGTGCAAGCCACATCGAAGTGCAATTGTTTAAATGTAGAAAATGGACAATTAAAGTGAATGGTAGTATTTAATCAATTTGGAAGATTAAACAAAAAGATTGTGCAAGACACCTAACCTAACTTAGTTAATTTGGGCGAAAGGTAGCAATGTTTGCAATGAAAACCAGTCAGTTATTCAACATCCCTTATGAATATAGTCTTGAACATTGATAATTGCACTGGTTGTTGTTACATAATTTAAGTGATAAATATAAATGTTTCTTTAACTTTCTAGAAGTGGTATACAAACGTTTTAGTAAACAATACTTTTGTAGAATAGTTTGCCATCTGGCAAGGCTGGCAGGCAGGCATTTATGGAGAATAAGTCTATTGTAGCAGCACAACTGCTCTCTTTCCTTCACATTTTAAAAATTTTTATGTGATGTCTGTTTAAAAAATTTTTAATTTACTAACTTAACATTATTTTGCATTGACAGATTGTTGCTAAAAACTGAGCATACATTTCATTTTATAGATTACTAGATGCATTTTTAGTACTAGGGATTGAGCTACATAGCAATACAGCATTAAATGTAATGTTAATAATGACTTCTCTCTACTGGTAATTGTCATTGTGGTCAACCATGATACTGTCAAGTTGCAACAAATTGAGCTCTGCAAAATGTTTTAAATTAGCTTAGTTTCTTCAAGTAGGCAGGAAGCCATTATGGCTTATAAATCGTTCTCAGAGTAAGGAAGTACCTGATAGTGTGGTTTTTTTTAACTGGTTGACACTGTCACCATCAAGAACCATTGCTGATAATCTGTTACACTCATTCTTGGTTCTGTGTTTTGTAAATTGAAGCCTGTCCCATATTTCATGTGATTGTTCACAACTGACAAAATCTCTTAAAGTGAGAATATTCAAACCCCTTAATGATTTTAAATACTTTTATCAAATCTTTCCTTAAACATGCATTAAAGAGAGATTGTCTGATTGATTTAATTGAACACTCTTAATCCCTTAAGTTTAAATTGTAATACATATTTTCAAGAACAAGTTTTTCATGTTTGCTATTGTGTGTAATCAGTAATTTCCTGAGCCACAGAATCATTGTGATTCTGCAATGATCAACTTTTTATAAAAGGTTTTAACCTTCTATATGTGCATTAAGTTTTAATTTTTTTTTTTATTTTTAACTGTCAGTTATAATAGAAATTTTACTTTCCTTCCTTAAAAAAAGGAAAATGGGACAAAAATTAATGTAGAGCATTGTGATAATTACTGTTGATTGTATTTTTGTTTCTTTCTGAATAAGAAATCATTGGTTTTTTTATTCCACCATAATGTGCTAGAATTAGTGGTATAAAGATTTCTGTAATAGGTCGTTTAAATAAAATTGGACTACATTTTTTATTTACACAAACACATTTTGGTCTTAAATATTACAGATATCTACTTTCATTAGGTACAGAACTATTATTACCAGCATTACTCTGATGATGATCTCCCATGAATTAGGTTACTTGAGTGCGAAGCTAATACCACAGCCTTTCTCACTGTTAGCCATCCTTTTTCTCTAATGCACTTCAGATGTTAAATATAATCTTATCAAACTTCATTTACATGTGTAAGTTAAAACAAATTGTCTGTGATAATTTAAACAAGAATTTTTTTTAAAATAGTGTTTATGCAAAGAAAATATTTGTATATATTTTTAAAACAATTTATACATTTTCTTAGTATTTCAAGCTAAGTGCATAATTACTCAAATGGCATTAATGCAGCTGTTAAGAATCAGTGAGTTGAAAATGGCTGATGGGATAATGAGGTACTCCAATATTCATTAACTCTTGGAATTATATCAAGTTTGCTTGTTTGCCTGTCATTGGATAATACATATATATATATATAACAGTGAGTCATTGATGTTTTTTTATGTTCTTTTTTGTATCCAACAACTGGGTTCATGATATGTTATATTTTTCATTTTATTATTGTAGAATATGCTCATAATTTATTCTATACTGTCAGTGTTATTTTCCATTATTATTATTGTTATCATTATTATATCTTACAAAAACCACATCTTTGATCTTGATTATACTTTACATTAGGAGGTGCAGCATAGTTCAGTTTATGGTCAAGGGGGAGATAACTCAAAAGAAACATGATTTTAATAATTTTTTGAAACATCTTAAATAATCTCGAAAAAAGAAGCAAGCCTGTGAATGTAAAAGAAAAACCAATTTATCCGAACTATTTTTGGTAATTTAGTATAATTCCTGTTGCAATCAATAAAAGACTATTTAGATTAACTTTATCCACAAAATATCAATGAAAAAAAAAAAGAAATTCCTGAAAACTAAAGTCCTGTTAATATATTGTTGAGATATTTATTTGCTTGTCTTACAATATGCAGGTGAACATAATGCCTGTGTGATTTTTTTTTTTTAAAAATAGATATTGATTTCCTCTGTCACTGGTGACTTGATGCTTTTGTTTAGTCATGTCAGAAAAAAGATGTGAAGATATTAATGTATTTGGATTTCTTGTCTTATTGTAGTTGTACCTTGATTCAAGGCTAACATCGATCAGTTTGTTTTCATCACAATTTGAACCGTGTGACTTGAACTATCTCGGATCTTCAACTTTATTACAATAATTTTAGATGGTATTACTTATATAATACTTAAAAAAGACTAGCAAAGATACTCTTGTTGCAGTACAAACTTATAGGTAGGATATTGAGTTTTTTTTTTTAATTTGAGGCACAGAATAAAACCTTAAAACTGGATAAAGCAGTTGTTTGAGTATAAAAGAGTACAGCTGCTTTCCTTGTCTATAGTCCTCTTTGTTTATGCTAATTTAGTTGAGCTGAAAGTGAATCTGATTTATTAGAAAGAAATATCATTGTTACTTGATTTCTTACATTATTTTTTGGGTGTATTATAAGAGTTACTGAGTGCTGCTTTACAGATATGAGAATGTGAAAGGAACCTTGAAGGGAATTCCAGTAAATGTATTAAACTTTTCAAATAAGTAATATCAGGGTCAATGCCCTAGTCAAAAGGCAACAAACAACTGTGTTGGATGTACTCATACAAAATTTTGGCTGTGTGATGTTCCAGTGCTAACTTTTTACTCTTCATTACTAGCTTTCCACTAATACTCTTTAGAAGGCTACAAAGCAGATTATCATCTACTCAGTATATATGGATATTATATTTCAATATGTAATAACATAACTTAAATTCTTTGAATAGCACATGGAGTTTAACTAAATTTTAAAGAGATAACCTTCAAGTGGTTGGGAAGCTTAGATGTGCCTTTTAAAGTATGATTATCAGCAATATTCTAGAAACACTCCCTGGTAGTTCTGCTTTTGTGAAAGCTGCTGCTGTTTTTTTTTCTCTCTCAGAGACTGGATCCACTGTTAGTTACAATAATTTAACATTAACACTTACTATCTCTCTGTTTATAATAGAATAGTCTAAATGATGCAGTTTAATAAGTATGTATTTATTAGCATTACTTCACAGTAATGAGACAAGTCAGATGACTCAAATAATTTTAAATCCTCATTTAATCCAAAATAGTTGTCACATTTTTAAAAAAATGAATTCAAACAATAAAACGTCTTTTAAGAGTTATCTCCCTTCGATTGCTGACAAATTACATAGGAATAAAAATATTGAAAGTGACTAAAGTTACAATAAAATTGGTATTGTATAAAAATATAGCTTTTTTTTCCCTCATCTGTTTCTTTTGAGCTTATTCATGACTGACGTGAGCTATTTTGTCTTCATTTCTTTATGCTTTGGTACAACTGTCATATGCTAACAAGCATAACATCAAAGCATTTCCTAGTTATGGAGACATGATAAATCATCTTGTTATTTTTCAGTATGTTTATAAATGACTAGTGTTTCAGTAGCTATTATTTAGATCTAAGAGTGTTAAGTTTAGAAAGTTGTTTTTTTTTCCCAAACCCAATTGACCCTGAATTAAAAAAAAAAAAAAAAATTTAAAGGGTGGTAGATGTTTATAAGTGTCCTGCCATGATAATATAAGTCAGTTACAGCTATCACAAGTAAAGGCAAGCAATACAGTGCCATTCTTTGTTAGTACTTGGTCAAGTCACCTTTTGCAGCAAGAAAAACCTCTTGGTTTGGGCCAGGTTTCTTAAATCCATGTGAAAGCTTCCTTAATTCTATCATACTGACATAATGTGAATGGGTTGATCCCAGCTGATGATCTAAATGCTTTTACAGGTTCTACAGGTGCTCATTTGGATTTATATCAGGGCTTTGGGGTACTCAGAAAAGAAGTTGAAAGCCTTGATTTCTATTCCAGACTATGGTCACACAAGGTGTGGCATGTAGCACCATCTTCCTGAAGAATATGAATATCAAATCTTAGCATGGCTAGATGGCACAATGGTAGATGTAGCTTTAAAATGCTAATGTAGGCAGCAGAATTGAGACATCTTTGACAAACACCAATTATCTCTTTCCACTTTGTCAGATTGCAGCTCATACCATGATACTCCTATTTCCACACTTAAAGATGTTTTGAAGACATTGGAGTTGAAAGTATTTTACCTCTAAACCTAGCTGCAACCTTTAGGCATGAATTAACATTTTATTCCTAATGGATACAAGGGGGTTCTCTCATGCCACAAACCTGCTATAGCCAAGTCTGTGGAAATGACATTACACTGTTCTTTTTCTTCTTCTTTTTTACATGAGTGATGGACAGTGAGTGCAGACATGGCCAGTAATGACTCATTTTTTAACTTTGTGGTCATATTAGCCACAGATCTATGAGAAATATGAAGATCTGTGGTAACTTGTTGCTGACTTTGGCCACACTCTGAATGGTCAACATGACCTCCAGTAAATGGAAAAATTTCACAGTTTTCAGCACAGCGGTAGTTTGTACTGGTTATTCGCTCACTTAAACATGGCCAGATTAATATGGACGGGCATTATGTGTGTTTTTAAGTTATTTTCAAGTCCAACATACTTTTTTTTTTTTTAGGAAATCATTTTCACATAAATTATACCTATAATTATGTTTTTAATGTTACAATTTTATTGTAACAATATAAAGTTTTGGATGAGTTTGACTAAAGGTATCGATTATACTAATCCATGCATATTCAACAAATGTAATAATAAAAATGAGATTAGAGGTGTTCTCATTTTGATTCATGAAAAAAAAAACAGGATGATAATCTCAGGAGAAAAAGCAATTTTTGTCAAAATTATTTTCAAATTTTATTTTCAATCCTTAACAAATAGATAATTTAATTCATGCTGCTGTTGTTTTGTACAAGATATTAAAAATAAAAACCTAACTTCCAACTCTAATTTTTTAAAAGAACATTTTTAGAAAATATTTATTATTATAATAGTGTATCCATAGCTGTTATTCAAATCTATGAGTGTTGGCAAAATATGTATTTGAAAGAAACTGAAAACAACAGATACTACATCTTTAGTGACAATGTTATTTGGAGCCTTATGTTTCATACTTTGTTAGATCATTGCTGTAATATGGTTTTCTGTGCTCATTCCAGGATTTTGCAAATCCTCTTTCTCTGGTTCTAGCTGACAGAGAAATTTTTTGTTTTTTTTTTTTAACAAACTGAAAATCATTTCATACACAACCATAGTAGTAATTGATATTGTTATACACTAATCAAAACAACATGGAAATATTCTGATATAAATTGTATGAATTTATCAAGGATAATATGTTTGCATTCAAATTTGACATTCATTTTGTACAATGTCTGGACATTATTTGATACATTAAGTAATATCACAATGACAAGGAATAATCACTGACACTCTAAAGTCACATGACCTTTAGTAACCCTATACCAATGCTTCATTCTGTTTACCAGGTGTGATGCAGTGCACTCCCCCCTCTGCTTTAACCCAGGACTAAAGAGCTCATCCCAAACTTGTTCTAGGTTGGGGGGGGGGGACAAGCAGGCCATGGAAGACATTGGATATTTTCCTCTTAAAGGTGATTTGTGACTATTCATGCAATATGGCCTCTTGCATTATTGTCTGTGGAGGTGAACTGACTGTAACTTCATACAAACAATACAGCAACAGGTCTTAATGATCTCATCCAGGTAGTGCTAACCTGTAACAGTTCCATGAAAGAGCATCAATTCACTTTTATGGTCACACGATAGACCCCCCCCAACCCCAAAATAGTCTCTCTCTAACATGTTATAGTCATCATTACATTGGTTTTGGTTCCTGCCAAATGACCACAGCAAAGTGAAGGTCAGATTTTCTCTAGTTAGAGAAGAGAACCAACTCTAATCTATACCAAAGGCCACTCTAGCCTTGCCCTGTGGTGTGCTGGTGTTAGGGAGCTGTGGAAAATACTGGATGTCTAACATGTAGATAAGGAGAGTGTTGTTGATTTTGTAAAGTCTGGTCAAAGACCTGGGTCCTAGTAGCTGATGCAATTTGTCCTGGATGGAGCATGTTGAGATACTGTGGTTAAGTAACCTAGCAGTTATTGTGATAGTTTGTACTGCTGTGCTGCCTCCTGCTAGTTTTTCATGGAATGAATCAGTCAGTCTCTACCTTTGTCAGCTTGGTTGATAACATCCTTTCTTAAAATTCAGCAGCCACATGTCTATTTCCTAGCTGTGGATAGTTATCACTGGGCATTAATAAAGCACCACACTCAATATTTGTTTGGCTAGGTCAATGTTTTAAAACCAATCCTGAAAAATATCAGGTGAGGTGGCTTTAATGGATGTGGTTATCAGACTGAAAACATAGTGCCCCCCCCAGAACGTAATGCAAGGACTGAGACAACAGCTCCAGCTAGACCATTGGCATGTTGTTTATGGGTTGAAACACTTTGAGGTCTTGTCATAGTCATAGCTCCCTTCATACAGTGTGAGGAGTTAAGCAGATTAACCCTGACATTCCCCCCCTCCTCGCCATGCACATTCTTTCTTTGTACTGCTGAAAGGCTTGTTTGTAGGTGACCTACCACTAAAGCCCAAAGCTGTCAATGCATGGGGCAGAGTATCTTCCTTCCTCTGTGGCATCTCTGGCATCTCAGAATTTGTTTGCAACCAGTTTTGATGCCTATAAAAGTTTTTGCAGATGCTACCATTCCAGGAGCTGTTTTATGTGAAGTCGTTATAACCGTTATGTTAAAGAACCAGAGGAAAAGTTGGTTGGTTGTACAGAGCACCCCTGCGATGCTTCCCTCAGTGGTTTTCATACCCAGCCAGTGTGCAGCCACATTATGTTCGATTTAATAGGGTCAGAATTTTTTTAAAAAATTGCTTTTCTATTCACCTTTTTGTTATTTTCATTGTGAGCCTTTGATTTTATTTTTTTTAGAAATAAAGTTACTTTGCTTTCAGAAGATATAACCTAAATAGCATATTTTAGAAATACATGATTGATATATAATTTTTTTTTCTAAATTTACTTTTTTTTTCAATGGTTATTCACACAAGACCTTTAGGTTTTAGCTTTCAAGGGACATAACTCTGGACCTACTATTTACTTAGTTATTTTTATTTTGCAATTATTTGAGTGAACATTTTGTGAACTGGAAGAAAAACAAAACAGTAGCAATAAGAAATAATAATAAACCACAAGCTCTAATAAGAGGAAATAACATTAAAAATTAGTAGTTTTCACGTATGGTAGTGTTATTATTAGGGACCCTCCCATGTATCTGTCTGTAGTGGTAGCCTGAAGGATTACAAGTTCACCCACATCCATAATGGTTCACAGGCTGATTATATGATTGAGTCCAAAATGTTCAACTCATGCCCTGACAACAGGATTATATTATCCAGCAAAAAATGTATCATACCTATTTCTTTATCAGTGCTCCACATCCCAGATTTCTACCTGTATAAACCAAGATAGGTAAACCTTTTACCCTGCTAGGCCACAAGAACCATTACATAACTGTGTAGTGGTAGAAATGTGAAACATGTAGCTGGCAGGGTTAGCAGGCTTAATAGTCTCCATGTATTATCTTTTGTTTATATGTATTAAGAATTTCAGATTTGCTGTACTTTGGCTAATAATCCTGATCCACAGGTGAAGGTTATGAACCTGGTCATGCTTGCATGTGACATGCAGGGTGGGTGGGTAAAAAGTGTTCATCATTAAATGTATGGCTGACCATTTAGCATGTCCTAAAGTAGTTATAAATCTTACAGTAAATAATAAATTTATATTTCATAATCAAAAATATTTGTCCTAAATTATTCCTTTAAAAGAATTACCTGTCTGGTATTTAAAATTATGAAATTAAAAAGAACAGGTAGGACTGAATCCAAAAAAAATATCTAGTTAATAATAGTTATACATTTTATTAGTAAATTTGTTATACCCTTATTTTGCTGCTTTAGTTTTAAATTTGAATTTTGCTTACTTTTGTAATGTGTATATGCGGAATCATTATTGGTTACATTAATTTGATTACTCACAGATAATTTAAGAAACATTCCATAAAGTAATATTTTTTTTAAAAAGACAAAAATAAGAAGAGTTTGAATCCGAGCTATTACAACAATCTGCATCTTTGATCTAAAATATAAAAGGGGCATGAGATTTGTAAAACGTGTCTGTAACTCAGTTTGCCAGAGAATGAAATGCCAGAATATTTTACTTTTCAAGTATTTGCATTCTAGTTAATGAAATATTAAAACACTAAGTTTTATTTTGAGATTTGAAAAAAAAAAAAATATTGACAATGAGATAGATTTTTATGAAAAGTAAAGGAAGATGTACAGCTGAAGTAAAATATGCAAGTGATGTACTATCACATTTAACAACAGTTATTTACCTTGTTTTTCAAATGAACTATTTCTTTATTTTAGACTTGACCTCATCAACTTCATCAATTTTAACAATTATGAAATCCACAACACTCTTGTCTATCATCATTTCATCTTACAGTCACTTGGATAATACTCATTGAAAAAACTAAGTAAAATAAATTTATTTGAAAAGTAACATTGTACGCATAATTTAATTTTTTTCACTATTATAATTTTATCTTTCTGCATATTTGTTTTCAGAGGTTGAAAACTTTCAAAGATATAGAAAAAAAAACAATGAAGGGTTATAACTCATGCATGCTGCTGAATCAGTGCTTAGTTTCTAATGAAGATGATGTTAGATTTGCTGCCACTTGCACATTTTACCAATTACTTCCCAATAAACCAATATATTGCTAATATTAAACATCTCTATTTTGCAGCAGCTCAGTTAGTTTATGATGCTATGTATAGCATAGCAAATTTTCTCATTATATAGACATCATTGCAAGCATTTTATAATAAAAACATTTAGAATAGCTCATAAATTGAATAGTCTGTGAAGATGAAAATGTGGGTCTAGGTCACTGGTGATAAAAGCAGGGAAACAAGTTTAAATCTGAACTTGCTTGTAGTAGTCCTTTGCTTTATCTACATTAGATGTGATTAAAAAGCAGTTTTTGTTAGTGATGATGAAACCTATAACAACTTTTACTTTAAAACTTTTCCAGAAGAGGAACTTGATGAACCCGTATCAGATTTTTACGTATTTGTCCATAATTTTGTTTCCCAAAGTGATGATAATTCACACATTGTAAATTAAGTAATGTGTTTGTGCTAATAAAATATTCAAATAGCTCCTCTCTTTGAAGTATTAATTCACATACATATGAGTAGTACATGCAGAGAAGTGATCACTTGATGGCCTTAGTGGCTGGCTCTCCTTGAATGCTCAAAATATAATAAACAGCAATTGTGATTGGCTAATACAGATAGTGTTTAAGAGTATTATCATTAAGAAACAGTTGATAAGCTGGGAAAGAACTTGCCCATGAGCTACATGAGACTGCAGGAGTTGAGTGCCATGATGCTTTGTAAAATATCGGCAAACATTCGTCTTCATAGGAAGAGTAGCAGCTAAGAAACCATCCTTATGTAGTGAAATCAGGTTAAAAGATTTAAGTAATAAAAATTTTATCAGAATGGCAAAAAGTTATTTTCATGGCTGAATAAAAATTTGAATTATCTGAAAATCATAATTTGTAGTATCTTAAAAAAGAGGAGACTGGAAGAAACAGGATGTAACAGGTTCATTAAAGCATGGTGGTGGATTCTTAAGATTTGATGTTGAAAATGGTTAGAAATACGTGTTGTTGGAAATGGATCCAATCACCTAGTTGTAGTTCTGCTACTGTAAAAGTTAGTGTATCTAAATAGGGTGTTACAACTTGCACTCCAATTAAAAAAATATTTTAAATACTTTTACTTATTACTAATTTACTATAAAACAAATTCTTGCTTGTATTTTTCAATTTAAAAACAAACAAACAAACAATCCAAGTTATGTAGTTCAGAAGTTGCTAATGTTTCATTGCTAATTAACATTCTTTCTACAGACAGAAGAAAAAAGAGATTTAATAAAATTTTAAATTCAATATTGTATTGTTCATATTTAAACTTTCATTAAAATCTGGAGGGTTATTCATTGAAGAAAAATAGTACAAAAGTAAAAGCTAGCATTGGTACACAGCAAGATACAAACTTGTTTTAACTAATTCAACAATAGTTGTGTAAACATTTTTTGAATACGTATTATTATTTGCCAGGTGTGGTAGATTTTAATTAAGTGTTTTACCAAAAAAACTGAAAGTAGGTGAGTTAATATTTTTTTTTTTCATTTTATGCATTGTTGCTGAATCAGTGCTTAGTATCTGAATGATGAGGTGATCGAACTCACTGCCACCTGATCCTCACTTGAGCCTTTACAGGTTGAAACAAAAACTGGTTATTTTGTATTTAAATGATCTTAATGTATCAATAAATTAGTTTCAGTATAATATAGTAATTTTAAAAAAAAAGGTAATGTTAGTAGAAATTAAAAATCTAAGAGAGAAATTTAAAGAATAAAAAAAATGATGCTAAAAATTATATTAGTCACAATCTATATACACTTGCTAGTTAGTCACCTAAGGGCGAGAAAAAGGAAGATTTTAGACTAATCTTGAATAACTATACTATGATTCACTTTGCTTCGTTGCAGTTTACTGTTCTACCTGATGCCTAATATCTGAGGAATCTCTTGAACACAACACACACACACACACACACACACACAGAGAGAGAGAGAGAGAGAGAAAACTAAACAAATTATTGCTACTCACCTTAAAACAATTCCTGTGACTCACATCCAGTAAGCTAATCTTCAGTCATTCTTGGCAAACTTTGTAGCACGCATATCTCACTGCATTTAGAATACAGTACTAACCAACCGGCTGCCAAGCCTTCTTACTGTTGAACTAGTTATAAACATCTTTTATCCACTGCTGCTTTCTCTCTCCACCATTCTCAGTAATCAAATCTGTCCTAAAAGCATTTTCCTCTTACCCTGAAAACTAGAAAGGTCAGATTTTGATTTTTAGTACATTCCCTTTTTCTCCTCTTGCTTTTTTTCTTTAGAATATCATGAAGTTAACATATTATGACCAATTGAAACAAATGGTTGGTACTTTTAATAGATATCCTGTTTTGTTTTGTTTTTGTTTTTTTTTTTTTTTTTTTGCAGTCTTTTGCTGATTGGCAGTAATTATCCTCCCTATTACCTCCCCGTTTTTGTTCTCCCAACGCACTCACTGAAACTTATATGCTTGCTCTAAATTGTATTCAGGGAGTTGCACACGAGTGCATTTGTTGTTATGTGCATGTTCATTTTTTCTCCCTTGTGTATGTAGTTATCAAATACTGGTGGAACCTACCCTAACCCAACGGACAATTGCTCATTGTTTATTTAGCACTAGACACTTAAGGATTGGTAACAATATTAATGTAGTTGAGGTTTCCTTTTCTTGTTGTCGTCTATCAGCTTTAAATAAAGGTTTAATCATATTTAACGAATTGGAATGCAATAAAAATACTGAGTTAAATTACTCAAGATAAAATTTAAAAAAGGTTTCTTGATGACTTTAGAGCATTGATGATATAAGATTTTGCTGTCGTCTCTCCTAACAGTGGCCAGATGGGGAAAGGGGCTGCAAAACGCAAAAACAGAAACTGGTTAGCCAGACCTATCAAACCTGTTGAATGTACCGACTAGAACATTTAATTTTTAGATATATGAGGAAAAAAAAACCCATGTGGCCATCTGGTGAAAAAGAACAAAAAGAGACCAGGCTGGGAAGGTTCACCAAATGAAGCCATTCTCGCAGGAAGCAAACTCATGTCCTGAACCTTAGTAGTCTAGTAGATTAACGTCTGAACAATAATGCCACCTTATGATATAAGTAAGTTACAGATCTAAATGTTAAGTAAATCCAGTAAATGTAACAAATGAAACTGAATGTTACTGCAAATGCTGCTTGATCAAATTTAAATTTGGAGGTGTTTAAGGGTAGCATAATAGTCTTAGTTAATCTACTGGAATGCTAAGGTTCCGGCAGCAAGTTTAAATCTGGGTTAAAATTGGCATACTTCTCTGGCATGGTTTTTTGTTTTATATCTGAAAATGAAGAGTTTTAGTAGGGTCTTTCAGTAGGTCTGTTTACCATGCTGGAAACACCTTAAATAATCTGGTGTCTTTGAAGGATTTGGCCTCCCACAATTACTATTTCAGCTAAGAGTAATGGCTAGACATCTCATCAGTGCCAGGATACCACAAAACACAGGAGTCTCTAAAGGTACTGAGTTGAAGATAATATCTTGGATTTTTTTTTTATTATTCGCTCTGCTCAAAAAACCGTCTTATCACAATATAAGCATGTTCAAACATTCCAGCAGATTAGATATTCATGTTGTTTTTTTTTGTTTGGTTAGTTGGTTGGTTGGTTTTAATTATTAGCAATGTCATTAAACCAGATATCAAAGAGAATCAGTTGATATGGTTGATTATATTAAAATCTAATAGGTTTTAGATGAAGCACTGCAAGTAAACATGAATGTAGCTTTTCAAATACTATGACTTCAAAAAAGGTTTTCTTGTTGGAATATTTTTTAAGTTACTCTTCATTGTTAATTATTCTTTGTCTTTGTCTTAATTATCTATTTGCATAGGTGGAATTTATGCAAAATTATTTTAAAAAATTAACTAATAAAAATATCACAAAGTTTCCACTAAATGTTAAAAATGGAGAGGGCCATGTATACTTTCTGTGTTCATTCATGCTAGACTGAAATAACTTTATGGGGATTTGTCATGTCTGGTTCTTCAACTATATCTTAACATCTCATTCCCAAACACATTCTTCTTTGTTGTTGTTGCTTTGTTGTCTTTGTGCCTACTGACTTTTCAAGTAAAATAGACAGTTTTAAAGTGAAACTGTAGACTGACCATATTTACAGTACAAATTCAAAGCTGTTGAAATGTCTTATAATTCAATGTACAGGTATTTAGTACGTTTTAATATTGTTGTTTGTTTGCCTTTAGATATTTCTCACTTTCTCTCTCCTTTTTGTTTTTTCACTTTTAAATAGTGTTATGATAGTGCTTGTAATCTTTAAGAATTTACCTGCTAGCATGCATCCACATGCCATCTTGATATAATTTGACAACTTTCAGCCTCAATATATTTGGTAATTAAACTATTTTGAACTCTGGTAAAACGTCTAATTTGACATTTCCTATTTGACTAGAAAATTTTACAAATAGCCTTTTATATTTGCATTTAATGTAAATTAGTATTTTTCAATTAAAAGAAAATGTTATTGGATGAATATCTGAGAGACATGAATACGAGATTTGACTTAATGATATTCTTATTTTCTACATTCTTATTATACACATTTATAAATGTGCCTCTGTGTGTATATGTACAGTTGTATTTTATTGACATTTGATAATTAGGCTATTATTAACACATGTAGGCAAGCATTCTCAAGTAAAGTCTGTCACTAAATTATAGGAGGTTAAGTAAAAATATACTACTGTTGATATATGAAAAAGTATTATGGCATTGTTGTGTGTGTTGTCAACATGGAGATCTTACCTTGTATGGTTGTGACCACTTGGTCAGTGAGGATAAGAATGAAATAATGAGAACAGCTATGTGTATATGTATTTGCTTGTATAGACTTCTTGCCCAGTCTACTACTTATGTACATACATACATATCGACACTAGCAGTTTCTTGTGTTATTTGAGAGGCTGTTATCATGTGGGGAGATAGATTGTCCTGTATGACCTTTGGTGCTCGAATTACTGCAGTTTAACACTAGTGCCAGGGAGTATTAGCTGCTACCTACCAGAAACTGTGGTTAGTAAGTCTGGCTCTGTGCGAGTGCCTGAGAAGTTACTCACACACACACACACACACACACACGCTCACAGATTTCTAGCCAGCAGCCTGAACACTATTCTTACTGCTATGGTGTTTAAGAATAATCAACATATGATGGCGAGGAAACTAAAGGTAGGTATTATATATAGCTTTTTTCTTTTTTAATATATGTGTATTGATATAGCTTAAGAAAAAATGTGAAATCATTACACTCTCTCTTTTTTTTTTTTTGAAAAGCATAAATGTTTACAGACAATTATGGAACCTGCTACACTATAAATACCATGTAGACATGTTATGGTACATTATCAGAGACCTTAACCTTGCTCAAAATCTGTTTACAGGAATGTCTGGTTGTCTAAAAGTTCTGAGTTTTATATGTACTTCACTTAGTTTCCTGTAGAATGGAACCACTCTTTTATAGCTTTGGTTTTAAAATTTGCTCTTTTGTTTGTATATATTTTGATATATTACTACTGTAATTTAAATTTAAAAAAAAAATAAAACAGCCAGTGTTATCTAGAGATTAACACAAACCTGTCAATCACCAAAAGCTGTTCTGCATTATCTACTTAATTTTTTTCAAGATGATTTACCAACATCAGAAATATATTTATTATAGTGTCATAAAAGGAAAAGAAATTAACAATGTATTACTTGTCATCATGCCCCTGAATTATTTTTTAAATGAGTATAATGGATGGCTTGATTCTAAGACCAGAATTATATATGAATGATTTATTTGCAAAACTTACCAGATACTTAAAAACTCCTAAAATTTATCTTATGTAAACATATTTGGATAAAGTTAAAGCAGTCCTTAAGAAAGTACCCTGATGTCAGTTGGTTTATCATGAATGGAAAGTTTCTGGATATTTATAGAAATAAGAGGGTTATTTTTGGCTTTTTTTGCTACCCTTATTACCAGTAATGGAGCTAGATAATAAACCTATTTGATGATTGATCTATTCTATATACAAAGCCACAAAGTCTTGGACCTGTGGCTTGCTAAGTTCTTGTTTATTTAACCAATTGAGTCGGTGGGGGGGGGGATAAAACCTGTTGATAATTAACAAAAATTACAGCAAATAAAAACACCATTTGGCTACCAAGAACAGCAATTATGATTGCTAAAATGTAGTGTTATTAGTGATGTGGTGTCAGGAAAGTCCGTGTACTGTTGGTATTTTAAGAGAAAAAAAACAGAGGGGACTAAACAAGTGTGTGCACCAATTTAAGTAATAAAATCACAGTATAAATAACTGTTATTCATATTACAAAGTATAAAAATAAATGTGATTATGTAAATAATGAACCTGGAAACAAGGGTGGAAATCTTCAGAAAACACCATGCAAACAGTGGCATACTTTCTTAAGGGAGAAAAGTATATTTTGCTGACATTTTTTAATGAAAAGAAAATTAAGTTAATTAATTATTAAAACAATTTAATACAAAAGAATGCCATTGATTTATTGAAACTTACAGTTTGCAATACATATTGTATTCTAATTCTTGCAGTGTTTTCCCTAGGATTTCAGGAGGACAAAGGGATGAGATTACAGGAAAAAGACTTAAACTTCACTGGGCTGCTTATCTTTGTTATTATTTGTTATAAAGTGATCTTACTGAATGACTTTGATTCGTAGATACTTTTTACTTTTTTAAAAAATCATAAATGGTATTATTATCCAGGTGTAAAGATATTAAGAAGATAGGAAACCTATAAAGATTATTAAGGGAAAACAGTCTCTTTATCTCTGTCTCTCAGTGTATGTATTTTCAAACTGTAGTTTTGCTTGGTAGGAACATTAATCTGGATATTCATTAGAGTAATTTCAGATTGGAAAAACTAAATTTAGAAGCAGTTTTGTTGGAACTATTAGAAATATCACTATAATGGTTTATCAGCTTACTTTCTACAAAATCTGTTAGTATAAATGAGAGAATCCAATTAGCCTTGTGTAGTGTACAAAGGATGATGAGGAAAGTGCATAAATTAGATATTAGAGTCATATTGTTTTCTAGCCTTCATGTAAGTTAACTAATGGTTTTTATAGCTTTGAAAAATAGCAAACTCTGCAAATGTTTCAGTACTTCTAAAAATCTTTTTTTACATTCCAAATAAGGTTTAGAACCTTTAATTGTAAATAGTTGTTAAACAAACACTTAATTAACTCCAGTGATTTGTAATCTTGATAGGTTGTGGTCTAAACAATTTTGTTATGTGTAATATAAAGATTAAATTTTTATCAGACACCAACACTAGAAACAACTTGTTTTCTAGTAAAAGAGTATCAATAATAATAATAAACTAAGATGAAGCATATCAAATAACAGTATACATAGAGATAAAAATTATATAATAAAAATAGAGGATTTTGGAAACCTTTAGTCTTAATGAAGGATTCATTATTATTTATAGGAGATAATTTTTAGCTATAAACTACATTAAAATAATACTACATAACTATCTTGGTAATGTATCTGATAAAAATGTGCATCATTTGCAACTTTCAGTATTAGAGATTCTTGAGTGAGTTTTAGAAAAAGCCTGACTTATACATACAAAATGTCTGATCTGTATCATAATATACAGTGCGCCAATGTCATACATAGCACATCATTTATATCTAGGGCAGGATGACAGTTTGTGATGATCATCACCATTTTCTGGTGTGAGAAATGTTATTGTTTCTTAAATGCATAATTATTTTTAAAATGACTATTGTAGCAAAGCTGGTGTAAATATTAATTTATGCGACAAGACAGGCATGGCCAGTGTTGCTTTAAGAATATGTAAAAAATTATGCACTACGCATATGATTGTACTAAATTATCAACAAATATTTATTTTAAGAAGTAACATAATATATTGATTAAATTTATAATAGAGATTTATATTGGCAATAAATCAGCATGGAGACATGACAGGGTTAAGTGATGATTGTTTCTGTCCACCAGTTCGTCTGGTGAAACAACTATGGAAGATTGAGAACTTAATCTTTTAAGCTGACACATCTTTGCAGGATGGAAAGAAAAAACAAAAAAAAGTAAATTGGAAGGAAACTTTTTTTTGTGACAAGTTTGTTTTTAATAAATCAAAAGGTACTTATTTATAAAGGACAGCTAGTTATTTAAAAAAATGTAGAATTATTTTGCATTTCATTTATTTTGGACACTTTTATACTTTGTTATTTGGTAGATAGTGAGAGTAGCCATACAATTTTACAACAAAATCTTTGTTATAGGCTCTTTATTACTTCTAACCCACAGACCTATAGTTTGTAACTACTTATTTCAGATAATTACATATTTTCTGAATCTTACAGTATCTGTGTGGATCAGAAACTAAGAGTCAAGTAGTTTATATTGGTTAAAAGAATAAAAAGAAATCTGATTGATTGTTTTCACTTATCTATGTTAGTCAGATTTTTTTTACATTCAAAATTTAAAAACAAATTTGTGCAGTACTGCAGAATTAAAAATATAAATAAAACCACCCCATACTTCACTAATGTAGCAGTTTCAAATAGATTGTTTCAAAAAACAAAATTGATTTTTTACTAATTTTAATGTTTCCTACTAATGCACTTGTCTAAACTCTTGGTCCTTTTGTATCAGACAACTTAACATTTTTCAAATATTAGTGTATGATTTGACAATACCTAGGTATGTGTTTGTTGTTTTTTTTTTGACTGGCCTTAAAATTGCTCAATAATCAAAAGAATGTGATTGGCATTTGATAAATACAATTATATAATAATTATATATAATAGATTTTACAATCCATCATCTTTAGTTTCCATTCACAATAGTTATGTGCATCATTCTGTCAGCACATGGCTTTCAGGCAGTTGTACCTTTCTAGGTATCTTAATCTGCCTTCTCAGTATATCTATTTAAATGACAGTTAACAAAAACACCACCCCACTAAATGAAGTTGGTTAACACAACAAAGCTGTACCGTCTAACTGTTTTTTTATTAAATGCAACCTTAGTTTTATTAGCAAGTGTTGAAACATGAATAAAAAAATATATTTTGTTTTAGCTTTTCCAATTCCTAAATGATCACAACAACAATCCATTTAAAAGCTACAGAGTAACAAGTATCTCTGATATCTTGTTTTCATATTAGACTAGTATTTCAGATATTTTATAACTTTTTAGCTTAGACGAGTTCACGTTTGTGTGCTTGTTGTTTTCTATAACTTTCAGTTAGTTCCGTGCCAAGACATTGTGTGTGGTCTACCTAAAACTCACTGGAAATTGAAATCCTGTACACACTTAGAGCTCCACCAATAAAAAAAAGGGAACAAAGTTTGGTCCAGTGTAAACTTGTTGCTTGCTTTGTTACTGCGGTGTGTGATAATGAGCGATGCACCTAAGAGCGCACTGATCAGGGTAAACTAATTAATGAAAAAGAAATTTAAAATTTCAGCAGTGTAATGAAACTGGTTTATGTTGACCTCATTCCAATGAAATAGTTAACACGTACTTGTAGTAATATTTGCAAGTATTTCCTTTATGACCTGCCGGAAGCGCTACTTCAAGCTTGTACTATGTTTACAGTTGTAACATTTTTTACATAGCCAAACACAGTTACTGCTACTCAGGAACTTGGAAACAGCTGAAAAGGTAAAATACCCCAATGCCTGGTTGTAATGAAGTTTAACTGGGCTTCCAGCTCAACATTCAGAATTGTCAGTACATAACAAAATGCATATCACAGATGTGCATTGACCTACTTTGCTTGTGCTCAGACAGCAACAGCACTCACTCTTTAGTGTCTAACAGTGCAATCTCTGAGCTAAACATTCCACATTTTCAGCTCCAGTCTGATACTCTGAATGTAATCCTCTTACTTCTTTGACTGAGCACAGCTGCTATTTCTTTACACACTAGTCTGTCTCATCAACCATTCTGAACAGGTGTCTCCAAGCAGGCATATGGTAATAGAGCAAAATAGATGAGAATACAAGGTCTGTCATAATAAATTTTCCAGCATGGTAATTAAATATGAGTAACATTATCCACCTTTTTTGTGAGATTATGCAGAATAGTGCATTTTTTTTTTTCAGCAAAACTGAAATCCTGAAGATTGAAAAGTGTTTTTCTTTTTAGTTTTGCACTATGGCTATCTGCTATTTTCATCAGTAGTTCATTGCACATCTCAATGACTTTTATTAAAATAATATAAAGTCTCATTCTAAGCTTGAACATTTTTAAAAAAATCATCACTTTTATTTTTGTGTATGCTGAAAAAATAGATCAGTTTGTCATCCTAATGTTCCACCCTTATTTATTTTGCTTTTTCCTTCCTTTGAATTTCAAACATTAAATTCTTTTTCTCCAAAGCCAATTAAAATGTTCACCATTAATATTTTTGTTTGTGTTTGCTTATTGATATCTGAAAATTTGTAAGTTGATTATGAATAATAATGCAGCATTGTATGCTTTTGTGAAAACCCATAAACAGCATAGAACAATTTTATTTTCAAGTGAACTTCATCCAGTGAGCTCAAAATGCTCTCACATAAAGATGTTTATTGTTGTGGAGTTTGCTTGCTCCCTCCTCCAAGGCAATTTCTATTTCCTGACTCTTTAAAAAGAATTTTCCTGTGAGTGGGCATAAACAATCCTTAACATCCTAATATAAATAAGAATATATTTTAATGAATTAAAAGCATAATTTCACCTATTAGTAAAGAATGAGACCACCTACCATACTCATATTCCATAGCCACAATATTTAATAGTTTCTAAATTTCCTATTATTTTTTTTTAAAAACTCTTGGAACAAATAAGACAATGAAACTAGTTATTCCAAATATTTTGCATCTTTAGGCATCACTGAAAGTAGTCTCCCTATTATAAGTTTATGCATGAAAGCGTCTGAATTAAATTTCTGTATGATATGTGCAGCTTACAAATCCACATTTGTGTGTGTATTTTTTGTAACTTTAAAAAAAAAATTGTTGGATCTATTAATTCCAAATTTTACAGGTTAATTCTGCACATGAAGCCAAAAGACTTGAAAAGTAATCTTGGATTAGTCTGGTACTTATGAATTTACTAGGGTAAGCAACATAAATAATAATATAATATTTAATGTTTATATTTTGTGGTTAGTCTTTAATTGGCAATGCAGCTTATTTACAAACATGATCAGAGATTTAATATAGTATAATAATTAGGTATCAAGAACCCATCATAACTTCCACAAGCCCATTATCTTAAAGGTTTTGAGAATGGTTGAAGCACACCATTTAGTACAATGTTTTGTTAGCTAATTAGCATTCAGTATTAACAGATTTTACTGCCAGTTAATTTCATGGCTAGAATACCTCATTGCTAAAAAACAAACTATTTCAGCGTTTTTCCCCTCTTCACGATCACTTGTTTTTTTTAACTTGTCTGTGTTCAAACATAGCATTTTTATATAATCTAGTAGTTTTATAAAATGAACTCTTCTGAACTAACATAAATCAACCTGTTCATAAAGGTTATCACAAGAAGAAGAAGAAGAAAAAAAAAAAAAACTGTGAAAATAATGCATTGCTTAATTCAAATTTAAGCAGTTTGTATTGTACTACAATATTTTCAGATTTATTTTACTGAATAATTTATTATATTTAGTTTTATATGCAGCTGAGTATTTCATATTTCAATTTTTACTTAGACCCACAGCCACCTACATTTTCTTATTTAGATTTTTGTATGTAGTTATGTTATGTCCGAATGCTGTTTCCTATCTGACTGCTAGCTAATATGTCATCAGCTTATGTAAAATTACTTTAAAATTACCCTGGCATCATCAGATTGCAGATTTCTGAAATGCTGTGTCTGCATGTGCCAGACTGATCTTGAACAATAATTCTGCGATTTATAAATGACGCTTGCTCTCAAAATTTCTACATCCATCATCTTAGTGAACGCAGACAGCTCTCGTAATATATATGAAGACCTATCAAAAGGTTCCAGGATGGACAAGCCCTCATACAAGCAAACTATGCTACAGATGTTTTCAGTATGATCCTCTTCATGCTGTTACCCACCCAGTATGAAGTGCCTCTGAGAAGCTATTTTTTTACAGACACAGAAGCTCTCCAGTTAGCTCTGACCAGGACCAACACATTGAAGAGGGGTTTCCAAGAATGGCATATGGCCAGTGTTCCAAGCTTTTTACAAATGGGAAAACTATATAAAAAATCAAGGGACTTGTTCCAAGGAAAACTACAACCAAAGAAAAAATTTAGTTCATTGGTTAGTTCTGCAGTAAAAATAAGTCCATATACATCTGATTTCCTGATTTCTTGCTAAAGCCACCAAGGAAAGGCAATCAACATTTATTTCTGAAATTGTATTTAGGAGCAAAAAGAATAAAGTATCAGTCTATAGAAATCCATTTCAAGTTTTGTAAGATTACAGAGGAGAAACCTATATAATAGTGGATAGAATCTACCTGCTGCTGCTATGCATGGCCATGAGATAGGTAGGAAGAATCAGTAAAACAAAGAGAAAAATTTGAATCCTAGAAAATTATCAGAATCATGCTTTGTGATTTAAAAGCTTATTGATAAAGTAAATAAAAGTTTGGTCCGTGTTGAAATTTAGTCTTTTATTATATACATATTTATATTTTGAATGAAATCTGCAAATATATTTTTGTAGTTGTATGTGTATTAGATTTGTAGGAATAGCCAAGAGTTTTCATTTAATTATTCTTACAAAAGTCATCTAAAAGAAAATGTTCTATATGGACTTTCTGTAGTAGGCATGCAACTATACCTCTGCTTAGTTTAGGAAAGTAAAACTAGGTGGTTTTCTCTGGTGAATACTTATGTGCCAATGTTGGTATGCATGTTTAAAGAAGAAGAATCTTATAAATGACTGGCCATTAGGTAGGAAATTAAGCCTTATTAAGACACAACAGTTGTTAACTCATTACCTCTTATATTGCTAACTGAAAAGTTTGGTTATATTTAAATGATTAAGTCAATGTTCTCCAATATCATGATGCAAGTTTGTTTTTTCTTCTTCCTTATTGTTATCAATTGCATATGTTAATTCAAATTTAAAATTTTTTTTGTATTTTTAAGTGTAAGAAAATCAATCACTTGAAAATAAGCTTCCCAGCTTTTCCCTTTTGGCTTTTGGCATCTGCTTTTTGTTTGCTTTTTTTTTAAGGTTCAACATTTTGTGACTGTATGAACATGATATTTTTATCTTACTAATATCACCATCAGATTAGGATGTCCAGCATAAATAAACTGGCGGCTGGATGGATTCGTATACAATACATACACTGGAGCAGAAAGAGTAAATGTCGCCAATTTGGAAGCTTTGGTGTTAGACAGATTAAAGGGGAGATAGTCCCATGCAATGTCTCAAAAAGAAATTTTAAAAGTTATCAATATGACACCAGTAATGGCTCTGGTGAGATGATAGCTGGAACAGAACTGGCAGTGTTTTAACTGGACTGAGACTGTGAAAAAAATTAAGGTTGTAGCTGGTTTACTTTAGGGGTCTGAGACATATAATAACATTGTTTGAAGTATCTTGTGGGAGAAAGCTTATCAAAACATGTCTTGATTTTGGAAAATGTGGTCATAAGATAGACAAAAAGATAAAAGTTATTAATTTTGTTTAACATTAATACTTTATTATTAAGGTCACTTTTGAGATTGTGTAACAAAAAGTAGTCTATTATACTATAATGTTTTAATGTGTGGTCACATCAGGTCAGTGTAGTTAATTTAATGACATTGCTAATTGTTTGAAAAAAAACTGTCTTTTCCTTAAATCACATTTCTTCATGGTCTAAAAATATGTATAAATTTAGTTATTTTTATTTTTATTTTACTCTAAAAGCTTACTTGCTTTTGTGATTGCTGTCAGTAATGCAGCTGGTTTATTTCTACAATTTTAGCACATGGAACTGTTAAAAATACTATCAGATTTTGTAACAAAAACGGCCTGTAATCAAAGCCACAGACATGGCACCTTAACTGCTGACACAGCTAGGGAGGGATTTGGAAACCACTGACATTTAAAGCTTTGTGCTATCTATCAACTCCAAGATCAATTGTTATGTTTATTGCAAACTGTAGTTACTGAAAAAAATAGAAGAATGAGTTATTTTTTAAAAGAAGTGTTTAGAAATCTGTTTTACAAAGAAAAAATGCACTATATAGATTTGCGGTATTTTTTAATTATTACATTTGATTCTGGTTGATATCTATGGGGTCAAGTTGTAATATACAGTCCTTTTTTTTCCTTTTCATTTCATGTTAATTTTTTTTATTTTCTTAACCAATAAGATGACGACAAAGCAACTAGTTGAATATGCATTTTATAAAAAAGGAATGACATCTGACTAACAAAATAAATAGTGTATAAACTTTTTTTTTTTGTTTTAAAGGATGTAGAAAAGTTGAAGATAGAAGTAGATGAAGTATACAAGTCGTTACGCTACATTGAGGTGGTTGTGGACAAAGAATCTCTACAAATCTTACCAGCAACAGCAACAGCTATTTTGGATATCATTGCAAATGTCTTCAACATACTTAGTAGTTTCTTTGCCAATCAGGATAGGTAAGAAACTTGTTTCTGCATTTCTTCATCATTCTTGTTTGCTGGAAATTCCTTGTTTGTTTGTGTGTGTTTTTTTCCTCCTTTTCCAACCCTAAATTAACTTTCATGGTAATTCCAATGCATTGTTTTAACTATTGGAATATGGTCCTACTACTTGTATGTAAGCAATGTAGCAGGCTATTTTACTGAAGTCTTGTTCTGAATTTTACCAAGAAGTAAACTTGAACATTTTTGAAAAGCTTCCATTAATTAACCTTTTCAAAAACTATTGATGAAGTTGGTTTAAGAGGTGTTTACAGGATGAAATAAAAGTAAGGGTGTGTTTTAATGGCAAAAATGCATTAATGAAATCTGTTTATTTAAAAACAAATTAAAGACTCCAAATGCTATTAGTCCATCTTTAGATTTTTAAGCATATAATCAAATGTTTTGTTTTGTAGTTCTGCTATGGTTTCTCGACACAATCAAGTTTGTCAGTGTTTGGCGCATTTTATTCGGTGGGCAGACCAAATTTTGTTATATGGGAACAAAATGCTTAACAAGGATGATGCTCACGACATAATCAAAGCTTTAAATGATGGCATGAAAGTAAGTTTTTAAAGATGTTATTATTATTATTATAGTGATACTATATGGGTTATCAGTGTTCTTACTAGAATTATAAAGGAGAAGACATAGTAAGTAATGTCAAGTTATTTTTTAAATGGAAAGAAGACAAGGAACCTTGGTTATTTAATTAAAAAAATATTTTAAAAATAAAGTAAGTTTGATGACTACTGTGTTTTTAGATGTGTTTATTAACCCTGTAGTGTTAGGTATTGCATCTTTATCCTCAGTATTTAAAAAAAAAATAATTTAGCTATAGACATTAACCAGAATCATGTCTCTAGAAGAGAAAAAAGTAAGTTTTATTGCAGATTTTTGTTGTTGTTGTTTTTGTTTTAGTGAGATGAGATGATTTAAATATTTACGTTTTGTGTACTTCTAACCTACGTGATTGTAACCAGATTGGTAAGGTATGCTGCTTGCAGGTAGACTGGAGTTTCAGATACCTGATGTAAATGTTGATCTATGGAAGACTTTGGTGGGGGGATGAAGTAACTAGTTCCAGATATGCTTGATTTGTGCCACACTGAGAGAATTAGCAGACCAAAGGAGAACGGTAGCATGATGTTCTGATGGAACCATCACATTATTGTGTACTATACAATTTCCTTATTTTGTTGGTATTTATATCAGTTTTTTTGGGGATAGAAATATTCAGTTTGACCTTCAACTGGATTAGCGAATCTCACCACTAGTACAGCATATCCTAACTAAATTAGACAGGATTACTCAGAAACTAGAAACATAAGCAGTTAACCATAGAATTTCTTGAACTCAAATAGCTTTAATGATTTTCAGAAATGTCTTGATGGAGATAGTAGTTTCCCTAAGGATTATTAGATTGTAGAATCAGTTTTCCTGGGTTCATGGTGAGTTTTATAAAAGTTTAGCGAGTAAGAATGCAGATATTTTATCATTTCTTTGACCTTAATCACATCGAAATCATTTGTTCAGTACACACAAATCTAAATCTGAATAGTGGTGTCTTTGAATCAAAGGTTGCTAACCTTGCTACCACATTTGGCCATACTAGAACTCTTCATTTTTAGATGTGGGAGGAAAGTGGAGAAAACCATCACAGCTGGTTAGGGAAGAAGAAATATGGAAAAACAATGCCATTGAGGTACACTAAACCTAGTGAGTTCAAACTCTGGTCCTCAAACATGGCAGTCCAGTAGTCTGACTATAGGACTACCACACTGCCCTGGCCCATACCCTGTAAACAAGTTGTTTAATACATTTATATTTGTTTTCAGAGTTTTAATTCACCTGTATTTGTTTGTTTCTATTTTACTACAGGAGCTAGCTCAGACTTCTATCAACAAGCTTGAAAATAGAAAAAATGGTGCTCCAAAATCTCCTGGCCCACACTGTAGCTCCAGTTGTCAAGAAAGGTAGGTATCTGTACTCAAAGGCACAGTTGTTTAATTAAGCTAAAGCCTAAAGCTTATTTTAGGAACAAAGAAAAAGAGCTTATAACTGGCTTGCATAACAAGGAAAAAGGTATTTAGTTGTAGACCAGTTGAGTGGAGAGAGGAGTCATGTACACATTGATCATTGCCTTCATTCCTTCTAGATTTTTTTTTAAGTGGGAGCAAGAAAAAGCAAGTGAATCAAATAATTTCAGTTAATAATTTTTTTTAGTTATGATGAGTATCTTCATTTACTTTAATTGTCTGAATTTTCAAAACTGTTTATATCAACTTTAAATAATTAATTGAAGAAAAACTATGACTATTGTGAAATGTGGAAAAAGAAAAAGAGTTTTAGATTTTACACAAAGTAAAATTTGTTTTAGACATCTTATTTAGTTAAATTAATTACACAATTCATCTTTTTTCCTTGCTAATTTAAGTTTGAGTTGCTATATTTTTCTTTGCTAAGATTTCCTTCCTTTCTTGTCTCGTTATGACTGCTTATCAAAATAAACATTCCCCTGAGACTTTAGATGTTATAGTATCAAATAAGTATATGAATCACTTACCATAGTGTGTTTGTGAATAGGCAGGCAAGGGAAAATGTATCCCTTTCTTCTGAAGGTTAAAGTAAATGTAATTATCATCATTTTGATATACTAAGGTTGGATTTAGTTTATGAAATTGACAAAACTTCATTACAAATTTATCATTTGCTTTGAATACTCACTCATTTGAAAACCTAAATCTATTTTTTTTTATGTTGAAATGTTTTCGTTAGTGACCTTGCACCCCATAAGTCTATTGACTGAAGAAGGCCCCATCTGTAAGGCAAGAAGTTTGTGACAGCTGCAGTATTATCTGATTTTATTCTGCTTTCAGATTTTTAAAAATCACATGGTGTTTTTTTTAATCGGGCTTCTGAGTATATTGAATACAAAAAACAGCAACCTATAACTGCTATTGATACTAACTCCATGGGATTTTTCCCCCTTGCTTGGATGTCTTATAGGTAGCCTGTTAAACTCATGCCCAGCTATTATACTTGACTATTTAAAGTTCAGTGCTATTACCACTTGAGTTAACCATGGATCTATCCTATTTACATTCCACAAAGGTTTTGTTGCTGTTATATTTGACATTATTCAAAACAGTCATTTTTGGGTATTTGACATTTGATAGTAAATGAGCCTTAAGTAATTAACAGAAGTATGGGAAACAATTCCAGTCTGTGCATAGCTTAGTCTATGCCTGTCCATATGGTTGGTCACATTCTTCTGAATTGTGTTAACAATAAATAATAATATTTTTTTTTTTTAAATCTGGGATTATCATTAAATAATGCTTAAAATTTATAGGTCCAGACATTGTTTATTTTATTGAAATCTATATTAATTAATATAACTACCATTTCTTATGGAAGGATATCATCTCAAATGATCTTTTTAACTCTTCATTTAATAAAAGCACTTCAAAGAGAAGTAGCTAGTATATCATAGATTTCTTTTTTTATTTTATATACTTGTTTTGTTAATTAAAATCAATTATGGAATATTTACGATGTTTAAACTGCATATAGTTTATAGAAGTTATAGAATTTATACAATGGCATTTTAAGGTTTTTTGTTGTTTTTATTTTTTAACTCTACAGAAGTGTTCTGATGAGTGTTTTCCAGCACCATACAAAATGTTTTCTGACTACACTCTATTACACTGTTATGGAAGGATATAAAACCTACACTTAGTAAATATTTTTAGCATGCGCAATTACTTCTAACCACTGAGATGATGGTGCTCTCTAGACAGACCCGGCAGGAGAAACAAATTCCTGGACGGGCATTAAATTTTCTCGGGAGAGCACAATGATTTTTTAACGCAACATAAGAAAATCATAATAGAAAGACGGGGGCCAGAATTCGAACTATTAGCACAGTAGGTCTGACGCAATCGAGCCACGCTCCCATTGGATAATGCCAATGGGGCCTGCAACTAAAAGACTCGGACCACAACCCCTGTGGTCAGAGCTCGCCACAAGGACTGGACTGTGACTTCGGCCAGGCGCACACTAGCCAGCTCAGCTTTAGGCCAACTTGGGCAACAACAAATTGCTGCACAGGGCTATAGGCCCAATGAGAGATTTACGAGGGTGGGCACAGTTGACTCAGTGAGTGTGCCCTGACCAATAATGCCTGCCCATGCCACCGGGACTGTTTCTAGAGAGCAGGCACAGCATCATGAGGCATCAATTTTTATTTGAGGAATCTACTCTTTATTCTACATGTCTGGCTTAGGCGAGATGAAACTTATTATGAAAGAGGTAGTAGTGAAAGTATGAAATCAAGGCCAGCATATAAACTAGTAGTCTGGATACAGCAATGCAAAACTCAAATTCTGGTTTGTCATACGATTATGAAAACAACAACAGCAAAGTATATAGTTCAAATTGCTGAAGAATGTCCATTGAAGTCGGTGCAACACAAAATATAATTCTTTTAATTGAATTCAACATAATCTGTTTACCTTTGACCATAATTCAAAGATATTACCTTGTTATTTTGTTAAGACATATTTTTGTCAAAATTTATCAAGTCCCTGAATAATTCTATGCAAAAGTTTTCTTTGTTTTTAAACAGTTAATTGGCAGTATAGGATTGAACATCCCATCACCATGTGTGCAAAAAGAAAAATCAAAAAAATTTTTTTTCCTTTGTGAAATGATAGATCTGCATTTAAATTAAGATAAATATACAAAAACAGCATTACAATACACAGAAACATCACATAACTACCTTTATTTTGGCCTGATGGAGTTTAGTGTAAAATGTAGTAGAGAGTGGCACTGACAAGTCTGGAGCTGAGAGGTTGAGGGACATGCATCATCCATGATGATTAGCAAGGTACTGAGGACCAGAAAATTTTCCCACACCTGGCAGGTGACTGTAGTGACCTCCATAGGCCTTTATTGTTATCATAAATGAGTTTGGAATTTAAACAGAGATGGGAGAAATTAAATTGTCATGTGATGATGGTGGCTATTTAAGGGTTAAATAGTTACAGTACTTATAGATTGAGATTTTTCTTTGGTCAGTCTTTGAGTTGTAATTTAACAAATTTCAATTAAATGTGTTGTGCCAAGTTTCATGAGAGGTTTGTCAGTCACCATTGTGATAGGCAGGCTTTAATAGAAGTATTGTTTTTAATAAAATTTTAAATGCAAATGGAAGATGTAAGATGACAATGGCCAGGTACCGAAAACTAGGCCATTACGGTTTTAAATCTTTAGTAACATGGTGCAGATTCATTTATGGACTGTAAACATGTACTCTTTTGAGATTTCTATTCTTGTGCTATCCGTTTATGGATGTAAATAGCTTTCATAGTTTAATGAAAGTTGTGAGGTTTATGACTTCTAACTTGTATATGTGGCATAGCAGTGTGGTAGGAGAAAAGTTTGAAAATTCCATCAGTCTACAGGTAGTTTTAATTTCATATATTCAATTCTTTTCTTATAGTGCACCATTTTGAGTTTACATTGAACAACACCTGAGTTTTAACTCTAACAATTGCACACTGCTGCTTAGTTATGTCACCTCTTAGTGCATTGCTTTGCACTCATTCACTGTCATTACAGAGGTCACATGTTTTCATTCACTAATCACATTTATATTCATTTATAACCATGGACGTTTAGTTTTTAAATTGTATCAGACGTTTGAATTCTTGACATAAGTATACATTTCATTGTAAAATAGTGCTTATTTATTTCTGAGGTAAGTATATTTATTAATGATTAATCTACAAGAAATTACCGTATTTTTGGCGTATAAGTTGATGTGGATTATAAGTTTAATTGGCTAATTTTCCAATTTTTCTTTCCTTCATTTATAGATAAGTCAGTTTGGAGTATAAGATGTGGCTGGATCAACTATGGAAGTTAGCAAAACTTTTAACCAGTCAGAGCAATATGTCAAATCCTTCATAACACTGTCACATCGCATTGCTTTCTTTGGTATTTCTAGGCTTATGAATGTTAATGAGTTTTTTTTTGCATTCTGATGTGGGTTGTTTAAATAGTTTTTTCATCCTGTTTCTAATCATGGAGAGAGATCTGAAATAAACTGCAAACATTATTATCGGCTGTGGTATTGAAAGCTTAGTGTCTATTTTTTGTTAATGCATGACATCACTGATCATCAGGTGATCCTATGTCAATTGCACTGTGTTGAATTGTTAACTTTAAAAAAAACCAAACATTAATTTTATTTTTGATAGCACAAGTCAATATTCAGCTTGGTTTCAAGCTTGACATTTGAGATTCACAACCAGGCCAACACAGAGATGAACACATTCAGCTATTCTCTGATTGACTAACATGGTACGCTTCTTCAGGAAACCATCATGGTGAATATTGTCCACCAGCAAAAGAAAGATGGAGAGAAATGTAAAGACAGCAATCATCAGTTGCAATTTGTTTGGCCTTTAGTCTCAGCTGTACAGTACTATGACACACTGCATTGGGTTAGCACATATTCTTCCAACTTATCCTCAATGTTAGTTCATCTAACTTTGCAACCACAATTTGCAATCTTGCTTTTCTTTGTAGTCCGTAACATATCCTTCACTTTACTCCAGTCCCTAACAATTCTCACTGACAATATATTTCTTGTGCACAGCCATATTATCACAACAAACCTAACAACTTTTGCGTTTAAAAGCTGCCGTGTATGACTTGTGTGACTTTATGGGAGGCATTTTGAGATGAGGTAGAGGATCTGTTGGAGGTATCTGTACATATAATTAAGATAGATAGAACTCATTGGTTAGTGAATTGTTCAGCAAATTGGCAAATTTATAGGCAGTAATTTCTTAGTCTATTTCAATGAAATAATTTTACAGTTTTATTTCAGAAAATAACACTTTATCATCTTTTCTTTTTATAAAGCAATTTCAATGAATATCCAGAGATAAATCAAAGCCTGGACTTCCAGTTTGGGGTGGGTGGTGGTGGTGGTGTATTGACTTATACACCAAAAAATACGGTATATTGTTTTGTTGATGGCATGTTGTACAGGCCATATTAAAACAAACAATAGTAATTTCTATAGTGTGATGCATAACAGAGAAAATGGTACAAACTAACTCCATACTACTACTACAGAACTTATGTTGATGAAATGAATATTCTATAAACTTCTCTTGATTGTAGGTTCACTGGAAACTCAGTTATCTGAACAATTTATAGGAATCAACTCTCTCTCTCTCCCATTTCAACACAAAATTAGAATAATCCATTATTGAAGTGTTTTTGTCTCTTCAGATAACTGAGTTTAAATATGATCTGAATTCATAAATAAGACAGTATCTAGAATACTATCAACCTATAACAAAAACAAACATTTCAAAAAATGCAGCAACAGTTAGTGCACTCTGGTATTCTTGTACAATCATTGGTAAACATTGGTTTTCTTATAGCCCTAAGAGATCATCTCTGCCCGATATCCCACTTACACCAAGAGAGAGGGAAATCCTAGAACTGACCAGCAGACAGCTGACAGATGGCAACCATCTGTCCCAGTCTACAGACAGCATTCCAGATGATTCCCCTCCTCCCAAACCTCCTCTGCCACAGGGCATGGAATCCCTTTTGCCAAGGTAACATTCTCCCACCTCATCTTCATTAATTTACTTACCTCCTTTTTTGCCTTTGTTTTCCTTTCTCTTTCTCTATCATTTTATTTAACTATATTAATATTTTAACCTTTATCACTATTAATGGAGAAATTTCTCTACACTTTTTATCTCATAAACCGCAGAACAGAATGCCTTTTATTTTTTTAGCTACAGTCTTTGGTTTTCCTGCTTTATATACTGTAGAAGCATGTTTGACTTTAGCATGTAGTTGCTGCATTTAGCAATCTGCTTTTATTTATACCCTGACATTAAATTGAAAAAAGGTACAACTTTATTGATAGATAAGTTGCAACAACATTAGCATAAAGTATTTCCTAACTTTTGGAAAGTTTTTTTTTTAAAAAAAAACAAAACAACAAACTAATATATGCTATACGAAAACAAAAAAAAAAACTAAATTTTATTTGTAAATACATTTTAGACAAATAATTTTTTTTTTGAATTTTAATATTTGAACTCAAAATTTTTTTTTTAATTTGTCATACAAAGAAAACACTTATTATTCTTTCAATTTTTAAAAAAGTTAAGAGTTCTGTTGCAGACAGAATAATATGCTTAGAAAGTTAAATTATTAACCCTCTATAGAGTGGGTTTTGTAGCCCTATGAGTGCACCCATATTGATCCAGATAGAAGAATTGTGTAAATATACATGCATTTATGGGCTTCCTACAGCAAATGATACCGTGAAAACATATTTATGGGATTAGTCTGTCAGCATCAATACCCACTCCTCATAAATATATAGGCGGCAAAGGGTTAAAATGTTATGACTTTCTGCATTCTTGTAATGATTTAAACTGAACTATTCACAATATAAATTTCAAATTTAAAATCCCTCAAAATTTATGATAAAGGTAACATTAGTAAAAATGTCCTTAGTTATGGAGTAAATTAAATAAATAAATCTTGTTTATTGTCACTATCCCTCGAACACAAATAGAACTTTATAGAATAATTTATGCTCAAGACATTTCTTATTTAAGAATCAGAAGAGATGATATGTAGAACAAAGTTTGAAAGGTCTAACCCTGCCATTTTCTAGCTTCTATTATAGCTAAAATTTTGAATAAAGCTTTTACTTTCTGTTTCCAGTTTAGTTAACTGAATTATTGAGTCATTTATATGGATAAGTGTTATTACCCAAACCTTCAGAGTCTTCAAAATTTAAGTTTTTTTTTATATTTTCATTCCAACAAAATAAATTTTAGTAAACAAGGCATATTTCCTTTTTATTATTTGATGAACTCTCTAATAAATGGACATAGAAATATTTATGTTATCCACAGTGAAGTTAACTCTATTATTTATAGTTTCATTTATGTCAGGGTTATTGATATGTTGATAATTCATTTAGCTTTAAAGGTTACCTATTCACTATGGGATTTTTTCGTCATTCAGATTTTACTGTGTTTTGGTATTAAAAACAAAAGTGCATATTGTAAAACTGCCATACATACAGAAAAATGTATGTGTATTTTGTAGGCTTTCTGGTTACTGAAAGTGGAGGAAGAGAATGTTGAATTATGTATCTCTCTTTTCATGGGGGTTCGCTCAATTTAGCATAAATATTACATAGATTATCTATAAAATTACATTATGTATAAAATGTTTAATGCAAAGATTCAGATCTAGCTGCCAACTGCTGTTTTCCTTCTGTTTATAAAATTATAATCTTTATGCACAAGATGATTATTAAAGCTTCTATCAGACTGGTAGCATTTTTTGTGTGTGGGATTGCAAAATATACAACATAACAATTTTATTTATTCATAGAGAAATGACTTGTAATACTCAACAACAGCAACCAAGTTAGTAAGCAAGTGTCATAAGTGAATTTTCATCCAAAAGTGAGGTCAGAATTAGATGCAGGTTAATTTTTTCTCAAGTAAATACACAACCTGAATTAGTTGTCATATACAGTATTGGAAATAATTATGGAAAAAACACAGGATATGCACAAATAAGGAGTAATTTAAATTGAGAGATGTGTATAATACGCAATGCATTATTACAGAAAATAAACAAAAACAAAATGAATACGTTGCACAGTGGATTAGTATTTGTTACGTGAGCCCTTTGCTTAATATAGAGCATGACACCATGTTTTCGTGCTCTCATACAGGTTATCAATGTGTGACTGTGGAATGTTAGCACTTTCAACAACTTATTCAAGGTGTTTGATTGCCCTTTGATTTTCTCAGTTGTCATTTAACTTCATATACCTTCAATGATGTTTATATCAGGACTTTGTTCAGGCCAAGGCATCTTTGTGAGTGTTCCATCAGTTTCTTTATATTCCATATAGTACACCCTTAGCTGATTAGCAGCCACACACTACACTCTTACATTGATTCATCCCATGTTTCATTGTAGTTGTTGTGCACTGACAATTATACTGCTCCCCAATGCCTTTAAAAACTTTCATTGATTACTGCCAAACAGTTCAAACTTGGAGTCATCGATAAAGAGCATCTTCCAGGTTATCCCAATGTTTTGTTTCTGCTGTCCATTTCATCTTTCTTGCTTGGTTGCTTCTTAGCAAAGGGTTTTGAGCAGCTACACATCCATTGAGACTGGATCATGCCAATGCATATCTTACCGTTTTTGAAGAAATGTTAACACTTGTAGTTGCAGCTGGTCATTACAAGATTTTTACTGACTTGTCATCTATCACAGAGAGCATACCCTGAGTTACTTAACATCACTTTTGGGAGAGTTTAGGCTTTTCTTTCCTCAACCATGTCGACTGTCAACAGTACCAGTTTCAAATATCCTCTTCAGTCTTGTATACAGATCCTCCTGAAACATGAAGTTGGACTGCAATCTATGGCATGGAGTAGCCTTTACTAGCTAATATTTTCATTTCTGTACACTTTCCATGTGATATCTTCTTTGCAGGAGCCATAGTATTCACCAATCATAATGTACTATGGAACATTTCATTTTTACACATGTGATTCTATCACGTGTTATTTGTATTTTATGCCCAGTTTTTCCTATTTCCATAATTATTTCCAGTACTGCATGTATTTTTTTGTTGCTGACAGTTTGGCTTTCTATCTATATTGCCATTATTATTAAATTACCAAAATCATTTATTTTCATTAATCTGCAACAGTGCATGCTTTCATTTTTGCATGTACCATTTTTACCTCAGTTTTCTGCCTAACATGTTTATAGCTAAATAATACATTTTTAGTCAGTTGCTTAGTACTTCCAAAACTCACTCACTCTCTCTTTGCAGAAACATTTGTTGCACTTCATTTTGTGACCAGATTTTTATACTTGTGGAATCAGTTTAGAATGTGATTGTTTGTAAACTAAAATAATAAATAGTTTTTCATTAATGGAAACAAAATTTCAAATCATGTCTTTTATCTATAGTCAAGAATATTGAATTATGTTACAGTTAGACTTTAAAAAAAGATCTTTGTGATTCTGACACGTTTTTTTCTAATTTTGCAGGCTGTTTTTTGTACTCACATTGTAACTGATAATGGTTATGAGATTCTTGAGCTTTTTTTTCCCCTCAAATCCTATATCTCCTTAGCTTAATCAGATCAACTTTTATAAATAATTGTGCTTGCCAGTTGATATTCACAAAAATTCTTCTAATGGGTAAATATTCAGTATGATAACGAGAAAAAAAAAAGTAATACATTGTAGGTACAATATGATGATTCTTGTATATTATCATATTAAAATATCTGTGGATTTTTAAATACTGTAATTTCTTTACAAGTAGGATTTTCTCACCAAGAAACATGTTTTGTTTTGGCCAGTATGGTTTATGAAGTGATGCTAGTGATCTGACCAGGAGCTTACAAATTAAGATTACATTAATTTTATAAATAGTACATACTAAGATATATTTCACATTTCACAACCTGGGACTCTCATAAGAAAGTTAACTCTGTTTAACTTATTATTTTGGGTCAGCCCCCCCTTTTTTTTTGTCTTATTTTGTATGCAATGATTGATATATATATATTGTTATAGGTTAGATGGTGAGATCATCTTGGTTTGTTTAAATAATTTAAAGTCCTGTTTTAAAACGCTGTGTGTGAGAGAGTGTGAGTGAAATATAGAGCTAAATACAGCTTTAAGTTTTCTGTCAAGTTTGAAAGGATTTGAACATAGGGGGCACTATAGGAAGAGAGAGATTACTTGGATCTATATTTTTTCTTATTTTGATGTAAAATATGCAAACCATATGTGGTCTTCCACTGAAGACTAAACATGCAGAAGCTGAGTACAGTTAGAACTATTTAAACAATTTATAATATAACATAGTTCCTCCCTTTTATACTTCCTTTAGGTCATATAATGTGTCTGTTTGTATTAGATTAAAAAACATGCCCTTTTATTAATGTTAGGATGGGCAGAACTGCATTCTGCGTCCTAATAAAAGAAAAGAAAACTGTAAAAATATCTTTTTTTTTAAAATTAAAGCTGAATAAAGTTTGAAGTATATTTGGTAGTATTATTATTGTTCCTTAGTGTAAATAAAAGTGAATATAAAAGATTAATCAATTTTATGTGTTACTGAATTACTCACAAGCATATTAAAGCTTCTCTATTTTACATGCTTTTAGCATGAGAGAGAGAAAGAGTCGCTCACTACAGGCACACACTAAAAAAAAAAACATATACACAACAACATTTCATATGAATAACATCTGACAAAAAATTCTTTGCTTAATAGGTTTGTAGAGTTTTTGTTTTGTTTTGTTTTGTTTTGTTTTGTTTTGTTATAGCTCAGAATATTTCAATGAACAGTATCCTCCTTATTACAGGACAAAGCGAAGAAAGAGTGAGAATATTTAGTTTATTTGACTCTTACATCCCTCCATCTCAGTGCTGTACTATAAAGCAGTTATCTTATTTATACTAGTTCTTTGTTCTCTTGTAAATAGTAATTTCATTTTTGTTGCTTTGTATTTGTGGAAATTTTTATTGTTTCTGTAACAAATTTTTTCATACCATTGGGGAGCAAAGGAATTTTCTATGTAATATAATAATTCTTGCCAAGCAACTATAATATTGTAAAGGCTAAAAGTCTTTTACATAACCAGTGATTGTTAAAACCAAAATATTTTTAATGTAGCATAAAGTAGATTATCTAATAAAGTTATAGCAAGTTACAAATTAAAAATTGGTTTTAAAATACTAAAATTCACCCTAATCGATACCATAAAGTCAATGCTTAATGTGCAAATTTCAGATGATGGTTACTCTGTGCTGTACTCCAAGTGTGTAATAATAAGTCTTTTATACAAGTATACAGGGTGGACCAACATATTCATCCATATTCATCCTTTTTCTTATTACTAGTCAACCAAGATGTTTTTCATCCCTTTTAACTTACCAACTATTAGCACATGAATGTAAAAACAAGTCTAATAAATCAAGAGACTGATTTATCTGACTTGTTTAATACCTTTTTTGGTCAGGTTAACATCTGTTACACTAATTACTACAAATATAAATGACTAAATTCCTGCACATATTAGAAATTAATTTTAAAAGTCTATACATATTTGTTAAAAATCTTAATTACTGATGATACTTGCAAGTAGGTTCATATCCTGAAGCAACAAATAAACATTTCTTACATTACTATTACAGATGGCGACTACAAGAGGCAGTTTAGGAATGTTGGGTATTTAAAAAAAAAAAAAATTATTATCATTTGAAATAATTTTTTTAAGTTTCACTAACTTCTATTTTCAGACTTATGAGTAAATCTTCTACTGATGAATCTGTCTTAGAATCAGAAACACCACCACCACTTCCTGAGAAGCAGCGTGCCTCAGGATCATCTCTGGGACTTCTCTGTAGTACACCGAAAACTGAGCTCTCCACCCCAACAAGCCAATCTCCACATGGCAGCATGCTCTTTCTCAGTCCATCTCATGAACAGTCTGTGTGCAGTTCAGGGTTGGTGACTCCTTCCAGCCAGTCTCCGCGGAGTTGCTCACCCCTTAGTAGATCTCCTGCTAGTAGTATAGGCTCAGGTCTTAACCAGTCTACAGAGGATTTGCTAAGTTCCTGCAGCCAAAGAAGCAGCAGAACCAACAGCCTCTCTTATGCATCTTCTGAGTCAAGGTCAATGTCAATGGAGGCAAGTGTTGGCTACTCTCAGACTGTGGATGAAATTAACCAACTAACACAACAAATAACACAGATGACTGCTAGCATACAAGAGACTGTTCCTCCGCTAGTTCCAGCTAAGCAGAGTTTATTACGATTTCCATCTCATTACGACAATGTTACTGAAGGAACACCTGGTATCAACAGCAGCAGTAGCAGCAGTTTATCAATGCTAGCAACCTCTTGCAGCAAGACTGTAACGAGAATTTCTACGTCCTCTTCAAGCAGCACACACTCTTCATTGAGTTTGACAAATGTGCAGGGCCAGAAATCAAACACCCTTATGTTTACGCAACGGACAAACTCACAAGAGACACATTCTAGTTCTAGGTCTGATATCTCGTCAAGCACCAGTATTTCAAGTACGGAGAGTTTACCAAAACCACCACCACTACCACCGAAGAAACGGCATAGTAAGTACCTGAGCTTTTTATACTACTATGTTGGTAGAGACATTTGGGAGGAAGCTTCTTCATTTTAGCCTTAACTATTTTACAGTTCATCCCCATAGGTGGTGAATTTATTTTTATTTTAATCTTTAGCTTGAAAAAAACAAACAACTCAAATATAGTGACTCTCATGTTGTTGATGTTGTTTTCTAGGCAGAACCTATAGTACTCCAGCCTTTAATCCCTAAACAGCAGCCATTGTCACATGATGATTTAACTTTTTTTGCCTCTGTTAATTTCAGAATTAATTTATGGTAACAATAGAGATCTTTGGAAGTCACTACAATCACCTGCCAGGTGTAGGAAAATTTCCTAGTCCTCAGTACCTTGCTAAGCATTATGGATGATGCACATCCCTTGACCTCTCAGGGTGATGCCTCTCATTGTATGGAAGCATATGCTGGCCCCACAGAAAATTTTGAGAATGTTGGATGATCTGTGATGAGAAGGAATACTCACCATTAGATATATCATCTGGTGAGGAAAGTGAAGAAGAAGATCAAGTGAGAGTTGATAAAACTGACTCAGAGAGTGACCACAAGGAGGGTGGTGGCTGGTGTGGGATGCCACTACCAGCTGCGTCCCCTCCACCCAAATGTTTGGCCTTTGTAAAGTCACATGGGGATGGTTTCATACCAGTTTTGCCTGATTCTCAATAGAGGTAAACAAGCAAACCAGACCCAAAGGCCCACCCCTCTTATCACAGGTCAGGAAAGATCAATCCAGACTTCTTAGTGCCACTCTGCACTCCACCAGACCAAAACAAAGGTAGCACTACATGATGTTTATGGGTATTTTTATGTTATTTTTGTGTACATATCTTAATTTTTGCATGCAAATCTATCATTTCATAAAGGAAAAAAAAGCTTGATTTTTTTCCTTTTTTGAGCACATGGTGATGGGATTTTTTAGACAATTTTTTCTTTCTTTTCCTTTTTTTTTTAAAAGAAAACATTGATATATTATTTAAAATATTGTATAATTAGCTATTTTAAAATCTTTTTTTCTTTACATTTTCATTTTCAGAATTGTTCTTTGCTCACCTGAACTAATTAGTAGTGGGCCAGAGGAAATGTTTTTTTTTTTTCTTTTAGACTTTGTTTACACAGATGGAGTTAAATAAAATTAATGCTTTAACACTTATTAAAAAATTAAAGTTTTACAATTAATTCTTTTAAAATCCTTAGTACACACTTAAGATTTATGTGTGTGTGTGTGTGTGAGTGAGTGAATGAAAATTTGGTGCCTTTTTCTCTCAATGGTTTGTTACAATCAAACATCTGGTTATATTTTTGTGAATACAAACAGATGAGTTGGCAGATGGAATAATAATTAAAAGTAATATTTAAAAAAAAATGAAGAGCTTAAGTTGGACCTTTAATATCTTTATCATTTACTGTTATATCTTAATCTTGAATTATAAAAGTATAACTAAAAAAATCAAAAATAAATCACAACTGATAAGAAAACTAGCAGAAAAGGATCAACTTTATTAAGTTTTAAGATACTCAAAAATGTATGATGTTCTTGAATTGTAATGAAATCACAAATGTTCCTGACAATTTGGCATGTATTTGAACAAAAATATTTTGGTGCACATGTGTGAGCCACATTGGTATGTATTTAATGATACTCTTTAGCACTGAAGACATCTGCTGATTTTTTTGATGGCATTCACACCACTTTCAACTGGTAATATGATTGGTTTTATTGGTGTCTAGAGCTGCAAGGTTTAGCTGGAATGGAGACTTGACAGAAAATTAATACAGCAATGCCCCATTGAAAGTACAGGATGCATTCCTGGAAAAAAGAGAGAGCTTTCAGTGAATAAAGTTTCATCGGGGTCATTATAACATACTTGATATGGAGATATGTTTCTAACAGTGTTATTTTCTACCTATGAGTGATGCATGATGGCTTAATTTGGCTAGTGGTACACACAAACAATTGATTTAAGAATAAACCAGGGTAGCTGCAAACACACAATACACTGCAATATCATTTATTAAGTGCTGAAGACACCATTGTTGTGGTAAGCGCCAACCTTCTTGAGCGACAACTGCAGAGGTAGGTGTGTTTGAGTCTAAGCTGAAGCAGCTAAGTGCTGATTGCCTGTAAGCGCTCTAATACGCTGCTCGTCATTGGTTCAGCAAGCGTAAATAAAAATGGTGGGTGTGCCCAGTTCATTCAAATTTGCAGTTTTTTTACTTTATTGAATATTTTTTTTAAAAGTCAAAGCTAGGAAGGAGCTTAATAGCAAACCAGCTTTCAATGGTATATTACTGTATATGCTAACAAAAACTAAATTTCCAGATTTTTCTCAGTATTTCATTTTCATTTTAAAATCTTTTGCTACCAATAAGTATAATGTCTAGCGAAGAAAATTCTCTTAACAATTAAAAATAACAATTATGTGATATATTTAATTTTTAAAATGTTCTGTTTTTTTATTATCATTTGAATTTGAGGAATTTCATTGCTAGGTTTAACGAGTATTTAGTAAAAACAGATTGTCATAGTAACAAGGTAGTAGCCTGCCAAAGATACTTGGTTTTGTTATGTTAGTGATTTTATTTGTTTAGGAGATAATATAGTGGTATTAGCAGGCTTTTGGGACAAAGTGAAATTCTGAAAGAGAGTATGCAAACTCTGAAAAGCTTCAATCAAAATCTCATAATACCATCAATGTCACTAGATATGAACAGTACAGAGCCTAGCAGGTTGTCTTTATACTCCAGTCAGAGTATGCCAACCCAGTTTGGTTCAGTGGGTCTAAATGAAGTTTACTCCAGAACTTCAGGAAAGTGTAAAATCCAAAGTGACTAAAAGGTCTGCCATACAGTTACAAGCAGTAAAGAGAAGTCCATATATTTGAAATCTAGCTGAGTTAATCAATTGACCAAGGTGTGCACATTGAAGACCAGACAATGCCTGGATTGGAGAGAATTCTGTCTTATACACTTCAGCCCAGAAGTTGTGTAGGCAGCATAAGGAATGAGCAGTCAAGAAGGCCACAAGTGCACAGACCAGAAATTTCAATCAGTTGGTTTTCAAAATTTCCTATGAAGGTACATTTTTAGTTTTGTTGCAGTTAAACTTTTCTGAAATTCTGTTTATTAATGCATTATATATTTGGATACCTTACTGTTTCTAAATATTTGTATACAAAAATATAACTTTTACTCCTGATGTGCGAACTTTTAGAAGATCACTTTTGTAAATTTTCTTTGAATTCGAGTAATCTGCTAAAATCAGTCAGAGAAGACCTCTGATAAAACTGTTAACTTTTTGAAGTAATGTATTGTTGTAGTATGTACTTCATTAAAATATGAGCCGCCAGTTCACTAAAGAATATTTTTAAAAAAGACATACTACAGGTAACACCAACATTATATTTAATGTTAGTAATGCAAAAGACAATTATCTATATACTAAGTTTAATACACAATATTTATTGTTTCATGACAAAATGGTATACCGTTAAGTCTTCATTTGAAGTTATTGAATGTCGGATTGAACTTAAAAAAAAAACAAAAAAACACCACTACTTTTTTATTTAAGTAATAATGTTAATAAATTTCTTTATTCTCAAGACTGTTTAAATAATTCTAAATAGGGTTATCTTTAAAGGGGACTTCTAGCCTCAATAATAAAATATATAATTCAATCTTGGTTTTATTGTATGATAAAAATAACTGAACAACTAGTGACTGACTTTTCTTTCTTCCCTCTTTTACAAAAATTCTCAAGGGAGATGATCATGTACACCAGTAGTTCTTAATCTTTTTCTTAGTGTGACCCCCATTAACACTAACAAGTTCTTGTTACCCACACTTCCAGCACAAACTGCTGGCAAGCACCCTGCTAGGGGAATTCAAGGGAATGTTCTCAGAATGTTTTGGAAAAAAACCCAAAAAACTGTAAAATAATATAATTCCTGCATTATAGGCTATGGAATAACTATATTTCAAATTGTTGGTGTGGATTATATTGTGGGACAGCAGTCAAAAGATTAGATAAATGTTGCATGAAAATAATAATGATATTGCCTGAATGTGCAGAAATCTGTAGAAAAGTTGGCAAGGCTTTTGTCTCAGTGTATTTATATTTATTCTTTAGAATATGCCATCTTGTATTTGATTAATCATAATCACCATATTTTTCTGGAAAAGAGAGCCAACAGGCCATGCATCTGGAAGATGTGAAATGGTTTGCATTTGCTTCCTTGGGCAGATGGACAGACAGAGAGAGAGAGAGAGACTGGAAATGGAACTGAGACTGGATAGGGAACATTGTGATAGAAAATTAAGTCCAAAACTTCACTGCAGCAATTGAAGGAATACTGGCAAACTTTGTGGTGAAACCTAGGGTAACTTACTATTGATAATCTGATAGAATTAATTTATAGACATCTTTGACCTCAGACACAATGCATTTGGACAAAACCTGTGTTGTTCAAATTATTATGGCAGGGATCTGTATAGGAATTTTAAAATAACCAACAAAAAAGACTAGGGTTAAAATCAAATATTCTCTTACATTGTCATTAATTTTAAATAACTGACAATACAAAGCATAGAGCACTATCAAAGATCAACCTGGTTATCATACCACACAAATCACAAGGAGCCTGTTCCATGCAAAACAATGCAGCCATTGAGCTTAACTTTCTCTATTCATGAGGCCTGTCAAAATAGTGTATTTGGTACACTCCTTGATTAAATACTGTGTAATAAATTTTTTTTTTTTTTGTTGGTAAGAAAGGGTGTTATTGGCAACCATGTGTTGATTAGCTGGTATCACATATGCTCACTGCATGGGAGCAGCTAGTTTTCTATTATAAACTCAGACAACAGATGTTACGAGAACATCTTATTTTACCTTGTGCTATGCCTCACAGTTCCTTTTAAAAATAGATTTTTAAGCATAAGAGAGAATTAATTTAAAAGAAGACAAGTTTACAATGAGTTTGGTGTTCTAGCAAATTGTACACTGGAAATCCAGATGCTGATTTTATTCAATAATAAAAATTACCTGAAGAAATGAAAACAAACAAACAAAAAAAAAATAGCAATCACCAGAAGAAAATTTGAGGCAAGCTTACATAAACCATCTTAACGGAGCCCAGACTTCATAGCCCAAGGTTTGTGAAAGTCTACAAGGACATTTAAAATAAAAATAATTTATATATTTAGTTACCATTAAAAAATGGATAGCTTTCTTTATTGTTGTTGTAAAAAAAATTTTATTTTGTGATAAAAGCCTTTTTTCCCCCATTGCTAGCGTTTATTAACTCAAAAGTGAAACTAATAAAAAGTCAAAATACTTCATAATCAGTTTCATTAAAAATAAAATTACAATATATTAACATATTTCAAAAATAGATTATTGAAACTGTATTTAATATGACTAAACTTGAATTTCAAGTACTAAATCAACCAATTAACTGTTGGCATTAACTATTTATTACCAATGCTGGCTAAAGCTTGTTTGTACGTTTGACACTATAATGTGGTTGATGTTAGCTGTTGTACTGAAGCCCATCTTCAACTACATTTTGGTTTTTAGTGCCTCTATAAAAATGTGTTATAAAATGCTTGTGATGACCTTGCAGCTACCAAAACAACCATTATTAGTCATATTCATTCGTTTAAGCTACAGAAAAAAAAAATGTTTGGTGAAAGGAAAAGAAGAAATAAGCATGGCTTTTTGGTTTGAGTATATAAAAACATCTGTTTAAAAATATTGTATATTGTACAAAGTATCTAAGATTTATGTTAATACTATAATAAATGTAGATAATAGTTTGATTTTTAGATTATGTTTACTTGAGTAATTACCATGTATTGCATAGCTGCTTTCATCAGTATTAAGTTCAAAGATTTCATTGTTGTGAACTTTTTAAATGTCACCTGCACAATCAGTGCAGAAAGCCATTGCTCTATCACTGACTCATTACAATTGAAGAGCTTGGTACCCTAAATCATTTGTTTGTTGCTCTTTGATTAACTGTTTGTTTCACTCTTGCATTTTAATCCAACTGTCTCTGGAAAAATGAAGTCTAAATGCCATAGTGTTAATTTATGTAAACTACACTGACACATTAGAAATGCAATGTCAAATTTGAGCATTGTAAATTTATTATTGACCAGAGTCTGTTGAACTTTGGCAACATGATAGTTTGGCTGCTGTACATAGGCTTTGATATGACTCAGAATGCTTGATCTCATTAGAAGTTCACCCATAGCATAGGTCCCTGTACTACTTGTAATGCTCTGGCTATGGGGACAGATTAGAGATGCATGGTCTGGTTCCTGGTGGATTTTGGCTGTGTTTGATATGTAGTCATTGCCCTTTCTTTCTTTCTTTTTATCAGTCTGTTCCAGACACATTTCTTCTAGGTACTCTGTTCTGTGGGCTGTTAATTTGAAGAATTCTAGTTAAGTTCTCTCACTAGGTTAACTGGTCTAAATGCATTTTGGCCAATTTCATTCAGGTCATTCTTTTTGGTTCATTGTAACCCCTTTTATAGCCTAGCTTATCTTAAATGGGTTGAGATCAGGAATGACCAGGTGTTGGAGCACATTACCTTGATACAATGTCATGAATGTCTACCACCATTTTATTGGTTTATTGTGATGTGATATTGGATTTCTAAAATGTGTCAGTATAATTTTCATTACATTTACTTTTATTGAATCATTAATTTAACTTTGAACTTTGATTCTCTATTTATCTCATAAGAGTCCAGGAAATGGATGTACTTCAGTAAACTGTGTTTTACACCTGGTCATAAAATGAAGATCCTGGGAAATATTAGTTTTACTGAAAAGTTTTTGCATAGCTACAGGATTATTTAAGATAGTTGATAAGAATCTTATCTGTTCCTGGCAGTTATGTCTTACTGCTGCTGGATGAAGCCAGCATTGTTTTTCTGATCTAGTTAAAGTTGTGCAGAGGATAGGATTATGAGAATGCTGGCGTTTGATTTTTAACAAATTAGGATTTCTTTAGTTGTTGTTTTGTGACATCTTGTATGTATTCATGTGCTACCTGTAAGTTAAAATTTGGCAAGGAAAAATTTACTGACCTTGGATACTGCACATGACGAAAATCTGATGAAAAGTGAGAAGGAATCATTGCAGAATTGATTGATTTAGATTTATTGGTGATATTTTAAGTTTCACCTTTGTACAATACTAAACTAGTATATAATTGAAAAAAATTTTGTAAAAATATATGAGGTCTGTCCAAAAAGAAACCAAACTTTTTAAAAAACAAATTTATTGCTTTACTTACAATTTAATCAAACTTGTCCCCTCCAAAATAGTTCCCTCCACTGTTGATACACTGCTCCCAACGTTTTTTCCAGTTTTGGAATGCGTTTTCAGGGATAGTACACAGTTCTCGTAGTGAATTTTCTTCGATCTCTTCTATCATCTGAAATCTGTGACCTTTCAGGTTGGATTTCAACTTTGGGAACAAAAAAAAGTCCGCAGGGGCCAAATCTGTAGAGTAGGGTGGCTGGGGGACAAGAGTCGTCTCGTGCTTTGCCAAAAAGTCACGGATAAGGAGTGACGTGTGACCAAGTGCATTGTTGTGGTGCAGCATCCAGGTTTTGTTTTTCCATGCCTCAGGCCTCCTCCTTCGCACTGCCTCTCTCAACTGCCTTGGGACATCCAAGTAAAACTCTTTATTGATCGTCTGACCATGTGGAACAAACTCCTGATGAACAATGCCCTTCCAATCAAAAAAGACGATCAACATCACCTTCACATTTGAGCGACTCTGACGTGCTTTTTTTAGTCACGGCGACAATAATCCAACCCACTGCGACGACTGCCTTTTTGTTTCGACATCGTAGCCGTATATCCACGTTTCATCACCTGTTATGACACTTTTCAGAAAGCTTTCATCAGCATTCGAACGATCAAAGAGCTCCTGACTGACTGTGACTCAGTTCTCTTTTTGTTCATCTGTCAGCAGACACGGCACAAATTTTGTGGCTACATGATGCATGTTCAATTTTTCTTTTAAAATCTTGCGGCACGAACTTTTACAGATGCCTACTTCGGAAACTTCACGGACAGTCAGGTGACACACTTTCTCAATGTGATCGTCGTCTGTTGTTGGGGATGTTCTTCCCGATTTGAAACACTGGTGCCACTAGTGACATTGCGTACGGCTCAAACAATCCTCCCCATAGGCCTGTTGCAACAGTAGAAAAATCTCCATAAAAGTTTTTCCCAATTTGAAACAGGATTTCACACAAACACGCTGCTCTTCAAGATCCTTCATTGTTCAACTTGCGACAAAATCACCAAGTGCACTAAACATACGTTCACTCTGGCGCGTGTAGATCGATGACTAACGGACGTGGTGTGATGTGGATATTATTAGACTGAAGGTCAAGGTCACTGATACACAGCACTACAGTCACGAGCACGCTGCGCCAGCTGGTTGGTGCGCTGTTTTAACAGTTCGGTTTTTTTTTTTGGACAGACCTTGTATATTGGTTCTAATTGCCACCCAGGCATTTATTGGAACTCATGAAATTTGAAAAATTGGGAGGGTCAAAAACTAAGTTTTCTGAAAACTGCAAATGTAACCTATAACATATAATGAACATCAGTTGATGCATTACTATGTAGGAACTAATCTATATAGGAATATCTTCAAATGGCAATGTATGCCAATACATGCCGCTCTGTGTAATGAAAGGAAAACATTAAAACACTACCAAAGCAGTTTTACTCTCAGTTGCTTTGTCATTGATACACATGAAGGAAAAAAATAAAAACACGAATGGACACAACTCAAATGCACTTGATTTCATCCTGTTTTATCAATGGATTAAACTTCAGTGTGTCACTTATTCTAGTTCTTCACCCTAGGCATCGTGTCTAGTCACTTCTTGCCAAATTTCCTGGCCATCTTACTAATTTATTGTAGATTTTGCATAGTTTGTGGAATCTGGCTTAAACTTATCTTGTCACCTTTGGCATTCTCATTCTTTATTCTAACTCTCCTGCAAACACTATACACTGCTTGCTACAAGAATTTCAAATGGACAAGTAAACACATGGAAAAGAATTGTTATAGCATAAAGACCTGATATGTAAAACCATGGCAAATGATGATTTGCAATGCAACAGTTTCATGGCCAAACAAGAAGTACCTTCTAAAGTATAAACAAGATACTCTGTGAAAGCTACAGGGACACAATGCAAGTACATAGGTAGAGAGATGCATTAACAAACAAACAAGCAAATATGATGAATAAATAAACTGTTTATCATTGGTATAGATACTTCAGTGGTGAAAATGACTTTGAAGTAGACTTCAATTTATTTTACCTGGCTGATTTTCGTTTAGTAAGTTATCTGTAAATGCAATAATCAATGATCGTTATGTCTACAAAATGAATTCTTTGATGGTATTCATCTGCCAAAATATTCCTAAAGAAGAAAGTGGATGTTTATGAGAATACTTATGAATGCAGACAAATGGTAGCTTTGGGGGGTTGGTGGAGAATGAACCACTATAGTATATGAATTCTGAAACAGTTAAAAGAAAGTGATGTTGATAACATCAATCTTCAAGTTATTGATCTTGTTAACAAATATACTAACAAAAGTAAATTCATCAGATTTCTGGGGGAAAAGCCACAGGGTGATGAATGCTTGACAAACCTCTTAGTTAACTAAGGATGAAGTGTATGTATATCTAATTAAGGGCTGAAAAAACCAGCCTTAGTGACACCTGGTCAAATGTTCACAGAGGTTTTTACAGTGCTAATAAATTATATTTGTTATTGAAAAACACTGCTTTAATTAATTTGCATTTGTTTTTTCAAAATATTTTTATTAGTGAATTCTAATGTTTGAAAACTCTTGTGGTCTTTCTTAAAGAATTGCTTAATGAGTCAGAGGCTAGTTGGAATATAATTCAGTTGCTGAGCAGGTTTTTTTGGAAATCTGAAACAGCTATCTGAATTTTATCTCATTTTATTTAAAAGATGGAATTTATAGGTGAAACTATCACTTGTAAATAAAAACAGTTGAAACAGACCACTTGTCATAAATAATCTGTATCCAAGTTGAAAATATTGAAGAATAGAGAAGGTGAATACATATTTCTCATTTAAAACTTTATTTTTAAATGATACTCTGAATTTTTTATGAAAATCCATGAGCACATGGAATTTACATTTATAATATAAAAGATTTTGTCTGTTTTGCTGTTATCAAAGAGAAAAAAACACTAAATGGATTAATTTTTCTCTCTCTCTCTCTCTCTCTCTCTCTCCCACTTTTGTTATTGGTGCCATTAATTGTGCTAACCTCAAATTCCGGAGTTAAGTCATCTAGTCAGGAGCTGATCTCTCAGTTGAGAGAAATGTTGATATTTAGATTTGAGCTAGTTTTTCACAATTCTGAACTGACTGACATGTAACATTTGCCTCCACGTTAATATGAAATCCAACCACTCAGTTTCTTGATTAAATCTTCTGTGCAGCAGATTGGCTTCATTGCGAATGTGTCCATGGGAATACGTACACAGTAATTTTTGTTGGAATCTACCCCCCCCCACAAAACAAATATAGTACTGTTTTATTAAATATTTATTTCTTAATTTTATCTGTTCAAAACAAACAAACACTATCCAAGAGACAACAGGGCCACTGGGCATTCAGGTTTTCTTCCACATCTTTAAATGAAGAGTTCTAGTAAGGATGTCCTTGCTGATGTTGGCAGTGCTGGGGCAACACAGGATAATCTCCCCTGCATAAATTGTGAATTAAAAAAAAAAAAAGGAAGCGAGGGATTTTCTAATTATTCGTGACATGGTTTTGACTTTCTAGATATAGTGCCAAAAAGTCAAAAGCAAATTTTAGAAGGTATATGACTGAAACTACCGGACATATTTTCATTAATCTATACAATATATGGTCGTAAACTAACTCTTTAAACTTCAGTGCATGCACGTACATTTTAGACTTTTGTTATTTGCCAGCCAAGTTTAAATGTTTCACTGACATTTAGAAATATAAATAATATTTGTACTGCACTTCAGCTGAACTCTTTAGAGTGACATGACCTCTATCCCTATTATTAGCAACTAAAAATGAGATTTTTATAATACAGTTTTTAGTTTGTAATATTTTGTGATAATTTTTTATATAAACACTCAAAGGTTATAACATTCTGAAAATTCAAATTGTCATTTCTATTTATATTCATATTTTACAACAGATAATATATGGGAAAAGGAACATTTTTAGCTTATTAAATGCATGTTTTCATATTATATTTATCTTTACATAATTTTTTAAGTTTGAAAAAGAGAATTTTTCATTATTAAGGAAGATGTTAATAAAAATGGAACAACATAGGTTTTTTGTTTTGTTTTCTGATTAAAACAATTCCTGAGTATTTGAAATTGTGAATTCTATACAGGGTAAGGCATAGTAATGGAAGGTCAATTTTGGTAACTATGATGGGATGGACATTGAAAGCAGCATTCCAGTCTAAATGCAACCAAAATTGTTTCTTTTCTTTGAATTTGGTTGAGTTGGAAAGAGTTGTAATAACTTTTTTTGTTTTGTTTTGTTATGGTATTTCTTTTTCTTGATTAATGTACTTTTGTTTTTCAGATTTTTCTTCTGTACCTGAATAAATATCAATTTTGATTATAATTTTGTTACAGATGTCATCAAACATGGGTTTTATAGCTTTTATCTTTTCTGAGTTATTTACTATGAAATATGAAAGTGTTGGTTGAGAGGAATCATTTCTTTTTAAACGTGCCATCATTAGTAAGTATGTGAATGAACTAATTATGCATATATTCTGTTCTTCATTTGCAGTACAAACTTACATGCAAACTTTTGGATCATATATGCATCCTACTGCTAATGAATATGCTCACATATCTCGTCGCTCCCTCAATTTCTATGAGGCTGTCTGGCAGCAGCACCAGAAGGAGTTTCAGAAATCATTCTACCCTCGTTCTAACACAATCAGTGTGATATCAGACATCTCCAGTGCCAGCTCAGATAATACATCAACATCAGGCAGTGGGTCAGCAGAGAATATGGGAACACCACCAGCACTGCCTGCTAAGCAAGGAAGGGTAAGGCATTTGATTTAACAAAATAATTTAAAAAAAAAAAAATTTAGACAAACGAAGAAAGGATAGAAGTATTTTTCTTGGTTTTTGCTTCAAAAAAAAAAACAATAAAAATGTTTTTAAACAACTTTCTGTAACCCACCCACCCCCTCTTTTTTTTTACATGAAATTTTCAAACAAATGTAAACTATGTTAAGTTCAAATTTATCTTTTTTCACATGGCAGGCACTTAGTTATGGAATTTGGTATGGAAACTTGTATTTTAATTCATTTGATGATAATTTTTGGCATATGGTTTGTATCATAGTATTGTAATGTAGATTAACCTCAAATACATGTAAATATACTACTTGAATGATCTACAGAAAATGTACTTTATCATGTTTGGATTTGGAATAACTTTATGTAAGATGTATATAAATTCAGAATATGTAGAACATGCAGCAGTAATTAGACACACTGATGACCAATAAAACCTTGTCATTGGCTATATTCAGTCAATCAGAAGGCACCACGTTGAACCTAACTGAAAGGGTATATTGTGAATTTTAAGCTTGTAATGTTGTTTCTCCACCTTCAAAAATGTTTCCCCTCTTGCGATAATTCCAGAAGATATCAGACACAAGATAGTGTGCTTGCATAAAGAAGACTTTTCTAAGCGTATTGCTTCCAAATTTTGAGTTGAGACAGTAAAGAAATGGAATGGAGAAGGCAGAATTAAAACCAGAAAATTTAGATAGGGAAGTAAATGTGAGTTTACAGAGAGTGATAAAGAATATCTTAAGAGTATTATTTTTTGATGTATAGGAAGAAATCTAGCAGGACAGTAGTATGTCATCTTAAAAGAGGCACGAGTACAATGGTAAACCCTAAACTTGTTAGATTCATCTTAGTGAACATGATCTAGATGGGCAGCTAAATTCAAGTCATGAACCTCAGATCATTGTTCTAAGCTATTGTTTACAGAATATTCAGAGTTTGAAATTTTTGGGAGTTTATGTGTAGGAAAGTTGGCAAAATATTTTGCATACTAAAGTTTAACTCCAAGTAAAAATGGATCTGTTATGTTTTGAGGTTGTACATGTAAGAATTCAGGAAACTTACATTGCAATGCAAGCATATTCTTATAAACTAAGCCTTACCAGTGGAACCAGGTTGATTTGCAGAAATTTTGTTTTACAACAAGAAAGTGACTACACTAAGTGATCTTCTCATATTTGCAACGGAAACAGAACAAAAGCTGATGTTGGTTTGGAATGGCCCTATCAAAGACCAGGCACTCAGTAGAAGAAACATGAGAATATATGAATTGTGAGCATGTGAAAAGTACTATCACAAAGAAGAAAGCTTAAACAGGATAAACAGGAATTTGGCAGGCAGTACCGAAAGAACTTAACAACAAGCTTCATCAAAGTATGGAACATGATTAAAGATTTGTAAACTGCAAAAGGAGGTCAAATTAAATTATATGAATGCACTTATTAACTAAATATTTCCAGTCTTTCCATTATAGTAAGTTTTAATTTTGTTTAATATTTTTTTGTTTTCTTCTGGTTTACATTTTGCTCTCTTTTCAAGGAAACCAATAATACTTGTAAGTTAAATTAATTTTCTTTTTCTTTAAATTTGTCTCTCTCTCAGGAAATGGGCAGATTAAAACAAAAGAAAATGGACAAAGAAAATTTTACTTTATGGTACAGTAATTTAAAAAATCTAAGCAAACTTTTAAAGAAATCTATTGTAATATATCTGCATCTGAGCAGGTTGAGTCACACACTTATAATAAAATGTTTTATTTTGCTTTCATCTGCAGCTTGTGTAATAGAATTTTATTAGATTTTTAAAAAAAATTTTTTTTCAAAAAATAAATGTTCTTTGTGTGTCTTAGAAAGAATAATAAAGGATGAATAAAAATTCTTGGTGCGGATGATGGCAAGACATGGATGGGAGCTGTGACAAGGACTTAACTCTGGTACCGATTAACGAGTTTAGTGGTAGTTCTGTAAGTAGAAGTTCTGATGTAGGAATTAGTGACAGTTAGTTTCAGACTTTTACTGAGGTTTTATTGCATATCTACTGCTGTAATTATGTGGCTTCATCTGTCCTACAGGCTGCAAACAGGCAAAGCCAGGCTTCAACAGCATCGAGCCAGTCTGATCTCTCCACTGGTGGTGGAGAAATCCGCGAAAAGTCTGCCAGCATGATTGAACCACCAGTGGTGCCACCTCCAATTTCTGATGTGTAAGTTTGGTTTATAGTTTAGGTGTTGACACTTTTGTTGTTGTTGCTTTATTTCATTTCAGTAAAACTTAATATCGACTCTCTTTGGGCTCATTATTCAAATTTAGTTTCAGTATAATTAAAGATATAATGTAAAAAATTAAAAGCAAAAATATCGTAAGAAATCTATAGATCACATTGAGCATAACCAAAGCATGCTATAGATATAGTGACCAACACTCATTCTATTTTTTATGTACAAACATTGTTTAAAGGATTTCGTGTCAAAGAATGCATATTTTGTCCTCTTCCAGAGAGCAAAAAAGGTCCTCAGCTCCTGAGGTAAGAGAGAAACCAAAAGAAAAGCCTCCATCTCCAAAACCAGAAATCCAGCAGAAAGATAGTGACTCAGACTCTATGGATCTGAAACCATTAGATGATTTTGAAGTATCAGATCAGTTGATAAGAAAGAGACCTGTAAGTACAGTGTAACATTATTCTGAATATATAATGTAGAATTATAACATTTGCATAAACTTTGAAATTTCTATCTTTGATGGATCCAGAATCTTTGTTTGTTTACATAGCAAGATTTTAATGTGTTTAGTCAAAGTAATAAGTAGCAGTCTTTATAATGACCTTTTTTCTTTCTTTTCTTTTTAAAACCTCTTTAAATATTTTGAAACATTTAAAAAATTCTATACATGAGCAGTATCAAAAAGAATCAAAATCAGTATTATCAACATTTTATAAGAGTTGAATGGGACAGGATAGTAATTCAGCAAGCTAGGGTGCAATATCAAGCATACTGACCTAGAAAATGGGACCCTTCTCCTAATAACTTTCATACACTGACTGGAATAAAATAATAATAATATTGTTTGCAACTTAAAAGTTTAACAGGTTCACTTAAAAATTCCAACTAATAATTAATAAAATCATGCTGATATTAAAAACATCTTATTTTAAATTGTGGTCTTTGCTTTAAGTAAGCATGAATTAGTTTAATGAAAACGAGATTGGCTGATTACAACTGTTACTATGTTTGTTTGCTGCTTTAAGATGCCTTTTTTGTTTAAGAAAAATCCCACAAATATGTTGTCATAAATAACATGAACTTTTAATTTTATTCAATGCACTGACGTTGCTTGCTTTAAATAGTATTCTTTTTACAGAACAATACAATAGCTAACCTTAGCAAATGATTGAATTTAAACTGCACATTTTTGTCTTAGCCTGTTAGGAAATAGAAGTTGTGCTGAGCTAAACTTTTCTTTTAAGGAGAAAAATTTAATTGAAACTGAAGCCAGGCTAAATTAACATGCCCACATTAGTGTGAAAATCATATAGGATTTAGAGGAGTCACAAAAAAAAAGAAACGAACAATCCTTATAATTCATTTTTCTCGTTCAGGACATTATTGGTCTATTACAAGCTGAATAATTTAATAACAAAAATCCATAATATTATTCAATCTGATTTAGCCCAGTTAACTTCAGCAGCCTTTTTATATTATTGTTAATTTTTTTGCATAAAATGAATTGGGGTTTTTAGACTAGAATTCTGTCGAGGAATTTTTTCAGAATACCCTGTGACCAACTTTACTTTGAATAGTGTGAGCTCTTGCTTCACTTGCTCTGAGATTCTTGCTTCATCTTTAAGATTTAAATTGAATTACATGCAGTAGAAGTATCTGAATGCTCTATAGAGGCACTGACTTTGGTTATCAATAGTTTGGAGGCTAACTTTAGTTTAATCTTATTTCTATGGTGTTGTGTGTGTTTTGCTGCTTGTAGGGAGAGGAGGGACCAGAAATCCGTGGTGGTTCTGTTGGCGCTCTGCTAGTACATGCCACAGTTGCTGGGAAAGGTGGTAAGTTTGTTCCTGTCTTATGTGTTTTTGTACATTTCCATTGTGTGCATTTATAGGTTTCTGGTGCTTTAAGTGAGAGTTCTGTGGCACACATCTAAAAACAACATAAAGATTTACTTTTCCAAAATTTTAAAATTAATTTTTTTTCTAACTGTTTTAAAAAAAAAGAATTTAAAGAAAAGTTGTAAGTGTTGTTTTGACTACTATCAGTCGTCAAGAAAATAATGCACATAATTTTACCAAACAACTTGAATTTTGGTAGAGAATAGTAGTAAAAATGATTTGTAAAATTACTTCATGGTTATTTATAATTTATGTTTATTTTAATATTTTATAAAAATATTAATTAAATTTTATATTTCTAGTTTTAGTAAACATTGGCAGTTGTTTTTTTTCAGCATTAGCTAACCCTGCCCATGGTTTAAAAACAACAAAGAAAACTTGCACACTTACCATCTGCTTGAGAACCTGAATTTAGCATTTTTCGTAGCCCTATACATACAAGTTGCATATTTTAAAGTTATGGTGGGGTTGCATATTTTAAAGTTATGGTGATCTTTTTAGGATTGTTACATATTTATTGAGTCAAAAGAGGCTGTATTTCTGTGTTTAAATAAATCTGTTTGTTGGCATTTGGCAATAATTTGTAATGTTGTGAATAACAGTAAGTACAATAACAGTGACAGTTGACTGATGACTACTGGAATTTGAAAATATCAAAAATTAATTTTATGAAAGGTTTGCACACTTTGAAAGTCTTTTAATTACACAGTATTGTGTCACTATAAAAATTACAATATTTTGGTCATGTGGTAGGAAAGATTAAAACTTGCAGCGATTCACCGATAATTTTCACGTATCTGGAAGGGGGTCAGTCAAAAAAAACCAAAAAGGACTTTTATTTGCAAAGTAAGTCTATGTTCTTTAGTGTTAAAGTGACCACATTGTATTTGTAACATTTTATTTACTATTTTTAAATTTTATTGAGAAAAATTCAAATACTCATTTCTTCACACTTAAGGCTCACAAGGAGATTTGGTTAATCAAGAAGGTAAGGCTTTAAGTGGATCATTACATTAGAACTAACACATCTTGACAAAAGCAAGGGACGTTTTCACATGATGTTTTAAAAGTCTGTAATAAACTAAACAGCTCTTACAGTATACAGTACTATGTGCAGAACATTTCACCCATTGATAGGTTTGCCTGATGAGCCAGTTGAGTATTTTTCTTCTTTATAGGAGCTTGATCATGCTTGAACAGATTGATTGTAATCTAAGTGGATCTGGTAGCATTTCATTGAACTGTGTATTATTTGCATCCTTAAATTAATTATTAGATTTTAAAAAGTTGGGCTGTTATTTCTTTGTATGAGTTGGATGTAAATTCCGAAATGGTGATGCAAATATACACACACACGGTGTCCTAAAATTATGTCTACACACTTTCATACATCACCATACAACAACATTTATTTCATTTTGAGGACTTTCATTTGGAAGCTCACAGATGCGGTACTATTCAACGCAGCAGCATACTCCTGACATCACGTGTTTTCAGTATGTAGCTAAAATAACGTGTGAGGCTGTCTTTGTTCAGTGCAAGCAGATAATAAAGTAGTGCAAATGATACTTGCATTATAATGTTGCCAAAGTACAGAGTGCATGGAAACCGTGATTATGAATCACCATCACCAATCTCTCTCATAATTGCATGATTGAGAAACAAATTTGAGGCCAAAGGCAGAGCTGCCAACTCTTACAATTTAGGCATAATTATTCTGATTTTTTCCCCATTTTATGCTATTCTATTACAAATTGTTGTTGTTTTACGATTTTATGCAAAATTCTGGAATTTTTTCACTGACCAAAAATTTTCTGGAAATAATGCACTGCTGTCTGCTTTTCATATTGATCTTACAATCAGTTGAAATAGTCAATTAAATAAAGCTTGCAAATAATGTAAACTAGGGCATTTTAATGAGTAATTAAGCCTTTTTATGTGTATTTCAGTGTACTATTCTGGTTTTTCTATGCACCCAGTAGTAAGTATAGGGTACACTGATCATAGAGAAAAATAGCTGAAAAATGTGATTCTGCCATCTCCAATAACTCCAACATAGAAAAAAGAAGTTTATGCAAGAGTATTCAAAGAAGTTTAATGATATTGTATCCTCAAGGGTATAAATTATGCAAAATGTACAGTTTGTGTTTGTGAATTCTCTATTTCTCACAGAAGTGAAAATGCCATCAAAATCATTTCAAAATTTCTAGACACCAGAATAATTGTTTGAGAGCATCTAGAACTAATAAAGTAACTTGTTTTTCATAAAACCAAATTAGAAAATGATGTGATCAGAGCATAATGTTTATTCACTTCCTTCATGTGGAAAACAATCTTCCTTTGGCAGTTTTGAACCATGCTTCAAGAATTTTTACTAGATTCAGAAATAGCTAAAATATACAGTTGTCATAGAATTAAAACTACTGCAGTAGTTGGAGAAATGGCCAGCAGTGCAACTGTAAAAATATTGTAACATTAAAATTTGGGTTTTCAACTTGTCCATTAATGGCAGTAATTACACTGACAGTAAATTGTACCCTCTTCAGAAAAACCGGACAGAATTTAGGGATCAATGTCAGACTCCACCTTAATGTCAATCCTGATAAGAAAGATGGAGATGGCACAAAAACTGTTGCTCCCAAGAATTTATAGCTAACTTCCTATTTAATGTTGGCAGGTCTGCAAAGGCATCATAAAATATCATGTAAGAAAGAGGTAAACCTGCCAAGAGTCACAATGTGGATAGGCGTCTCTTCTCAGTCTGATGGGGCTATTCTTCGTCAATGACTTAGTGAGAAGTGGCCAGCATTGAGACTATGTGTGGCAATGAAAAAGTGTTTTACCAGCAAGATGGCACTTCCTACATTTTCATCAGCATTTATAAATGAGCATTTTACTGGGAGGTGGATGGGATGGCACGGACCAGTTACCTGCCACACTCTCCAAATCTCACATCACCCAATTTTTTTTCTGTGAAGTGTGTTGAAGGACAAGGTGCCTGCCACAAAACCAGCTACCATCCACAAACTCCAAACACAGCTATTCCTGTAAAAATATATGCCACTGCTTGTTTCTCTGTTGTCAGAGGCTACAGGCTGTGTGGATGCTGTTGGTAAATGTTTTGAACACCTGTCATAGTGTATCATGTCTGATGTATAAAGCAAAAATTCTATATAGCAATGCATCTTTGTTTACTAGGTTATAGAAAAGTGTTTATATACTTTTTTGGGGGGATGCCTTATATTTGCTGTTTTAATTTATCATCATCTAGTTAGTTTTAATTTATTTTATAGACTCAAACTTTGTAGTATTTTATTAATATTGGTGATTTTAATTACAGTAAAACTAATATTTCTAATTTAAAAATAAGCATGTAGTTTTAATGTTATAAAACTACAATATCAGTACTCAAATTACAAAAAAAAATTATCAGCCTATCCCAACAGGCACTAGATCTTATGAAACAGGTATGGAATATCCTGTTTTGCATGAAGCTGTTAGCTGTTATTGTGCTTTGAGCAAAAACAGGACTTAATTTCTCATTGATTATTCACAGAGTTTCTTTTATTATTTTTAAAATCTCAACTTTTGGTGCAGTATACTTATGCAATTAATCATTTTTACATATTAATACAATTAATGTGGAATGAATTACTCCATGCAGCTTGCTAGCTTTATTTCTGGTTATCTGGCTAGCCATTTCATTCCAGCAGATGTACTATAACTATCTAGTTAAAAATCATGGCATATAATTAGTTGTAAGGCTCAAGGTCAACAATTGTGGTCTCATCAATATTAACTTAACTGTTAATCTGCCATACAATATATGCATACCATTTACTACTTCATGTACTACAGCAGACTTTGGCCAGTCCATGGCATCTCTGTCAGCATGATAACATAGCATGTCATTTTGCTTTTGAGTGATAGACATGGCTAACATCTCCATAGTTCTTAATATTTATGTTAGCATTTGAACACTGAACCTTTTCTTTGCTGTTCATCTCAGGTTTGACAAGACCAGCATAGTATTTAAAATTCTTCTTTATATCATTCTGCCCCTTCCTTTACTCTGAGGGACTTCATTTCTAGACTAATGATGGATTTCCTTTTGAGGAATGGACTGTTAACAAAGGCTGTGTAAATTTTGCAATCCATTTAAAAGAAAGAACTATTATTTATTTGTTTGGCTTTCTCTCTCTCTTTCCTATGTTAGGATGAGGGTAGATTATGGATGCTGCTAACAGCATTAGCATATCTTAGCTAATTTTGGTTCTTACTCCTATTTTAAGTCTGTTCTCAGGTTACCATACCTATAGACTTGGAAAATTTCTTATTTTTTTTAATGTTAACTTGTGACTTGATATTAAAAAATTTTTCTGTGATAAAGATTACCTTTTATAACTGCTATAGCTTGAGTCAAAATGACAACAACAAAAAATTCATTCATAAATGTTTCTTTATCCCCAAGGCCCTAATAATTTAAAATTCACTTTTAATGTTGTTCTTGTAAAATCTTTTTTTCTTTTTCATTCATTTAACTAAAACTAAAAGATACTAATTATAATATTTTAAAATATCATGTTCAAATGAGTAGTTACAGTAAAATATCTGATTTTTAGTGCTAAGGTATATTTGTTTATTTATTTTATTCAGAATATTCTGTTCAAAAAGAATTTCTAAATTAATACATTTCCAAAATCTTCCTGTCACACACCAAAATGATATCTGAAACAGATGGTCATCCATTAAATTTGCAGTCTTATTTTTGCCTAGTACAGTGAACACATTTCTATTTTGTCAATAGTACAGCTTTATTCCACATAGCGAAAGTTGAGAGTTCCCCTTTATTGTTTTGATTTTAATGAGCTCACCTCTAAACAGTTCAAAATTATCGTCGTTTTTTTTTTTTCAAAAAAATTATTTAGCTGCAAAAATTTTTAAAATTTATAATGTTATCAAACTTTTACAACATTAACATGAAAAATAATTTAAAAAAAAACATCTCTTGCTTTTGCTCAGGAAATTTTACCATCAAGCTTGCTGCATTCCCTCATTGTGACTAAATGGTCTTTGTCACCATTGCTGAATACATACCATTGTCCTGCTATTCCTCAGTGCACTCTAGTGCATGAGATCATTGCAAGGGGAGACCACTCCATCTGACACCAGCCGACTTCTAGTTCTATCCTCGTTTTCACCTGTGTCATCTGTATAAATTATTGTTCATTGTCTGTTGTGTTAAATGTATTTGTTGTGAGATGTTTGTATGTAAGTGGAGATGATTGAAAGACGTTGTGGTGTTTATTTGGACTCCACAAACACTCAATGACAAATAAAGTGGTTCTCAATGTGGTTTCATTATTAATACACACTTTGTACTGAATAAAGAAATGACATTTTAAAACAGCAGAAATCTAATTCTTCAGATGTAATGCCAGACTTAACTTTACAGAATCTACTGAAAATGTATAACAAAAGAGAGAAAGTATATTCAGAGATTGTTTTGGAAGTTTCCATAAAATAATAAGTTAAAAAAACTAAACATTAAAACTGGAGCAGTCAGATAAGTTCAGGGTTTCTGTAAAGCTTTTTTTTATCAGTTAATTGCCTGAGTCTTTTGTAGGTATAAACCAACATTTACTTTGGCCAACAAAAAACATTTTCACACACATGCAACTTACTGTCATCCTCAGCAACATGCAATAAATGAAACTTTTCAAAACAACTTCTGAACTTAATAGTCCAGGGCAACATAAAATGTATACTTTGGCTATTGAAAACTATATTAATTTACTGGTTGCTAATTAATAAAAAATATTATTTTTAAAAGTTGGTTTGGATGTGATGTTTTAGTTGGGGAGCCATTAGAAGATGAGCTATGCTAACTTTCCACCATTGCAGGATGAAGAAGTAATGAAAAATTGTCATATTTTATTAAAGCTGGGTTTAAGATATACTATTTTCTGCATATGTTACTACTGCGTATTATTACCTTTTTTTAGTCCACTATACAAAAACAGTTATTTGCTTTTTCTACATTTTATTGTTAATGAAAATGCATTTCTCAGCAAAAAAACAAAAAAAAAACTATCACAAAATATAAACCATTAATTGTGCCAATGTTATAATTCCAAATGTCTTCTATAATTATGGACCAGTAAGTTATTTATATGAATGTAAATTTAGTTCATACTGAAAGCATGATGTTATTTTATTCGTTGGATATTATCTCTTACTAATAATTTAAATAATTGTTAGCTCATACTATGCTTTTGTAATGTTAATGGACTTCATTACTGATGATTGTTATATTGCTGCTATTGCTTTGTTTCCTAGATGAAAATGGCACTTTAAAACAAAATTCCATACAAATCAAGGTTATCCATTATTGTTCTTCATAAAGCTGGTTATTCCCATTTGAAAATTGTGGAGGAAGTTGGAGTTACACTGGAAGGTGTGGAAACAACCATTTTATAGAATGAAGTCTTAAAGGACCAAGGAAGAAAGCGAAAAGCCACAGAATGGGAAGATAGGTTGCTCTGCAGGAGTCAGCATCTCAACCTCTATCACCAGAAGACTGCTTGGAGAGATTAGATTCATTAGCCAAGTAACAGCTAAAAAGTCCTTCCTTACATATGGTAACAAGAAAAAGCAACTTGACTGGGCTACACAACATCAAAACTACACCTTGGAGCAATGTTTTATGGTTGGATGACAACAGGTTTGGAATATTTGGTCCTAAGCAAGGACAGTATCTTAGAAGGAAAGTATGAGGCAAGCTGCATTTGCCTTATAATTAAACATGGTGGTGGAAATGTGAAAATATTGCATAGTTTTACTGGTTATTTGGCTGGTGACTTGATAAAAATTAATGAGATTTCCACAAAAGATAGAGATAGATAGATAATCTGCAAGGTCATAGGACATTTTGATAGATGATGGGTTTATACTGCAATGAGATAATCCAAGGCACACTGCAAAGTTCATTATTTTACTATAAAAGAATCTGAAGGACTTTCTTAAATCCATGGTTTTTTTGCCTCTCATTTTATATATCTGAATCCTATTGAGTTTATGTGGGATGAGCTAGATTCAAGTCATGGAAAAGGTACTAACAGATGCCAATTAGCTATGGAACTATTTGCAAGAAGAATGGGGATTACTTACAATGCAATATTTTGAAAAGTTACTGAACAGGATACCCAAAGTATATACATCACTTATTCACATAATAGCTGACTATTTTGGTGTATTTTCATTAACAACAAATCTTGAAAAGGCAGACAAATGTCTTTGTAGAGTGAGCTAATAATTGTTTGTATGTCTTTGCATGTACTTATATATAATGAAAATAAATAAATATAGCAGATAAAAATGAAAAAAAATTTATAATTGCAATTCAAAATTAAAAGAGCACTTAGGGGATATCACGAAATAATAAGAATAATACACCTATTAAAAGAATGACCTTCACATATTGTAATGAATTTAAAATCTCTATTCTTATCTTTATTCTGGTGATAATAAAGAAAGTAAGCTAGCATTATCAGGTCTCTATATTATTTAATATACACTTTTGTTTTTTTAGTTTTAAATTAGAATAAATTAATGAGTTGCTTATTTTTGCTTAATCATAAAAGTGACATTCAAATAAAACCATTATGGCGATTCTGTTTCAGCTGGATTTCATTTGGCTGTCTTTATTAGGATAGAGAAAATTCTTTGCATTATTTGACAAGGCATGTGTTATAAGGTTAGTTTTGTTAATCGATCGCACAAAATCAGAACTAAAAGGTTGTTTTTCTTTTAGTTTGCTATAATTTCGAATGCATTACCGCTGGTAAGTTTTTAAAAATAGAACTCAGTGTTTTTTGTTCCTTTTTAAATAAAAGTAATAAATAATAGGAACAAAAATTGTATAATAAAATGTTATGTTGTTATTGATTTTCAGATTAGAACTAGCTTTATTTTGAATCGTGCCCGAGCAGCTCTTTCGGCGCTCTTACCATAGATGATGCACCAACTCCTTACAATTCTTTTCTAGCAGGGTGTTGAGCTTTGGCTTGGATCATCTCGTTGCAGTATGAACCTATCACTATCACTTATCAGTCAAATTTCTTCATGGAATTTCAGAATGTTTATATCTCTCTCTTGTGAGAATCTCATGAATTTTTATCAAATAACCAGCAAAACCACCCTATACTTTTGCGTTTTTAACTTCATGCTTAATCGTAGGATAAATGCCAGCTCTCCTCATACTTTTCTCTGTTGTCTGAACCTGACATTTATAGTCTTCCTCATCAACACTAATGCACCACAAATGACTCTCATGAATACTGGATTGTTAGAATAATTCATTATTTTCAAAGTACTCACCATATTAAGTGCCCTGCTGTTTCTGCTAATACTGCACACTCAAGCCAGAAGTTAACTCACTGAAAAACGAGGAAAATGATGTTTGTGAATTAGTACAATTTATGCTAATTATTAAATTTAACTAAAATTTACTGAATATATGTAACTAATATATATATATTTATATATTGAACTTCTTATCATCTTAAAAATGTTGCCATGGACTTTTAAATTGAACATTTCTAGTTTGTTTTTTGTTGTTTTCTTTTTATTATATGTCAAATTCTATCATATATAACTTGCAAAAAAAAACAAATGTGTGCCATTTTGGTGAATTGTCATGGAGTGTTGTTGAGTCCCTGAGTGTCATATGCTGCAATACTGCTTTAGCTTCAGTGGTGATTATGCAGCAGTCTGCACGAGTGTCAGTCTGATTGTTGTTTCCATTATAATTAACAGTAACCATGAATGACACAGGCCAGATACAGGTTAGAGCAGGCAACGATCAAGCATGACCATTTCAGTGTAAATTCAAATTGCAACTCTCACGCTATTGATCACTTGCTCCCCAATTCACTGTCGCACTTTTATGCATGGCTAAAAGACATTTGGTACTTTTCTTTAATGTTTCAATCTCCTTGTTTCATCAGTAAAAGGGAAATGGTCTTTTAAAAGGAAAAAGGAATGATAACTTTACTTTGTATTATGTGTATGTGACTAGTAGTTTTATTATCATATGGTTGATGATTATAGGACAGAAATACACCAGACATCAGCACAATTAACTGAAATCTTTTAGGATGACTTCTACAACTGTTTTCTTCATAATTTACAGAGAACAAAACAACTTAATTTTATATAGATTTCCAAATAGCAAAGCAATGACTTTTTACATTAGAGTGACACTTTTAATTTTGTAGCTGTATGATTATACCATTTCATATATTCTCCATTATCTTAGAAAAAAATACACTCGTATATAAAACTGGATTGATCTTGTTTATGGGATTAATTTTTTACAAGTAGCTGTTAGTAATCATGTACTGAACTAATTTTATTATTATTATTATTATTATTATTCTTATTAGTTATTATTATTATTATTATTATTATTATTATTATTATTTATTTAAAGGATTGAATGTAGCTTATACAAACACTGGATGTTGTGAGCAAAGGCTGTGATCATTAATAATAATATACAGTTATATAAGGAAATTGGGGTTAATGTGAAGAATTTTGGTAAATATGTGAATATTAATTTGACCACTAAGACAGTTGTTTACTTTTCTTCTTTTTTTGTATCCATTTGTGACCAATGTGACTGTTCTCTTTATTTTATGTAACTTATAACTTTAGAGTATAAAATTTTTTTTTGTTTTCAAATAGTATAATTTGTGATTGCTGTCAGTCTATTATAGTATCAGAAATGTCTATACATGAGGTTCAGGTTATGATGTATGGGGAAAAAAATAACACTAGTATAAGAGGTTACACAGGGTCTTTACAAGTTGACTGGAAAACAGTCCATGTATGATGTGTACTCTACTTTTATGAATTATGTTTAATATACAAATTTACAAAAAGAAGAAAATTTAAATTATTACTTGCATCTTGCTTTCACAAATTATATTTAATGTAAAAATTTACATTTTTTGTTTAAATCATTGTTTGTTTGTTTTTTTATTGTGCAGCAAGCCCTCTTGTGTACGTGTCCATGAGTGTAAGATAGTATGTATCATCTTACACTTGTTTATTTGTTTTTAACATTTTTTACAGACTTTATGTATCAAGAATGTTTCCTTACAACCTACAGAACCTTCATTTCTCCAAAAGAATTAATAGACAAGTTGCTGTACCGATTTAACAAGTTCCAGTTCTCACCAGACACTACCAAAAAGAGAGTGGCCCGTAATGCTTTCTCTCTGCTGATAAGAGTCCTTGATGAACTGAGGTAGGTGGTTCACCATGTAAAACAGCCTTTCTTAGCAGTGGTAAAACAGGTATGAAATAAAGCAACAGGCAGAGCCCTGGTAAGAATTGTGTTGCCAGATGGAAGCATCATTTGTTTTATTCAAGATCAGACTAGGGGTACTGTGGTTAGTATCCTTATTTCAGTTAATCTTTGAAGAAGGAAGGGAGCAAATGTGACTGTTACTACTTGGATTAAATGATGTAAGCAAACACATTCCCAGCTAAAAGTTTCAAGGGAGACAACTTATTAAAAAAGTTTTCACATTTTTAAATTTTAAGCTCTCTCCCCTTGGGGGGGGGGGTTACAGGCAACTTGTACAGAAAGTTTTTTATTTTCTTTTTGTCTGTTTTACTTTTTAAAGCTTTTCTGAACTCGAAGATTGCATCAGCCAGAAAATGACTGATGTAGTGTTTGAGTTGCTATGTCAGGGAGACATGACATTGGCAAGGATCCTTCGCCGAAAAATTGTGGAAAAAATTCAAAACAGGAAATTTATGCTGGAGAATTCGCGGCAGGCCCCCTTGTATTCTCACAATATAACCCTCTCGTAAGTTACCGCCGTTAAAGCTTGTTTTTGTTTCTCTGTTGTTATTTGGGTAATCTGGAGGTGGATTTAATTAGTCTGCTAGTTAAGCTGCATTTAGTTAACCGGTGTAAGTTCCTATTGACAGAGAGAGATCCAAATGCTTGATCTGGGTGAATGGAGCAGTTAGCACATGATTTGATTCTCATCTAATATCAAAATCTTAGTGCAAAATAGATTCCATAAAGATACAAGTTGCAAACAAATAAATGATTTTGTTTAAATTATGCAGACATAACTTTTAAAAAATACAGTATGCCTGTTCTTTTAATAAGTTAGTAGAAAATAGCAATAAATTCATTAATGCAGCAGTTGAATGTTATTTCCATACTTTCTCTCTAAACATTAAGTACTACATGGAAATATGTACATGTAAGTATGTAACTAACTATTATTATTATCTGATGATATATTGCAAGGATTACAATTATTATCACTGATAAAAATCACTAGCAAGTGAGAATACAAACAATCAAGAAGCAAGAAGTGTAAAGGATGCTAACCATCTACAAGAAGCTATCTGAGTATGCATGCACAAACATCGGATACACTTCCCCGGGTGAGACTTATGAATACAAAGTTTGATAGCCAAAATTGAACCGATCTTGGCTTATATTGGAAACGTTGGGTATCTGGAGGTTGGATAACAGGTTGTTTACTGTATAGTGAATAATTTTTAATTGCAAAGGAAGATAATTAGCAGAAATCATTTTCTGTAATTTTATATCTTCTACTTTGTAGTGTTCAAAGATATAAACTGTCAATACAATATTGCATTAATATTTAATTTGGTTTCTTCTAAAGAAAAATTTTTATTTGTGAATGTCTTCAAGACTCACTATTTTGGTTTGCTTTTTTTTAAGTTTTTTGTTTAAAGATGTATCTTTTAGCACTTTTTGATTAGGAAAAGAGATTTGATTTGATTGTTTTTTAATGAATCTAAACTCATTTCAAATAAACAAAAAAAATTATATAAGAATGAAGCTAATATTTTATTCTAGATATTAAGAATTAAAATGTAATTCATCACATTTTATTATATCATGGTTATTTTTGTTTTCTAAATACAAACTTTTTAAAAACTTTCTTTTTTAGCAGGTAAAAAGAAAGCAAAAAATTAGGGAACTGCTTTGTAAAGTGTACTTTTATACAAACAAAATAGAACATTATATTTTGAGCAATTAAGGTGAAGTCAGGGTTAATGGTGGTGGTGGGTTTTAAACAATAGGCTTATTGATAATTTTTTGTTAAAAGATCAAACACATGGCAACAACTAACTAAACATGAAAGTTAAGATTAGTTTTTGTTATTAACATATTGTACTTTTAGTTAGTTAGTTAGTTGTTTTTTTTTTCTTAGTCCTTTCCACATTTTCTCTGACCGCCTCGACGCACTATGGGACTCTGGGAGAAAAATAATATGAAATAAATCACAGTCATTTTTCTTAACCCTTTTAAAGATTATCACTGCAAAAAATTTCACATGCAATAAAAAATAAATAAATAAATAAATAAAGGGTTATTTGCCTTGGAACATCGAATGTGTGAGGATGAAAAATAAACACTATGAGACTTATTTGTTTTTTAGATCATTTTCAGTCACAAATATTAAATTTGTGAAATATGTGGACTGTTTAATACTTTTTAATTAATGCTAACTTTTAATCAGTAATTTAAATTCCTGGACTTTTTATATGAGAGTCAATAAACAAGTAATTTAAGATTTAATTAGAGTATTAGATAAGTTTTTAAATGTATAATTATACTAAGTTATCAGAATTTTACTAAATACACAATTTTATTGATCAGTGTTCCAGATTTTTCCATATTAAGTCTCAAGATATTGCGGAACAAATGACTGCATTGGATGCTGAGCAATTTTTGAAAATTGAGGTAACTTTTCTTTTTTTTTGCTTATATTGTTATATCATTTATTTTTTTATTGACTACAGCTCAACAACTCTGTCTATTCACTGCTGTATGTTTACCTGATTTAGTTTGAATGAAATAAATCCATAACAAATAGAAAGACAGAATGACTTCTTTCTTTTATCTTTGGACAACTGTGTATGATATTGCATTACATATTACATGTATTTTTCCTCTTCTGCAGATTCCCAGAAGTGTTATTGTGGGCAAAAGAACAATCAGAAGAGCTGTCTCCTAATCTCACCATGTTCACTGAACATTTCAACAAGATGTCTTACTGGTCAGTTGGTTCTTCATTATTCACAAATAATCCTTTTAAAAAGGCTTAGTGTGATTAGACTACTGGACTGCAAAGGCTGAGTGCCTGAGTCTGATTCCCAGCCAAAATCTGTTTGGTTTGGCTAACCACCCTGGTATAGTTTTTCCCTTGCTGCTCTTCACCAGTCAGTCATGTGGGTTTCCTACCACACCTGACAATCAAGAGTTCCAGCAGATAACCGCAGCTCTGTGCCGCCCCCCTTGTAGACACTGGTACATAACACAACAAAAGTTTTAATTAAACATAGTAACTACAACAGAAACATTTTGGAAGGTAAAATAAACTCTGTATTTTTCACTAATGAATTATTGGTACCAAACTCAGTAAATTATTGAAATCGTTAAAATGTAGTTAATTTCTGAGAAAGTACAAGTATATTGATAGCTTTTTGTTTGTTTTTTTTTAATATTTTACATACTTTTTTTTTCCGGTCTCATGAACAGAACAGTTTAGATTAACGCTAACCTCTTCAGTAAGTGCCGTCAGTTTTCAGGTAGACTGTCCATTTTTAAGTCTGGCTGTTTTAAATTTCACCATGTTAAAAGATACCAGTGGTTTTTTTTTTTTTAATCATATAGTAGAAACTTCAGAGCTAACACACAGTATCTCTTTAGGAGAAGGGAAACGAAGAATGCTGAGGTATGTTCTCGCTGATTTAGTTTTACTTGAATGTTTCAAGTTTACTTTCTTGGAGGACCCAAGACGGGTTAGGGTTAGAGAAGCAGATAACTCTATTAGTAACTGCAGTTTTCCTGACTGACATTAGTTACACACTGATCTGACTCCAGCCACCTTTTCGATTCCTTTCAATAGCCCTTTTGATTACATTTTTTTAAAAGGATTTTTTTTTCTAAGGCTTGTGTGACTGCATTATTCTTGTTAAAAGCTTCGGGAATCTACATTCAGTCATAATTTACTGCTCTCTCTTTCTCTCTTTGACTTCATCAGGTGCCGAACAAAAATTTTGACTCAAGAGGATCCAAAAGACAGAGAAAAAAATTATTTGATGAAATTTATCAAAATTATGCGGGTAAATAGTTTACCTACATAATCTCTTTTCTTTCAGGTGAATGATGTTGGCCCTGCATTGAGTGAATGTTGCATTATATTCATGAAAGTGTTGCAATCCAACCACACTGACTAATCACTACCTGACAATCTAATTTGCTAGATTTAAACAACTTTGATATTTTTTTAATTAACAATTAGCAGCTAAACTAAAAATTGTTTACATTCTCAAATTTGTTCCAAGAGGTTTCTGATACTTTTTCCATGGTTAGCAACTTGGTTACTGTAATAATGATTTGTTGGAATTTAACAGTGAGTGTTAAAAAAGAATTTTGTGTAATCAGTATTTACATGCCATTTTTATTGATTGACACTTTTGATCATTAAGCTTTCTCTTGGAGTAACTAGGCATTTAAAACTTTCTATTAAGCTTTTATTTGCAATAACTTAAAAAAAAAATAGCATGGACAATCACAAGCATTTGAAAAAGTTAAAGATTAATTGGTGCTAGTGATAGGGTTTGTCATAATAAAATATTAAAAACAATTTTTTAAATCTTCAGATTAGACAAAAAGTCATTATCATGAACGTTCCTAGATTGATGCAAATTATTTCACATTTTATCCTGATGGTGTGTTTATTAATTAAATGTAATTTATTATTTTTGTATTTTTTTAAACAGTATTTAAGGAAAATGAGTAACTTTAACTCCTATCTGGCAATCCTCTCAGCCCTGGACTCTGCTCCCGTAAGACGTTTAGAATGGCAGAAACAGAATATGGAAGTAAGTTTCAGATTAAAATTTAAATCTTAGTGGATGGTTAATTTGCATAGATTTCATAGATTTTGTGGGTAGGATAAAAACTACAAATGTATAAACTTTATATTTTTTTAATGAACAACCTCTTCTTTTTTTTTTTTTGTTTTTGAATGTGATGTGAAGTGAGCACATTTATGGAGTACAATTCCTCTGCTGTAGTTTCCCAGTCATCTTTATCTTTTCCCCTTGTTTTAACATCAGTCGGGGTAACCAGGTTTCCAAGAACTTGTCCAAACGGTATCCTGGTGTCTACAAATCGCAGAACATGAGTCCATGCTTATGACCTTTTTTTTTTTTTTGAGACATACTAATCAGCTACTTTTTGTATAAGCTATAAATGGTAGTAATATTGAAAACATTAAATCGTGATAGGATTCATAAAAAGTAAAACCCACAAATAAATGATAAATGGATTTATGTGCTATAATTGGATGTCAGCAGACCCTGAATCTTCCAGGCTCTGAGAATGTCTGTAAAATATTATTTAATTTTAAAGAAACAAAAAAAAAACCAAGTATTCAAACTTGGATGAAGATGGCGTGTGCTAGAAAACTTAATTTTTTTAGCATATTTTTAGATAACATAAAAAATGTATTGAAGTATTTTCACTGTCTACATTTAATGTAATGGTTTTTGATGATATCATAGTACGTTGTTAAGTTTCTTTGCCTGATCCCGCTCGTTTTAGTTGTTCTAGAAAGTTTTTGTTTGAATTGTATATGTGCAAGTGATTTAAACAAAAGATCTTATTCTTTAGATTCTGCAGCTACAAGTCAAAACTACATATCTCTAAGAAGACAAAATGGACACAATACTAAGTGCTAAGGGGCAGAGATCTTGCATGCCATTCAAAGCTGTTTGTCATTTATCTGTCAATTTATGTTGTGCATAGTTTACAATTTGCAATAGTGATTTCTTTTACAAATGAACTGTTTGCATTTAGATTGCTCTGCTTCTAAGCTAGCTCAACATCTTATTTGGTAAAAATACTGTAGATTTCACACACATTTTTACTTCCATGTTTTAGTACTGAGATAGATAGATATCATCTAAGAGTACTTTTCTTTTTTTTAATATACTTTAAAGGATTTTCTATTGTTTCAGATTAAACTCCTTGGCATTTTGATCCAAAACCTCCAAAGGATTTACTAATAAAGTCGTCATTTGTCTATATATTCATTTTATTATTACTTCTTTGTTTCAGGCATTAAAGGAATTTTGCCAACTTATTGATAGTTCTGCTTCCTTCCGTGCTTACAGACAAGCCTTGTCAGAAACAGAAGCTCCCTGTATACCATACTTGTAAGTAGTAGTAACTGTGCTGCATGGCCCAGCAATGTTCTATACATCACATTTTGTACATTAGATGTATTGCTAAAACATGCTGAGCTAGTGATAGTCACCCACAAGAGTCAACATTCTGAGTACTATATTATCAACCAGTCTGTTCTGTTAAGGCATGGTGGCCTTATCTACACCGATTAAAGGAGTTGTTGATACAGAGACATACTGACTCGTACCTCATTTCTTTTATTTAATTTTTTTGGTCAAGTCTTTTAAAAGAAAAAAGCCCAACTCGCGGATCACATTTATTCATGGTACTAATTTTTGTTTTCAGAGGCCTAATTTTGCAAGATTTAACTTTTGTTAACATTGGCAACCAGGATTTCCTTCCTGACAGCAGTGTTAACTTTGCCAAAAGATGGCAGCAATTCAAACATCTTGGACCACATGCGAAGATTTAAGAAATGGTAAGCATCCTCTTTCTTCCTTATACCTTTTTTTTTTTTTTAACTGTCTTTCCAGGTTATGAAAACGTTTCTTCAGTTTTCTCATTGAAGCATTGCTTTTGCTTGCATATTCCAGAAAAGTTTGGTTATCTCTCCAGAATGACAGTAGATAAAGATTTTTTTTTTTTTTTTTTAATTCGAAATGCTGGATTCTGTCTTTAGTCTATTTTCTTGTTTGTTGGGTTAGTTTTGATCTGTCATCACACAAGATTAGCTAAAAGTAATGGCCGTCTTTAACGAGGGTAACTGGATTTCTTGAAGATCTGGGCAGGGAGTTAATCTGAAATAGAGAGCAGCAAGCACTGTACTGTGTTCCATGTTGAACCAGTCATTCAAAAGAGAGGATTTATGAATAATTGTTCTTAACGACTGTTTTTGTAGTTGATGTTTATAAAAATGACCAGATTTGGGCACTATTAAAGTGTAATAATCTAAAGACAATTCTTGCTTCATTTACTATTACGTAAGTTCTTGTTGCTGTTATAAATCAGGGAAGAAAGAACAACAAAGAGAAGGATGCCGTCTGAATAAAATAGACAGTCTTGTTCATGTTTTCTTTTCTTTAAATAATCATTATTTTAAAAATTGAGGTTGGTTAATCTCATCTTAAAAATTATTTTCTAGCAGTTTCAACTAGAATATTTCTATTTTATTAAAATAGACTTAATATTCTTTTTTAAAACTTTCTGTATATTACAAAATTTTCAGTTTTGTTTCTGTATTGATAAACTGTTTCATTTAATGCTAAAATTATGAGTTTTTGGAAATCTCGTGATTTATCTGTGGGAAACTAGTGATAAACCAACAGCTACAAGTGTCTAACCATCTGAGATTTATCTACAGTGTATGTCATTTTGTTCTAAATTGATATAGCCTAGCAACACACATAAGAGATTTTGATTTTCTTTCTGAAAGGTATTTAGAAATGAATTTATTAATCAGATTGAAGAAAAAGAAAACTGATAGCTACAAGCTTGGGGCATGGTTTTCTTTTTCTTTTTTAAATGAAGACATGCCCAATTATTGTTTTTCATCTTTATTTTTGTCAGTTTTTGATGTTTTAGTACTTAATTGTTTTAATTGGTCGGGTCAGTTGAGAAAGAATTACTCTTTTTCATGTAATTATTATTATCATTTAAAGCTGAAAGTGTCTCCTTCCTGCTGTATTTACTAATTCTTTTCTTGATACATGCATGGTGAAACTCCAGACATTTCTTATTTTAGAATGAGAAATGGATAAATAATACTGTCTGAGAGCCATTTAGGAAAATAGTTCTGGATGATGAGATTTCATTTATAGATAACTGCAATTTTTATTATTTATTAATTCGTGAACTTGAAAAAGGAAATTTATTCCATTATAGGTGTCCATCAAAGTAAAATAATAATTCTGAATATAATTCACTATTATATCTAAGAAGTTTACACACAATATTAAGTTTGTACTTATTTTTACTATCATAAATTTGGCTGATTATTTTAATAGCTGTTTTAGGCTTGTAAACTTTACAGTCTCTTTCTGATCATTTTACTATTTATTTTAGTATTTTTGGCTGAAAGAAGATCTATTTGGCTATCAGTGTATTTGCTTTGAAAAATAGCATAATGGGTGATTGAAAATGTTTTATTGAGCAAAATCAAATTAACTTATTAATGTCATTAATGTACTTTAAAGCTTCAAATCTAATTTCATTGACTAAACAGTAAAACTTCATAGTTTATCAATTATTAAAATATGCATATATGTGCCTCTGTACAATTTACTTTTTATACAATAACTGTTGGCTTTTTTCTTTGAAAACATTGCATTTGTCTAGTGTGGTCTTGAAACTGGAATAAAACTCATTTAGTGGAGACAGCTTTTGCTGACTTTGTATTCAGCTTTCAGTGAAAGCTCAATTTTTCCATAACTTAATTTTTTATTCATATTTAAAGATTAAACTACTATTATGCAACACCCAAAAAAATCTCAAGAACTCATTATTGCAATTGTCTCTCTTTAAACTTGGTGCTCGCCCACCTGTCTAATAATAATAGTCCACATTCTAACACGAAGCCTGGAAACCCTCAGCTAAATTCTAAACTAAAAACTACCTATTCAATTTTATGTTAATATTTTCTGCATTTTTTAAAACATTCTTTTAATATTTTGCAGCAATTTGATATTACCAAAAATGGAAAAATAATTCATTTTTTGATAACTTTGAAGATTATAAAACGGAAGAGAAGAGTTGTGGCAGATTTCAGAAAGGATTAAACCACGGGGAGGCAAGAAGAAAGCATGAAAATACTGATTTTCAGAACCTTTTTTTTTTTCTTATCTACTGTGTTTGTGAGCATGAGATTGCTTCATCGTTGGGTGTAGACAGTTGTCACTGACCACAATGTGATTAGTCGTATACGGAAGACTAATGTGGCACTGAATGAACTAAAACTACGTGTGTCTGGCACTGTGTGTGCTTTGATCTCCTGGTTATAAGCTGGTACTTCCCAGGTCTCAATGCTTATTTTACTTTTTGTCAAGTTTTAAAGACTGTGGCTTACTTTGTCCTCATATCCAGTATTCAGCAATGGATGGAAAAGAGGAAAATTCAATATTTACGCCCATAGCAAACCTAGAATAAACTGTTAGCAAAAGAAATTGCACAGTTACTATTTACATAAATTTAATTTTGAAATGATTTTTTCTTTTTTTTTTCCTTTTTTAATTATTGTTGTGCTACCCTTGTTTCAGTTGTATTGTTAATATTTTTTTAATGTCCCTCTTTAGGAGAAAAAATGCTTATTAATATTCTGACTGCTGAGCAGTATTTAATATTAACATGATGCCAGATTCAGGAAAACATTGCTGTTCAAACTTGTATTCACTATTTCTCCAAACTTGTATCCACTATTTCTCTATTTATACATTCTCTTTTATGTCAAACTTTGTTAATTTTATTATTATTATTATTATTATTATTATTATTATTATTATTATTATATTATTATTATTATTATTATTATCATCATCATCAGTCCGATTATTCCTGATACCTTTCTTTGTCTTGACAAATAACTCCTATGGTAGTATCTGTAGATATATGAGACAGTAGCTCAATGAAGCAAGGAGGAGATCATCTGCAAACCATTTGGATGCTGCAATGACAAAGGGATTGTTGAATGTTCATGGTTTCAAAGCTCTCAATGCTTCATGATAGGCTGTTGTAAAGTTGGCTGAAACTGGAAATGTTGTGTGTAAATGTCAAGGCAGCTGTCCAGTTGAATGATTTTGGCAAGAGCAGCATTAACCCAGAGGGTGCTTAACCTGTTACCTGTACTGGTGAGGAAAGATAGAGTTGATACTGAACAATAAACACAGAACAAAGAAATACTCCTTAATTTGTAATTTCTGTTCAGATTCTTTTTTGTGCACAGAGCCAACTTATTTGACTTCAGCATCTTGGTTTGTGCCTCCTTATCAAATGATGTGATTTTCAGTGTTGATATCATGACAATCATATGTTGGTATGCAAAAACATGACCATGTGCTTAGTTTTCAGTCTTAAGATCTAACATTGTAAAAATGTACTGTACAAGTTGAAATGATTCTGAGCCTGTAATTTTAATAGCTTAAATGTTACAAATTTGATGATGATAAAAATCCATATCCAGTCAATTGGTTAAAGCATTTGACAATAATATTTGTTCATGGTTCATTTTTAACTATTAAAAAAAAAAATATATATATATATATATATATATAAATTTTTTTTTTTTACAATGAATTCTAGATGAATGGTTATGCTGACATACTTATGATGAGAAGCTTTTACAAGTAAGTTAGAAATAACAGTTCTCTTTTTTCATTTTTTTTTTTTTAATACAGTTTTGTTTTCATAGATGTGCCTGTCTGTTGCTTTACATCTTGAAAAAAATTCCTGCTTGGCTTGAACAGCAACAAAAATTTCAACAAAAGATAATCATTAGATATAAAGTGTAGTTACTGTTCATTTTTGATTTTCCCCTTTTCCACCTTCTAATTTTATATTTAGATAAAGCCATCCCTTGGGATTAGCTTTCTATGTAATGATGCTATGTAAAATGTTTGTCTTCATGCAGCTGTGTATTTTTGTATGGAAAATATGGGAAAATTAATGTGGTCTGAAAGCTCAGTAGTAAGCATTTGATTATAGCCAGCAAAGAATAACAGAATATTTAGCAATCTTGCTTGTCTGGATCTTCATTGGATGGTCAGGGTATTGCCACAGTAGCATCTATTTACTGAGGTCAGTATGGTAGAGTTTTCAGATAAAAGGAGCCTCGTGGTCATTTGTTAGTTGAGACCGTTTTTGCACTGACTGGCTGATCATTTTTTGGGAACTGGCAGATGGTTTTTACATTGCTCCAACTTATTGAAAACCAACTGATGCATGTGTACCTATACATTTATGTAGAAATGCAGCAGTAATGTGTATCACCATGTGATCAGTTAATCAGATTTGCATCCTGTACAAAATAGTTCTTTATTATTGTTGTTGTTGGAGTATATTTCCTAATGAAGTATCCAGTCAGTGCATATATACTGTACGTAAAAATGCTTATGAACAGATTATAACTGAAGAACTTGATCATCTAGATACTATGAAACTGTAAGGATGGGGGTTGGAGATAATACATTTTAGTAAAAATTCCTACTCTTACAAGTAGCAATCAAGAAAGGAAATAATATTAAAAAAACAATTTAATACTTTTACATTAAATGCTTACAGAGCTTTATAAATCTTTTTTTTTACTACTAATATCATTGAAACTAATTAGATATGAAATTGAAATGAGGATTATGCATAATCCTCTACATAATTAATTTTATTACTTTTGGTTCTTTTTATTAAGGCAGAGATGGGTGATGTTTATTTTAATCTGTAAACAACATGACAAAAGAGTTATTCACAATCTGTAATGGTGAAATCAGTCATGCTTCTATAATATACATTAAATTATAGCAGTGATTGAGACTTGTTTTACAATTGGTGGGATCCACTTTGATTTAAAAAAATAACCTTTTCTTGTTTTTTTGTTTTCTTATATTTAAATGATCAAAATAGTCTTGCTACTCAGGTAAATCTGAAGCTTCTTGGTTTGTACTCTTTAAAAAATAGTTACAAAAAAAATATACAAAATATATCCTCAACGTTGTTTGTAATATTTTCTGTTTATTTTTATATATACACATGTGCAACAGCAACAAAAGAAAAACAAAACCCCTGAATAGAAATCAATAAAAAAATTAATGTAACCAAATCGGCTCTCAGGATGTGTAGCTTAACAAGTTAAATTTTTATTTGTTTAGTTATGAAATATATAGAATTTTATATTTGAGACAATGGTGTAAATCTAAAGTTTTTTAGTTAGTCTTGTGAAATTTGAGAAAGACCTGTTTTTGGTTTGCTTCCATGGTTTCAGAAGTGATCTGCAATTGACTTAGTAATTCCCAATAGATTTCATATTTAAAATTATTTAGATGATCTTCCTTGCTATCTTCTGTTTGTACTTATAATGACACTCAAATTCTGTGAATTTACATTTATTTGCACGTGAAGCCTCCCTGATTACTTGGGAATCTCCTGTGTTCGGTCGGAACCACATTTTTCTGATCTCCTGCATACGTGAGAAGTAATAAATCTCCTTTATTCAGTTACTATATATATATTATATATAAATCTCAATCAACATTTTAGAGATTTAAAGCTAATACAATAGTTCAGGTAATGATTACAATTAAAATTGCGCATTTAGCAGACCTGAGTCTGTCTCAATTTGTTAATAAGATGTGCCTTATTGGATCACATTCTAAAGCAGTCGGTTTGGCTCCTTGATTTTTAACTCTCTCTTGAATAATTAACATTTTTCTGTCAAATATTACTATGAATAGTCGCTAATCTTATTTTGGTCAACCACTCTTGTTTTTAGTCGCTATTAGAGAAATGTAACAGTGTGAGAAACTTTTCTTTTAAATCTACCTGCATCATGTTGGCTGGAGTACTGCAGGGATTAGACTGATGAATGCACTGGGGTTTATCTATCTATTTACACTTCTCAGCATGGGTTTTCTCCCACTTCTAATCAGGAGAATTTTCATAGGGTCTTTTCTGCACTGAAATTGATGGTATTCAGCAACTGCTGCATAGGCATGTGTTTGTCCTTGTAAACTTGAAAAATACTGTCGGCCATTTGTTTGAAATCACTCCATCTTGTAGTCTTTGTTGTTTATTTGGGCATTCTGAAATGAAAGCAAAAGTCTGGGTTTTCCATATTTAAACATTTATTTCTTATATATTCATTGATATTTGAAATCCAATATGTTATAAATGATTCTGTAGGTTGAGTGCAGTAAATGAAGCAGATATATATATATATATTATATATAATATATATATATATATATATATATCTCACACATTTATTATCTGTACTTTAAAACAAACTCAAACGAAGTTTTGAGTTTATTTCTTTCTCTTTTTTTTTGAAATTTTACTTATCTGTCTCTGGATGAAAAAAAAGATGTTAATGTTTGTGTTATTTGCCAAACAAATGTTTCAAACTGCAAGAATAGATTACTGAGTTTACATTTGTTCATTTTGTCAAATTAATAACTTTTCCTTATGCCACCCATTTTAGCTGTGAGAAACTGCTAGCTTTAAACTTCTGTCCATTCAGATCCACTCATCAATAATTGGTCTTCATTGGTTTCACTGCTTGGGCCATGTGGTGGTTGGTCAGTAGTAAGTTGTCTCTGATAGGAGATCTTATAAAAGAGCATTTCAATTTAAGTCATGACAGCAATCCAAAAACACTGAAAAATCTCTCATTTTTCTGGTTAATTTTTGTAGTTTAAATTAATTTTTTAAGAAGTATAATCTAGATTTCTGTGATGTTTGAAATTTTTTTAAGACTACTATTATTTAAAATAGAAAGGCAAATTAGACTTTCAAATGCACTCAAGGTGCAAAACCACTATGTTAAAAAAATACTTTGTTTTTAACATTTTATATTGTTGGAGTCATTTCCTCTGATTAAGTTAGTTGTTCATAGGTTAATTCCAGTAAGCCAGTTATTTAACTTTATGATTAAATCCCACAATTGTATCACTATTAACTAAATGAAGTGTCTGAACTAAAGAGGGGAAAGGGCTTCTCGATTTGAAATTGTAACAGCAGTATAGCAATCTGCATGAAAGACCATTTACTACACCAGCTCTCACAAATTTAACACCAGAATCATATCTGAAAAATATGGCTGTTATACCTGTTTTATAATTAACCAGAAACAACTACGCTGAGAACAATGCTTTATTAGATGTGCTAACAAATATCTTCTTCATCTGGTACAAACTTTTGCTTTAGAAATAAAAGCAGACTTTCTATTAACAAAATGCAGCAACAAGATCAAATTAGGTAATTTTTGTGTGTGTGCGTGTGCGTAATTCTGAGGTGCTGAAGTGATTGAACAAGTACAAACAGTGTTTACACAACAGAACAAATCAAAAAGACAATTAACCTTGGCTCTGCAGCAGGCTCAATCTTTTTTCCTTTAAGTCAAGCAGACCACAGGATCCTCTAAGCATTTTCATCTCTGTGGTTATCTAAACGTGTCCGTCTGGACGATTTATTGTGTAGACCCTGTTGTAATAACTGAAGCCTAGTAATTGTGCTCTCTGTAGGCTTCTTATTGTACATATAAAAACTTGTACATACTTCATGCAGATATTGCTGTTGCTAGCTTGCATATTTGTCAGATTAACTTATGATAGGTATTGATGTATGCAAGTTTACAGCATGAATGATGTAAAAAAATAAATAAAAATTTAAAAACTGAATAAAAGAAATGTTTATGTGAAGACAGGTTTTTTGTTGTTTGTTTGCTTATATATGTATGTATGTATGTATACTGGACAATCAAATCTAAGGATATTGGATTTTAATGTTTTATATCTTGTTCATATTTTGAATTAGTGTAAAAAGAACGAATTAATCTTTTAATCTTCACCAATTGTTTAGCATGTTTGGTGCTGTGATATTGTGATGGTGACTACTGTGAAAAGTCTAAATATTTTTCACCAAAGTCAGTATTGCATGTGGCATTCTGCTGGACTGAATGAAGTCTTTACATTCTGTGCATGAATTTAATGAGCCTTCTGATAATGCCACCTAGTTGGAGTAAAGGGAAGTTTGCTACTGAATATGTATTTTGGAGGTATTCAATAGCTGACAGGTCTAGGCCAGTCCACAGGAATGATGATATTGTTTCTTTAAAACTCCTATCCCTGTGGTGTCGTTTTAGAATATAAACATGTATCCAGTTTCTGACAAAGTGAGAGGAAACTTGGCTTTGCAACTTTATCGAGGTGTCTTTGAAATAATCACCAAGAGGGGGTTCTGGCTGAACTAACCTCTCAACAGTGTACTTAGTTCTTCTTAATGCTGTCACATCTGCATCCTGCCATCATGGAAATTCCAAGTTAGAACAGCTTTTATTTGTAAACAGGACCTGCTGGCAATGGCAGTTCAACAAATAGGTGTCTAGCACAAAGACCCAGGCATTGTATAGTGGATCTTGATGCCAGTGTGCCTCTCATTGCCAGTAGTTATTGAAGGTTATTTCTTTGAAACAACAGTAATTATAATGAAACCAATCTCTTCAGGTTTGTACACAAGACATATATTATCTGCTGACTGATGGCAAAACACCAGAGTTAGCAACCATATCAGTATGCTTGGCGCTGTTTTGCATTTGTTCCACAGCACGGAGTCTGGTTAGTAGAGGATTGATTTTTAGCTGACACCATAACACATGCATTATTCTGACATGACTGCTACATTAGAAGTTAAATTGTAAGAGTGATTATTTATGTCATATTAAATTTGCCAAAAATTAACTAAAACTAAACTAATTTATTTTGATACTAATTTAACTTCATAACTTTGGGAACTATCTTTTGGTAAGTTTTAACTAGACTTTTTAGTAATTTTTAATGGAAATAAATTTAAGCATTTGTTTGTTGTTTTTTTTTCCTTTACACAGAAGTCTGGGGCAGATGCCAATTAAGTGTGTAACCAAAACTCAAAATGAATAAGATTTTAAAAAGGGACGAAGGAAAAAGAAAGTGTGAATTGGAGTTTTTGTTGGACGCTTAAATTTTTCATAGTTATTGACTTATTTTGAAAAGCAAACAACACCTTTCTGAGATGATTTGACTGGATGCTGCTCTCTCTCTCTCTCTCTCTCTCTCTCTCTCCTCCTGTCTGAAAATAAAGTTCAATTTTTTGGTCTAAAGCAGTGGAACCTGTAACATCACTAATGTAAAGTTGGCTTCTTGAAAGTGTGACTAGTGATGGATCATGATGGTTTTAATTACCCATCTGAAGTATTACAACCATCTTTTCTTTTTAAAAAAAGATACTTGCTTCTTTATGCATAATAAGTAAAACGGAAACTTTTATATTTAGAATTATTATTTTTTTTTTAGAATTGTGCTGTTTCTGGTAGAAGGTATACAACTATTTTGAGGAACTCTAATAGATTTTTATAATTAAAAAAGACTTAGGGGACTACTGAAAATTACAATACTTATTTGTCTGCTTTCTAAGACTTCAGGTGAGAAGCAGATAGATATAAAAGATTTATTGCAGGCTGGCTGACTGAAGATTGTATTAAACTACCATTGGACTCAATTTTTGTCTGCAGAAAATGTATCATCCACAAGAATAAAACATACTATCAAATGACTTGATTTTTTAAATGTAAGACTTTACGTGAAATCTCTGAAATGGGTATACTAAATATATTGAGTTGATTTATTAAGTTTGCATACAGGAGGCAGCATCTTTGGAAGATATTTTAACCTTTTAAAAAAAGCTGTCAGAAATGCCTTTTCTTTTCTCAGAAGTGCTGCGAGGATGCATATAGTATCAATGTTTATTTTATAGCAAACTAAAGAAAATGCTTTATATCTTCTCCAGATTTACTCTCAGATTTTGTCTAAAGCAAGAGAGAAGATTATACCGTTGATGCATTTCTTTTAGTAGAAAGCAAATATATCTGCTTGAAACTACTTTGGACTGTTCAGCTTTAATATAGTTTTTCTGTCAGTTTCTTATCCATAAACTAGTTTTGCACCTTTAACCAAGCCATGCCTACCTGGTGTTGGTGGGAGAAAGCAACCAGCTGTCTGATGACATTGATGACTCAGATAAAGTTAGGATCAATACAAGGCCACTTGAAGTTGTTGTGACCTGGCCACCACTGACACAACAGTTCAGCCACATCATCAAGACAAAGGTGAGTCTTCCCCTGTGCTCCAATGACCAAGCCTTAAATTATAGTGAAACCCCTGGAGGCATGCAGACAGGTGGAATGGGAATGCTTAGATATCTTGTTGCCAACAGATCCAAGTGGTGGTAAATTGATTAATGCTGCTGTTCCTGTAAGTAGCTTCTATTTGTGGGGCTTTTTCTGTTCTATAAGTCAATCTGAATATGATATACCTTATTCAAAAATGTTTCACCAAAAGCTAGATAAATGAGTTATTTGGTAACCATCATGAATTTCTTTTTGTTTATCTGTTTGTCTCTAAATCTTTAAGTCAGACAAATTGTTTTTTTTTTTTTGCAATGTATCATTTGTATTTTGACAGCCGGCATTTCTGAGTGCTGATCTGTTTGCTACCTTCTTTAGCAAACAATGCGATGCAAACTAGTTTTTAAAGGCCATCTCTCTGTGCAGGTATGGGTGGCAATGTCTGTTGTCATCGGCAGAGCTATAACTGTTTTGAAAAAGAGAAATTGTCTGATGTGAAAATACAAACTGGTTAATGTGGAATTTAAATTTTTCTGAAATTGTAGAACTTAACAAAAAAAAATCTAGTGCGGGCTACTCCTTTTCTTTGTGACGTATATCTTACATGGGTTGTGTGTCCATGTCTGGAGTGTCACATTTAGATTGATTACCTTTTAGTAATAGACGCACCAGTGAGTAGGCAAAAAAAATTCCGGTCTTCATTTCTGCCTGTGCAATATTACTTCTTGCCTGACAAGGTCTGACTGGCCCTACAGAAATAGAGGCATTTCCCATCATGTAGAGCATGTTCAATCAGACTGGGAATCTTGTTTAATGAAGACGTACAAAATAATTGGTGAAATAACTGATGCTCTTCTGGACCATTTTAGCTTCAGACTATTTTGCTAGTGAGGAAAGAAGCAAAGGGTGGTAAGCATAGTTACAATTTAGGATCACAAATAAAACTGACAAACCTCGTAGTTAATTTCTAATACAGTGCTGGGTGCTGATATTTTACAGCCGTAAGATGTATGTATTTCATGATTTCTTTGATTTTTGAATGCACCCATATTTTAAATTATAGCTAGTTTCCTTTCCCTATTTGTTGCCATACTTTCTGTCATTGTTTGCCTGCAGACTTTCCTGACATAATTAAAAAGCACAGACTGCTGTAATACAACCTTTTGGGATGTGTTAAGTGTCCAGATCTTTGAAGAGAATTATCAGCCATTCGCCCATTTTGTTGGGAAGGCTACTTCACTTCAATTTTCTAAAAAGAAAGTTAGATTTGTTAATCTTTTTTTCTTTTGAACTTTCCAATACTACTACTATGTGTCCTGCCAGATTTTGTGAATACCGTCTCCTTACCATATGATCAGACTTCGAGGAATGATAAATGCAATCACTGACTTAGGACAGAAGGATTTTTCCAATAAGTCATACATGAACAGGAAAATTGTTGTAGGCTTATTAGAAATAACATGGTTCAAGAAATGTGTATGGTTAACAGCAGAGCATGTTTTGATTGTCTGTCTGATTCCTTGGTTTTTGGCACATAGCCTCTTTTTGGGAAGTAACCTTAATAATTATGGGCCAGTTAGTTTAACATCAGTTGTTAGTATAGTGTTGGAAAGTATTATTAAAGACCTTGCTCATTTAGGTGATGATCGCTTAGTTAGAAGTTTCTTGTTGTTTTTTTTTCAGTCTCCGAGTACCTAAAGATATCACCAGTAACTTGAACAAGGGAAATAAAACTTTTTTTAAAAATCCGTTTTTATAAACAGATCTGGTTGTTAGAGAAACACAAAAACTCGGCATGACCACCCGTGTAAAAGATACTAATCGTAGTTTTTAGTTTTCGAGGATCGATATTGCCTGAGGGGCCTCTGGCTTCCTCCCAAATCTAAAAATGACAGGTTCTAGCAGGAAATTCTTGATGTGGTAGTTTTGGGGCTCACCACATCTGCTAAACCCCAAAGATGATCATGTTGGTGTGATTGGTAGTGTTTTCAAATCAAAAGGTTTCCATTCAGAGATATTAGCATTTTGATGGTTGGTTGCCAAGTTGTTAACAGATCAATTTATGTTTATTCCGCACTGGGAAATGCAGTATCTGTAAAAATGAACCATTTTCTTCGGTATGCTCGTCTTTTTTGTTTGGTTTTTAAATACTGCTCACCAACGAAGGACCAATTTTAAATTTAAAATCTGATTTCTATCTGTATTTAGGATTTATTAATTTATCTAGGAAGATTCAGTTTTCAAATGTTCCTTATTTTGATGCTGCGATGATTTAGAAATCTTAACTTTTTATTTTTGTTTGTTTGCTTTTTTAGTACACCAAAAAGTGTTACTTTTGAATGACTGTCCACTGACATCTTTTTACCCAAATGTTGCTAATAAACTGCATTGGCAACCCTAAAGAGTGCACTGGGGGAAGGAGTAATGAGACATGCCACACTGCTGTTAACATTGATATTGCACTTCATACATTCTGTGCAAGTTGCATATAAGTTATCCAAATTATTCATTTAATTTAAATGAGCACTAACGTCCACGGGGTTTTACATATATTAGTGCTATTTATGATTTAGCTTGAATGCTAATGTTACTAATTAAAGAATATAAGTTAGATAAATATCGTATTAGAGACTGTTCGCTGATGTTTTGTGCTTTTTGAAGTGAGAGAAGAAAAAGTAGGGTGTCAGCACTGGTACAGACACCATACATTACAGTAGTTTACATGGTCGTCATCTTCGATAGAAGAGCTCTGGCATCAATAATACATTTGCATTTGTAAAATATCAAGGCTCAGACTTACTGAAATTAATGATATAAGTACCAAAATATATGTAAATTTGTTTATTATTTGTTACTATGATTCCCTTGAATATATCCAGAGTGTAAAAATAATTGGGAATATTTTGATTCTTTGTTATTTTCTATACTTTTAGGAAAAAAGAATAAAATAAATAACTTTTTCAAAATAGAATCCAGTTTTGTCAGTTTTAAATAGAATGGATGTATGTAACATTTTATTAAAGTCTTCAGTCCTACAAGTCTTGTTAATATGAGAGACATTCAGTAAAACCCGGCCAGAATAGCATTGTCCTAATGGTATCTAGACAGGTTTCATTTGAACATCCCTACTAATTACATTTCTCCCGAGCACTAAAGACAAAAGTTTGATTGGGAAATAAAGTAATACCAAAAATATGCTAAATAAATATTTTTGAAAAGAAAAAAAATTGATTAACTAGAATTTCACACTGATGCTGATGATAGAAATTTCACCTTCAAGATATTGTACATTCAAATTGTACACATTCATTGCCAGTTATGGTATTGCACCTGCTGAACTATTATCATTGACCGGTTCTTCTAACATTTGATCTTGTACTGACAACAGTAAAATTGTAATTGTCATACCTCTGCTTATCACACCAATTTAAATTTAATGTAGTGATAAAAGGAAATGAATAGAAGTCCATTTCAGACAGCTTAAATGACTAGTTCTTACTGTTCACCCAGGAAGTGTAGGATGGAGTAATCTATCCCATGTCTGTCGCCACCTGTTGACTATCTGAACCATGTTGTGCTGGAAGCTGTACAATAGGTGCAGACAGACGGTGTTATGGCATGGATTAGGATTATGATAAATGGCAGAACTAAGACATGTTTATGCTAGAAAACTTTAAATAGAATTATAGTTTGGTATTGGGTACCTTGTATTCTAATAATAGTATAAGAGAATATTAGTAAGCAACTCTTCTGTTCAATACTGAATGAATTTGTGATGTGCAATGTGTGTTGTTGTTTTTTCATTAAAATACATTGCTATTAATATTTTATCAATATTTAAATTAAATACACAATTTAAAAAAAAAAATGTATTAAAACTAGGGACATTCAAATGAAACCTAGATGAAATAGCAACACAGTAATGGTGTCCAGCCAGCTTTCATTTGAATGTTTCTAGTATTAAGTAATTACTTTAAATAGACTGAAAACAATATAGCGATATTGTGACATGAATTGTATAAATTTATTGAGGATAGCATTGCAAACAATTCAAAATTGATCATAAGTTTTACATACAGATTCATTTTGTACAATTTCTGGACATTATTTGATACATTAAGTAATATCACAATGACAAGGAATAATCACTGACACTCTAAAGTCACATGACCTTTAGTAACCCTATACCAACGCTTCATTCTGTTTACCAGGTGTGATGCAGTGCACTCCCCCCTCTGCTTTAACCCAGGACTAAAGAGCTCATCCCAAACTTGTTCTAGGTTGGGGGGGGGGGGACAAGCAGGCCATGGAAGACATTGGATATTTTCCTCTTAAAGGTGATTTGTGACTATTCATGCAATATGGCCTCTTGCATTATTGTCTGTGGAGGTGAACTGACTGTAACTTCATACAAACAATACAGCAACAGGTCTTAATGATCTCATCCAGGTAGTGCTGACCTGTAACAGTTCCATGAAAGAGCATCAATTCACTTTTATGGTCACATGATAGACCCCCCAACCCCAAAATAGTCTCTCTCTAACATGTTATAGTCATTATTACATTGGTTTTGGTTCCTGCCAAATGACCACAGCAAAGTGAAGGTCAGATTTTCTCTAGTTAGAGAAGAGAACCAACTCTAATCTATACCAAAGGCCACTTTAGCCTTGCCCCGTGGTGTGCTGGTGTTAGGGAGCTGTGGAAAATACTGGATGTCTAACATGTAGATAAGGAGAGTGTTGTTGATTTTGTAAAGTCTGGTCAAAGACCTGGGTCTTAGTAGCTGATGCAATTTGTCCTGGATGGAACATGTTGAGATACTGTGGTTAAGTAACCTAGCAGTTATTGTGATAGTTTGTACTGCTGTGCTGTCTCCTGCTAGTTTTTCATGGAATGAATCAGTCTCTACCTTTGTCAGCTTGGTTGATAACATCCTTTCTTAAAATTCAGCAGCCACATGTCTATTTCCTAGCTGTGGATAGTTATCACTGGGCATTAATAAAGCACCACACTCAATATTTGGTAATTTCATAATGTGAACATTTGCAAAAAGGTTTCATGCTAAATTTTCCATTGTTATGCAAATTTTGGATAACTTGACACTGGTCTAACTTTCACTTGCGTATCCCACCCAGAGAGAGAGCCACATGTGCCAATAAAATTGTCATGTGACTTGAGCTTTGGGTTGAGAAAAGGTTGAAGAATCATGCAACACATACAATGACCTGGGCAACTGTGAATAGTTGTGAAAGAGGACTCACAAAAATAACTCTGTATTGTTTTGTTCAGTATACATGTGTGAAGGTTTTTGTTTTTAATCCTACAAAAAAAGCTGAGAAGTTGCTCCAATTATTTCTAACCCTCATTCAACAGTTGTTTGCATGAGCAGATGAAATGTATTGTTTCCTACCACCTAACTGTATTTAAAGAGTCATGGTTGGTTGTGTTTATTGCAAACAAAATTTCTTCATGATAAACGTAACTGATACCAAAGAATAACAGCTGTTTATTTACTAACATTTAATCCTGGAATAGTGAAACCAAAGTGGTCATTTTGTCTGTTTTCAGAATATGTGATGAGAACAAGAAACTTTCTGGATTATTATTTGTATTTATTTAGTTATTTTTTAAAGTATTTGTGCCAAGCTTTGTTATTGAGTTGAAAACTCATTCATTGCCCAATGATAAGTAGCCTTAATTTAAATACTTAATGAAGCCATTTGTTACCTTTTAATTTTTTTATAGAAATTAACTTTTTTGCTTATTTATTCTATCTCTTCAACTTAAAATTTTTTTTCACTAAGTCCATGAGTAACATTATATATATAATTTATTTATCATTGCACTGTTTTTCTTTAGGTAATAGGAAAACTGGCAGTTATCAAACTTTTCATGAAGTGATACAGCGCCTACAAACAACACAGTCTGATCACTTTAAAATGTCAAGTTGGCACAGCCTGTCAGGCTACCTGTTTTTCAAACCAGGAGGAGGTAAGCTTACAGAGGAAAGGGGAGTAAGCAGTAACAGTTGTACTGATTAACAGTACTGCCATAAGCTGGAGGTAGTATGTTATATACTGAAACTTAACTGGCCAATTAGTGACAAACATTTAGACTAATATGAAATTTGAACCAATAAAGTTGTGTGGTGATGGCATTTTTCATATTGTTAAGGGTTTTAAATTTTGTAAGAATGTTTACATTATATTTGGAATTTCTGAAAAGCTTCCTCCTTTGATTGTGCATTTATTACATAAATTAACAAAGTTCCTTTCAGTACTTGATATTGGGTTCCCCTATGTGTCTACAAAATCAGTTAGTGTATGGTTTCTTAATGTAACCTGGTCATCTGCACAATTCCTTTAACTTTTTCATTATTCTCATACGAACCTTTGACATTACTTTTACTTCAAGCCAATGAAATCAAGCTTTCTTAATTTCTAACAACTTATGTTACCATTTTAACAGTTTTTACTACTTTTAAATATATATTAATATTTAGGTTATGAGACTTTTGTTTTTAGTTAGAGAATCAGATTTATAAATGCTGTATTTTTTTATTAAAATGACAATTTGCATTATGTCCTCCTCTGAAAAAAATTTCATACATATATTTTTTGCCTTCATTGTGTTTAAAATATTGTTAAACATTTTTTCTTGACATTTAAATGACACCTGGCTGGATATAATCACGGAAATTCTATTTTAGCCACATTGCAGCACCAGTACATGGAGACTTTTCAGTGTCATTAAATTCCTATTTATAGACTTATTTTGGACTTGCCAGTAATTTGAGGTAGAGAGGCAGCTTTAGCTTTTCTGCTAGTATGTGTTCTCGGGTAGAAGTGTTTATCATCATTCCAGAGAACTGTTCTCTTGACGAGAAACTCTACTTTGAGCAGCGAAACAATCTTTTATTATCAGGGCCACAATCTGGGCAGCGTTGTTGTTTTTGATTAGGCGTGGTTCCCTTAAATTTGGTTTGAGTAATTGTTTGTTAATCAATAATAATAGCTCAAGTTGTTTTACATACTTGCTCAAGTGGTATAATCTTTGCAGAGTTTCCCACTCTTTGCTTTCTGAGATCCTGTTTCCATGTATAAAATCCAAACACTAAACAAGCAAAGTAGTAATTTCAGAATGGCTTCTTTTCTGCATTTTCTCAACTATCCTGGTGCTGTAAATATTTGTATTAGTATTAATTGTATTCCAAGAGAAATACACTATGTACCAAAAGACACAATAAAGATTAGAAAACTCCACATGTAATCAAATGTACACATTGATATGAGCAATGTCTTCTACATTGCCAACACACCTGACAAAAAAGTCAGGTCACACACATTTTTTGGTTCTTTTCATCAACATAAATTCTAATTCAGAAAAAGAGAGATTTCCATCGTGTCTATATCATTTTGGATTGCACCAGCACAAATTGTCTGAGACGAAAAACAACACTCAAAGAGAGAAATGGATAGTAAACTTTATCAAGCAATGTGACAGTGAGATCAAATGAGTATATGTCTCAACTGAAATGGTCCAAGGGTTAACAGGACGTTTAGCGTCACACCGGAAATACTGAGATGAAAGCTCTTGCAAGCTCACTACAGCTTCAATTATTAAATATCAGATTGTCTCAGGAGAAATGTTTTCCCTGCTTTACCCTGTGTCTAGTACCACGCGGAAGGGATTAGTGTTGCGAAGACTAAAACAAAACTAGAAGATTTCGGAAATCGAATGACCTACACTCCAGAGAAAATAACAGTGTTGCTTTTCCAGGGAATGTTACACAAAATTGAGATTCTTCCTCTATAATACTTAACACCCAAATGCTATTTATTTCTTCGGAAAACTGGTTAACGTTGCAGCTAATAATTGCGTTTCCCCAGGGAAAAGACACGTTTTCTCTTTCTGATATGTAACTACCTACATAATTGCGTCAAAAATTATTCGGCAAACATCGTGATGACGTCAGACTCTTACGGAAAATCACGGCCCCTAACGCGCGCGCGGTGGTGGGGTTGCCATCTCTTGGTGCGACACCACCAGGAATGATCGGGGTGAGGAAAATAAAAACTGATTGAAGGTAATCTAACTTCGCACCCTAAACGCTGTACGGTGAGATAGAGATAGAAATACTCTGTGAGATGGATTGTTTTCCGTTGTTTTTTTTTTTTTTTTTTATTTTGTTACTCTTGTGAATCGGAAACAAACTAACCCGACAGGACTGAAGCACGAGTTACATCTCAATGTTTGTTGGTGGCCCTCCTGTGTTTAGTACTCGATGATAAATTTGAAGAGTTTTGTTTTCTCTATTTGCTTTTTATTTTCCTCCAGAAAAATTTGTCTGAAACCCATTTGAAAGTTAAACATTCCAATATTTTGAATGTTACAAATGACAAAACTGGTTTTGATGAATCACGTGACAATAGCGGGACTTTCAAATTGAAGAATCTTCCAAGAAAGAAAAGAAAAGGTTAAACAGTTGCTAATTCCTTTCTAAAATAACTTATATATGGGCTGTTCCGAAGGGTTAATTATTGGGGGGGGCGAAATATGTTGGGATCCTCTGTGTGTAATGTTTGTATATCACTGACTAAAAGACTAAATCTAATTTTAGAAAAAAAACTATGATTTGAGAAACAAGATTGAAAATAACCACAGAAATTTAAATTATTTAGCAGGGGGATATATAAATAATGCAACAATATCTCAGAGTTAAGACCATAAAGAAAAAACTTTCGTTGGAAAATAAATCGTAAATTAAATAGATTATTCAAAACCTCTCGGTTCTTTGGAATAGATGTTTTTGCAAATATTTTAAGAGTTATTTCCCTTAATTTTATTGTACTTTAAACGATAAAATGTAACAAAATATTAAACTAATTGCTTTTGGTTTCATTTTAACCTTTATTTTATAACTTCATATTAATTTTTAAAGTCAGTAATTTAATCAATATCAAACAAAGTTAATATGTAAATTATATGAATATAATAGTAAATAATAATGATAATAGACTATTTTTCCATTTTCATTCAAAATTAAATAACCATCTTTGTAGTTTTTACTTATAATCTTAAGTCTCTTGAAAATAATCTGAAATCACGTTGAGTTATCAGCGAATGGATCCTGAGGTCATATTTAGAACTTAATATGTAGGGAATGGTAGAAAAGTTGTTTCTTTTAATTTGTATTTAAATGAAGTCTGATTGTAATTTCTTAATAAAGTAATTTTTTTTGCTTAATTTAACCAAAATCAAACTGTTTGAAATAAATTATTAATCATCTGAATTATTCATTTTTTTTTTATTTCAGGGCTATTCAAGATAGTACTAAGTGTCTCATTGTCATGTCTCTTAGCCAGATAATATAATTATTCTTTTATGGTTCATATCTACTAGAAATAGTCAGGTCACAAGGTGTAAATGTTGAATCAGTACCCTCTTATAACAATAGGTTTGTTGTGATATGTTACAGATGAATTCTAGATGCATTTTTTATCTTAAAAACAAGTTGTACACTTATTAATGCAAAGTTCCATAGGCACTTATGGTATAAGCTATAACTGAGATAAAACACACACACACAATATCAAAGCAAATAATGGCAAAATTCTGTGAATTTACCAAATATTTATTAAACTTTCAAGTGCACTTTAGCACATTATTTTAGTAGTAGTAACAAATAGGCAGTATTCATTCCTTTAAAAGTTTATTAATATGCATCATTTAACTTTTCCTTGTAACTGATGTAACATTTAAATTTAACTGGCATAACCATCTTCAAGTTTCAAGATTAAAATTGAATTATGGTTAACAAGTAATGAAACATTAAGTTTTAAAATTGACAGCAACCAACTTTGAATTACAAAAGCACAATCAGCATTATCAACTTGCTGAAATATTAAACTTATATTAATGTTTGCATTTAAACAGATTTTTCCAATCATTGGTCACATTTACAGCATTATTATTACATACTCTGTTTACTGAACAAAAAGATTATAGAATACAAGTTAATTTTAAACTTAAATGTCTCATGGGTTTTGTAAGTGGCTTGCCCTTATATATATATATGCCTAGATTTTCCCTTTTAGGTCTGTTTGAGTTTAATCATAATGAAGTGTAAAATATAAAATTGAACTTTACAAGCATACATGTTGATCACCTGGAACAAACATTGATAAATAAAACAACCAGCTATAAGTACACATACATTTATACTGTAAAAATCTTACATTTTAGCAAGTTTATAGATATTCCATGCATTGATAGGAATTGGGTTGGATTAGGTTGTTGCCGTTTTTTACTTTCATCATTCCTATCAGGCCACTTCTATCCTTTAATAACTTTATGCATCACCTTAATATGGTATATGGGTAATGGTTTTCAACCCTGGAAAACTAAATCATTCATAACTACTACAAAACCCTCATGATAATTAAAATTAATTTTTTCGGATTTTCTTCTTTTGGTTTTGGAGCAGACTTCATGTAATATCTGGTGGCAAGTCTTTTCACAACTGCTCTCTGCTTTCTAGTGCTTATGGGAGGGCCTTGTTTATCCAAGAGATTTAAGAGTTCTAAATGGTTTTGAAGGTGATATACTAAGCACATTCAAATGAAATTCAGCTAAAATAATATTATTATAGTAGCCATCCAGGTTTTATTCAATGTACCTTGTACATAGATTATCTGTCATTCACTAAGGCATTTGCCAGCTTCTTCCTTTGGACTTCTGTCTCTAATTTTATTCCCTAATCTGTCCATCTAACTCTTGACTTTTTTTTTTGCAGTTCTTTGTTTCTCTTTTTTAGTTCACCCTGACCTGCAATATCAAGCACATTTTCTAATAACTGCTACCATGCAAACATAAAAAAGACAATTTAGTATGTGCCACTTATTAGATTTCATAAGAGAAGGCCTATCTGATTAAAGCAAATTCTTAAATACCACTTAACTCCTGAAATCCTTTTGTGATAATTCTGTCAGTCAGTTGTTGCACTGGTTACGCTCTTTTTTTGCTACTGTTAAGCTTTTTTTTTTTCTTTATTAACAGTTTTTACTTAGCATTAGTATTTATTTATAGAAAACATACACTAACCCATAAAATTTAGGCAGATAATCTGTAAAAAGTATTTAAAACCCAATATTTGCACCTTCCTTGTAAAGTGAATTTAATTTCCAAAAGATGTTCACACATGATAGACCATCAGATGTTTAGTGCAGCTACATGAAATGTTTTTGTACTTTGGAATTATAAATATTTTAGAAATGTACAAAATATTAACCTACCACATTGTGATTGCACAAACAGAATTGTTTGCTAGTTTTAAAATGGATACTGGCATCACATGATTACAGTCGCATGAAATAAAAACTAAATCTAGAAATTTGATTGGCCAATATTAAATATAAGCATTATATAGTAAATCCCATCAAAATTTAGCAATATTTAGAAGAATCACAGCTGAACGAACATTTCTATGAATTTCTGATTAAAACTTTAATATTTTACTACTGGAGATTTCTTTCTTTAAAAATAATAAACAAAAAAACAAACTAGTAATGCATATTTTTATAGCATCAATCAGTTTTAACTGAGCACTAACCCATTGAAGGAAAGACCACAGCTGAAAGGCCCAAAAGTATCTTGAGTATAGAGTGAAGCTTTTTAGGTGTCTGCTTTAATCAAAGTAGTTTTACATACTTCAGCTAAATTCACTGGATCCTTTCTAATTAGCTCAATACTGCATGGTTTAATTATCATAATGATATAAACAAATATTTACTGAAGCTCTAACAAAATTAACTTAGTAGTTAAATTATCTTGCTTCCTGGGCAGCTTTAATGTTTTTGTTTTAAATTATTATTATTTAAAAGCTAAGTCTTTGTGGATTGGTCATTTAAGTTTAGTATCACCTTGTAATATCAAGATACATTGGCAGTGGTTTGGTTTTTTTTGTGACTCAGGTGGTTTGATGATTTCACATATTTGAATGATAATGCTTACATTATTTTATCTACAATATTTTCCATACTGAATATTCAAAGTTGATATGCTCAACTCCTATCATATTTTCACTATTACCAGTCTGCTGTCTAGCTGCCCGTTTATGGGCATTTCTCTGTCAAAGCCAATAAACTTGCTTTTTAAAGTTGTTCCAAAAGCCTCTTCAACTTTCGGCTAGGAGTTTTCAGGTCCTTGTTAAGCAGTCTAGTTTCTGGTTTGTAGTTGGAATCAGTCAGTAATAGTTGTAGAGCTAATCTACTGAAATGAACGACAACAGCCATAAAACATAGAAAAAACACACTCAGTTATTCCAAACAGCAAAATGAAGATATCTCAAAACAGTAGTTGCATCTGTTTAGAGAGCCTGAAGTAAAGTTGAACCAGCTCACTGAGGCATGTCAACATGACATAGATACAATTGTAAAATACACCAAATTTTATCAACTTTACAAATACCTAGGTGACTAGATGGAATTCCTAGTACAGCAGTAATATCAATAATGCATTCATTCTATAGAAAGGAATTTGCTTCTGCCTTTGATTCTGTTCTAGCAGAAATCCACAGCAAAATGGCAAACATTGAAACTGCATTTAAACCTTTTTTGGATGTGCTAAACCCAAACAAGATACCAACTAAAGTTTAGAATGAGAGGTGATGTGAGCAGTGCTCAACAGAACTCCATCACCCTCTCTACTTCATACTGAAATAGAAATGTTTATGCATCTCAAAACATGCTGAAAATAGTGATGTTGAAAAGAAACATTATGAACAGATATGCTATTGATTTTGCAATTTGTGAAAATCAGTGTCTTATACCCAACATTAACAATGTCATACAGACTACTATTGACAGATGTCCCCAGTGTGTGCAAAAATGAAAGGAGTTTTAGCAAATTGAAATTTATTAAATCTTTCTGCAGAAGATTTATGGTCAATGAACAGCTTGATGCTCTAATGCTATTAGCAGGTGAGACAAATTTAACTGGTATTTGTCTTAATGACCTGGCTAAAATCAAGCATACCATATTAAAGTACTGCCTTAGTGTTGAAAATCTCAGGACATATTCTAGAACAGAATTTCTATTTTGCACCAAGTGTTTAGTTTGATGATTGTTTTTTGTCTGTTACAGTCTAACAGGTGCATAAGTGCACAAATATCAGTATTATGTAATGATCAATTTTTAAAGTTGTCTAATAAGAAAACAATGTCATGAGCATCAACATTTTATTTCTGGGAAAACGGATATAATTTTTTTATATAGTGTTAGAACAAAATTGTTTGTAAAATACAATTAGGCATGTTAGCTTCACGTGATATTTGTTTTTGTTCTTGTCCCATATCAGTTATTATTATGATCTACAATTTCCACAAATGTTACACTTCATTGTTTGTAAAATATTTTACACTTTCCCCAATAATTTACTCTTTGGAACAGCCTGCCTGAAATCTTTGTCATGCTTTTCAAACCATGAACTCGCATTGTGGGCACAGTGGATGGGAGCATCATTGTTTTAGAAGAAGCCATCCCCAACAGGATACACGTGAAGCATTGCTGGATATACTTGATCAGAAATAATGCTGAGGTAAACTTTGGCATTCATTCTGCCTTCTAAAGGGGCCAAGGACCTTAGAGTATGCCAATAATAACATGCCTAAACCATAACTTTGCCATCAGAGGTTTGGACATATGGGAACATGCAAGAGGGGTTTAGTAATTTATATGGCTTTCTCCAAATCTTCTTTTACCATCTAGAGTACATTTATTGCAACATTATTCGCAAGGTATGGCTGGAGATAAGCATGGATTGCTTTGCATTGAATGTCTCTGTCAGTTTGTCTGTTGTTTGATGATGGTTGGACTTTACTATCATCTCTAACCACTTTTCTCTTTGTGTGACTGTGTTTGTGGCCACAATTCCCTTCTGACGTGGACATTTTCTTCACTTTTTTCCACTGCTGATAAACTTAAATGACCAATGTTTTAGAGCAGCCTAAAAATAAAACTGTTTTGGCAACTGTCACCGCCTAAATAGGCATCTACTATCATGCCCCTTTTAAATGCTGCAGTCTTTATCATAGGACCTAATAAAGTTGCCAGCCAGTGTATTTAAATGTAAAATAAAAAATTTCCCTTAATACAAACATTAACATTTGATTGTTTTTAATTACGTATTTATGTTAACAATTAAGTGATGTTCTTTTATAAATCTAATGTTGTGTAATCATGATACTTTTTTTTTAACAATTTTTTTTTCCAGTTTTAAAAAAGTTGAAAACAAAGAAGCGGCTTTGGTTTATGTTTGAAGAAAGCCGGTGTCAGCTCCTCTACTACCACAATGAAAGAGAGGCCTTGACTAAAACTTCACTGGGCCACATTGACATTGGCAATGCTGTTATCTTTTTGGATCTAGACCAAGCTAATCAGTTTGTTGTGATGTAATTATTTTACTCTGCTCTGATATATCAACATATTTACCTGAATGGTGTTTGTTTAGAAACATTTTTATTCTGATAAAAAAACAGTTTTTGGTGATGTGTTATCAATAGAAATGAGAGGGTATTTTAAATGCCCCCTATTACTACATTATTAGTAATGAATTTAGTTAATAAAACCTATACCTCAGAGTTAATTTTCATCTCTATTTTAGGGTTAGTACTGAGAAGATGCCCCAGTACTCAGTTAAACAAATGGGAAAAATTGAACAAGACTACTTAGAAATAAACAGGCCTTGAGTCCAAGACCATCTTGCACTCTAAAAGAGAAAAGAAAAATCAGCTACAAACAGAGTTCACACTAATATTTGTAAATGGTAACAGTCCTAAGGTCATAATTGCCTGATTATGGGATGATCGCCAAAATTTAAGTTTATAAACTGCTAATAATGTGGTGAAAGTTGCATAAAGGCAAAATAACACCTTAGTTTTTACCCACATTTAGACTTATTTAATTTAGGAAAGATCTCGGGCATAATGCCATAACCTGTTCAATTATTTTTAAAGAAAATTTGTACATTATGTACCATGTTTTTTAATAAAATTTCACTTTAAAAAAATTTGATTGATTTAATTAATACTTAGTCTGTATTTTATTTAAAATGCATTATGAAAAGCACATAATTATGCCCTACATGTCTGGCCATTGGTAGGACTGATGCGACTGAAAATGTCTTATGATCATCAACCCAGATACTTAGTCTACTTTTAGTTTAGAAGAATTATTTGTATGGGGACAGTAGAAAAAAAAGATCAAAATATTTTTGACAACTTTTGCTGGCAATTGAAATAGTTGATTTATTCATGAAATTTGTTGAAAATTATGCAAAATGTTGTACACTGATAGCAAGAATGAGGAAACCATCAAAACAAAAAAATTAATATGAATTTAGATTGTGTTGCAGTGTACATGCATCAGTTTCTAACAAAATTCTACCAGGATTAAGAAGAAACACTTGTATGCATAAACATAATAATATATATATATTTATCATGTAGATACCATTCAACCCAGTAATATAAAATAGATATGAGTGCAAACTCCAACTATTTTGAGTACAAACATTCATGCATAAGCTAGAAGTGATTTTGATGATGCAACCATATTTTGGAATGGATAAAAAAATGTTTAAAAATATTTCATAGACAAGAGAATTTTAGAATATGTTGATGCATGATTAACTACAGTGTTCAGCTATTTAGGAGGAAAAATTTGTTCCTTTGTGTTCTGCTTGAGTAAGACCACATCTTTGAACCTCTTCTTTGTTTATGTGCTTTAAATTGCCAAAATTATATCATTAGGACATTTCATTATGTTTTCTTGTAATATAATAATAAAATGTAGAATGTTAAGCATTCAAATACTGTCAGCTGTAAAATTTCCTGTTTTGGTATTGAGTTGTTATAAGCAATTTTAATATAGTGGAAGCAGTATATAAACAATATGTGGGGATTAAAGATCAGAAAATAGATCTTTATATGCTATTTTTAATTTTAAAAATACTTTATACCTCAGTTTTTTTTAATAAATGCGACTTGCAGTATCACATTATAGTAAAAAAAAAAGCTTGTATTAATAGAATATGCTGTAAGTGTAGGTAATTAATTGCAAAAAACATTTTGATTGGCTGATTAGATTCCAGGTAGGTTACAACTCTGTCAATGTCCTTATAATGAGGACAACCTATAATTAAGAATATATGTAAACCTGTTCATAAAGCCAAGTTTCAGATAAATTTTGACTTCACCTTCCTTATATTTTGTTTCAGCAGCAGAAATTTCTGCTTAATGCTTTGAATTTAGATGAGATCGTTTCCAGCAATTGAAAAACTTGATTTTTTAATTATTGATCAAACAACAGCTGTTAAAAATATATCAGTGTTTCTGAGACCATGATAATGATTTCAGACATGATTAAAAATGAAAACAAAAACAGATGTTGCCAGATGTGATTAGTACCTCATTTAAAATATAGTTTATACTGGTACCATTAAAATTGTTCTAACATAATACAGCACAATAATCTGTAAATAGGTACAGAAGCAGCATTACAATGAGTTGAAAAAGTTGCTTTTTTTTTTAGTGTCAAAAAATGTTTATCATAAATTAGATATATGTGATTTCGTTTATCTCTTACCTTCAAGTATTTCAACGTTTTTTAATTTCATGTGTATTTATTTTAAATATTTTTATTTGAACCTTATTTATCTTCAGATTTTATTCAATACCTTTTATCCCCCCTCTCTCTCTATCATAGGCATATTTTTGCTATTACAACTGACAAAGAACTAACTACTGACTATCTTATGTGTCCATTTTATTAGTAATTTCTTGGTAATTTTGATTTTTGAAAAATTTCCCCTTTTTTAACCTTTTATCTTACAACAAATAAGGGTCATTACCTAAAGATCTATCACTTTTTAAATTTATTATGATTCTTATATAAAATTTGGATGAAAAAGTAAGCAAAATATACCACTGTATTCTATTACTAGTTGCTATTTTGGGATATTAATCAATGAAACAAAACTGACCATATGACATCGTTTTATGGGTTGTTGTTTTTTAAAATGGTCCATGCCCGTCTTAGTGGGTGGTTATACAGTGTGATGTTTCTAGTGTTTTCTTAGTGGCTGGGCAATTTGTGAGACTGGTGATATAACTCAAATAGACTGTACACACAAAGTATACATTACCTTAAATCATTGCATCAATTTTATACCATATGCTAAGTTCTCATAAATTACGTAGTTAAATATTGACTGGATCCTGTGATTTCTCCCAGATGTCAGACAAATACAATTTTCAATTTATTTTTTTTTTTGCTAAGCACGTATGCACAAATCTGTCCTCTAAAAATTACAGCAAAAAAAGAAATTTTCAACAATGCAGACATTTACTAATTCTTTATTGACCAAAGCACTTACTAAATTAATCATGGAAATAGTTTTTCAGATATTTCTTATTATCACATTTTGTAAATCACATGCCTTCCTATGTAAGAAAAAAATCAAATTTTCACATCATCATTTGAACTTGACTTTTTTTAAAAAGTGTTTTTGAAATGATAATAGTGTTGATTAAAAGGAAATACCTTAGAAGAATGAGAAGATAGACACAAGAATTATATGGTCTCAATATCTGTTTGGCAGACGTTATAAGTCATGCATCTAAACGCATATAATTCTTTGAGGGGTCTTGATTTTTTTTTTGTAGATTTCCGACTCAGGTGTCATTATTACAGTTAAAGTAATTCTGTGGTTCCTAGTAATTTCTTAGAAGTTGAAATTTTGAAATTCAATTTTAATCTTAACCTCTGCAAATGGATATACAGTCGACCCCCGCGTAATCACGGTTCGGCATTCGCGGCCCGGTTATTCGCGGAATTTTCCTTAGAACCTAACTAATAATTGTTCACAGAATCACAAATATCTTCCGCAATTTTTTTATGGCTTTTTTTTGTGGCAATATATATTTTTTCACGCTTTTTAATGCTAAATATTAATAACAATATAATTTACTAATTTTGTAATATAAATACTAACGTAAATTCAGCAAAATATCAGTATAAAATAAACGCTATTGGCTGGAGGTTTGAAAGTAGCCAATCCAAGAGCGGTATTCATTTCTCCTTGCTGCTGATTGGCTGCTGCCCACAAGGTGCTGTCTCAGGCAGATGCAGCCCAGCATCATCCCAGTTTACCGCGTGTAGCTATCTCGAGTGTTTCACTGAGTGTTTCTCTGAGTGTTGTATTTTTTATTAAATTATTATTATATATTTTTTATTATATTTTACATTATATTTTGACGTTTATAGGCATTTTTATGGACCACGTCCAATATTCGTGGTTTTTCACACTTCGCAGGTGCTCTAGGAACGTAACCCCCGCAAATACCGGGGGACAACTGTATGTGCATTTTCTGATCTACATTTAAAATTGTTAGATTGTTTTTCTTGCTCACTTGATTTTTGACAATTAATTGTAAAAGTGAAATTATTTTTAATGTAACTTTTGCTGCATTAAAAAAAATTAACATAATTAATATACAGGGGTAACTGGTTTGTAACACTAGCTTAGAGACTGCAGTATATCCTTAAACTCTTTTATTATTTGGCAGGTGCCGGGGAAAAGAATATATTTTCAGTGCTGAGAATCACGAGGCAATGATGATCTGGCTGATAGGGCTACAGGTAAGGCTTTACCTGTTTACTCTTTAGCTTTTGTGTGCATATTTACCAAAGTTTCTGTTTACTTTGTGACATTCTTTGTTTTGTTGACATTTACAATCAGTGGTAGGAAGCAGATGTTTAGATGGCTACAGTCCCTTAATAATAATAAATCTTTATTTGCAACAATGCTAAAGTAGCATACAATGCAAGGATCACAAGAAAAGGAAAGGCAAGACCCCACTAAAAATCTTTATTTTCAGATGTGGGAAAAAAACCAGAGTGCCTAGAGTGATTCCATGCAACCAGCTGGTGAAAAAGAGCAAGAGAAATTAAAAGCCATAGAGGTATGCCCAACTGAGTTAGTTCTTACTGGGAATCAAAGCTAGGCCCTCAATTTTTTGTCAGTTTATCTAGTAGTCTAACCACCGGGCCACTGGCTTCCAATGATTGCATATTATGCATCAGCCACCTAGACAAGAAATAATCCATAATTAATTACTATCCATATAATACTGTGCTTTACTGCAATTTTGTTATAGATCTTGGTACTCATGATCTGTTATGTCAATGAAATACTTTGCTTGAATTTTTTCATATTACAACCATTAATATGGAAAGTCATAGATGACCTTCATAAAGTGCATCATAGGTGTGATATGTATTATGAAGAATTAGTGGTAGGTCACAACCCAATTCAAAAATTGGAAAAATACCATGACACAGATGAGAGTATATTCAAAATCACTACAGATTATAATAGCAGGGACATTATAACATATCTTTGAGGATTAGTAAACAATTACTCTATGGAGTAACATTTATGACTTAAATTTACTATATTAAATTGTATTGACATAAATTTGTGCAAAATTAATTTTAAAATGAAATAAATTCTCTCACTTCAAAATTCATTTTATTGATTATATTTCCACTATTTTAAAGTGATTCCAAATGTGTTGCTAAGAACTGGCACACTATATGTATTGTGCATAGTAACCCTTGCGGCTAAACGGCTTGTGGCGAATAGTCCTAGACCCTTTGTAGAGTTGGTCTGAAGTACTGTCAACCTATCTGTCAAGGATCATGTGCTGTAACTGTTGTAGGTTTCTAAGAACAGATAGTGACTGTCCAGTTCCAGCTTATATTCACTTTAATTCATCATTTAAAATGTGTGTGTGTGTGTATTCATTCTATTCAGGTGCCATCTTTAAACATGAATGTTTACAATCATGTCCCCATTGTTTGTATTAGGGTAGCTAATAGGTGTGCCAGCACCCAAAACTATCACATCAGTTAGTGAAAAGCCCCTTTCAGTCATTTCATGCTTATTAATGAAACTTACCTACTGTAACAACACACAACAAAATTACCATACTCTTCTTCACATTGTACTGGACTATTACTTTTTAAATGACAATACAGATATAGTTAAAAGTATGAAGAAGAATAACCATAATTTTAATTCAATCTGCCCCACTAAGGAAGCAGGGTGAGACACCAAATGGGGTAAAATAAGACAGTGTTCTGAGAACGAACAGAAAACCAGCTCCAAGCTCGACATTTTCCACATTTTTATCCTATGAATTTATGATGTATCCTGTTTTAGACTCTACTATGTAAATTTATATAGTCCTATATTTTCTCTACTTGAATGTATGTCATTGTTTGAAACTTACTGTTTTTATTTAAACTTATTTAATATAAATGTGAGATAAAAGTGTATTTTTAGCTTGTTATTAACAGATCAATTTGATTAAAATCCACTCCAACTGTGTATTGAGTCATCTGCCTCATTGTTCCCACCATAAACTGCATTGAATTTTGGGGCATACATCCTCAGCCCAGTACTTTCTTCAGGTCATCTGTACATGCACTATTAAAGTAGCCATTAGGTTTATCATGCGCACTGTAATTGTCATTTAATTATTTTGATCATTGCTAATAGCTTGAAATTTAATAAATGTCCAAAAAATTACCTTATGAACAGAAAGCTCTCCATACTTGAAAATTCTTGGTCTTTAATATGGCAGCCACAAATGAAGTAGATTGTTTCATGCTTGCCAGTTGTTCTTCACAAAATAAATGGTGATAAAGATACAATGTATCTTCTTCAACTTATCAACTTTGTCCTACTCTCCCCTATATAGATAAATAGATGTAATTTTTTTTTTTAATGAGTGAAATTCATCAATATATAACAATGATAAAGTGTCAAAATTTATTCCAGTATTTTTATTTCTTATTAAACCTAGAAAAAGTTTTTTTATAAGGTTTTAATTTTACTTACTTGTGTTACAAAATATTTATAACAGATCCTCTTTTGCAGCTGTTTTCTTAATGTATGCATTTACAATATTTTATTATAAATTGCCCCTAAAAAGAGACTCCCTCCCTAACACCGCTTTTAGAGACTCTTTTAGTCTGGTAACAGAGCATCTAGTCTTTATTAATAGAGAGTAGTGTGTTCGTATTTTACATAATAAATTTGTCTTAAGAAAGTGGTCATTGAATGACTGTAATTTAAGCAGATCTTTTGTTTTGTAAAAAGATAGCCCTCTCCTGATTTGTATAATTGTATAAAAATGGTTATGAAATGAACCATTTACAATATCTGCTTTGTAATATTGCCATTATTCTAATTTTACTTTTGGTATACGGCGCACAAACCAGAAACTTACATGATAATTTCATGGTAAGTGAAGTATTTCTGACTTTATATTTTGCATTAAATGTCAGTAGTATTTGTTTTAAATTTTTTCTCACTATATATTCTCAAAAATATAAATACATCTGATACAATTACTTTTTCTTAATGGACATCTGAAACATAATTTTGGCAAAGATTCTTTTGTTAGAAAATAAAATACCATGGTACTGCTCTGAAAATCAAGGTAATTCACAAAATGTAGCATGGTTACCATGACACTATTTTATCATGATAAGTGTGTCAAATATCATTTATTTTAATATATTTTAGTTCCTACATTTATTAGACAGATTTTCTAAGTTGATGTTTTCTACTGATTGTTGTTTTTTTTAGTAATTTTTGTTTTTGTTTTACAATGTTTGAGAAGGGGAGGAGATATAAAGGGTTGTTAGTTTTAGCCATCAGTAAAAGCACCATATGAATTTCACCAGCTTATACTGACATATAAAGCCAACATACTAGGCTTGTTAAAATGAAACCCAACAAAGATAGCATCACTGTAATGGTAACCATTCAAATGAAATCTGAATGTCCCTATTAATATTAAGTGACATAAAATGATTTCCATATCAGCAATTGGTTGAAAACAGCTTTCAGCATGTGATGCTAATATTGTTCCTATTGCAGCAGTTCCCGGTCTTTTCCTCAGTTTGACCCCCCCCAATTAACAACACTGACATATTCTTCCAGCACCATCAATGCAAGCCATAGACACACACACACACTGCTATGGAGGTTCCTAGTAATGCACCCCCAAAATATTTTGAAAAAAGCAGGAATAAATAATGAAATTTTAGCATTCTAGGCTATGGAATAACTGCATATCAAGTTTTTGGAATAAGGCTAGGAGGGGTTTGTGTTACACAGGCAATACACTGATGAGGATTATACCATGGAAAGATGGCTATATATATACACTGACAGCAGTAACAGATTAAATGTTGTATGAAAATAATCATAATATTGGCCAGCTTCATGCCTCTTAGTTTGGGAACCACTGCCTTATTGTATCACTATTAAAATGGTTGCAAACTTTTTACTTATGTAACAATGTTACTTTCCTGTCATGGTATATTAATGGCTGATAATTAAAATGTAGATATTTTCTTCATATAACTATAATGTGGCTTTCATACAGTTTTCTTACAGTATCAAATATCACTACATCAAATTTACTGGCGAATGCCAATCTAAAAATTTTTAAGCATGCAAAAGTGTTTGTCTTTATTTATTTAATTTTTGGAACCCCCAATTTAGCTACCTGGGTTCTTTAACTATTTTGATTACAAAGAGATTAATTTTATTTAAACTATAATCTAAAATTGATTTCATTGCGATAATGATAAAAGCTGGTAAGTAAGTAGCAATAAGTTTTATTTTTCTGTTGTTTGCCACTATCTAAGGTTGCCTTAAAATTGTAATGAGTGAATGTTTATGTTGCACACAGTATTGTGTAAAAAACATATTTAAGTATGGAGAAATGATCAAAAACTTTACCCCCTTCAGCCAGATATCAGGTATGATAGTTTAATTGGCTTGTATTTCAGTTGCTCCCTATCATCCTCTGGCTATTTTCACTGTCAAGATTTTATTCATTGACATCTGACCTCCCCCTTTCCAGTTTATACTTTGCCCAATATTTCTCCAAGACTCTTGCAAATTATTTTACTTGTAAACATATGCAAGTACAATGTTAGAAAACAAATCTCAAGGGAATTCATGCAATAATCTGGACAGGAAAATTTCTTGAAATCGGCTCTTTTTTTCACTTGTAAAGGTACAGAATATGATTTTTAGGTAGTTTTCCTGGACACTATGATAAGTCTTTCCAGAAATTACTTATAGGTAATTTAAAGACCATAGCTTCATTGGTTTTGCAATATTCCAATGTGAAAATGCATTCAAAACACATTTATGAATTTAGAATTTAGATCAGTGGTTCTCAAACCGGGGGTCCGCGGAACGATTTTAGGGGGTTCGCAAAGGGGCTGACAAAAACAGGCTTCATAAATTATCCCTATCCTGAAGCTCTTGCTTCTCTTGCCTTTTTATATCACCACAGTTTACTTAAGTTAACAATATTTGATTGTCACCTCATTGTGTGGAAAACTGCACAAAGGCTATCTCATAAAAGTGCAAAAAATATTGCAGTTTCCCTGATCGCACACAGCGAAGTCAAAACACTAGTACGCCCACGCATTTTGGCTGGAGAGCTGTTTTTTGGGCTGTGCTTGTAAGCTGCATTTGAGCCGACGCGCACACGCTTACCATCTGCAGAGACTTCGGCGTTTTTTATTGATCGGTGCAGGGGGGTGTATGCACAACAAGTCTAGACAGGATCGCAAGTTGGCAGCTACACATAGCTGACTGTCAACATATTCTGCAAATGTGGTTTATTAAGAGGTTGAGATTTTCGTCGAAAAACTTCACCGTGAGTATTTTCTTAGTGCTGCCTTTTGTTATTTATTAATTAGAAATAGAAACTATTAAGTCAGAAAAAGATTAACGAGTGGCGTTGCCAGAGTAATATTTTTCTTTGCACAAGTTACTTTTTGTACGGTTTTTACAGCGTTGAGATGCTTGATTCGAGTCAAGGCTGAAAATAACATAATTGAGACCATTATGTATCCAACGCCGAACACTAGTTTGCAGTATTAGGTCATTTCAAAATAAAATACCATTTTTTACTATCGTTTGTTTTGTTATCAAAATGTGCGTCAATAATCACTTCCATATCCAAAATGGCGTATAATTATGAAATGACCTAATAGTTTCATGAAAGAAAGAACATGGTTTGGAAAAAAATGTAAGCACATGTGCTTACATAAATACGTTCTAGTACTGCGAAGTATTTATACCTACATTTTGGATGAAAGTTATGGTATTATTAGTACATTATAACAAAAAGTGTGTAAAATAATACAAAATGCGAAATGTTTGCAGTTCTTCATTTACATATTGGTTCTATACATTTTTGCAGAATGTCTTACACAAAGAAAAGGAGATACGACGAGTCATACTTGAGCTTGGGTTTCACTGTGATAACTGTTGGCGGAGTTGAGAAACCACAATGTGTTCTGAAGTATTAGCTCCTCCACTGAAGCCAAGCAAACTGAAGAGGCATTTAGAAACGAAATATGCCGATGCAGTCAACAAAGACGAAGACTTTTTCCAACGCCACGCTGACAGACTGATTAAATCTAGGCTTGATATCACAGGAATGTGTTCGCAGGACATTTCGGCTGGTCTGAAAGCTGCTTATGAAGTTTCAAGGAAAATTGCTGCCGCCAAAAAACCACACAATACTGGAGAGCAGTTGATACTTCCTTGCTGCAGAGATATCATATCGCTATTGCTCGGAAGGTCTGAACTACATATATTAAAACATGTATCCCTATCAAATGATACCGTCAGCAGGCGAATAACTGAAATGTCCGAAAACATTTTGTCGCAGGTGATCTCGAAGATCCATAATTCAATGTTTAACTTTTTTGCCATCCAGATTGATGAAATGACAGATGTCGCCAATTTAGCCCAACTTTGCGTTTATGTACATTATGAGCATAACATGCATCTTGAAGACGAATTCCTCTTTTGCGAAGTCCTCAACACGAGGACAACGGTGAAGGATATCTTCGAAAAAGTTGATAACTTCTTTCAGGGCCATGGCCTCAACTGGGAGAACGTAATTGGTGTGTGCACTGACGGTGCTCCAGCGATGCTTGGTTCCCAATCTGGCTTTCAGACAATGGTGAAGCAGAAGTCCCCTAACGCCATTGGTAACCACTGTATGCTTCATTGTCAAGCGTTGATGGTCAAAACAATGCCCGAACACTTGACAAGGGTTTTGAATGACGTGGTTGCGGCAGTTAATTTTATCAAAGCGAATTCCCTCAACTCGTGTCTATTTGCCGATTTGTGCAAGGAAAACGAATCAGATTTCAAAACGCTTTTGTTGTATTCAAATGTGAGATGGCTATTGAAAGGCAAAGTTCTAAAAAGAGTTTTTGTTCTACGAAAGGAGATTTATGAATTTCTTCACAGCTCTAAAAAAGAACTGCACATACAATTTTCGGACAATCGGTTTCTGATATGTCTTGCTTTTTTTGTTGACATTTTTGAATCAGTCAATTCAATCAATTTAGCACTGCAAGGAAAAGATGCAACGGTTCTCCACTGTCATGAAAAAATGGCTGCTTTTAACATGAAGCTTGATTATGGCATTCTAAACTAGAATGTCACAATTTCGCACCATTTTCACACCTTAACACTTTCCTCGATGAAGAAGATCTTCAAGTTGAAAACGATATCCTCAAAGTTATGAAAGACCACGTTTCAATTCTTCACAAGGAAATTCAAAAGTATTTTCCCAACATTCATAATTTTGAAAAGGTGTATCGCTTCATCCACAACCCCTTTGCAATCTCTATTGGCGACTTACCTTCAGAAGATTACACCATTCAGGAACAGTTCATACACTTGCTGAATGATGGAGGTGCAAAACACTCTTTTTGTGACTTATCATGCAGTGACATCTGAATACAAATGTCACAGACGTATCCAGATGTGGCAAAATTCGCACTTCAGCTCATCATTCCGTTTGCAACAACTTACGAATGTGAGACAGCCTTCTCCACTTCACTTGCAATAAAAACAAAGGCTCGTAATAAACTTAATATCATGCATGACATGAGCGTTGCTCTCTCAAAAACGCAGCCACAGATAGACGATATTTTACAAACTAAACAAGTTCACCCTTCTCATTGAACTGCTTTTCTTTCGATAACATATTTTATATCGTATTATAATTATTTCATGCAAATTTTACCAAGTTGATTTTATGCCATTCTTTTTTGGGGGGGTCCGCGCCGCCTCTGGAAAAATGTAAGGGGTCCGCGAGGCAAAAATTTCGAAAATGTTTGAGAACCACTGATTTAGATGATGGACCTCCAGAACTGAAGAATTCTATATGGCCTAGTTTCATAGTAATTATTCCTTGAACAAAAGGAGAGCAAAAATGGAGAGAGTGATGCTGGAGGTGGTTGGTAAACTGATATGGAATAACAACTTTTAAATAAAAAAATACAACCATTGTTTTTGGTTTCTTTCATTTTTCCTTTGATCTGTTCTTTTGGATATACAAATTACATGGATCCTTAACATTTTAAAGGAATAAGAGTATTACTTAAACTAATTATACTGCTTGTACAAGTTAATATTATCAAATTACTAATTAACACAAGTATAGATATTTTTCTCATTTACATTTCTTCCTTAGTAACAATGAGATGATTTTTGCTTTTTGGGTTTCTTTGCCACTGCTGTAGGCTTTTGCATGCCCTAATAGAATTCTTATGCCATGCAGTTCAGATATGTTTTTGTTAATGTTATTTCTTGAAGTATATTCCATAGATATTTGAACAATAACCAGATATTTTTTCTGTTTCTTTTTCCTTTGTCCTTTCTTTCTGAATGCAAAAATAAACCAAGTTTTAGTCAGCTTGAATATCCTGATGGTAGCTTTACTTACTTATACAAATATTATGTGCATTCAAAACTGTTTAATTTTAATAATCACTTTTTATACATATATATATATCATGGAAGAGTTCATTTTTTTCCGTAATTTAATTCAAACAGTGAAACTTTCATATATTCTAGATTCATTACACATAAAGTGAAATATTTCAAGCCTTTTTTGTTTTAATTTTGATGATTACAGCTTACAGCTCATGAAAATCAAAAATCCACTATCTCAAAATATTAAAATATTTCATAAGATCAATAAAAAAAAAAGGATTTATAATATAGAAATGTTGAACTTCTGAAAAGTATGTTCATTTATGCACTCAATACATGGTCAGGGCTCCTTTTGCACGAATCAATGCGGCATGGCATAGAGCCGATCAACCTGTGGCACTGCTGAGATGTTATGGAAGCCCAGGTTGCTTTGATAGCAGCCTTCAGCTCATCTGTATTGTTGGGTCTGGTGTGTCTCATCTTCCTCTTGATAATACCCCACAGATTCTCTATGGAGTTCAGGTCAGGCGAGTTGGCTGGCCAATCAAGCACAGTAATAGCACTGGGCAGGTGCCAAGTCCTGCTGGAAAAGGAAATCAGCATCTCCATAAAGCTTGTCAGCAGACGGAAGCATGAAGTGCTCTAAAATCTCCTGGTAGACAGCTGCATTGACTTTGGACTTGATAAAACACAGTGGACCAACACCAGCAGATGACCTGGCACCCCAAATCATCACTGACTGTGGAAACTTCACACTGGACTTCAAGCAACTTGGATTCTGTGCGTCTCCACTCTTCCTCCAGACTGTGGGACCTTGATTTCCAAATGAAATGCAAAATTTACTTTCATCTGAAAAGAGGACTTTGGACCACTGAGCAATGGTCCAGTTCTTTTTCTCCTTAGCCCAGGTAAGACACTTCTGATGTTGTCTCTGGTTCAGGAGTGGCTTGACACTAGGAATGCAACACTTGTAGCCAATTTTCTGGACACGTCTGTGCGTGGTGACTCTTGATGCACTGACTCCAGCCTCAGTCCACTCCTTGTGAAGCTCCCCCAAGTTCTTGAATTGGCTTTGCTTGACAATCCTCTCAAGGCTGCGGTCATCCTTCTTGCTTGTGCACCTTTTCTTACCACACTTTTCCCTTCCAGTCAACTTTCCATGAATATGTTTTGATGATACAGCACTCTGCGAACAGCCAGCCCTTTCAGCATTGATCTTTTGGGGCTTACCCTCCTTGTGGAGGGTGTCAATGAGTGTCTTCTGGACAACTGTCAAGTCAGCAGTCTTCCCCATGATTGTGGTTGTGTGTACTGAACCAGACAGAGATTCATGGTATTTATACTGCATAAATAGTGATTTACTCAAACTAGAAATGGAATATTCTAATATTTTGAGATATTTTTTTCCCATTTTTTGAGCTGTAGGCCGTAATTATCAAAATTAAAATTTAAAAAATGCTTGAAACATTTTAGTTTACATGTTTACATGTAATGAGTCTAGAATATATACAATTTTCACTTTCTGAAATAACTGACAAAAAATATTGAACTCTTCCACGATATTTTAATTTTTTGAGATTCATCTGTATATATATGTGTGTGTGTATATAGCCTTTCAAAATGAACTTTTCTATTTATTGTGCTTGTAAAATATAAAAAGACAGAGAGGCAGGAAATTGTAAAACTTATAAAAATGGTCTTTTGCTTTTCAAAAATGGTGTTAGTTCTTAAAACCATTGACATGCTTTGCTTCCACCACAATGCCAGATGGAGCATTTGAAGTATTTATGACCTAAAATCTGATTGTAACTGTTTTTACATCATTCCAGATTTTAATCCTACCATGCAATTCTATTTCATCTGTGAATTTTGGATTGTCTAGTTATTTATTAGGCAAGCCTACAAAGTAATTTCTTTGAAATGACCATCAGTGAGTTTTATACGTTAAGGTGGGGGAATAAAAGTCACAAAAATGATTATATTCATAAATGCAACTAGAATATCTGGATGGATGGAGAAAGTCTATTGGAAGCTTTTAACAAGTGCCATATTTTTTGGACTATAAAATCATGTTCGCATTTAGTTGCAGACCTTAAGAAATTTATATTTTTCATTCTCCTCATAAACAAAGTACACCTTTTTTATAAGACACATCTGAAACTATGGTAACTAAAAAGAATGGTGCCTATTTAAAATTATTGCTGTAAATAAACACAAAATGTTTTTTGTAAGAATAAACTTCCAAGTATACTCAGGCTTTGTTATACATTATTTTTATAATCAATTTTTTATTACTGCAACACGGTTTTTATAATGGTGACAGTGACTTTGTTTTTTTTTGTTGTGTTGATAATTTTTACTGCATTCCTAAACCAGTATTTCTGTACATTCTGAATCAGAATGCAATAAATTTATTTCAGTAGTTCCAGTAAATCTACATACATTTAATGATTGTTTTCATTATTGATAAGTTATTTCCAAAAAAAAAATTAATGAAGTGTCACTTTTTTATAAGCCACATCATTAAACAAGGAGAAAATAAGTTACATTTTTAGTAAAAACAAAAAAGTATTTAACCTTTAAAACAGATCTGTTCCACTTATTCTGGATGGTGTTTATACTTCATTTATAATGAGCAGAATTCCAATTTAGCATACAACTGGCTTAACTAATCCTTTGTATATAATTGACCTGTTTATACTGATTAGTGAGGGTTATGCTTAAGTTCCGCTCATTGAATTTACCTATCATTTCCTCAATAAAAAAGTTTCTCTCTCTATCAAAAGACTTACTGGAGATTTTTAAACATTCTTTGAATATTTTCACAAACTGTAAATTTTACTTGTAATCTTTATTTTTCTAAATTGTTTACACTAAAAGTTTCTTTTGTTTTTTATTATTTTTGAAACTGGAAACAATTGTAACCCCCTTACTAGTTACTAGTATTATCATGATCAATTATTGATCACTGGTTGGCATAACTACCCTTCAGAGCTGTTGAAATCATTGAACAAGATTTTTTTTGTATTATTGTAACTGTTTGGTGTTTTTCCATTTGCTATATCTGTCACACAGATCACTAGTGGATTCATTTGTATTCAAAATATATTGTAGGATCACACACAGTACAAACTTTTGTTGGCTAGATGTCAGAAATACAATTTTATAGTTCCTTTCACTTCTGAACTTTAAAAAGTCGCTGTATTCATTTTTATGTGAAAGCCTATCAAATTCATAATTTTTATTTCAGCAGGCTTCTCCCTCTCACATAAAAAAACTTTAAAAAATTGTAATTACATAAGTAATTGCTGGGAGTTGTACTTTTCTGAATCACCATGGTCAAACCATTTGTGAGAACTGACAGTTTGAAAGTCTGTAGTAGTTTCAATAAGTCTAATATCACATTTGTCTCAGTAGAACATGCACACTTCCTCTTGACTCTTATTGTAAGTGACCCTAATCATCTGAATGTAATTGTTGAGAGAGAGTTACTTGTTGCTGAATCACTTTATTTGAATTTGTGACTATGAAACAGCTTGGCTACATGAGCATAGTGGTAGGTAAATGAATGGGGGGAGAGAACAATGTGGAAAAAAAAACAAACCAAATGCTGCTCTTAATGATTCACATGTTATTAATGGCCAGAGGCGTGATGCTGTGAGTCAGACCTGAGATGACTACTGCAAATTTTGTAAATGAAAAGTTAAGTGAAAATTTTCTGATTGTTTGTATGTTAACTTTTGGTTTTTTAAAATTATATCAGTTATTTGACACTTGGAATTAATAACTAAAAAGTATTGATATGATACCAAAATGTTACACATTATTGCCATGTAAAATGATGATAACAATTAAGCTTCTAAGCCAGTTTATTTGTTTCTTCTCAAAGAAGTTTTGCATTTTACTCAATAATAATAGTTCTCTTTGCAAAGTCTGCAAGGTACTGTACATCTCAGAGATATTGTACCATAATTTTTACAAGTATCTTTACTGTATTCTTATTTGATTTATCATAAAGTGTTTTAGTTTTTGTTTGAATATTTTAGATTATTTAATTACAAAAAACAAACAAAAACAACCACAGTGAAAACCTACTTCTAATATGACATAAAATGTGATGTCTTTAAATAATTAAATAAATATTTTCCAAAAATGATTTTTGGGTAAACAGGTAATCTTGCTTAATGCAGAAGCCTCCTAATAAAACATTGAGACCTAGTATGTCTACTCTTGACTAATCTAGTTGATTTGCTTTTACTACATAATTCAGCTGACATATTGATCCTTGAGTCAATGTCACGAGCAGCTGGTTTCTGGTATATATATATATATATTTTTTTCTTACTGTTCTGTTTATAAAAATCAATACCACCTATTGTGTTCTACAGTATTTCACCTGTCAAATTTAACCAATCAATATTTTTTTTTTCATTTTAATAATTTTTAGCTAGCAATGCCCTTTGAGAAATATATCCTGTAGCAACAGGTTATCAATTTTAAACAAACCAGGTTTTTAATGAAAATGGGAATGATTTACAGCATAATCAAGATCAAAAGGGTATGTGCTGTTAATTTTCTTTAAAATTTGCAAATATATGCTTTTCTGGTACAAAATTGCTTTAGTGGTTTGTTCCAAAAAAACAACCGTTCACATTGCAGTCTGTTTCTGTCACATTTTAACAGTTTCTTTATGGCACACACCACACTGCTCTGATGTGAAAGCTATGTAATAATGGTGGTTGGATAGCCTATTTGGTGGCTACTTTTCTGATAATGGTCTAGCTTTCCTGAAAATTTGTTGATATTGATATACAAGTATTATTAGGTGATTCAGTGCTGAAGTACTCTAGAATTAACTACTTTGGTTTACATAAAAGTTTGCTTTGTCATTACTAAGAAGTGGAGTGGCCAAGTTGTTAAATTTGCTCATGTCTCATATTGGCAATGTGAGCTCCATTTTTGCATGCAGCTGCTACCGCCAGGTTACTCTGCTTTACAAACGAGTACCTGGTGGCAGGCAGCAAGAAAGGACTGGCCATCCCTCTTCATTACACCATGAACTAAAAGTGACTCCTTATTCATTGTTTTTCCAAATCCTCTTCCATAAGCGGACAGGCATGAGAATGAAATAACCATTACCAACAGTTACATAATGCAGAAATTTTATGATAACAGAAATAAAAATAATTTAAGTATAAATCTAAGAGAGATGGTTCAAACAGTTTGATTTTTTTTTGTTTTTTCATGAATATCAATCTCGGTGTCAGAGATGATTATCACTATAGATCAAAACAACCTTTTTTTAAATATGAATCTTTATCTTTGATAAAAGCTGAGTACCACTTAAATAGCAGAGATTGTTTGTGCATTTTTTTTGTCAGTCAAGCCTAGCATGTAGTCATCCTTTTTTATGTCATTAAAATAATTTTGTTAAGTTTTATTTATTTTTTAGCCAATTATTATTTATCTTTTCTTCGATATATGGCTACTTATAAGATATAACTTTTTACATGGTAAAGCTGCCAAGGAGAAGTAAGATGCTATAATTGTTTCCATTAAAATTTTTATTAAGAGCAATTTTTACAACAATCAAAATGTTTTATGGAAAATTTGCTTGATATTTAGAATATAATTTTAAAAATAATTTAGAGTTTTTTAAAAATGATAAACTGATTAATGAGATTTAATTATGTGTTAATTTCAGATCAGCTACTTTCACATGGAAAAGTTAAGTTAATGATTAAAACTCAATGTAGCTGAGGATCAGTAATACTTAAAACTTAGCAAATCAAGCAAAATATATCACTGAAAGTTTTTCATAAGTTAACTATGTATGTATTTTTAATACATAATTTTTTCTTTCCATACATACAAAACTCTAATAAAAGATACAAAGGTAAGGTGAACTACGTTATTTTCTCTAAAACAAGAGAAGAAACAATCAACAGAAAAATGTTATTCTAGGGAAAGCCATGACAACCATTCAGGAAATCATTTGTTATATAGTGATGTGTATGTGTTATGATGTATGAGATTATGATAATTTATATTTATATATCTTTATTGAAGAATTGTCTCACCATAAAGCCTCAAGTGTGTGCATTTACAATTGAGAAAAAGTACTGTAAATAAAGTATATTTGTTTTAAACTTACTGCTATGTATTTTTGTAGGCAAAGAGAAATGCCCAAAGTGCACAGTTAACTGCAGTAGGAAAAAACTTGGCTGCTGGTTCTGAAGATGATTTGGAAAAACGAGTAAGCAGGGTTTTGTTTTATTTATTTAAAATTTGCATCATTTTAGTTTGTTTCTTTTAAAAAAGGATTTGAGAAATTGGTCAAGGTTCTAGGTTAAATTTTCATATACATTGACACTGATTTCCAGTAGTTTTGAACTGTACATGTTCTAAAATGATAATTATTGAACCAAATTAGACATCTTTGCATAAATAATATTAATAATGTATATTTATGCTTGAAAATTTTCAGTATTCTTTAAAACCATTTCAAAATTTCAAATAAGGTGCATGAAGTTATCTCCATTTACTTTGATTCATGCTGAACAATGGCTTTCTTGCAACAGTATATATACTCTTTATTTATTTAACTAATTATTTCCCTTACTCTTTTTCTGTGGATATCATTGTTTACAACTGTAAATACAGTTGATAGGGTTATGTAGTACCATGGTTTTTGCTAATAACTTTTGCCATTCTTACACCTCATAAGGGCTGACAATTCCATCTTTAGCAAGAACCCCTATTAGAACTCCTGTTTAGCAGTGGAAGTAAGTCAGAATGCTTGAAAAAATTCCATGTCAACAGACTGGTATAGAAAAGCAAGAAGCCATGCTATGGGGGTTCATCAAAACAACTTTGGTCTCCTGCAGCAGGCAAGTACACTCTCCCTCCACCAATCTTAGTAAATATCCTATATTTACAGTTATTGTACTTTTGCTGCATAATGTTCCTAGTATATAATCCACACAATGTCATGATGTTACTTATTACACTTAAACCATTTTGTGATATTCACCAGTAAGTCTTTATTTTAACTGCTATTTATATAGCATAGGTTTATGTACCATGATACCTCAGTCTATGGGATAAAAACTAAAATTGTACAAAAATTTGCATTCTGTAAGAAAACTTAGAATTTAACCAGACTACAGTGTGCTGCTTCCCTGAGTCATCGTCATCTGAACTGAAACACTACTATTTAAATAATTTGTATGGCCTAAAAAGAATCATACTTATTGGAAGGAGTTCTACATCAGTAATAATATAAATCTGACTGCTCTTCTTTTACAGGCCTAAAAAAGCAGGATATGTTACACATACCATATCACCCCTATTAGACATGCAAATGTGACAAAAAAATCAGAAAAGGATGTGTATCATGTAATTTTTTTTCCAAATTTTCTCAGTCAAAAAATAAGGTAGGGTATCTTTGAGTACATGTTATGTATAATATTTCACACAAATTTTGGTTAATATACATATGCTAGATGCAAGTAGTTATAGAAATGCTACTTGAGAAAGGAAAAAATTCACTCATCTAGAAACTAAACATTGTCATCGGATATTCGACCACTTTGCAAAAGATAAAAGTTATTAATATCAACAGTTCTTATGTTAAATTTTATATATTCAGTTAATCTATCATGCCAGCAAGCTGTGACTTGGCTTAATCATTAATCAAAAGATAATCTTCTTTCTCATCAAATAAAAAAAAAATCGATTGCTTGGCTTTCTTGAATTAGGCTCTGAACAAGTCATTTAATGTCAGGAAGTTTTAACATATGACCATACAGTAACAGAGAATTTACAAGGTACCCCAAAAGTTCTTTATTTTATGATGAGTTAATGGGACTTAAGCAGAGTTCTGTCACATTGGACATCACCATACATAAGCAGTCTGAAAATGTTGGAATAGGTAATGCAATGGATGGTTCTCAGACCTGTTAAGTTTACAAAAAAAAAAATCAGTAAAATTTATAAAATCCTAGTATGCAGCACCACAAATAAACTTTTATTGGTAATTTCTTTAAAAAAATCTTAAATGGCAATTTTTTGTTCTGTGGTTAAATCTTAATCATATAAGAAAAAATGAACTAATATTTTTTATTTGTGGCAAAAATAAGAATTTTTTTTACTGACTTTAATAAAAAATCTAAATATAAATGTCTTTCCTCAATGAGTATTTTTCTTTTACTCATGGCATTTTCTTTTCAATTTATTTATATTTCAAGCATTGTGCTTATCATTTTTTCATTTCTCTCAAGTAGAAATAATATATCTGAACATGGTGGTTTCAACATAATTTCTTACAGTAAATATTCCACATGCGGATAGATTAAAAAAAGAAAATGTCAGGTTAATTTCTCAATTTGTTTGGCATTCTTTTAAATTTCTAATTTTGTGAGAAAATATTCTGCAGTTGAGTAAGTGTAGAAAATTACTTAAATCTAAAAGTATCAAAGTTAATCTGTGAAACTTAACATGTCCAGGTCTTCAGGATGATTTACTTGCAAATGTTATGACCCATGACAAGGAATTCTATAGATTCAACCTGATAGAAATAAATTATGTAAAGAAATTCACTGAAAATGTCAGCACAGATGCCAATGAAACTGAAAATATTGAAGTTCAACTGAAGGCAAGTGTTGGTGAGAGTGAATCAGAGGTTTTGGATCATGATAGCCTTGGACATTAAATTGTTCAGCTTCATATTTTATAGTTTAAATAAAGGTAATATGTTTTTCTATCGCTGCTTCCTTTTATACATTTTTACAAACACCAAGACTGGATGCTCATTATTTAGGTAGTGATAATGTGGTATATTGCTGCATAAAACACTTTAAAAAGAAATTGTTCAGATTACATTAATTTCCCTTTATTTTACAACTTTCCAATGTGTACAATGCTTTTTTTTTTCTTGGTCAATGTTTGTTGGTAAATGTAACAATGCTTAAGCAGAGCTAAGTCTACAGAAAAGATACAAAAAAAATTAGATATTAAAGAACAGTGAAATAAATAAAAATCATTAAGAGGACCTGTTTGTACAAGAAAGAGGGGAAGAAAGAATTCTCTTCATATCTGTATGATGAACAGTCTTTTATATTTAAACTTAGGTTTTAGTTTATATTTTTTAATATATTTAACTACATACAAAATGTAAGAAAATGTTTATGGCAGTAAGCAAATAAAATATACATAGAAAAAATCATTAAAGCATCAAAATTATTCTTAAAATACCTGCCATTTTAGATTTAGTTTGGTTACCCTATTGACTCAAAAAATAAAATAAGAAAATTGAGCCCCAGAATGTTTGGGCTCACACCACTGCTTTTTTGAGATTTTGGTGCAAACATGACAGTTCTATAGCTGGATAATTGTATTAGATTTGAACATTTTTTAAAACTTATTTGTATAAACTTTATATTTTTATTTCAGATTATTTAAATGTTTTGCATATTATTTATTTTAATTCAAATTAAAGATAAATTGCAAAGGGCAATTATTTTTCTGATCCTTCACTTTCTGGATTTGCTTCATTTGGACAGAAGCTGGGATTTGCTGGCAAGAAAGAACTGTCAAGTGTTAATGAGTCCATCATTTTAAATGAAGGTAGGTACCATGTAGAAAGAGTGCATCTTGGTGAATGCTTCCTTAGGATATTATAGCAGAATTAAGCAACTGAAGTAATTATATTATAATCAGTAAAGAATTTTTTTTTTTAATCAGTGTGTGCTTAAAAAATCTTTTATGATCCAAGCTTTGCACATAAAAACACAAATTTTGATTAGTTTATTTCAATGACCACAAACATTTCACACTAAATAATACTAAATAAATCTTGTAAAATAAAATTTGTGATGCTGTGGATTTTTTAAACATTATTTAGTGTTATCATTGTAATGTTAGGTATTGAACTTTACTGAGGCTTTTATTATTATCATTGTAAATATGATTTTGAATTTGATTATAAAGAAGCAATGATTGAAAAACAATCTGTATGATGTTATTTTTAATTTTTTAAACTTCCTATATGGTTATTAAATAAAGGTATTTAAGGACCAAAACAAGTTTAAAAAACACTATTTAATATAGATAATATGAATAAATTGTCTGTGTTGTGAGTATTTATTTATGAAAAATCATTTAAAACACTTGATGATAAACTTATGAAAAGTGACACCTGGAAGATCTGGGAATGTGCTACTTTTTAAAATATGCTGCCTTTTCTATTTAGGACTCTCTTCCTTAACAACTGAACTATTTGTATTGGTTACTGAATGAAGCTTGGTCTGTAATTATGTAGACCCATATGCACAAAGCCCCTTAGGTGCAAATTGCACAGTCATTAGACATCAATTTTGTAAAGCTACTTTGGAAAACTAGATTATATTTTGTTGCATAGTCAAGTTATTAGTTACCAAAAATTTGATTTACTATCTTCACTTATAAAGGTGTCTATCATCTGGTATTTCTCTTAGTTTGTCTGTTTACATTTGTAGTTTTTCGTTTTTATCAAGTGATGGTAATTCTTGCAAAACATTTAATATTGCTTATTTATTTATAGCAATTCTACAGTCTTTTATCTAGAAAACATTTTCCTAAAATGTAGATAGGCTCAGTTTAGTTAATTTACCTTGGCAGAGAGCTGAGCCAGACCATTAAGTTGGCTTATTTTCTGTTTTTCCGCATTCATTGACTTTGCATCCAGACTTTATTTAGTGAGTGTAATCTAAAACTGTTCTATTTAAGTGAGTACAGCGAGGGTGAGCAAATTTTAGAAGAAAAAAGGTTGGAATTTGCTTGTGGAGCTGATAAAAAAAAACTTTCCTACAAAGTTTAGCCTGTCTTCAATGAAGCTGGTGATGGCAAGTGTCCATTAAAATTTTAATCTACTGTTTATTAATCAATAAAAAGTATGTATTGGTTAAATTAAATTTTCAAACTAAAATAAAGCCATTGATAACAATAAATGATGAAATTTTTGTCTTTAATTTTTAATTTATATTTTTGCTTTTGAATATTTCGAATGATGCTCATGTAATTCTTATGTATACTTATATAAACATACTGTTTTCTTAGTTATTTCAGATTTGAATTTGTATGATAATCCTATGGAAAGTCAGTTTAGTAATATTATTTCTTATTTCTTTAACATTAGTTTTATAATAAACATATAAAAGAAATTCTTAGTGCTAAAGTTTATGATGAAACTTATCATTTTAGGGTAAATGCCATTATGCTACAGTTTCATTCATAGGACAACTGGAAAAATATGTTGCATTTATCATTCATTTCAGATACACAACTATGCTATTACTAACTGAAAAATTTCAATTATCTTTTATTAGATTATTATAATAATACAGTATTCTCAAATCATTTTTGTTAAAAAGACAATTTTAAGGATGTTAGAGAATAAGTATTTTACTTAAATAAATAAAAGAAATGTAAAGATAACTTTTTTTGTCTTATATATATAAATTTTAAAATCTAATATCTTTATTGATTTTTAATAAGTATAATATTTAAAATTGTTTTTAATGATAATTCATTTTAGTAAGTAAAAAAGACAAGGAATTTTAATGCTTATAGATTTGCCGTTTATATGTGTTAAAAGATATTTAATGTTTTTATTATTCATTTTTCTTCAAACTCACATGGTGCCAATGTCAGCTCATGAAGCTCCCTGGTTTCAGTTTCCTAAACACCCACTGCAAAAAGTCCCTATTATGAATCTTTATTTTTTAGATGTGTAAGAAAACCAGAGAGCCCAGAGGAAACTTATGTGGCTACTAAACCAAACCAATCCTGACTGGGTCGAACTCAAGACCTCAGCCTTAGCAATCTGTCCAGTAGATTACCACTGGACCACCTGCCCTTAATATTTTTATTACTTTATGCATAACCAATTATTAATCTGTAAAAAATTTCTCAGCTTTGCCTGTAAACATTTTATGTACACAAAAAACTAAAATAGTTAATAACATTTATTTTGTATGTATGTATATTATGTTAATTTTTTAAAAAAATTTATTACAAACATTTTTGAAATCTGCATATAGATATTTGAGGCAATTTGTCTGACTTATAAAACAAAAGGAAATATATTAAAATATTTTAAAAGAAAAATTAGTATCAGAAAGTCAACTTTAGATTTTTTTTCCAGAGTTTGTTTTTGTTTTTTTACTAACTTTGTATATAAGTGTAAATATCAACTTAGCAGTGAGGAGCAGAATATTTAATTGTAACTGTATTCTACTTTCTACTCTGTCAATAAGCTATACCCAGGAATCACTTAATCCGGATGAGGTCACTTCCTCCAGTTTGTGAAGGTACAGTACATTTAAGTTAGTTAGCTTGCTTGTAGTACTTGTAGTGTTTTGGTTTTGCTTCATTTCATCTTTGTTGATGTTTTTTTGTTTATTTGCAAACTCCACTAAGTAGGTGGAAAAAGTCAATTACATTTTTCACCTTATTTCAGTTTTTTATGCATGATCAATCTTCAGAAACTTCTGGAACCATATTATTAGCTAAATGCAATTTACAGTAGATGCTAAAGGTTTGAAAAACACTTAGTTTAATGTAGTCAACATTTATCATTGCACAACTGAACAGTTAACTGCAAAAATTGTACAGTCCTATAATAGCAATATTTTGTTACATTTTTGTACATTACTTGATTATATGCCACTATTTTTGTACTTTGTGTATTGTCTTTGAACCATGTGTAAAATCTTTCCACCATTTTGAGTACACAATAGATGGATATTAACAAATAATTTTGTGTAGAATTACTGTGCATTTATTAATTTTTTATATGTATACGTTTTGCACTTTAATTATACAATCTTTGCATTACATTAAATTTGTATATAAAGTATTTATTATTTTACTGATTGTACACAAAAAATAAACAATTAATAGCAGTCAAGAAAGATTCTTTGTACAAGGCATTACATTTTAATGTAGCCCAAGAGAATAACATTTAAAGTTAACCTGATACTTTGAATTATTAAATAGTCTCTGAATTCTATACTAGTTTAAAAACTTGCATGTGGATGTGGGATCTAGACATTGGAAATAAAAATAGGAAAAACATTTGGATTCAAACATTATAAAGTCTTCCAGTCTTAAATTTACTAACTTGAGGAAAATATTTGTTCTTTGTATAAGAAGTAACTAAATAAATAAAATGAAATTAATGTGGATTTTTTTTTGAAAATCCAGCTCAAAAAGAAAAAAAGGGTTGTTGGGGAAACAGGGATAAGTAATATTCTATTTTGATTTACACCTTTTATATAGATTCAGTTAAATTTTATTAGCTCTTTCTCTGTTTTTGTAGACATTTGTATTCAACAAAAAATCTGATGATCACTAACAAAAATTGTTTTTACACTCTTAATCACTTATTTTTAAACCTGAATATAAGGATGAATTAAAAAACTTGAAATTATTCTTTTACTTTAAAGAAAAATTATTTTTTTTTCCGAAAGGGTTAGGTTGATAGAAATGTAATTTTTCTTTCTTAAATTTAGATTTTTAAAAATAATTTATATTTGTAGTTAGATTACCTGTGAATTTAAATGTAATGTCTCTCACCTCATTGTACTTTAAGATGCAAATGGATTCAACCACAACATAAGAAAGAAACAACTTGCATGCCCCAACTGTCTTTATTAACCAATATCATCCCACAATGCATTAGTTCATATTGAAACAAAAGCACATGGTGCTTTACGAAAATGGAAAAAATTGCACCACACTAAGAGCAGCTGATTTTTATACAAGGTTTAGACATTTTCCTATTCACAAACCTGTTTTTAAATTCTAAATGTTTTAAAATGATTTCCATTAGATTTTAAATTTATGTTGAATTGTGTGTCTTAAATTTTAAAATATTTTTGTTAGAGTTGAAAATTTGCAGTTTTATACAAAAAATATGCATTTTAAGTCTTCCAAATTTGTTGTGGATATTTTATTTAGATTGGGAGATATTGAGGTTTGTACAGAAAGTGCTTTAAAAAATGTTGAAAAAGAAAATTTTGTGATTTCCTGTTTTTTCTTACTGCTATGTTAAAACCACAATAAGTAATTTTCAGAGACACTGAAAATCAGAGAAATTCTATTTATGCTCACTCATATATTTTTTGTACAGAAAAATCTTTTAGAAATCCTTATTACCATTCACTTCTCCTTTGTCTGTATTTTGAGAGGCTATTAAAAATGGCTGATATGCATTGTTATCAATTTGTGTTATACTGAAAGAAGAAATGGCTAATACTTTTAGTTAAGAAATTAGTTATGAAATAAACAAGACTTTTTTAGTCACACTGCCAGTGCATTAATAGACTTGACAAGTAAGAGATTATTTTGTTTCCTTGATTATTTCCAAAAATATTGATTATAATGCATTAATGTGCATTATTTTGATATGTGGCTACTAGATCACTTCTTACATTGGAAAGACTCATCTTTTATCATTCTCAGTCTATGTTTTTGGTTTTTTTTGTTGAGAACCTTGTTAACTCATTAAAAACTGCATGCTTTTACATAAATTAAAACAAAATTAAACTGTTAACCACAGACATTTAATTTTAAGTAACCCTATATTTATTACATCTTGAATTAAAGACAGGCAGTACAAGTAGCCGCCTCCTCAACTTTATGTATTACATGCGAACACTGTTTTTTTTTTAGATTTTTAAAGATCTTTGTTTTTTTCATGAGATTTTCTGTGTAACAGCTTGGAACTCTGTGTGAGCATGAGTTCTACCTGAACCAGACTACCTATATACTACATAATGAGAATTTCTTGTATAATGATATAGTAAACAGTACAGTAATTAGTTTACTAAGCAGCATTTACACATCTATAATAAAGCCAATGAAAGAACAAAAGAGAGAAATGCAACTACCAGAATGACAAATATTATTAATTAATATTTTGGACTTCTTGAGGTAGAATAAAGATCCAATTTAAATTTTCTGTCTAGTTTTACTAAGTTAATTTTATTTTTAAGCATGAACCATTAATTTAAAGTAGACAAGAAACACTATACTGTTGGCTGAAAACAGTCTCTGTATCAGTAAAAAAAGATTTGATGTTTTTATTTATTTAAAATATATTAAATATCAAATTTATATTTTTATTTATATCAGGTGTTGAAATTCCCAAAACTTCCTTCAACCGTCAACTTTCAAAGAGTTATGATCTGAGTTTTGTTGGCACAGCAACACCAGCAATTTTGCACATTGGGAGCAGCGAGAGCATTGCAGAAAGTGATGATGTCTTTCTGGATGACTCTGGTTATCCTGGGATGGATTCTTTTTCACAGAAGTCAAGAATTTTACGAAAAATGAACACAGTAGTTGAAGACGAAGATTTTAACTTGGATGGTGTCTCAGGAGATCAACGCACAGACAGGTTAATGGCTATGTTTGTAGTTACTGTTTTTATAACTTAAAACAAACCACTTTTCTTTTATATTGTTGAAAATCATTTCTATTTCAATGAATTAAAATTATTTCTTTATATTGAATCCTGGTTTAGAAATAGAAACAGTTTAAGCCAAAAGATAGAGAGAAATTATTTTGTCAAAATTTTATCTCAAAGGTTGTACTAAGGTTATCCAAATGAGGTCTGGCTGAAATAATATGATAATGGTATCTGGACAGGTTTCATTTAAACATTCCTTGTAAATAAGACTGATCATCTATTTTTTTTTTTTTAAATGTCATTATGGTAATTGTTCTAACTAGCACTAAGTATTTTACATTTCTTAAAAAGACTCTCAAATATTGATTCTAAAATTTAAACAATTACATTATATATTGTATTAAATTTAAAATTGTTTATTTAGAAGGAGGAAAACATGTACCTGGTGCTTAATGAAACAATTTTGTGGAAAATCGATAAGTTATACCTCTCATTTTAATGCATCCTTGAAACACCAGTTTATATATAGAAAAATACTATAATTAACTTCTTCGGTCTGAAAAACATTTAATAAAATTCAGAAAATAAATTAAAACTAAAAAATTCAAAATATTTTTAAATAAATTTATTTGAATTGTCTTGTGAAAAATTAAAACCTGACTGAGTCAAAATAATACCATTGCAATACAAAGTTAATGACACTATTCAGCTTCACCAGTCAGTCATAATGAATTTGCAATGTTTTTTTTGTTGTTTTAGTTTTGTGATTTTGTTATCAAGGCTATTTCTCAATGTTTAATTTTCAAGATTGTATGTAGGTTGACTGCTTACAGTATATAATCTAGTATCATGTGGAATAGTTAAATGAAAAGCTATATTATGTGGACTAAACTTGTGCAAAAGGTGAGGCTAAGGACAGTTGTCATAACAGTAGAAGGCTCATTGCTAATATAGTATTAGTAACCCTTGCTTATGGTATTGTATACATAAGACAGAAATAGTGCTATTAATGCAATAACAATTTACTCAAGATGATGCTAGTACCAAAAGAAAACAAAATAAAAGAAAATACTAGTGTGGTAGCAGATTATTATTTTTTTAATTAATAAATTAACTAACCAATGAATAAAGTGAAAACAAAAGAAAAAGCAGCTGATTAAGTTGTATGGAAAAAACCACTGAATATATTTATTTATTTATTTTAATGTTTATCAGAATGTAAACTGTGTGAAATAAATATGCAGATTTTAAATTATTATACTTGTATTTTATACAAATAAAAGCTATTACTAATATTTACAAATGGTGTTTAATAGGTACAATTCTTTTTGGATTTAGAAAAACAACAACAGAATGGTGATGATTATTTAAATTTTTTAATAAAATAAAATTAAATGACTGCAAACATTTTGTGATTTACACTTGACTTAATGATAAGTTAGGTAGAAATTCTTGAAAGAAAATAAGCATCTAATTGTTATTTGCATCTATTAACATAATATTTTCATTAGGTATTTCTTAGAAAGCTTTATATCTTTATTAACAAAAACTTTGTTAAAAGTAGATGTGTTACTGCATTATTTTATCAAAACTTAGTTAAAAACAGACATGTATCATATTTAGAATGTTAAAAAAAACAATATGCAAAACTGAAACACCATATTTAAAAAAAACATGCAAACAATTTTTCTTTGAAATAAAGATTGTTCAGTGATTTAGAGCCCAGAAAATAGGAGGTTTTTCTTAAAAATTTGTTAAAGTAAAAAAAAACTTTTTCCACGCATATTTTTTTCTATGCTTGACATAAAAAACATTGTTTGTTATTGAACAAAATATAAGCTACAGTGTAGCATTATTTAGGATTGGCTTTTACAGATAAATAACAGTTTTTACAAACTGTTTATTTATATAGAAGAGACATTCAAATGAAACTTAGATGAAATAGAATCACCATAATTATATCTGATCAGATTTTATTTAAAAGTCCATGGTAATTTTTTTTTTTTTTGCTTTTAAGGAATTCTGTCTCTAGTGATTCGGCTATAGGAAAGGAGGTAACCACACAAGAACTTTCTGCCAGACAGACTGAATTGGAGAAGGAACTAATGTAAGTTATTAGTAGTAAACTACAAAAGTAGCTTATTAATTTTCTTAAGAGGAGGTCAGAAATTGAAATCTTCATTGCTTTATTTTTGAAGATATCTAAAAAATTAAAAAACAAAAGCTATAGGATGGATACTTATTACAGCTCCCTGAGTGGAATGAGAGCATGTACACCAAAACTAGCAAATGCAATTTGTTCAGTGGTTTGTTTACTATAATTCTATGAGAAAATTTTATAATATTTTGAGAAAATAATATTTCAGATATATCACCTGGTTGTGTCATGTTTCAGGGTGCAAGGCCCTTCTGAATTAGTATGACTTGAAATATTGCAAAATTACTACATAGGGATGTTTTTCAATACCTACATTTGCTCTGTTCAAAATTTAAGCAAAAAATATTGAATAGTTCTAAAGATATATCATTCAAAGTTTGTTGAAACTAAAAATTGTCCTTATTGATAAAACAGCATCCAAAATTTTACCTGTGTGCATTAAGTTACTTTATAATTTTCCAAATGGAAAGTTCTTATAAAGCATCAGGCTCATACAACCTACCTTCAGATTATTCCAGCTATTCTGTCTTATATGAACCAGCCAAGGCACAAACTGTGCGAACTTTCTTGGCAGTCATTAGCTTTAGATTGAGCTCACTTAATCTGTTCAGTGTCTTTCACCTCAGCAATCTGTATTGCATGCTTTCCTGGATTAATTGCCAACATGTTCAATATCTCTGCAAGCCATTTTTGTCTTCCACTGAACTGGGACGCATTCATGCCAATCCAAGTAGCCGCATGAAAACTGCTACAGGATTCTGTTTTCTCACTGGTCAGAATTCATTATTGTTGTTTGAGTTTACTGCTTGCCATCTTAAAGTACTTCATACTTTTCAATAGTGTATGGCATGTGTAAATTTGTTTACAAGAAATGTATGAAAAATGTACTTGAATTTTAAAAAAAAAAAACTTTTCTTAGATGATTTGAAAGTCAAAAGCAGTAACATGATCACAGAAAAACATTTTTATTGCAGGGTTGATGATTTTTTATGGGAAAGGTTACTTGGGAATTTTTTCAGTTTGACTATGATAAAAAAATTAACCCCAAAATTTGTTTTTACTGTTTTTGTGTCATTGTTGAGTGTTGGTCACCTCTTAATGTTATGCATATTCTTTAATTGCTGAATTTGGCTACTCAGCATTGGCTGAGTTAGTGATCTATATTGTAGAACTGGACATAGTATTTTTACTGTTGAAGTAAAGAATCATAAGAAAATGTCATTCCACAATCAAGCCTTAGATTGGCAGCATTGTTGCCAGTGCTAGCCTTTGGGGAATTCAATCAAGGCAGTTGCTTTAGGCCCCAAGGATCTTACACTTTAAGTTTTAAAACCAGTATTATAAGGCTATATGTGTACTCTTGAAACAGCTACATTAGGATAGATTATCTAAATAAAACATTAGCTTCTCAATGGCCAACTTAGGACAAGGCATATTTCATTGTTAAAGAAATAATTTTAAATTGATTGCCCTAAAATTTAATATATCTGTAGTGATTTTATTGTAAGGTGCTGTTTTCATAAGTAATTTATCAAAGTTTGTTCTTAAGAATCAGACAGGTTACACAGATGCCTCAGACATTGATGTAAACAAATGACAAGACAGTCGAGACTACTAGCAGATGTCACGTGCAAGATAATCCATTCGATGATGAAATACTTGAAGAAATGAGTACTGGCACTGCAGCAGATTATACAGTCTTAGAGAAGAAACATGAACACAAAGAGCTCCATCTTGCAACTTCTACTAGGGATGATAATGCAGAAGACTACATTTAAAATATGATGTATTAAGCCCATGTGTTACCACATACTGTAATTATTAAATTAAAATCTTGCATAAATCAAAATTCTCTTTTTGAAAAAAAATTCTTAATAGATTAGGATAAATTACTTCTGCTTGGACCCCATGAGCTTTATGGTCAGCCCTGACTGTTGCATCTTAGAAAAACAAAATGAAGTATCTGCATTGTTTGCTTTGGATTTATTGTATAACTTCAAACTTTACCACTTAAAATACTTTATTCAAAATTAAGGTGCAAATTACCAAAATAAAATATCATTTCTACCCATGAAAATTCAATACAAATAGACTATAAATTTCCTGGAACAAACTTTCAAAACTTTCAGCTAAATGAATGTCATTTTAGATTACCTGAAAATTCCATATGAATTTAGTAAATCCAGAAACGAACAGAGTATACCACATTCAAAAAGAAAAGAAAAACTAATTTGAAAACCTCTTTGAATCTTTATTTAATATTTAAGACATGTGACAGCTCCACATTGCTTGAGCCAATATGCTCTAATAGCATAAAAATTTCTGTGATGCTATCAACCTGCTGCTTTGGTTTGCCTGGCACCATTAGAGCTAAACTGGACTGACATCTTTATCAGAACCAACAACCTTATTTGCTCCTGCAATTGTAGCATAGCATGCACTCATTTGTATTAATTCAGTATATATATTTTTTCTATTTTTTTTTTTTCAAACTGCCTGTTGATATTAATGTTAATGTCACCAGATGTGCTATGTTTAGTTTTAGATGATTATTGTTTTTTTTTTTTTAAATAATTAGTTTCTGTTTATTTCCATGCAGGATTGCCAAATGTGACTTAGCCAAGTCCCTAAACCAGCTGTCTTGTTTTGAAGAAATTTTAAAAAGAAAAGATGCACTGATCCTGAAAATGGATGAAAATATAGATGAACTCACTGAAAATGTGCAAAATGCAGGAAAGAAAAGGTAATGACAAAGAAATAAATTTAACAACAACAACAATAATAATAATGCCTCATATATACTACAACATTGGAGAGAAAGAAAGAGAAAAGATGAAAATTGAAAAATTGTAGAAAGTTAGAGTGGGAGTAATACCATTTGTGATTGGAGCCTTAGGGGCAGTGATGGAGAGAGATAAGGATTATGTAAAGAATATAGATGAAAGGATCTAGAAGATCTTCAGAAAGTGGCTCTCTTTTTAACTCCCTAACCTTTGGTAGAGGTTGTACAAGGTCTGTCCAAAAAGAAACCAAACTTTTTAAAAAACAAATGTATTGCTTTACTTACAATTTAATCAGACTTGTCCCCTCCAAAATAGTTCCTTCCACTGTTGATACACCACTCTCAACGTTTTTTTTTTCAGTTTTGGAATGCGTTTTCGGGGATAGTGTGCAGTTTTCGTAGCGAATTTTCTTCAATCTCTTCTATTGTCTGAAATCTGTGACCTTTCAGGTTGGATTTCAACTTTGGGAACAACAAAAAGTCCACAGGGGCCAAATCTGTAGAGTAGGGTGGCTGGGGTACGAGAGTCATCTCGTGCTTTGCCAAAAAGTCACGGATAATGAGCAGGTGCATTGTCGTGGTGCAGCATCCAGGTTATGTTTTTCCATGCCTCAGGCCGCCTCCTTCACACTGCCTCTCTCAACTGCCTCAGGACATCCAAGTAAAACTCTTTATTGATTGTCTGACCATGTGGAACAAATTCATGATGAACGACGCCCAATCATAAAAGACTATCAACATCACCTTCACATTTGAGCGACTCTGACGTTTTTTTTTTAGTCACGGTGACAATGATCCAACCAACTGCGATTACTGCCTTTTTGTTTTGACATCGTAGCCATACACCCACGTTTTGTCACCTTTTATGACACTTTTCAGAAAGCTTTCATCAGCATTCGAACGATCAAAGAGCACCTGACTGACTGTGACTCAGTTCTCTTTTTGTTCATCTGTCAGCAGATGCAGCACAAATTTTGCGGCTACATGATGTTCAATTTTTCTTTTAAAATCATGTGGCATGAACTTTTACAGATGCCTACTTCTTCAGAACATTCATGGACAGTCAGGCAACAATTTCCATGGATCACAGCACGCACTTTCTCAATGTGATCGTTGTCATGGAAGGTCCTCCAGATTTGGGATTGTCTTCGGTGGATGTTATTCCCGATTTGAAATGCTGGTACCACTAGTGACATTGCGCACAGCTCAAACAATCCTCCCCATAGGCCTGTTGCAACATTAGAAAAGTCTCCGTAAAAGTTTTTCCCAATTTGAAACAGAATTTCACACAAACACGCTGTTCTTCAAGATCCTTCATTGTTCAACTTGCGACAAATTGCCAAGTGCACTAAACATACGTTCACTCTAGCGTGTGTAGATCGATGACTAACTGACGTGGTGTGATGCGGCTATTATTAGACTGAGGGTCAAGGTCACCGATACACAGCACTGCAGTCGCAATCTGTTTTAAAAGTTCAATTTTTTTTGGACAGACCTTGTATACTACAACAGACCACCCCTTCAGGGACACGTGAAAGAATAATAAAATAACAACAATATGAATAATGTAATACTGTCTTGGTAATTTGTGGAATGAGGAATCACACCAAAGACAAAATTTTGTGTGGTTTCTGATTTATTTGCACTTTGAATGTCTAGTTTTAAAATACTTAAAATAGCAGTGCTCTCTTTTTAACTATAGCTTCCTTTTTAATGATTGGCATTATATATTATTGAGTTGTCACCATGAAATACGAGTCATCTTAAAATAATAAATCAAACAATTTTCAAAATTTGAGAATAAAATTAATTTCTGTTGATACCTTTATTGAAAATGTAACCTCTTACTCTGAGAATTCTTTTAATGGTGTGTTGTGTGTAAATGAACAAAGTAGCACAATTTATTGTGTGTGTACATTATATATAATAGAATTGCATAAAAAAGTATTAAATCTGTAAAAAGTATATTGCATTAGCCTTCCAAACTTTTACAAGAATAAAACTGCACTGAAGCAAGTTACATGTTGCGGTTATAGTATAAAACAGAGATGACTGTTTTAAATTGTCCACAGAAAAAAGAAAATTTATATGAAGCTGATGCTTTAGCTAAATACTCAGACAATATAGAGTTAAAACTTGTGATAGTGTTTTATGGTGATCATTAAAGAGGCTGTACGAAGGGTTATTGTAGCTGATTCAAAGTCCTACCCACTGTTTGTGTGTTCCACAAATTAATGTTACTGATAAAAAGAAATCCCTATGCTGCTGCTTAATCTCTACATAACACTCAATTTTAAGTTAAATGTATTGTTCTTTTATGCTCTGAATAATCTGTCAATGTCTAACCATTTACAGCTTTAATAATTTTAAATGTTTCCATTGTCCTACGTCTAAAGCCAAACAAGTTATGTAATTTTAATTACATTTAATATTCTAAAAATTTGAAAGCACAAAGATTATGATATTTTTGTATAATCTGTTTTTCTTGCATTGTAGTCTGTGAATATGGTATTTAAATATATTCTAGGCTTGCATGGAAAATAACCATAAACAGCAAGTTTTCATTGGATACGTTTTATAACAATTTCTTTAAAATATATATTTCCTTTTTACTTTCATATGTAGCAAAACTATTAATCTCACATTTTTAATGTTCTTAATCATAAAATTTTTTTTGAAAATCTTTATTATTTAAGTATAGATCCATTTTGTAATAATGATTTGCCTGATTGATTGCTATTCCATACCTAAACAAATTTTTATTATACATAGATAGATAGATTGATAGGTTTTTCATCTAAACAAACACTGAAGTCTTTTAATAAACTTTGTCATTAATAAAATCCCTTTTAGTAAATTTAATGTTTCAATACTTTTAAAGCATGAATAATTCTATAGTTTTTTCAAGACCACAAAAAAATTTTTGTGTTGTGTGGTGTTCACATTGTCTTGGGAAGGCAGTCTATTTAAAAGAAAATAAAGGATTATTAGAATGAAAAGTTTAACATTTGAAAGAGCTGTTTAGCATTAAAGATTTAAAAAGAAAATAATTTTGTATATTATTTATAACACAAATGTCATAAAATTTAAAGCCATCTGTTTCATGTTGAAAATTATTTTTTATTGTATTCTTACATGATGTTACTGTACAGATGCATGAAAACCATCCTTATCTTGCAACTGTGTTGGAAATGAACCAACATTGACTAAGTCAACTTTGCCACTAGCCAGCGGAATACAATGGATGTGGTAAATGACATGCAATCTGACTAGTCATCAGGGTACTGTACTTCGAAGAAATGCATGAAACACCAAAGAATGAGTAAATGACTAGCAACTGTTCAAAATCAGATGCTCCTAACTTTCTGATGACTACCATTCTGATATTTAAAGAGCTCACTGCCTGTATCTGTTTATTTTGGCTCCCTTTAGTTGACATCTAACACCACAGCATCAGGGAGGATGCATGTTTTGTGGAGGCACCAGATGTATTGACGTGAGCTCAAATAAACAAGAAACAGGGATGGAAGAAGAAAAAAACTTTTCCTTTCTTTTCTTTTGGAGGGTTGAAAGTTGAACAACAATAACAGGTGTATATTAAGAAACAAGGAGTCAAAAATAGAAACAAAAAAAACTTGAAGTGATAGCAAGATACAATCTTAAAACTGTCCTGAATTTTTTTTTTCAAAATTTCCTTAGCATCAAGTAAAGTTAACACACATTGACAACATACCTACTTTAATATGTATTGAGCACTATTATGAAACAACAAACATATATGCATGAACCATTTTTCATTGTGCTAAATATTTGCAGTTTTTCAAGTTTGCATCCAGAAGTACAATAATTTGTTCAGTCTTTTTCATACAAAATTATACTTGCTACCTGGTTTGCTTTTAATAGCATCACTTGTAGACAAGAGAAACAAGGATGAAAACCAGCTTGTACATAACACCATAATTATAAAGTTTTAAAAAAAGCAACTTTATTGGTTACTTGTATAATTACATAAAAGAATTTTACTCTGGTAAAACAGCCATTTTTCTGACACCACCACTGCATAACTGTCATTGAATTGTATTAATTTACAGTCCAGAAACTTTGCCTGGCCTGGCTTGATAGCATTTCTATAATAATAAAATGGCAGCTTTCTTTTTTTCTTTCTTTGGATTCATTAAATGATCTTAAATTTTGATGTCTCAGCCATAAGTTTTTTGTTGTCGTTTTTTGGCATAGGTAATAATATTCTAATACACTGTGCTTGTTTTGCTTTAAATTAACAATGAAAATATTTTGTTGCTAAAATTGACAATTTATGGCAAAAATAGTTATCTGCATGAACCTCCTTTTTTCGTTCAATATACAGTTGTGGCACTAACTACATACAATAAATTTTAAAAGTATTCATCCACTTCAGAGTAATCAGATTTTCATCAGAGCTGGCTGCTGAAATGTGTTTGCATGCCTGTAAAGTGTTTTTTTTTTTTTGTATAACAAATGCAATATCTGGTAAATATCTTCACTTTTATATGTTAATAATTTACTGCAACATGAAAACTGAAGCCCAATAAATATTCAACTATTTGTTTAAACTTCCAGAATATTGATATTTATGTTCATATAATCACACTTTCACAGTATTATTAGTTATATGTCCACCCTTAGCTATAATAGCATCTTTCAAATGCTCTTCCATGGAGGAAAGTAAACTTCTGTAATATTCAGTAGTGGCTGACCTTCATTCATTGAGATTACTAGTTTTAATTAACTGACTCATTGATGTACATTTCCATGGCTGGCTTTGTTTCATATTTTCTCTCAAGCATTTTAGCTGGGTTAAGATCTGGAGAGTGTTTAAACTATTTCAACACCACATTGCCTTTCCTGCTGAAAAATATAATTTTATCTCAACAGTTCTTGCTGATCATAACTCCACCCCAGAGTATGTCCTACTCAACACATTTGTCCATGATTCCTGCTATCAATTTAATTAACCATCTCCTTTTGAGGTCATACAACTCCAAAACAGAGCCTTTTGATTACCATTCTTAAAAGTGGGCACTGTTCACTAATCATGAAACCCTTCTCTTATGCTGCTTCTAGACCCAAGTTATACCATCTGATAAATAGTAAAGGATATTTTTACTATCATCATTCCAGAATGCTTTATACCAAAATTCATGGAGAAGGAGTTTTTTACATGTTCTTTTGTCAGGGTTAGGGTTTAACTTAAAATTGAGTGTTATGTAGAGATTAAGCAGCAGCATAGGGATTTCTTTTTATCAGTAACATTAATTTGTGGAACACACAAACAGTGGGTAGGACTTTGAATCAGCTACAATAACCCTTTGTACAGCCTCTTTAATGATCACCATAAAACACTATCACAAGTTTTAACTCTATATTGTCTGAGTATTTAGCTAAAGCATCAGCTTCATATAAATTTTCTTTTTTGTTTTGTGGAGTAATAATAGTCTTTCCACACCCATCAATTCTTTGGCAACCTGTATAGTAGTTGTATTTTCTTTTTTTTTAACTTAACTTTTTTTATGTCTGTTTTCTTGCTTCTCTTTCTTAGACAACTACTACTAGGAGGTTTACTAATCACATTTTCATTTTCCCTGAACTTCAGTGCTACTATGGGCTGATGGCTTTGGTAATTGCAATGTTGCATTCACTTTTCTTTCCCAAAATTCTTTTGTTCTTCAGAGCTTTTACCCACTCAGTTGAAGAGTAAACCAACCACACTGAAATGATGTTTCATAGCTCAAAGTACATTTAGTGTCTTTATCTTTTTTACATTTTCAAATTAGTCTGAGGTGATTACTTATTTTTATTCAGTGTAATAAGCTCCATTCATTGTTCACTCTCACCGAAACAGGTAACGACAAGGCTTAACTCAGAGAAAAATTATTTTTTTACTTGTTTATTAAAACACAATACTAACTTTACATTGTTTTATTACATTCTAATAACAGTGGTCAACTGAATAAATTTATTTATTTTTATCTGAAGTCATTTGCAAATATTTCTAAGAAATTATGACCAGAATCAGAGTTTTTTTTTTAATCCAATGACCACAGATATGTTTTTTGTGGATGATAAATGTGTTGACAGTGGGAACAATTTCTATAATCCAAGATGATCAAATTGGTATCATATAAATAAGAAGTGAATAAATTCATATTACTTATTTCATTATCCTTCATTGTTGCTTTTACCTAGTTTTAAGTATTCCCCTCCAAATTTTTAAACCCAGTTTACTTGACCATTTTAACTCTATGGAGACCCTAAGTTATGTGTTGTTTTTGCTGCTAGATTTTGTCTTTTATGTGATTTCAACTTCATGGCTTCATTCATTTTTACTGGTGCCTCCACCACCAAAAGAATCTCATATCTAAAAACATTCATTCTATAATGGTCACTAGCTTTCAGGCATGTTACAATTGCTAAAGATGTGTAAAAGTTCAGACTTATCTTATAGTTCCATGGAATCATAATTTGAATTTTTCATACAATACATTAGATTACAACATGTTTGTTTTTCTTTTATTTCTTTTGTATTCTGTAAACACCACAATATTATTTGGTAATTTTAGATATTTGGTTATTTTACTTTTTTTGTCACCTTTGTTTCTTTTACCTTAAAATTCTAAAATCTAAAAAAAAAAAAAAAACCTGCACTAACTTAACAATTTTGTTCAAGACTAAAAGTGTAACTTCGATTTTGTTTTTTATTAACAGTTCTTACATGTGCACTGTGATGATGAAAGAAATGGAAGAAAACATGCGAGTGTTACGGAATCAGAACCGGTTTCTAAACGAAGAGATAAAAAAACTTGCAAAAATTCAGGAACAAGAAAAACACAAATTTGATGACCAACATAAGTAAGTAAATGAAGATAAAAGTGAAAATAAAGAATTAATTGTTGATTAAGACAATATACTAAAAGTTAATACAGTTTTTAAAATAAAAAGTATAACTTTTAGTTTTTTATGTTAAATAGATGTTTGTGAAGTTTAAAAATGGCTTATTATGAAAAACTCAATTTCTTAAACTTTTTACAGAGATTTTTTGGTACTTATAGTACAGAGCTAGGAAAATAAACTTTCGTTTTTTTCTTTAGTAAAATAAGAATTATAGGAATGGAAATATATGGATGGAAGAAAGACTATGTATCTTTGGTCCAGTCCAGTATACGCTTTTCTGGAAATGATGTTGGTGAAGATGCTGAACTGTCTCTGTATAATGCAGATCACGTAAGTGATAAATAAGAGTGCACTTTATTAAAATTTCATATTCAAAACAACATTCTAAACATATTAGCTTTGTTTAAATTTATGTTGAGAAACTGACTGTGTATTTAAAGAAATATCTGTTTTGAGAGGAACATAATTTTTGATGATAACATTTTGGAAATAGTAACCTAGTAATCCTACAATTCTTACAATGAGAGAGAACATGTTTCAAAAGACCACAGTTTACTGTAAAAATGTCTAAAGTCTAGCTTGTTTAATGCATTATACTTAAATATTTCAAAATTTCCTTTTTTAGTGAGAGAATGGTTTCTATATCATGAAAATGTTTTTTCTTTAAAATATCATCAGGAAAGATGGTTTATTTTAATTATTGGAAAATGGTAGGAAAAAAATAATTTGCTTGTGATGAATGAGATTTAAATTTAATTTACTATTTAGAAAAAAGAATCCATTATGTTGAATTGATTGTCACAATAAACAATAAACACTTTCATCCTAGCATTATAGATGTGTATTTACAGCACAAGCAGAAGGTTCGGAAGCTACTTGATGAAGCCCGCATGATAAATCCAAGTCTTCCTACATTTGACATGTGAGTTTAAATTTTGATGCTTTGTATGAATTTCTCTCTCACTGATATTTGGTCTTAATTCCACAAGTTTTATTTTGGACAGTGTGCCTATCCTTTCACCGTACATCCTATGGTATTTTTCTGCATTGTAAGGATGCAAAGTTCATTGGAAATTATGGTAATCATCAGTGAAAAATGAGGTATTTACTGTATTTATTTAATCTTTTTTTTTTTTGTAATTTCTAGTCTTATGTACATTTAACATCAGTCTTTTTTGTCTCATTGTTTTAATTACATTATGTATGCTAACGTAGTTTTTATTTTAAGCATCTATCTATCTTCAGAAGCAAGTATTAAAATCTCTGATGGCAATAATTTGTATTGTTAAAACTTTTAGTTGTTTTAAAATTTAAATATATCACTACACAATTTTGATATTATTTTTTTATCATTTTCACATTGGTTATTTTTGTTGTAGGCTAGCAAACAATGAAATTCACGTTGATGCTTATGGCTTCAAACATAGCTATAGCAACACAGGGTTGCTGCTGCACTATGTGTGCCAGCAGATATACATTCACTATGCCATGTTGCAAGAGAGTTATGAGGAGCATCAGCTACACTGGAAGACCTACCTGCAAAACAACAGTAAGCTGCTAAAGAAGAATGTAAGTTATTTTCATTCTTTCAATCAGAAAACTTTTATTTAAGCAAAATATAGCAAGAAACTGTAAAAATAATTCATAACTTTTAACTTAGCTTTCAGACTGAATTTGAAGCAAAATTAGGAATACATGCATGTGAATGAGACAGGACAGTTTTAGCATTTTCTACTTGGGGCATTCTATGGCATGATAAAAAATGTTTTATTATAAAGTTTTTTTTTAAAAAAATAGTCTCTAGTTTTAAACCAGGTTATTTGGGCTTATATATTTGAATTAATCATCTAGATAAGTGTGCTTAGAAATATTTAGTTAACAATTGAAACACTGCACAGAGCTATGTATATTGTGTCACATGTTTTGGAAACATTTTTCAATTATGTATAGTGGAGATGGAATATTAGGACTAACTGAATTTTAAATTTAGGAGAATGAACATTTTTGAAATTTTTGTTTAAATAGTTAAAATTTAGTGTTTAGGTAATTTTTATGTTAACCTGTTTAATACAACTTTTAAATGAGTTTTTCATTGTATGCTTTTGATCTGTGGAGATTTTTATATATATATAGTAAATTGTTTAAAGAATGTAGAGATAACTCTAACTGTGATATTTTATAAAATCATGCTTTAGCTAGTCTTAAAACTTAATGTGTCTGATTTATAAAATTTGTATGTATACTGGATGAAATTCATTAGGGATCACATTTTTGAAAACACTAATCTAAACAGGTGTGTAAGAAGTGATAATCTGTATTTTGGGTGTGGTTTCAGCAACTTGTGAATGAGACAGTAGCATGTTCTAGGTGTGGAAGAGTTGTGATCTCCACTTATAACTAGTATTTCACCATTTGCTGCTAAGTAGCTTTGCAGCATTGCTTCATTTTCTTTAAAAGTCTAGTAATCACATTTTGATGGATTTCCCCACATACTTAGCAGCCGACCTGCTCCAGTGTGGTGGGTGAGTTTAGCAGACAAAAAATGTATGTACGGAGCTGGTCCCAGACATGCTCAAATGGAAGGAGATAATGTGCCGGCTATTGCTGGAAGTTAGTTATAGGATTGTGCATTATTATTTATTAGAACAAAGTTTAGGCACCATCTTCCTAATAACAAAACACCAAGTGATCCATTAGTGACATACAGGTTTGTATGTTCATCAAAATAGATGCTCACTTAAATTATTATTGACAGTTCACCAAAGTTTAACTGATTGTACAGTTAGCTTAGTATTCAGATTGTTTTCATACAAGCCAGCAGCCATTATGGTGAGTTCAGACAAAACTTTGGTATCTGTAAGTAACCAGATGCCATTGACATCTTTGCCATCTTACATGATATTGACACCGCTGTGCCCTGGCTTTCCTGGACATACTGTAGTAACAATTTAGGCCACTTAGTAGGCTGACAAGCTTTTAGCTAAGAGCTAAGACTTAAAAACTTTGTTACTTGTAGTTTGAAATATAATTTGAATACATTTGTCTGTTGGAATCATTTTTTCAAACTGCTTATGTTTACAAAGGGATTCCACCTGGCCACAATACCAAGGCATCAGTTCTTGTGGATATGGGGTATGGACAACCACTGCAAGGACTTTGATGCTGTTAGTGACCTGGTATCTTGTAAGCAGTCAGGATCTGATCTTTGTGTTAAGCTCACTGCAATATACCAACTGCTCTAGTGGCCTCATTTGGCCATTCATTTTCATTGTATCTCTGGATCATGTTGTCTTCCAACAGTATTGATCTTTAAAAATTCAAACTTCAGTATTAGTGAATGTAACAGATTGAAAACTTTCCTCAAACCCAACCAATGAAATTTATTATTGGTGACACCCTTGTTGCATGGAAAACATGCCTCATTGTTTGTTATACACAATGAAAACTGCATTTTATTGACATTTAATTTCTGAAACTGAAATAATTTTTATAGTCATTGGGTTGTTAAACACTTTCTTATCCATAATTTATCTTGTTCAGTATATTTATATAATATTTGCTAATTGGGATGGACTGTTGTTTCCTTTAGCTTTTCTGTTTTATCAGCATTAACTTCATACAAAATAATTTTTAAAATCTTTAGTTATTTCAGTCAGTCAGTTTGTTTACAGAGTAAACAAAAGAACTGAAGGGTGGCAGAAAGAATCTCTGCAGATATCATATTAACCTGGTACTCAATGAAAACATATTGGTGCATAGAAGTTTTCAAAGTAAGAGTTGGAACTGAAGTGTAAGGAATAGAAAATATGGCAAAACTGATACCAATTAGTGGTAGAGGTTTTGATATCTCACAGACCTTCAGACATAACACACATATCAGACAGATGGCAATGGGCCACACACATCCCTGTCTGTCATGTCATAGAATTTTGTTTGTCATCAGCATATTATTTTACTTTGACATAGATATTTGTTGCTGTCAAAACATTGGAATATCTTTTATGGACACCACCAAAGTTAATTTGGCCACCTCTGATGTAGACCACCTCAGCATCACTGTTTGTTTGTTTGTGTGACTACAGTAAGTACAACCTTACTGGGTCAGTGGGAAAGAGCAGGTCTTTTTTTTTTAAAGACTTTGATTAACTCTTTACCTACACAAACTGCAGGGCAGCGGAGAAAAAACTTTACTTCAAAGAACATCATGTTTGTTTCTTTAATGTGACATTTTTCTTTTTTGTATTACACACAACACACAGAATTGTCTTCTATCAGTTATTTGTTCTTGCTTATCAAAAAATAAATACAATTAAGTATTTCTCTGCAGTCTTCCTTGTTACCATCAGATTTTGAGAAGTTATTTTTTATGAATTGAACAATATGTGAAATTCTATTTGATTTCTTTTTTAAACTCTAATCTAACTGTGATATGTCTTGTATTAGAAAGAAGTATACAAGCCAAGCCATAGTTTGTCAGCTGTTTTCTTGATTCTAAATTGAAATTTATTTCAATAGGCCTCTTTAGATTTTATTTGACGAATGCACTGAGTTTTTGTTGTTGTTATTTAACTAGCATTTTGTTTCTTCTTTAAAAAATGGACAATACAAAATATCTGTATTGTTGCATAATAAGATACTTGGAATGTTAAAATACTGTTTTTAAATATTTTTTCTTGGTTAATTTAGAATTTAAAAAGGATGTAGTTGAAAGTAGAACACTTCAAACAGAAAAAAAGGAAATAAAATGTCATATTTCTAGTCATGAATTTTCTTTTAGCTTTAAAGTGAATGTAGATTAAAATTTATTTTAGTTTTTGACAAAAAATATTTTGCAAGTGTTATTGGCTTTTGATTTTTAAGTTCATATAATCACACTTTCACAATATTAATATTTATTATGTCCATCCTTAGCTTTAATAACAGCTTTTAAATGTCCTGCCATGGAAGAATCTAAATTTGTGAAGTATTCAGTAGAGATGGGCTTCCATTCTTTTTCAGTGATAGTTTTTAACTAACTCACTGATGCAGATTTTCTTTGCTTCATTCTTTGTTTTATATCTTTCTATGGCCATTCAATTGAATTTAAATATACAGACTATGCAAGGCAGTTAAAAACTCCTTAACATAGTTTGAAATATGCTAGAAAATATAATTTTTCTACAGCACTCTCCTTGTTGATGGCAACATTTTTCTTTCCAGTATGTTCTTATATAGATATATTCCCATGATTACCTCTAGCAATTCAAACTGAGTGACTTCTTACCACACTTAAGAGGTACTGCACATTTTTAAAACCAACTTTCATCATCCCATAGAACCTATCTTCAAATTCTGCTTTTTTGTTCCTTTTTTATTTACATGTTTTTTTTTGCAAACTGCATTCACTTACTAATAAACTGCTTCCTTACTATCATATAGCCTATTTCTTAATTTAAACTTTGCAGTGATACTGTGGTATGCTCAATTGAATAACTGAATGATGCACTAACTTTTCTCTCCAAAATTTATTTTTCTTTAGACTGTTACCTACTGTGTGAGACCAGCACTATGATCCTTGGTTTTAATACTAGTATAATGTTTAAACAGGGATAAAACACTATAAGTTTTGGGGAAAAAAACAACTACTTTGCCAAAAACAATAAGACAAAAATATATATGAAAAATATTCTTATAGATATGAATTGGCCCAGATGTGGGGAGAGAAAAAAAGAATATTGATAAAGTGTATTTGTCATTACTTGAGTCCAGAATTTTTGTTTTGCTTTAAAAAAAAAAAGAAAAACCAAACATTGTCAGTTGTTTGTTCCTCTCTATTTCAAAAAACATTTTAAAATTTACAGTTCTGAGTTTTCTCAATAAAATTAAATGTGTTCATTAATTATTAACAAGTCTTATTCTGATGAAATTATTAGCAAATTTTAAATTAAAGTTAAGTCTGGTTTTTCTGAGAAAAAATTAACTCCATGCAATCAAATTTTACACTTCCTTTTATTTCAGGAATTACTGATAAAATCTTTAGATGCTTAATAAACACAAAATTGGTATTTTCTTTCCTTCAAAGACCCAACATTTAAGATCTTCAGTTGTACATGTAAAAGACTCCATAAATATCAAATGTATCTCTGGTATTTATTTTATTTCTTGCAGTTGTAAACAAGTCTACATTAGTCAAACATAGTCCTTAAAATATTAGAGCTATGAACACAGAAAGTCAGTCATTGAAGGTGGTTATCTCAAATCTGCTTTGCTTTACATTTGTTAACTGGAAATTATAACAGTTACCAATTCATCTGACAGTAAATTCTTAATGTATAAATCAAAAAAAAAACTTCCATAAATTAAAGAATCTATTCTCATTTTTCTATTTAATAATGTTTTATTTCTATATTTCTGTTATAATAAGCTGCATATAGTTAAAAACAGTTTATTCAAGTTGTTTGAACTTTGTGTACAAAAATTCACATCCAGTTCAATTTGTAACCCTTTTTTTTTAAATAATTTTTTAGTATTATACTTTTGTCTTATTCCTTTTGACAAATCAGTGAAAGTTCAATTTTTTCTGTAAGTTATGTTTTATTCCTGTTTAAAGATTATACAAGTGTTATGCAACATTAAGAAAGTCTCAAGGTGTTGGAAATATTTCTATTTTTGTATGCTAATTATGTACCATTCAATAAAGCATGGAAATTGCTGTCAAAATAAATATTTAGACTTTGACAATTGTTTAAATTTGAATATGATGGAAAATGTATTGACATAAATCAGATTAGTGTGATTAAATAATGAATATAGAAGTTAGGAAGGAAGTGATTTTGGTTTGTTTTACTTTTATTTGTTATACATGAAAATATTTTTTGTCATGCACTTTTCAGGTAATAAACAGATTTCAGCAGCTGGCTTTGCTAAAAGGATGATTATTTTAAGATGGTGGATACAGTTTTGGTTTATTATATTTGAACAATGAAATATCATGCTAAAGAACTTATGTCGGGGACTCTGATATGTAGCCGTTTCTTCATTTAATTATTAAAGAGAAATTGGAACAAATTGTGCAAGACATTTAAAATGAGTTAAACTGAGACTCTAATTTCTAACCAAAAATAATTTTAAAAAAAATTCTACAGCGCAATGCTATGAAAGATAACAACAAATAGCTCATCACTAGCAGGAGAGCCAGAAACTATTTGCTTATAATTGGAGGTGAGAGGGAAGATTGTGTTCATGTTTACTGTTAGGTTTTGTAGTGTCATATTGTATTGCAGAATATTTCTATATTTTATTATTAGCAAATATAAATTTGCTTCATATTTTATTCATCAAAGAAATGTATAAAATGAAATAATGTTTTATAAAAAGTGACAAGCACTTAAAAAAAAAAAAAGAATGAAAGTTTGGTAATTGGATCATTTCCTATTTTTTAAAGGATTTTTAAACTCGTGATGCAAACCTGGTGTCAGATGGTGAAATATAAAAAAAAGTGGAAATATCTTAAATTAGAAACTGAATGATTATGTGGAGAAATGGAATAGTTCAAATGATTCATCTGAACTTTTTTGGATGTTGTACAAATAAAATCACTACATCATACACATTACCCCTTTATAACCAAAAAATTGGGCCAAAATTTGGATTGCTGAATGATAAGGAACAGTCCATCTAATACCTATATTTAGAAAGTGATGGTATTTAACGGAATTCAAAAATAGACATTACTGGTAATGCTGTCTCTATATATGTTAAACATTTCATGGTGATTGTCACTTTCAACAAACAATTTTGGCAAGATAATACATCCTGTCATCAGTTTCTGTAGTAGCTCATTTGTCAAAACGAAAAGTATAGATATCTAATAAACATGTTCAAATGTTTGTGTGTTTGTGCATTTGTTTGTTACTCTTTCATGAAAGACCACAAATTTTGAGTGTAGGTACTTCAGAATCTGTGAAAGGTTTTAAGCTACGGCATTGGCCTTGAAAGCCATTTTGAGGTCACCAAACGCCTCTTTTCAAAGGCCTTATAGATTACACTTAGTTCACTTCATTCATTCAAAATAGATGACCTAGCAGCCTCAAATTATAATGAAGGTTCCCCAGGATCAAAGGCAGGATCCAAGGGTATCAGAGCCTGGCCTCATTCCATTTGAATTCAAGAGAATCCAGTTCCCTATAAAACTCAGCTTTGCTACAACCATCAATAAAGCACAGGGCCAATCCTTGAAAGTTGTTGGCCCCAGTTTGGATGGTCCCTGCTTTTCCCATGGCCAGCTGTGTTGGATGCTCAAGAGTCAGCCAAAACAAAAACCCATTTTGCTTTTCGCCCCAAGGAAAAGCTAAATAACATGGTCTATAAAGAGGCTCTTCTGGAACACAGTTAAATTTAGATGTACAGCTCGTAGTAGAATGTTAAGAAATGTATCATTGGCATCGATTAATGATTGTGCATTTAAACAAATAAAATTTCTGTTTTTCAAATTGATATAAAACCTTTTATTAAAGCCATTTTTTCTTGTGCAGCGCCGGGTGCACAGTTGGTAAGTAAGTAAATGTAAGTTGGTAGTTTTTTATTGGCTATTGAATATTGTAGAAAGATTTACATTTAAGGTTTATCTTGGTTTTGTTTGTTGATGTGTACAGTGATTGCAGTTAGTTTTTTAAATTGTTCTTTGTAAACACATGAAACTAAGAAAGCAAAATATTTAACATCTCCATCTTCTGGACATTAGATTTGGGTAAGTAGTCCAACAGCTGAACATGATGCAAATGTTAACCATTTTATCTGTTTATTTTATAAAATTTTGCAATAGAATTTTTATTATTGTTGTTTTTATTTCATGTATATACCTGAGTATTTTTTCTTTTTCACTATAAAACTTGTCTACTGCTGATTCTTCTCACTCTATTAGTATTCCTGTCTGAGATTCTCATTCTTTGACATTTATTATGCAGCTTGGAACAAGAACTGCATAAACATAATCTGTCATTTTATTTATTTTAAATTTCCTCTCCATTTTTTTTTAAAAATGTTGACAATGAAAATTTGCCCTGTTACCTTACCACCTAATAGCCCACTCACTATCTGTGCAAGCATGCACCCATAACACCCATGAAATAACGGTTACCATCAACACCCCTGAAAAGATGAGAGTTGGAAGTTGATGAGTGCTTCAGATCTGTTATACTATTATCTTGCTCCTACTTGAACTTTAAATTTCATGACCCTGTTTGCTAGGGTTGGGTAAATTTGTCTTTTCAGCAATAATTAGTGATGTTTTATTTTGTGACTTCTGTATTCTTCTGACCCCAGCATCACTGGCACTTGTTGTTTAAATCATAAATCAGCCACTGCAATCACAGTGTCAGAGCCTAGGTATAGATACATTAAAAACCTAGCACATTGGTGGATTTATGTTCACTCTAAAAGGTGGTTTCCTCTTATCAGAGGCAGGAAAGGCAAAGGATAAAAAACATAGACAGGGTGGGGCATGACCTGTACTGGTTAGGGATACCTGAAAAAAAAAAAACTGTACCAGAAAGTCTATTAATGTGAGGAAAACCCAGATGTGTGATGAAAACAAAGCTGGTTGCTAGCAGGTTATTTAGTACACTGTCATATTCAGTATTATCATATATACACTGTATGTTTGGATTCTGCTTCAATCAAAATGTCAGAAAAGGATGTAGGCAAGGATAAAAAGCAGAGAAGAATATTTTTTATGTAGCCTTAATTACATAGATTACTACTGTAGAATGTAAAATAAATGATGTGATTATACCCAAGTATTTTTCTTTAAATCTGTTGCTTTACATGATTATGCAGTCATCTCTGTCATGTTCAAGTTTCTACTTTTATTTATTTATTTATTGGTATTGTTAATAATGTTGGGAAATTTTTAAAACCAGTATTCATTAATTCATCGTCTTTTAAAGATAATTAATCTGACTGAATGAAAAGATTTTGTTGTGACTCTTATTGCTGACAAAAAAGTTTTTGTTTTTCTTTTTTAAATGCTTATTGATCATTTCTTTCTATACAAAAAACACTTCGGTTAAAGTTCTGTCAGCAATCAATATTCACATTTTTTATTTAAAGAAAATTAATTTTTGATTAACATTTAGTTAGCTTGTTACTTCTGTATAGTACAAAGATTATTAAAATGAAACTTGTCTTCCAATATTCTAAAAGTATTTAAATATTATCTAAAAATACTTTTAAAATTTTGAATAAAACTCAGTGTGTGGTTGCTTCGAGTATAAAGTATAATGATTCAGATGACTGAGAGAAAGAAACAGATACCCCACCATGACATGAAAGCATTTTATGCTAACTCAGTACCAATGTTTTCAGTGAAAATTATTTAATACAATGAAACAATAGACTCAAATAGCTTTGATTCTAGTTGTAAAATATTTTAGATAAAATGTATAATGGATGCTGGGCATGAATAGTAACAAATAAAATCCATTGCTACCCCATTAAAGGATTGCAAGAATTATAACTGCTGGATAAGAGTATGCAGTCCTTCAGATGTGAGGAAATAAGGAACACCACAAATGATATTTTAGCTAATTACTTTATGAAACAAGATAAAACAAAATACCTTTACATATTAAGTAACTATGATAAAAGATTGTATAAATGTGGAAATTAGAAAGTGTCTTTTCCTTCCCTTGTTTTAACTATAAATTAAGTGATAACATTAAGGGAAATAAAGAGTAAAAAGAATATGAATACCATAGTATTTATAACTATTGGATACAGAAGTATTACATGTTTAGGGAGTTCCAATACAATAAAACTTTGCTGTCTATTTTGCTTAATAGTTTTTGGTAGAAAATTATTAATGTTGTTTTCTTTGTTTCCGATTAAAAATTTTTACTTGTTCTCATTGTTTGTGGGTTGACTCACTTGCGGTATTTCAGTGCTGCTTTAATATGATCAGATTTATTATTTTTTTAAATGCTGGATGGCCCAGTGTGGCTTTCTTTGGTATCTGTAAATAAAACTCATTCTCTTTGTAGCTTATAGTGAAGATAGCATAGCCCCGCTGTCTTTCTGAGACCTGTTTTTACTGTACTTCACAGCTAACTGAATTGAAGCAGTTATGCAGAACAGGGATATCCGATCAGTATCGAAAACAAGTCTGGCGACATTTGATCTACAGCAAAGTGCATGACTTGATGGAAGAAAAAGGACCACACTACTTTAGTCATCTTTGTAACTTGCTACCTGAATCACAGGTAAAGTATATTTGTGAAATTTTTCAAAAAATTTATATTCTAATGTTTTCAAGGAGTAGATTTTGGTTTAACTCAAATGCTTTATTTTTTCCTAAAGCAAATAGTATACACAGTAATTGCTCTGTTTTGGTATCAAATTTAGAAAACCTAGCTCACAAGCTGATTCCAAATGAACTTTTCCACAATACATTATGATTGATTGCAACTTGTCTAAAGATGGATTCAACTCGCCTCAAGCAATATAATCAGTGATTAGCCCTTGCAAGATACCGAAGTTTTTTTTTCATAAAAATAAAATAACATCCATTAATGTGTATAAACGTAACTGTGACATAAATAAATAATTTGTGGTGACCAAAATATGCCTTCAGCTCAAACCTGAATATCTCACCAAATGACTTTATCTTTTGTTTAATAAAAAGAATTTTATGAATAATTTTGTATATTTTATTTTTTTTTAAATAGCGTGCTGCTGGATATCGAAAGCAGATTTCTTTAGATTTGTTACGAACTATCCCAAACAATGTGACGTTTTCTTCCCCGGGTTCTAAAGGGGTAAGTTATTGTTGCTGTTGTTCATTTGGCTGCTTGTAAGGTTTAAACTTGACCCACTTCTAAAGTGGAAAACTGAACATCTTTTTGAGCTCATGCAATTAGTATTCAAATGAAACTTGTACATCATACTTGTCACAAAGCTAAGCTCTTTGCCAACATACTACCTATGGCTGCTAATATGGAACAATGAGGCTATGTTGGACCAAATGCTAGCACAAGTTTACCATATTATCTGATGCATTGAGCTTACAGAGAGAAGTGATCACAACAGAGATCCCATTAAGTAAAGTTAGAATTAGTTTGCAGATCATCAAGAAACAAATAGTTATGCAATGGAACATTTTGATGACAAAGGCAAATATAGAATATTAGTTCATAAGATGTGGTCAGGCATAACATTAAAATATTAAAACTTTTGTATTGAATATTTTATATATGTTCTGTGGTTTATTCATTGCCTGCTTGTGTTGATCAGTCTATTCAAGGAAATTTCCAAGAGTATGCCTACTAAAATGTGATGTTATGTCCATTAATGAAAATGATGATTCATGTTCAGTTATGACCAGTGGTTGAAAGGGACAAAATTTACTCTCAGAGCACTATTTCCAGGAGCCGCTGACTGACCTCCGGTCGGCTCAATCACTGAGGGAGGGAGAGCACAGCTTTACATGCAAAAATTCATACTACTGTCCCTACTAGACCTAGATGATTTCTAACAAGAAAAAATGTACCTATAATAAAATTAAGCTTACTTAGGAAAATATAATAAAGTAAATTCCAACACATGAACAAAAAAGGATGATGTTTCAACGAAAATTTTTCTAAATTGTAGTTTTTTTACTCCTGGAACAGTGTTCTGGTGCATTATGGGCCATTTCCACCACTAGTTATGACATATTAAAGGAGTAACAGACAAAATTTATTACAGAATTGTTAAAATGTCACTTTCATGATGTTTTCTCATTTCAAGATGTCAGATGACTGCATTAGAAAATAAAACAGTAAGAAATTAAACTAAGGTGGATTTTGAAAAAAAAATTCTGCATACACCCATTTTTAACTCTTTCCCTGCTGAAGTCAGAGATTACCAATGTAACACAGTTTTGTGGCACTTGATAGATGGTTGGTCAGTGGTACCCGTGAGTATTGGTGAATGCCCTTGGGGGAATTCCAAATCGTCTGTCAATGGAGTGAATCTGTTAATGGAAATGATGTCAAAAGCCTTGGCAGGGAAAAGAGTTAAGAACAAAACATTGCAGATTTCTTGGTCAAAATCTTGTCTTATAGGCATTTTGTCTATTACACTGTTAATCACTTTTTCTTAATTTTTCCTAGCATTGAAAACTTGGTGATGTTGTTCATATAAGGTTTAATAAATATTATCACTTAGCATACAGTGACCTAATCAAGTCTTTTGTTTAGATTTTATCTTATCTCTTTGAAAGCAATGTTAATTTTAGCTTGTTATATGATATTGCTCTACTACTTCAAAATGTGTGTGTGTGTGAGAGAGAGAGAGAGAGCGAGCTGGTCTTTTAAATCAAATATGAGGGTAACCACATCCATTTGGTGTTTATTTGATTATAATACTATTTCAAAAGATAAGGGAATTGGCTGATGGAGCGTGTTTAATTTGTGAGAAATTTAATTGGATACTTTATTTAGCCAAAGGTTGAATTTTTTAATGTGTCTGTTAATAGAAAAGGGTATAAAATGAATTATTATGTTAACCCTGAAGAAAATTAATGCTGCATGCTATTGGAATTGACAGCTTCTTTATCAATTCATTTAATTGTTGTATGATGTGTGGTTTAAGCTGCATGATTCTTAGATAAGTTGATTATTCTTTTATGGAAAATAACCTTATTTTGAAAGAATTATTTTTGTTTTTTTCTTTTTAATATGAAGCTAAAATAAACTCACAACAGAAAATGACTGCATAAACTCAGAAACTTTGTAAACAGATTTTTCCTTTATAATTTGCTTTGACTGAGACTCTGATTTTAGCATGATATGCAAAATTAGAAGAAACCTGGTCACTCAAATTTTAAAGGAAACATGTATCAAAACTACATCAGTAGTAGTCCCTTAGTCAGATTTCTTTCTTTTTTGGTTTACCAAAGATATTTTTCTTAAGTGCTTAGATACTTTTTATTTATCATTATGGATGAATAATCTACCAAAACTAGATACATGATCTTCCATGAATCATTGAAAATGTTTATAATTCAGATTCATGTCTTTAGAAAACTAAATTTCATGTCAATTGCTTCTAGCATTTTCTAGAAGAAGTTTGTTTGGTTCATCTGATATGTACTGTAACTTCATTTGATAAATCCTTAAATGCAAACAATTCCATATCTTTTAATTTAGCCACAAAACACTGAAAAGAAACCTTTTGTAACAATATAAAATCATTTTTACAACTTTTAATTACTAAACTATTTCCATTTCAGAAATTTGGAACTTCCATCACTTACATTAATTCTTTTCTTTGTTTATTGGCATATTTAATCACACAACATTTCTCAGTTAGTGTCTTGAGTAGTTTAGCTAATAAAAACAGTTTTTTCATAGACAATGTTTTTTAAAAACAGGGTTTAAATGTTTCAGATTATGGATCTTCAAGATGTCCTTCTGGCATTCTGCATTCACAACCCATCAGTTGGCTACTGTCGGGAATGAACTTTATTGTTGGAATGTGTCTTATTTTTATGGATGCTCATGATGCCTTTTGGTAGGTTTTTTTTTTTTTTTTACTTTTTATTAAAAAGTTTAAAATAATGAATCTTAATATCAACCAATATTTATTTAATGCATTTCATAAAATGAACAAGACATTCAATTTTATTCCAATTCTGGTACTATTATTTATCTGTTATATACTTCATTCCAGAAAATATTATTTTTGAACCTGTTTATTTTATTTCACTTGTATCTCCTTTTATTAAAATATCTGATTTTTTTTCACTTTTTTATATTTTTAATCTGTACAGTTATTTTTTTTTAAAAGACAAACTTTTAGATAAATGCAAAAAAAAAATTTTTCATATCTTCATCTTTCCTTTTGTAAATCTATCTATATCTACAATTAAAAATCAACAGAAATACTTTATAATTTACACATCAAGATGGCTAGTGGATACAAAAATGTAAAGATGCAGATGATTTTGGAGGTAGGTTTGGGGTTACATTAAATAAAAGTGTGCTGTAAATATATATTTAGCAACTATAAAAAAAGTTAATTCTTATTACTAATTGTATGCAGCGGTTATCTACAATTTAAAAAAATGCTTTTCACTGTGATAGTGTGCCTATGCATGGGCCATCCAAAATGGCTAGTTTATGGACATCTAATTGTGTATAAGGTGAACTGTAATCTGCATACAGTAATGTTTAAAAAAAAAACTGGCAATGATTATTGAATTACTTGCTATTTTTGTTTCATATACATTTTTCATTGTATACGATTTTACAGGTTGGTTGAACTTTGTGTACAAAATAAAGTATTAAAGCAGAGATCAGCTGGTTTTTATTTATATTTAACTGTAAGAAACTTTGAAAACTGCTTTTAACACTAAAGATTTTCATGGCAATGCAAATACTGGCCTCAGTTTATTTTTTTCTGAAGATGTTTTTGATTTTCTCAATATTCATTGTTATTTTAGGAATTTAAAGATATTTTTTAATGTTTTAATGGTTTACACCTTTGTTCCCTACATTTTTTTTTTATTATTTAAGAATGTTTTAAAATGTTTTTCAAAATCTATAAAGCAAAATTTTTTTCAGGATTAAGTAATTTTTCCTTTTTTTATTTCTGTTAAATGAGTCCATACTTTTTATTTCATGTGTGGTGTTAAATTAACATTGTACAGTTTTTAAATCTTCATTAGTATAAAACTCAGTAAAGAGAAACAGTCAAAATAAATCATCCTTTATCTTTAAAATATAGACATACCTCAGTTAATCTGGATTAGTTTTGTAAATTATATAAAGATCCATTGCCAATAACTATAGGTAAAGCTTTAAATCTATTGCACATTGTAAATTTTAAAATCTGACAAGAGCATTTTATTGGCTGCTTTATATGAATTCTGAACATCTCTTGTGCCCGCTAACCATCTCTTGGTTTTTCCTGATAATCAATGCTGACTGTATCTAATCTTTTAGTCACCCAGTTGTGCCCTTACAGTAGTTTATATTTGTATAAGTTACCACTTAGAATTTTTTGTTGTTGTTGAATTACAGGACACTAGTGGCCATCAGTGAGCGGTACTTTTCAAGTCACTACTTTAACCACAACCTGATCGGTGCACAAGCCGACCAGAATGTGCTGAAGGAAATGCTTAGAAGCAAACTTCCAAGACTGTGTCAGCATCTGGAGGAGATTGATATTGAGCTCTCTACTGTCACACTCAATTGGTTCATGGCCATCTTTTTTGATGCAGTACCATTTCAGGCAAGCTATCACTTTTGAAAACTAAAAATAACATATACTTAAAAGGCAGAGAATATAGTATGATTAAAAAAAAACAAACAAAAAAGCTCAATTTTTTAAAATCATTAGTTTGTTTTATTCTTAAGTCATTGCCATGTAGGAGAAAATTTTAAAAGTCATGCTTAAAATTTTAACTTTTTACCTGTTTCAGGTTTTCAAGTTATAAAAGGCAAGAAAAAAAAAAGATTTCATTTTTACAAATGCTAGAGAATGCAGAGGAATTGTTTGTGGCATATTCTGTATTATTATGCAATAGTTGAAGAAATTTGGTTTGTTTTTGTAGCCATGCAAATAAGAATGTGCAAAAAAAATAGATAGGTGGAAATCTCTGAAAATTCTCCAAATTAAATTACTGACTTTAACATGTTAGTTGGGATTTGTAAGGTATTTAATGTCATGAATGGAAAATATAAAATAAATGCCTTCTTGGAACTGATATTTCTTGTTTACATTTACCATTCTGTATCACAAAGAAAGTTTTCTTGGTCTCTTCTTTTTTGGATATATCTTAGTTGTTGTTGGTAGTAAAGGAGATAGTTCACCATTTTGAATATGATTCCATTAATTAAAAGTCTTCCTGCACGAAAAAAAACAAGATTTTACTACATCATTTACTGGATTGAGGGTTTATCTTGTCATTGGATGTAATGGCTCGCAGTTAACCAAATTGGGTTGTTTATGTATTTATTTATTTAATACTTATGCCACTATGTGTACTTTTTTTAGACAAACTAATCTTTATTTAGTAGTGAGCATTAAAAAGGTAGTTGATGACAGGTGATATCATGTCAACATTCACAGACTAGTAAGGTTGCTTTAGCGTCAGTCCTAAGATTGTGTCTTAGTCATCTTCAAACTTGTGCTGAATGAGCAGTGCCACTTGTTTGGTGAAATTTGTTAGAGGAAATTAGAAATACTTCACATGTATTTGTATTATAATAATTACCATTTTTTAAAATTAAATTTGATACTAGTTGTACAGTACCTATATATAAGTTTGTACTCAGCAGACATTAAAGTACTGAAGTATTGTAAGTAAATGAAATGTGCAATTTTTCAAGTATGTCTTTGAACATGAATTTGTAAAGATTCATGTCAAATGATTATAAATAATAAACAATCATTAATAAAAGCATATGACGATAGAAATATAATAAGTAAAAAATCAAATTAGAGGAATCATTGACCTGCCCTGTCTAGATTCTTAAAAAAATTAAGTTAGCACAAGACATTTGCACAGTATACTAAAGTGCCGCCTGTAAGATACTCTTTCCAAAAAGGAAAACTGAAAAAAAAACACACCAACACTGTCAATTGTATAGGTAGCATTCACAAAAGTAATGGTTTCAGTATCGAGTGGAATGAGTGAAAACTCCCTCAGCAAAATTCAGAAGAACAAACAAGATTGATTTGCTTTGGTATGTGAATTTAAAGATGGAGTTTAAGATACCGAAAATTATATAAATGGTACTGCTTTTTTTCAGTAACTGACAAACTTATAGGTGGCTATTTAGTGTGTGTGTGTAAATTAATGGAAAGCCATTAAATTCTGCTCATTTAATTTAGGGTTTTTTTTATAATAAATACATTTCCAATATAAAGCCACTCTTTTTTTTGTTAAAATAGATTTAAAACAGAATAAATCTTCATATAATTAAAATTTTCTAAATTTTTTCTGGATGTTAAATTTAGTGGACAAAGTCAAACTGTGTTTCTCAGAGAAAGGTTAACAGTCTTAAAAAAAATTTTTTTTTATGATTCCCACATTTTTTCCTCCAAACAAGTGACAGATAGAGATCAAGAGACTTCAACATGTATCAGCAGCAGCCCAGCTCTATCAGATATATGAGAGCAACTGTTTGGGTCAAGTGTAAATTAAACTAAACTCACAGAAAATGCATAGCAGGTGTTTCCATGAATTAGACTTGATAATGCAACACCCATTATAACTAGGAGCAGTACATTTCTCTGGAATATGGTAGCTATTGTATGCAATTAAAGTCTGTACTTGTACCAAACTGTTGAATTAAACTTGATCCAAAGACAACTTTTTCCCAAAGATTTTGCTCTCTGGAGTCGATACACTAATGATAGTGCCTCCATTTTGGACAGTGGTAGACTTTTAGATTGAAATATTTTTCCTTATCTTTATTGTTTTATTAATTTATTTTTTAAAGGAAAATATTGTAGAATGTTGAAATTTTCACTGATTTTGCAAATAAACAAAAATGCATAATGAATACAGTGTTTTATAATAATATGGCAAGCCTTTAATGGATTAAATGATTGGGCAAGGAAACAGTTATCAAACGATTTTTGATGTTTTGTAAAGTGTGAGAGAGGACATCTCTTGTGATGATATGTCAACGAGATGGCGTTAGTAATAATTTTTTTTCCAGATTTTAAAAATGTTTTAACTTATTTTTTGGTGTGAACAAACCCCATTCAGATTGCATTTTACTTGCACTGTTTATTTGATTGTGTTTTTGTTTTCTTAAGGATCTTTCTTTTTTAATGTTAGTATTTATTCATTTTCATTTGTTTCATGCTATAAAATTTAATGTGCAAAAAAAGGAATTGAAACACTACTTTTTAAGAATGTAACACTTCATTATATATAATACATCCAACAAAAAAAATTCTAACTATTTATTTCTCTCTTTTTTCTCAAATTAAAAAGCAGCAAACTGCTACCTTCCTAAATTTCAATCTGGTTTGAAGACCACAAAGATTAATGTTTACATAATCAGGGAATCTTTTCAGAACTGTTAGAAATCATTATTTTTTACTTGTATATAAAACTTTGCTGAAAGTTATTCATTTCTTTTCAGACACATTTAAATTTAACTTTATTCAGGGAACAATTTGAAGTTCACAATGTAGAACACTCAAATGTTCATGTTTCAATTCTGTCAAACATGGTGTGAAGGATCATTAAAGTGAGCAGATGTTTACAGAGTATTATGACGTCTCTCTGACCTAATCCAATGTCTATCTATCCACTGATAACATGTATATGCTGTATTGTTGGGATATTTGAAAAGTAGAATCATGCAGAAGGCACTGGATTCATTTGAAGAAGTAGAAATGCTGGTTTTCTCAGTGCAGACCTATCAAGTAGCTATGTTGATGAATGGTTCTTAATTCTTTGATCTTTCTATGGTCTTTACTGTCACTTAGGAGGCTGAGCTGCATCTGTGAAAGATTTGAATCCCTCCCTCCTGTTTGACCTCAGCAAACCCCCCCCCCAAATAGGCTGGTAATCACATTAGCATTTACTATAACTTTGCTTTTGATTATTCTTTTTATGACTGAAAATAAACATCTTACTATTAATACTTATTGCAACATTACTGCTTAATGGAAATGAAGAAATTTTCTCTCTGAACAGTAATACAGCAGACTTTATTAGAATATGAAAAACTTCCACTACAAATAATTCCAAGAAAAAAACACGGGTAACTACTTTGGGTGACACTATGTACTAGAAATGTGTCATTCCAATTAACTCTTTTCTGTTTAATATATACTGTGCTGCCATACCACTTATGTTTAAAATTTTATTTTAGATTATATTTTCAGAATAGCAGATCTGCAAATATGACTGGGTTTCTTTCTGTGAAAAGTGATAGTTATTAGAAAAAGAAAACAGCAGTTTTTATTCATTCATTCTATTTTATGTATATATTCATTTTTCTTTTATGGTGGTGATAACTCGATCAAAAATATGAGTAAAATAACACGCCTTTCTGGTTTTGGTTACAAAAAACTATTATTTCACAAACTGAATATTGCTTTGAACTTACAGTAGCAAATTGCATATTTAGACATCATTCAGATAAATTAAAGCTGCTGTTTACTGCTTTTCCCTTAGCATGTGAGAAAACTTCTGACACCCATCTCAAATTTCCAGCTGAGAACCTTTTCTATAACCCTTTATTTTACAGGGAATTAACATCACTAAAATAATAAACTTTGGTTTATCCTAATTAGTGACTTCATTATCTGCACTGGAAAAGTTTCATAGATTGTGCACAGCTAGGCTTGCATCACTTGAAAATTATTACTTGGATTTTTTTAAATTTCAAATAATTTCTTTACAAAACATTTGTTTCTTCTGTAGTTCTCAGAATAGCATAAGAACATCTTGCTTTATTTAGCTGGAAACTGTTACATGATTTGGCTTAGCACAAACACCTATATATTGTACTGTATGTGATTATTTATGGAAGGTACTGCTACAGTATTGAATATTATTTATCAAATTAAACAAAATTTAAATCTAGAGCTGATGCACACAAACTTTTATATTTAAAAATACATGGTCTAAGAACACAAGTAACTAGAGTTCAAACCAGAACTAAATAAAGAGAATGTAGTAAATGAAAACAAAAATCTACAGGTATAGCCTTAGTTATTGTATGTAAGAAAAGATAAGTCATTTAGCTTAGTAACTTCTCATCATATTTACTAAACAAAAACAAAGTGATTCACCTGTTTAATGATTTAAATGTGTTTATTTCCCATTACATATATTATTTGTATTTCAAATAACAAGTAGTTAATCAGTAGGTATCTGCTTGACAGGTTTTCTTTATTTTCAAAACAAAACTTTAAGTTTTACAGTTTATTAAAGTAACCAGACCTTGGATTGAAGGATGCTTTTAAGAAAGCTAAAATTCTGAAGTTATATTCTAAGATTGTCACAGTTAAGTGAAAAAATTTCCAAGTCAACAGTGATTGCCAGAATTTTTGAGAAAACACACATGCACGTGCACACACTTTTTTCTAATGCAACTTTACAACAATTTATTTTTTAGTGTTAGTATGAAACATTTTAGCTGAAAATAAACACCCAAAACAAACTTTTATTTATATGATTTTGACTTTTTTTAATAAAAACACCTAATTGGAAGAGAAAAACAACACTTTGTGTCATTTTCTCTAAACCCAAATACTCGTTTATAGTTAGGTAAACAACAAAATATCTGTACAACTAAATGGCGTGAAATTCTCGTGTAAATATAACAATTGTTTACACAAGTTGAACTATATTTTGTGGAAAAAAATATTTATTTACATAAAATGCATAAATAATTTTATTGTAAGCTAGACTAATAGTTACTAGTGGTGACTTTATAAAAAAAATAAATGACAGCAACTTTCTGGGCATTTATCAGGGCTGGTTGGTGTATGAGCATTTTGTAAATGCTTCAGAAACACTTAGAGTCATTTTGGATAAATTTGTTGAAACTTTTCCTTCATTATTGGTTTATTAATGTTGGAATAAAGATAAAAATTCATAATAATTAAAAAGTTAAATAATTTGCATTTCCATGGCTATCACTATTTTGATACATGATTTTGATTATATTGGGTCTGTTCTTAAAAATTAGTAGTTTCTTTTTTAACTGGATTTGTGCTATATTTATTTTATGCTTCACATAGTGTAAAATATCAAAAACAGTATCTGTTAACTGTTGTACAAAAAATAATATCAGTGTGATAATAGAAATATATTACACATCTGATTAAACAAAATTCAAAAAGCATGTTTTTCTGCTGAGTATAGATAAGCCTGCTGCCCACTTATAATTTGTTACTAGTCAGAGGAGTTAATTTCTATCTTTGCATTACTGGAACTATGTAAATGGTTAAACATAGGTGGATTTGACCTACTAGAACAGGGCTGTCCAACTGGTGGGCCTTGATCAAGTTCCCAAAATCTTATGATAATGGAACATCTACCTCCATCTATCTATTTCTCTGTTTCTGTGTATGTGTGTCTGTCTGTCTGTCTATCTTTCTTTTTTTTTATATTTTTTCAATATGGGTTTACACTCTGCTTAACTTGTCAAACCTTCACATCACTCATGCACTAGTAGCAGCAGCTATGTATTTGTATCATGACACCATCAAGTTGGCACTAGTTGTTATGTTACTGAATCGATTTCCACAGAGTTTGTATTCACCGAGTGCTGTGTTGTTTAGTTGTCTTTCATCAAGGTCAATTGGTACTACCAAAGGACTAATATTCATGAAACTGTGCAGAAGTGTGCACTAAGCTGGGGCGGGGAGGGGAGGGGGTTGAAAAATGTTTATGCATAATGACTGATGGGGCAAAGACTATGGTTTGGATGAAGGATGGATTTTGTGGGCTACTAAAACAAGCAGTAGTTAGTTGCTCTACAATTCACTGCATTATTCACCAGGAGTCAATATGTGGTAAATCAGTAAAACAAGCTAATGCCATGAAAGTAATTGTTCGAATAACAAATCTCATTTGAGGAGGGAAATGGAAGCTATGTATGGAGACCTAATTCTGCATTCTGAAATGTGTTGGTTGAGCATGGGGAAAATGTCTTAAGTGCTTTTTTGAGATGAGGAAAGAGATTCCATTATTTCTGAGAAATGAAATTAAGTCTAAAACTTCTGATCTTGAGGAAGAATTAAGTACTCCTGGCTTCCAAAGTCAGTCAGCCTTCTGAATGGATATCACAAATCATCTGAATGAGTTAGATTAAAAATTGCAAGGGGAGCATCAAATTTCTCTGATTTGTTTGGCCATGTGCAGGGATTCTCAAGCAAACTACAGTTATTTTAACTTGCCATGGGAAAAAAATTGCCTTACTCAGTTTTCTTCAAGTGTAGAAATAGCCGAGAAACTGTGAAGGTGCAGATTTTAAAGTTTTTACTACCAATATAGTGGACATTTTGGAGGAATTTAATAATCATTTCTCAGACTGAAAATATGACAGATGACAGCCTTGTTTGACAACCCACTCAGTATAGTGATTGCAAATCAACCCCATCGCTTTTATCTGGAATTGTGTGATTTACAGGCAGACCCTTTTTTTTTTACAGTGGAAGGGCAGAGAAGGGTAGGGATTTCTTCAGACTTTTCCCCCAAGAACAATATCCAAACATGAGAGACTTTAGATTAAAGATGTACTTCATGTTTGGAAGTACTTACTTGTGCAAGAGCACCTTTTTCAACATGAAATTTATAAAATCTCATTACCATTCTTCCCTAACAGATACTCTCTGAAACACTTGCTGATACTTGCTATAACCAACATAAATGTGGATATAACCCAGATTGTTTAAAGAGAACAATTGTCCTCAGGGTACTCGTAATTTTGTTTCAACAAATTTAGTGTAGGTTGAGAGATGTGTACTTAATAAAGATGTAAGGTATTGAAAAATGTGTTTCATTTAAAGATCCCTTGAAATCTTCATTTTAAATTAATTTTTAGAGTGCACCACCTGGTGGATACTTCCAGAGAAATATAGCCCCCCATGATGTTACAAGTTTGACAGCCCAGTACTAGAGTATAAAATGTTAATAACTGATTTTCTTCTCTTGAACTCTTTGATATAAATGATTGTAGCTAAATTATTTATAGCAAAATTTACCATCTAGGTTGATTGAATCAGCCAAGTACATTATGTGAAACTGGAACTTTTCATTATGCCATAACCATAGTGTAGACCTTTTAGAAGTTCCTTTAATTTGTTGACACAAATGATAATTTAGTTTTTTTAAATTTAAATTGTTTGAAATTATATAAGTTGATACATTATGTACTTCCTATTAAAAATTGAATTTATCTAATTTTGGATTATTTGTGTCTGATATATCTAACTGGTGGTGCACTTATGCACATATTTACTGGCACTTTTTGTTATACTTTTTTTGGCTTTAAATGAACACCATGTTTTAAAGATGAACCTCCTCTCCAAGCACATTGTGACAAGAAGCAAGTTAGGTAAACAAATTTCAAATAAACTGTACTGAGTCCATTAATGATTAATTTCTTCCAAAAGGCAAATGCCTGCAATTTTAGTATCAACAGTTGACTGCTCTTATATAGTAACTGCAAAGTTTGTAGTCTAATATTTACTGAAGAATCCAATGCATGTAATTAATATAGAATTTCTTAGTAGTTTGTTACATTTAGACAAAACAGAAAATCAGTATAGAAATAATAATTAACATTCAAATTTTGTTCATTGATGACTTTTTATCACGTGTCATTTATAACAAAATATCAATTACTTTTCCGATTTTAGTAGCTTTCTGTTTAATGTTGATGTTGATAAGAAAAATACATTTGAATTAAGTTACTTATTTTTCTGAACTCAGCTTAGTCAAAGTAAAAGTTTTAAATACAATTTAATTTGTTTGTTTAATAAACATTTTTTGTTTCTAACTTTTCCCATTGCATAACAGTTTTACAAAGTGAAGGTAGAGACAATTTTGAGGAAACCCCATTGTTATTTTTTTTTTCAATAACACACTTTTACTCTCACATCTCACTCCTGGTACACCGTCCCTCTGAGGTAGTTGATTTGTTGTTTTTTGCCACACTTATCTTTAAAAAACAGGTTACATTTTGGAAATTTTTCTTCTTTTTTTTAACTCATCTTATTCATCAGATGCAAGATTTTTAAAAACTATTTTAGTACACAAAATCCTTATGGTTTAAACACGTTGTATAGAAATTGTTGCACTTAAACCAGTTGCACAGACCTAACCAGATCAGCCTGTGTAAATTATCAAGATTTTGGTCTTATTTTCATTACACTTCTTTGCATTTGAATCCAGTCGTTGATTCTGTGGTTAAACCATACCATCCCCACATCATACCGACCATTCAGATTTCCATAATGGCAATGTTTATACCACCACCCTGCAGTATAGTGTACTGCACAGTGTGTACTGCTAGCATCATTGTCCCTGTCTACAGTGCTGAATGGCATTATATTGGAATAACTGAGTGAATCTGTTGAGTTGCCACTATAATCTGATACCAGTAACGTATACTTGTTTGCTTCACTGCTGACCCTGAATGTATTGTATTTAGCTACCCACACCTTTCCAGATATGTCCATCATTTTGATTTGCAGGGAGTAGTTACCTTCATTTGTCAACAGGTAGATGAACTCATTGCCAAGCCAGTATTCCCCTTCTGCCTTTCCAAAACCTTTTTTGTAGTCATCCCAGGATCGATTAAAGTTCTCACTTCCATTGAATCTCCTTTGAATGATGGTCCATACACCTTCCTTGTCAATATCACACAGGACACGAATGGAGTTGCTGCTGCCTGGAGGATAGATCACATATATCCCACTGGTCTCTGATCCTACAGAGAACACCTGGGAGCAGTCTTGAAAGAAGGAAGAGGAAAAGAAAAGAAAAACAGGAAGTATATAATGACTAAAAGATTATCACAGGCTAATAGGTCAATTGATCAAAGCTGAAAGACTTATAAAAATGCGAAGAGGAAACAAGTTGCTATCTGAAACTGAACACTGAATCATAAATTTATGCTTCTGCTATGTGTCATCTAATTTTTGTGGTCAATTTAAAAAAGAAATATGAAAATTTCTGCCATGATTCTAGTTATTACTGTTTTCTGGATTATCACAATAATTCCAGTTTACACAATGCTTATCTACATTCACTGGAAAAAAAGAAAAAATCATTAGTTTATATATGGGAAGTTTGAATACATATCAGGTTTTACAAATGGCTTTGCTTGATTAGCTAGCATAAGTAAAACCATCATCACATAGATAGCTACACTCCTTACATATGGAAAATATTACAATTTTTTTTTCTTTTTTGAGGAGAGATTATTAAAGCAATTTTGTTTTGTTTTTTTTTCCGTAGCAGTTAACCTCAGTATGTGTTTCACATGAAAAAGGAAACAATTAGTGATCTATCAGCATGGCTGAATATTGATAACAGCAAGGTTCCTTTTGCTTTAACACATTGAAAAGGTATAATATTTCTTAATGGAAGATATCAACATAGCAAAAGAGAAATCTTTATTTCTCTCATGAAATAACACAAGCTATGCTCATTGTTGTGTTTTATACTGGCATTTTAAATAATTTCTACATAACTGTACCATGTTCCTACTCTGTTATTATTGCAGAAAATGTTTGTCAACTTTCACTTGTAATTTTTTTTCCTTATTTGTATCAAAGTGGTTACTTCACAAGTAATCTGGATGATACAGTAATGCTTTAGCTTCAGAAAAAAAAACCAAAGGTGGTGGTGGTTAGTATTATTTATTAATATATAAAATTTACATTATCCTACAAATCTTTATAACTCTTTCATTATTATCTTTGGTTATTACAACATTACTATATCTGGAGTGGAATAATATAAGCTTAAAATTGTTTCTCAAGATGCTTCTTGCATTTTGTAAAAACTTTATTTTTCATTTTAGAATAGTAGTATTTTGTCTGAATAATTGTGGTGAGTTAGAAATATTTTCAACTCTTTCTGGGTCCCTGTTGATGTTCATCTAGATCAAGCATAAATTATACACTTTCCAAATCAAAGTTGTTTATTTATTATTATTATTATTAGAAGTAAAATGTTTCAGAGTTTTTCTAATAACCTAAAAATATTAGTTAAAAGAAGTAATTTTTAAGAGTTAAAGACATTATGATTTTCACAGAGCATCATGCATGTTTTTGCAAGTTATAACAATTATTGCTAGTTTATTTTTAAGATGAAGTTAGCTTGTGACAGTTATTGCACAAGGATACATTTTTCTTTGTTAACAATTGCATGCATTTTTTCCATATTTTAGTGATTCGATTGCTTAATTAGCCATTTTATTTAAATTATTTTTTTAAAATTTTACATGCTGTAATAGTAGATTTTATGATATTACAAACACATACTATGGCATTTAGATCAGGATGAAATAAACAAGATTTACCATGGTAGGAAATTAAGTTTTAAAAATCAGATATAAATGTTAATGTTTTACTAAATAGTAAAAGCATGATATATCAGTGTTTTTTAGATGTCCATTTTATAGGAAAAAAGATAGGTTTACCAATTTCTCACATTCACTATCCATATCTAAACACTTCAGATATTTGGCTATTAGTTTTGTTACTCTCAAAAATACAATGCATGCCACTAATTAGTAAAATAACAAGAGGTAACCAATCACTTACCTTTTGGTAGATGAAAACGGAAGTTCATAATTTCCTCTTGTACTTCTAGAAGTAAAGGAAGGTAGCTGTATATTGCTTCAGTTTTTTCAATCATTTTTTCATGGACTTCTGTCTGTTTCCGGTGAGTGAGATATACACTGTTGATGCGATATTCCAGTCTCTTAAGCATATCTTTTGAGAGAGACCAATGTGTTCAATAATTTTCCCAATTCTCTATCCATTGCAAGGAGCTTTGTATCTTGGTGCATATCACGATTCGCCTTTTTGCATGAAGACAAAGATTCATTTAGCACCTTCATTTCTAAAAGATTCATCTTCATTATGTGTTGATGTGTAGTTGATGCAACAGGATTTCCAGTTTTTTAGAAAGTCTTTGTACCACTTTGCTGCTAATGTTCTTTACCTGCTCCATCAAACTTTGCACTGAGGTGTTAAGTGATGTAATGTGGTTCTTTGTCAATTCTTGCTGTTGCTGAGCCTCCTTGTTCTGGTACTTAAACTTCCATTCAATATCACTGAGCCTATTGGTAGTGTTAATAGTAGCATCCTCAACTTGTGAGATTTGATTCTGCTTTTGAAGCGTATAATTAATGAGCTGACTACTCTCAGCATGCCAACCTTCTAATACCATTATATCTGCGACGACAGATTCATAGTTGATTCCTGCAGCTCTTGAAGAGCATGACTAATATGCATATTTTCTACTTTGTTTTTAAAATTTCCCATTTCTTCACTCAGATTTGCATATAAATCTCGAATCTTTAATATTTCTTCGTCTCTTTTTATTATTTCTTCATAAAATGTGTCATTGTTTTCTTTTATTTTTTGCACTATATGCTCTCCAGCTTTGGTGTCCCAATACGAAATTACCTTCTCTTTTTGCATTATCGGTGGTGGTTCATCTCCTGACTGAATTACATCAGTAAGATATGGACTTAATTTTTCAGCCATTTTGTAAGTGTCCACCTCAACAAGCATTCCTTCGTCTGAGCCTATTGGAATATCGTTTTCTTTGTAATATCCTTCTGGTATAAGTTCTATGATAAATCCATTAACTGTTTGCTTAAGCTTTTTTAATATCTGTTTATTTTCTTTTTCTCTTTTTTTGCATTCATTCATTTCATGAGTAAATTTGTTCAGACCTTCCTTGACCACCTCATATCGAGAATTCAAGTTATTTATGGACTTATTTAAATTAAAGTAGGCTGTCTTTAGGTTAGTCTGGTCATTTTTTATTATTTCAAAGTGCTGACTTAATTTTTCTTCATTGTGATTAAGATTTTTTAATTCTGATTTTTGAAATCTAATTGTCTCTCTTATTTTCAGAACTTCTTGCTGTTGTTCACCTGCTGTTTGCTTTATTTGTACATTGTCCATCATTACAACACCGACCTCACTGTGATAGTTTCTTAGTTTGTATTGCAAGTGATGAATATGGTATCTGCAAAACAAATGAAGTTGAATTCACTATTAAGAAAAGCAAAAGTTTATTTACTGAAGATGTTTCCCATAATCCTTTTAGCAGCAAACCTTCCAGGTAGCCTAATATTATGAGCACCATAGATCCATCAGATAAAGTTAAGTTACTTACATCAAAAGATTAAGATATATTATATGTAGATTTCAGACTACATGCAAAGTACTTTTTTTGTTTTTGATAATCCTCCTCAGAAAAATACATATTAAAGAGGAAAAAAGTTTTAAAGAGGAGGGGCAGCTATTAATATCATGTTGAAACCAATCACTCATAACTAATACAACGAAAATAATGCAATCTTTTAATAAAGAGGTGAAAAAGTATACTTTTAAAGGAAATAATTAAGTAATAATTTTTACTGTAATGTATATGCAGTTAAGGTTTTTTGTTTTTAGTTTAAGAAATTACTTGTTTTAATTATTGGTCTCTTATGATTTATAGTTAACTGCTTACCTTGCATATGCATATTTTATCAGTTTTTGAATGAGAGAGAGAATCTCATACAGAGTTTTCAGAACAACTGCCCCAAGTAAGTCTCATAATCCCACCAGCAAAAATAAGTCTTTAATCAGTCAAATAGCTTCTTGAAAACGCTACACCTTTTCATAAAACAAGCAAATGGCACTACTTTGTTTCAAGATTTTTAGAAGGAATGCTTTTTTGTTATTGTTTTCATTTTTCCCAGAAAAATATACCTTTCCAAATGACATTTAAAAGTCCATAACGAGTTAAATGAAACTATTGAAGTCTTTCTCATAGTTCCTATTTCAAACTATAAAATACAAAAACATTTTTAACACAGAGACAGCTTATTTAATTATTTTATTATTTGCAGTGGCATAGCAGTTTTATTGTCTGTTCTCTGCATTGGTTCTTTTCAATGAAAATTTGTCCAACTTCATATCACTTGATAAGAGTACACAATTTTTTTCTTCTATGAATAATATCCTCATGTTGATGCATTGTCTGGTGGTAGACTACTGGATTGCTAAAGTCATTGGCCCGAGTTTGATTTCAAACTTTATTTAGCACACCTCCCTGGTACGGTTTCTTTTCACTCTTCTTCACCAGCCAGTCATGTGCGCTTCTTCTCACATCTAAAAATGAAATGTTCTGGTATGGATTTCCCCACTGAACCCAGAAGTGCCAGCAGGCTCCTCATGGCACAGGATTGGCAATGTTTTCTAGTGAACAACTGCAGCACTATGCTACTTCACTAATGTCTCTTTTGTAGGCATCAGAGTACGGAAAAAAATTAATTCCCATAAATAAGCAGCATACATTTTTTTACTCTTGAAGTTTGTTTTTTTTTAATAAATCTTCACATTCAGAAAGAGAAATAATTTTTCATAGTTTTTAGCTTTCTATTCATCTGTACTGGTTTTATATCTACATTTCAGAAAAAACATTTTTGAAAAGTTTTTTTAAAACAAATAAATTTAAATAAATATAGTTAAAAATTTTGCTTTTTTTTTTTTTTTAATTTCACCAGTCTCAGTGATGTTCATTTAACCAACTGGTAAAGTTCAATCTTTTTTCTCCATGTCCTGATTATGTTTCACAGAGTTCTTTTCACTGGAGCCAAAAGGGTGGACATTTGTGTCATTTGAGTTTTTGTTAATGAAAAACATTTGTGAAATATAATATATGTGATGTTGAGATACAATCATAATTTTATGTATTAGTGGATACTTTATGGCAATGTGGTTCTTCAAAGAATAAATATCATTAATTTGAAAAAAATGAATAGATGATATATGAGTTTGGTTTGATACCCAGTTCTTAAAGACTGGTGTCTGCAACTGGTTGAATCCTGAAGATTTGCCAAGATAATACAGTAAACTTGGCATTATATATATAGAGAGAGAGAGAGAGCGAGAGAGTATGTACATGAAAAGTCACAGAAGCAAGAAAAAACTTTGGGAATTTTGTTTACAACTCAAAAGTTAAAGTAAAAAAAATTTTTTTTAATTCTTAATTTGTTTTTATAGTTAGTAAATATAGATATTGTTCTATACCTTTGATCAGTATTCGAATAGCAGACTAAATGAAATCAATCTCTCGCTCTCTCTCTCTCTGCAGATATAACACACACACACACGCACACATACACTTTATTATCAAGTAAGATTCCATAATTTTTCATCTGACTTATTTATTTATTTAAAGAAAATATATATTTGAAGGTCATCAAGGTGACAATTTTTCAAGTAAACAAATTTTTATTTCAAATCATGAAAATAAATTGTATTTGGCATCCACATTCTTTCTGTGTACTTTCTGTTTTGTTCTTTTTACCCTGATGCCAATTTAGACAGATACACAGGATCTGTACTTACTGGTGCAGCGCTGTGCTATTTATTCTCTTTCTTTTTCCGCTCACTTCACACCTTGTTGTGAACATCCTCCAGATACTCTTTTGAAATGAGGTGTTTTGCAGAAGCTAAATTTCCAGCAGCCAGACCAACAAGATAAACAACAGCAGAAACAATGGCTAGCACAAAAGTTTTCCTGTATGCTGACTTTATTCAGTGTATGAAACTAGAACCCTATGAGGAATCTATCCTGACAGTTAATGGAAGAGAGAAGAAGAGTACATAAAGAAATTTTTTAGTGATTTAGCAGAACAAGAATTCCTGTTACCAGCTAACTACCATGTTTGGCTGAATCCTAACTCTGACTGCTGTAATAAGAAGTGATCTCAACCACTTCTCTATCTGCTGCTTGCGTCTTTGACTAAACGTATTAGAAAAAAATAAATAACATGAGAAAAAAACAATAACAACAAAACATTGATGATTATAATATTTAATCATCACCTCAGGCTATAACTTCTAACATTTTGCCTGTTATAAATATCAAAGTTAAATTTGTAATCTAAAATGAGATTTTTTATGCATTTTATATAAACATATCAGACAAATTTAATTTTTTCCTCTCCAAGTGACTGAACCAACACAGATGCTTTGCAATTTTTCCTATCAGTTTTTAATGTTGATAACAATGCCACTTAAGCAGCTTGTATAATATACTGGCTATAATTAACATTCATATACTCTTATTGAAAGAGGAAATAGAGTTTATTGAAGATATTGGATCATTACCTAAAGTTAAAACTAAATACTGTAGATAAGTTGAATAATAACATTAAACATAAAATCACCTAGTGGGTGAGATCAATCAATCTCATACTCTTAAATATTGTAACTGATCAAAGGAGCTAGTTACTCAGTGAGATTTTCAAATATTTACTGAATGGTATGGTACCTTCCAAGTAGAGCAGTGTTTGACTTCCTTTAATAAGCAAAATCTTAGACTCATTTATCAAAAAAGAACCTTTTTTAAGAGTAAAAATATTTTGTAAAATAATGAACAAGGATTTCAAACTGTCATTTGTACCTGTTTCATTTTCCAGAATGTTCAAATGATATCATATTAAGGGCATAGATGAAGAAATGCTGGTGATGTTATCTTTTAAGATTTCTTTCAATGATACTGTGAGGGGGGGTGATTGAAAAATTAGTGTATGAGTGTTAGTAGTAATATATTAAACTGGTTGATGATTTATTTAACTGTTTGAAAAGCAACATTTTTTGATGATGTTCTGTCATCTTTTATAGATACTTCAAGTTGTGCACCTCATCTCAGCAATTTGTTCAGCTTCTGTTGCTATTTTTTGGTTTATGTAAATTATGTTGATACTGATTTCTGGCAAAGCAAATGATGTCTAAAAATGCAAGAAAATTTGACAAGAATCTTATAATATTCTTAAATTAAGAGATGGTCTTAATAATACTAAAGACAGAAGTGATCCTGGGGTCATTATGCAGAATAACTTAAAATGTGTATTAAAAGTAGTAGTGTCAGAGGTAAAGCAAGTACAATGCATACTAAGAACAAAAACAAAAACAATTTTTCAAAATATGCTGTTCAAACTTGGCACCTTTATTTAGTTAAGATTATAGATTCTTTAGAACAAAATACAATGATAGTTTAAGACTGGCTTAAGTAGTTGCAGATATCTTGTTTCTACTCAAACTACATTGTCCTATGCATCATAAGTTACATGATCTGGAATTTCTAAGATTTTCGAAAGCAAGGGACAATGGCATCATCATCTTTGTTTTAAATTTTGTTGTTGTTTTTCAATTCTGATACTATGTAAAAAACAAGATTAACTGCATGAAAAACTTCTTAAGACATAAATTTTATTGGACAGGTTTCCCAGTAAAATAGAGTAAAATTACAGTGTATACTTTAAAAAAAATGCAGCAGCTTAGTATTTTGAAAAGATAGAAATCTACATTCATGAGAGTTCCTGCTCTATAATATATTTTTAAAAAGCGTATTTATTTGAAGAAAAATGCTCATTCTTAGTTTATAAGGATATAAGTTCAATGATGTATCCAAAATTATGTAGGTTGATCTTAGAGAAGAGCAGTTTGAATTTCATATGATGATCAAATGAACTACACAGAAAGACAGAGGGAGGGAGGGAGAGAGAAAGAGAAATGTTTTAACTTTGGTTTAGCCACATTATAAGTCTGCCAATAAGCACTGAGCTCTTATTTTAATGATGAAATTGGAATGTGTATTTTAGTTAATAGAGATATAATAGAAGTATGTAAAATGTTCTAGATTTTTTTAAAACATACAGTGAATAGTGTTGTTATTTTGTTTTTAGGTTTAAATATAAAATATTGTACTATGACTATAATTTAGCAAAACATTCTGCAGAGCTTGATATTAAAGAATATATATATAGAAGCAAAATTTTAGACAGTAAATAGAATAAATTCCCAGAATATATGTTAATAATAATAGTATCGTGAAAGTGCACTGAATTAATAGCTAATTATTTGAAGGTCTTTTGTAAGCCAAAATAGCTTTTCTTTTTCTGCTGTTGCCTAGACAAGCTAAACTGCTATTATTGAATGATGGCAGGATTTAGTGCCGATTTGATTCCAACAAGTTAATGAAAGTAAGAGAATATATAGGTAGTTTTCTAATTTTTTACTTGCGCTTAAATAGTTCAATGATTTTTTCATGCACATATGTATCAATGCTTTAAAAATGTGATAATTTTAAAATCAATAAGGATATATAAATTTCATCAATTAATCAAATCTGTTTTCTGTACAGCATTAAAAAACATTCTATGTATGATAAGGTATACATACATATGCATATATGAAAAAAAGAGGGTGTGGCAGACACCAGATTGGTATTTCTTACTTTTTCTCTGGCTCATCAAGTATCAGAGAATATATTACATTTAGCATTCCAGATTAAACTTCATAAGATTTGGTAGGTAATCAATGGTACATTTCTATAATCCTGACAATCTAAGGCATCTCAAATCTTTAGAAGATTTTGTGATTTTTTAATGTTTGAATTACGTTGCAATATTCATAGATAATTTTCTTGGAAGAAGTAAAGCATTAAAACCATGTAATAAAGTTAATAAAAATATAAAACAGATTTTATGTTTATGTATTTGTGTACATACCTTATACATGCATGCATACGTACATCATACATACGGCTAAATTTTTATTAGCGTCAGAAATTGAATATTTAATTTTATTAATTTCTTGTGGTAATTACTTGAATAACATTTTCCACTTATCTGCATGTAGAGTTTCTTGTTTGTTTTATGCCTTATTTAAGAACGTTTTCAAAACCGATCAACGGTAGTTGACTAATGTCAGATTTATAGTTTTGTTTAGAATATCCAGCACTAACTCTGATTCAAAGGTGTGCTGTGTTAGCAAGCAATTTTCTAAACTTACAAATACTTTTAATACAGTTTTCTTGTATGCAGTCTATGTTACAGCTGTGCATAATAACATTATGATATTTCGTTGTGCTTCATCGTAGTTGCATAAGCTGGTGTACTATTGCCATTTGTTTGTGTTCTAATGTCACTACATTTTCTTTCTATCTAGAAGAGCTCAAAAACAAGATGGTGGTCTCCCAAGTATCAATAAAACTTATTTAATTACTTTATATATGCATTGGAAAAATTGAGTTAGTATTAATATCAAATCATAAATGATAGTAATATGTGTTAAAACTCCATGCTCTTCAACAGATAGACAGTAATTTTTATTTATTTATTTTTTTACAGTAACTATTTGCTAACATGTGGATTTTTTTCTGTCAGTTATGCAGAAAATTTAATCCATAAATTCTGGACACAATTTCCTGTTTCAGTTATAGCGCAAATCTGTGTATTTGTGTATTTCGTATTTTTATTCTTTAGTATATTTATTTTTCAGCCTATGTTTATATTACACTGTAGTTGTGTTGCATTGGGTTTTAATATATAACATCAGTTTATTGAAAAGTCTCATATAAAATATATATATCAAGACCACATGAAGTAATTTTTAAAATTACTTGTAAATCCTTTCCTCCTTCCTCTCCAGCCCCCCCCAAGAAAGAACTGTCTGAAATAATTTTAAGTTCAGCATTTAGTGACCGACAGTTTCAAACTACTACTGCTTTTAAAAATATGTTACATCATTGAAATTTACAACAAGTCATTTCTGTACTCAAGTTGTCTGTTTTAAGTTATATATATAATCATTGGTTCTCATTATGTCCAGTAACTGACTCATTTAATAAATACTACATAGTTTTTGATAAGGCCCCAGATTTAGTGAGTTTTAAGAATTAAAAATAATCAATAAAATTTCTGCCAACAAATTATCAGTGGTTTGTTGAAAATTTCTAATGCAATCCAAGCATGAAAATTTTAAGCACTAAATTTTACACGCACTGCTGTATCTTTTAAGAAAGTCATGATGTGCAGCAGAAGTTTGAAGTAAATTCCAATTATTTGTTTTTCTTAAACAAGTCTGCAAACTTTGAAAGCACTTTTTACATGGCCCACAAAAATGTACATTATGTTTGATATACTCTATCAACACAGTATACTGTATGCATCAGTGTTTATGGCTAAGATTATCATAATTTCGCTCTTTTTTTTTTTTTTCATTTTTTAGAATTTTTATGGCTACAAATAAGATGTAGTAAATGTATTTGGTCAGCAGATACCTGAAATAACTTTTCCTGGTATATTGGTCACTTGCTTTTAATGAAATGTGAGGATCACATATTTGCATAGAATTATAATTATAGGAAGCTAAAAGAAAAAAAACAACACTTGAATCTATCTGTGTTTTCCAAATAACTGAGATATATCATGTTCTTTTGACTACCCTACCTTTTTGAAAGCCATACTGTTTCTATTTCACTGCTGTATGGAGGATTACCCGCTATCCTTAACCTGAATTATTAAGGCTGCTGCTTGCCATGCTGTTAATTTTAGATTTAACTAATATGGTGATTAATCTATGGCAAATGTTTATTTTAAGTATTATTAATAATTAACATGTCTTTTTAAATTAAAGATATATCTAATTTCATTTTGGTCCATAGATTTCATAGATGAGTCACTAATTCACACTCTAGATGCACATGAGTCTGCAGAAATGATGGTGAAGCTTTTCATCCAGTGTATTTACAACTAACTATCAAGCATGTCAATGGATTTGAAATAATAGTATAGATGGGCATTTTGGTGTGGGGTAAAAGCTGAATTTACTTTTATTGATGGATATCTAATTTCCACCAGTTACATATCTATTATTTTAACTACCTTTATGCCAAATTTGACCAAGGAACTCTCTAATGTAATTAACATATTTTCTCAGGAAGATTGAGTGACATTCCATACATTCAAAACCACTAAAGCTTGGAAGATGCAGAATGGACTGCAGTTGCTTTCCTGGACTCCACAGAATTTAAATATGAGTTAAATGACTAAGAACAACCTTACAGTAGCAATTGAAGCAATACCTTCAAACTTTATGAGAAAATTTAGACCAGGTCACACCTGATAATCTGATATTCACCTCTATGAGCTTTACATACTGCAGAAGGTATCCTTGAAAATGTTTGAACACTTTTTTCCATATACATTACAGAATAAATATATATATGCAAAAGTTCTGGTATTCACATTATTATGGCTAAGGATCTGTATAAGGAACTTTTCTCAAAGCATATGTCCAAGGCTGTTTATAACTTAATGTAACAATTTAACTGTTTCATGCATTTGCCATCTTGTTAAGTTTTAAACTGTGGCATCTTTTTTTCATAGAACATGAATCAGTAAAAGTAATGATTCCTTTAGGAATCTTAAATGACTGCATTTATCTCCACAGAACTTGTGATATGTGATACTAGACTAATGCTAAATATTTTAAATAATCAAATTTTCGATATTGTCTAGATCACCTTTGTTCACTAAGTTTTTCAAACTTTTAGTTTTTTTTAACAAGATAAAGAACCAAAAGGGGATTTAATATCTGATGTTTTAAATAAGGGATCTGATACTTTTTCATTTGAATAGTTTGTTTGACCAGCCACCTAAGATTCTATAACATTACCAAATTGCTCATCACATTTCACCATCTTTTGAAAAGTATTGTACATCTGAAACACCAGCTACTCTAGAAGGAGACTGATTTGATTTAATGAGACTCAAAAGTAACAAGGTATGCCACTGCCCACCTGCTCAAATGTTTGCCAGAAATGCAACAATTATATGACATCTGATTAAATGGATTTGTTTGAACAAGTTGTGGAATAATAAGAATTCCACTAGCAGGTTTTAATAGGAAAATAATGAAAAGACCAATAAATCATATAATTAAATTTATAATAATACAATAATCTTTGAAACAAATACTCCCTTCTCTCAAAAGTGAGTGGAAACTGAATTTTAGCAAAAATATTGAAGTGAATGTGCTGGATGTTTTTGTTTCTTTATTTCAATTTGGGCTTGGCTTTTGGTATTTTTTTTTTGTTAAAAATGCTGATAGTCTTTGAAATACACAAAGGCAGTGTTTTATCTGAAGGACTTGGAAAATGAAAGATCTTAGTTATTTTAAGTGATTATAAAAAATTAGACTCCCTAGTTTTGCATATTAAAATTATGTAGGAATCCAATTTATGGAGTTACAATTTTAAAAAAAAAGAAAATAACAGGTAGAGAAATTTTAGTTTTGTTATTTCAGACTTTTGGGTTACGAAGATCATTTTTTAAAAATTATAACATCATAGTAGACATTTGGATAAGTTGTTTGGACCCATGGGATTTAAATGGCTGAAAACTTTCCTGGCAAAAAACAAGTATGATATTTTATTTACTTTCATTTTCCCTACAGTTTAAAAATACAAGTTATGTAGAAACATACTAAACCTGTGATTATTTTCAGAGAAAGTTTTTACAATTTTAATCAATTTACAAAGTCCAAATATAATAAAACAGTAAGTGGATGAAAAATGCTTCCATAACATTTTTATCAGAAGCTTACTCATATGGGTAAAAGGTTTTTGTTGACAACCAGCCAGCCTTTATCCTCTTCTAGAACTAACTGTTGAGAAGTGTAGAATACAAATGTAACAATTATATTTTAAACTCCTAAATTTAAGCTTAAGAACAGAATTAACACAAGGCTAAATACACCCACCCACTAATTAAAAGGTGGATTTTTTATCTCATTTTTTAAAATTTTCTGACAATTCTGTAGTATGTCCTATTTTTTATGAAATTTTAAAAATGCATTCAATACTTTTGTTTGAATGTAGAAATTATTTAAATCATTGTTCCATGTTTTTTAAAAAATATATATATATATATATAAAGTCTATTTAGACTGTTTAAATATACTTAAAATATAAATCTTTTATTTTCTTTAATTCAGAAAGCTATTTTATCCATGTTTCTACAACTTGGATTTACTTAATAGGAGGTCAGCATGGTTTGCCAACTATAGTAATAATTTCCAAATATATTAATACTATATTACTATACTAATTCGGTACCAGGCACTGCACAAGAAAAAATGGCTTTAATAAAAAAGGTTTTATATCATTTTGAAAAACAGAAATTTTATTTGTTTAAATGCACAATCATTGAATTGATGCCAATGATACATTTCTTAACATTCTACGAGCTGTACATCTAAATTTAACTGTGTTCCAGAAGAGCCTCTTTATAGACCATGTTATTTAGCTTTTCCTTGGGGCGAAAAGCAAAATGGGTTTTTGTTTTGGCCAACTCTTGAGCATCCAACACAGAGCTGGCCATGGGCAAAGCAGGGACCATCCAAACTGGGGCCAACAGCTTTCAAGGATTGGCCCTGTGCTTTATTGATGGTTGTAGCAAAGCTGAGTTTTATAGGGAACTGGATTCAAATGAATTCAAAGGGACTTCTTAAAATTGCTTAATTGTTATGTTTCAGCTGACTTGTTTAAGAATTTAAAAAAGTACCTGACGAATATGGGCTGGCTTATAAGATGATGACAAACCTGTGGCAAACTACTTAATGAATTTTTATTCTTAGTTTTCAAAGTTATACCGTGTATCATATAAAAAACTGCCATTGAGGGTTTTCAAATGGCCTTCAAGGCCAAATGTTGGAAATTTGAAATCTGTGGTCACTTCGGAGTAGGATGAGTACTGTGAAGCTGTAGTAACTCTGAACCTTGAAAGGTGGCCTTTGTTGGCCTCTGAGGCCAGGCTCTGGTACCCTTGGATCCTGCCTTGGACCCTGAGGTACCTTCATTATAATTTGAGGCTGCTAGGTCATCTATTTTGGATGAATGCAGTGAACTGAGTGTAATCTATAAGGCTTTTGAAAAGCAGCCTTTGGTGGTAGCTTAAGACTTTGCCCAGATTCTTAAATAAACTACACCAAAAATTTGAGGCTTCCGGGTGCTACAGTTCGGCCATGAAAGAGTAACAAAAATACACTTGAAAATATGTATAAGATTATTTTTGCACTAGTAACAAAATTTTTTAATATTTAATTTTAAAACGTAAATTAATCCCCTAAAGGAGCTATTTAACCTGCACATTTATTTTTATTTGAAAACTTTTAGTTTTGTACAAATTTTGAACTGAATCAAAAATCATCATTTAACAAAAATGCATCTTTGAAAATTAAAAGTTTCAAATTTTAGAGTTTTGTATTGTTAGGTTATGTATCTCCATAAACAGCAATGAAAAAGAAAAGGAAGAAAAACTTTGTCCTTATAAAATGATTCACTCAACACTTTTGTTACAACATCTGGTTATAGAAGGAGGATGGAGCTAGAATAGAAAGATCAGTCAAACATCTGTGTATTGTGGACATAGGTGTTCTCAATGTTTATGGCACATGAATGCTGTAGCTGATTTGGCTGCTACATCAAAATAACAGCTTAGCTGCCAATTTGTTTTTTTTACATTAGTGACAGAATTCTATCCTTGATTCCAAGCATACTTTTTAACTTTAGTCAAGTTTTACTCTCTCTTTTTTTAACGATGGATTTTAAAAGTCAATAAAAGTTAAGAAAATCAAGTATAGGAAGACTACTACTTTTTGTTCAATGAAGTAGATTTATCCCTTTTCTCTTTTTTGTTATTCTCCAAAACTTGTAAGAGTAAATAATTTTAAAATCTGCATACATAAAACTATAAATAATTAGTTGTCATGTAAATGTAAAATGCTCACAAAATTGTTTGAAGTACCTTATAGGTAAATAATTATTTTTTAAAAATTATTTTAATGTAATTTTCTCTTATTTAAATAAACAAAAAAACAAAAACAGCTTAAATAAAAACAATTTCATAATATCAAATAATTCTGTAGGAAAAAAGGCACTTTCATAGGCTTTGAAAAATTAATTAGATGAGTGGATATGTTTTTGTTGTTATTTTTAGATAAGAAAACCAGTTGACAAGTGCATATAAAAAGAGAAACATTTTTCTGATTAGGTAGAATTTTTTTCATTGCAAAATCAATCTATAAATTTGCTCAATTTTTAAAATCAAGGGGAAAAAATTTACACTTTTTATTTAACTCAGTTGAGGCATATTTTACTTTTAGTTAACCTAATCCAAATATTAATTAGTTTATTTCAGTTTATTTACACTGCCAGTTGTTTAAATAATTTGGGGTTCAAATTTACAATTTTCAATAGTACAGTTGTCATTTTTTCACAGATAACAGAATAAAGAGATCTGTTTGTTTAGCCACCATATTCACTAAATCAGTTTGAGCCTGAAGTTATGGATCAAAAGATAACATTTTTTTTAAAAAAATCAATTTGTAAACAGATGCACTTTATGTAAGAGTGTGAAGACTTCTGATAGGATAGCTGAAATTGTCTTCAGCAGCAGCACTTGGTAAAAAAGAATTTCCAAAACAAACAAAACCTACACCACTTTTCACTGATATTATATGGATAATTATTGCTAAAAATGTTTCCAGATTTGTAACATTTCAATTCAGTTGAGTATAATATTTCAGCTAAGTCTGACCTGTATCCAACCTCTAGGCCAGCTTAATTTTTGCTGAACCAGATTTGTGGTTACTTGATTCAACTTTTCTTTACTTGTAAACATCTTCTGCAACTGTCGATTCCAAAATGTTGATCTCTAGTCAATTTTATCAAGGGCATTTTTGTCATTTAGTGCATTGTTTATGTGATTAAATTGTTCTGTTTAAGAAACACTTTTTTAAAGACTAAGTTAATCTGAGTTCTCACTAATTATTTGAAATTTAACACCAACTATTTTACACTTTTAAAACAAAATCACTTAGTGGTGATACTATATCTGTTTGCCCTTTGAATTTTTCCTTTTCTTTTGAAAAATAATTTCTATTATAAGGTATTATTTTCTTGTTCATACATGCAACTTTCTTTATGAATTATTATTACATTTAAGGTAAGATTTTAAAATTTTAATAAAAAATAATAAAACTAAAACAGCAGTAAGAAAAAGAAAAAAAAGTCAAATGGAAATAGTTTATCATCACACAAAGAATATTGAAATGGTCATAGCTCCAAAATTACAAGTAATTTGTATGAACAGTATTGTGTGGCAATTACCCAGATGCTGGCATAGAATTAGAATTGTTCCTCTATGCACAAATGCAGTGTTTTATGCATTTAGTTTAACAGTAATTTTACTTTGGAATTCATGCAAGATTGCTACTGTTATTATCTTGTCCAGACAAACTGGTGAACCATTGACATCCCAGCTAGTGTGGCTAATTATTCCGGATCCTTCTGAACAAGTACTGAAGGGGTTCTGGTTACATATCAGGTGTGAACTGTTATACTTTAAAATTTTTTTCACATATTAAAAAAGAGAAATCTTTGCATATAATCTTGTCTGATTGGAAATGATTTCTTGGCACTTTTTTGAAGCACAATTCATTCTGACCTCTTATTTTCAGTTTCTACATGAAACAAAATTTTTTTGACAAAGTAAATTATAACTATTCTTTCTCTTCTAACTGATTTCCATTTGTTTCTATCTCAATCTTTTTTCTTTAGTGATTTTTCTTGTTTTTTTAAAAAAATTTCTTTTCTTATTCACAAAGTTTATAAACGATTCCTGTTGTTTCCAAAATGTCAATTTATCTTCCCTCCAGTCACTTATTTTCCAACTTATTAAAAAATTAAGTTGAGTAATAGTGAATATACTTTCGACCTGGAGAGGGATGGGCTTCACCAGATTGTGAAATGCCTTAAATGAATATACTACCCTGTTAATAATTTTCATACACTTCTTTTAAAAAATTTTAAATGATAAATTATGAAACCTGATTTTCTGGAATATGTCATTCCTTAACTAGGAAATAGGAACTCTTATAAGAAATCAAAAACAACATTGGTTTCATTCTTCAATGAAGTGGCTTTACAGATCTGTGTAGTGTACTTTCCTGAACAGTGTGTGTAACCAGACTGGACTGGTCATCCAGATGGCTTTTATCTATAAAAATGCGCTACCATTAGCTTCCAATACATTATTTTCTCTCTCCTTATAATCAGATTGTTTTTATACTTGCCAAGAAACAGAAAATTCAGGGGTCTGTTGTTGGTTGGGTTATGCCTAATTGTTATCAGGCAACTTGCAGAGAGAGCAAAATGGGAGCCAGTAGGGTTTACTTTTTAACGCAGTATGTAATTAAGCCTCCAAATATTATGTTTCACTTGTATATATAAAGTCACAGAAACTGCATTCCTTGTTTCTGAACTGGTGAGAATGCTTATAGATGTGACCTTTTTTAAAATTTGTGCTTCAGAACTAGATTTTAAATATAGCTCTGTTTTTGCTACATAAAATTAATCTGAATACAAATTTTCATCAGAATGCCTTACTTTCATTACTTTGTCCAGCATTCTGAACAAGATTCTGAGGATTGATAGTACAAAAGGTCTGTATAAAATCTAAATTTCCTGCCTCTCTTAGTATTTGAAAAACAGATTGTAAGAATGAATGCTAAGCTGACATCGTTTAATGGCTACCTTTTTTAAAGTGATTTATTGCATGTTCAATTTTTAAAGGATATATATATTTTAACCATTAGTTTTCAAATTTTAGTCTGGGTGGCTGGTGTCCCACTGGTTAGACTAGAATGACATGGTCAGGTTGCCTTGGTTTAGCATACTTCTATGGCATGGTTTCTTCTTACCCCCCTTCTTTACTAGCCAGTTGTGTGGGTTTCCTCTGGCCTTTCTAGTTTCTTCCCAAATCTAAAATTGAAGAGTTCTAGTAATGATTTCCTGGTTGAAATTGGCATCTAGCAGATAACCACACTACTCACAGTAATCCCCCTTGTAGAGACTGGTGAATTTAAAAAAAAAAAATTAGTCTATATCTCTCTCATTATATCATGCTCATATGAATGTTTAGAATTTTGTTATCACATATGTGCATATCTGTTTCCCACATAAATTTGTCAAATTGGCATCTTAAGGGCTTATTATTTTTGTTCAAACAATGATAGATTTTACATCAAATATTTTTTTCTAATAGAAAACAAATTAAAAAATTTATACAGTTTGTTTTTAATTTTCATTGTCTTGATTATTTTTTTTTGGAAATTGGAATATTTGCTTTCTGATTTTGGCATTATTCCATTTATTCAGCTAAAATTAGATATGAAATTCACTGTTTTTCAATACATAAAACAGGCAAACAAAGCTGATTTTTTTTTCTTTCTTTGGATGTGTAATATTTACATTTACAATATCTATGAGCCAAAGCTCAAAGTCTGTAAAATGTCATTCATGGAAGAGAGATAGAGAGAATTGTTGGGAACCTGTGGTAATTAAGATTTCCTTTTTATTTTTAACAAGAGTTAGCCCCTCCCTTGTTTAAAAATGGTAGTTTACTTGGAAATTTTCATTTTGATTTAGAATGAATTAAAGCAAATTAATTTTAAAAGTTAGACAAAATTATGGATTAAGTATAGATAAATTTAAATGTTTGTTTTGAAAATAATAGTGATGTTTTCTGTTGGTTTATTTTTTGTTATATTGTTAGTATTTTTAAAAAATACAGTTATTTTAATTAAAGGTGAAAATTTAAAAATTTTTTATTTAAGTATAAGCATGATACATCTTGGTAGGGAGAATAAGGATAGGACTGACTGACTCTTGTGTATGCAATCCAACCGAAAAAATAATTTAAAAATATATGCGGGAAATTAGAAAGACTGTCTGAAAATCAATGTATGTTCTGTCTTTAAAATGTCTTTTAGCTGCTATTAAAGCTGAACATATATACTGATAACAGAAAAAAAGAAAAAGTATGCAATTAATTCATTAAAAATTTATTTATTTTTTACCATATATGATTTACTATATACAAAGGTCAGAAAATTCTTAGCAGGAAGAATTTGTGTTAATAAACACAAGATACTGTTGCCTTGGCATGAATATATCATTCATTTATTTTCCTGTTAAAACAATCTGCATTTTTCTTCACTAGATAAGCAATGTTTAAAATGTGTCTGACTGAAGCAGTAATACCATTTTGATTGAAGAGAAAAGCAGATTTGTTTTCAAAAGCCATATGAATGATAAACAAGCAAGTCTAGGTTTTACTCCATACCTCTCTCAGAACAATGGCATACAAACTTATGAACTGTTGAAAAGATGCATGTTTGTACTTTAAAAATCTTAGGTCAGAGAGAACTAGATAACATAAGAATGCTAAAATATTTGTTTTAATGTTAAAGTGGTTATTTGCGGTAGATACTATCTATTGTAGGGACAAATGTTAATGCTAAATTACAAAAAGACAGTGTCAGTCGGTAGTGTCTGGTTGATAGTTTAACTAAGTAAAGAATGTTTATAAAGATCTCACCAGATTTTAATCAAGCTACCATAATGAGATTTTTAAAATTATTGACCATTGATTGAGTGAAGTCTTGTAAAAAGCCATGATAGCTTCCTGCCTTCTTGTAGCATCTAAAACTAAATTAAAACAAGTTAGTTTTGTATGAATATACTAAATAAACCCTAGTTTTAGATTTCATTTCTTGCATATAAAAATTTTTTCTACCATTGAGTTTATTCAATTAAAATTGTCAACTTTGGTTCTAAAAAAAATACTAATTTAGACTATTTGCTCTGATAATACAATAAGCAATGTCTGAAAGCAAAGCAGTGTAATGTTGTGATATTGTATACTTTTCATGTCATAGCTTTTGAGAATTATTCATGCACAATGCAGTATGAAAATGTTTCTAATGACAAACCTTGTGAAAAAGAATGGAAATTTTTCTTTTATTTTATGAGAAATCTGCCCTGAAGTCATTTTTAGAGCTAAGGTTTTGTGTACTTTCCAATTATTAATTAGGAAAGATTTTGTTTTGTTTTTTTTGTTACAAGTATTAAAAACCATGAATAAAAGTAGGTTAATGGACAAGACACATGTTGTATACAGATTACTAAAAGTTTTTACCTAAAACTTTTTACCACTTTAACACTAAGAATTTTATTATTGTAATGTTTGTGACATTTGAGTGTTCAAATTTGTTTAAGTTGGCCTCCTTGTGGTGAACCTTGCCAGATCTGTCAAGACGATGAATGTCTTCCTTTTTTCTTTTTCTTTTTTCTTTAAAAAAAAGTTGTTGTTGCCCCTGCATTGGTAGCATGTGTATGCCATGTGTTGGGTGTTGTCATGCACTTAAAAGCTAACACTATAAAAGTTGGATTTGTATATAATTAAAGCTACTTAGTTGTTTTCTAAAAGTTTGAGGGCTTTAAAGTGTATTCAGGAAACTTGTTCTGTAATCTTTGCAGATAAGCAAATTAATAGTTTGCTTTTAAAATACATAAATAAGAACAAGACGAACAAAACCTTTTTTTAAAAACCTGAAAATGTTGCTTAATTGAATCAACTAACCACATATTCAAGCTTAATCCAATTACAATTTCTATTGCTTATCAACATCATGATATGTTTTAGTTTACAGTGAAATAATTATTCATAAAACTCACTTTGTGGTTATATGAAGCCAATCAGATGAATTAAAGCTAATAATCTTCATTTGAATCATATTTATGGTTGAGAACAATTGTGTATAAACCACAAATGTGGCCTAAAGTGTGACAAGGACGTTTTAATCAAAGCAATTTTCAGTTATTTTAAAGTAGATTTTTCCTGGATGGTTTAAATTTTACCAATAGCAACAATACATAATTGACTTTCCTTTAAAAAATTTGAAACATTATTATTCCGTTCAAATAACTCATATATATATATATATATATATATAAAAATATAAATTTTCTTTTTTTTTTAAAGATTAGCTGTAGATATGAAACTTACCACAGTCTATAATCTGTATTGTCACAAACTTGTAATCACTTGATTTTTAAGTTCATAATATAATTTAGATTTAATAGTTTTTTTTTAAATATTAATATAAAATAAATAATTACCATAGTTTCTATGACACATTTATTTTGACACACATTAAAAAGAAATATAAGACATTAAAAAACAGGTGCTGACTCTGGACAATGAATGGCTGGACACAGCTGAAAATGTACTTGAATACAACAAGGTAGTAATAATATCTTATTTAAAATAAACAAACAAATGCTCTAGTGCCAATAAATGAGATCAAGATTTTTTTTTCATTTATAACTCTGACATGTAAAATTTGTGCAAAACTTATAGTGCTAATGTAGCAAATTACGATCTGAACTATATGCATGGGCATCCATAAGGGGAGGGCAAGAGGGGGGCATCTGTCCGTCCCCAAAATGTTGGTGGTGGTAGTGTAATGATGGCATTATTTTTTTCCCAATTCACCATGCTCACCGGTGCCTGGTGAATCGGACAAGAAATAGCGAGTCTGACTGCACCTGGTCAAAGGCCGGAAAGAGGGTAGCAATATAGGAAAATGCAATATAAGGCACTGGCAGAGTGTGCATATGTCAAAGTAAATAGGTAAACCATCTGTCTCTGTCTAGTTTTGAGAAACAAGCTGATAGGTTAATTAAGAAATAAAGGGGTTGTCAATTGATTAATATAACTGTGTTTTGATAAGTTAGTGACCTTAGCAGTGTTTCTAATTGGTCAATCAAACTAAGTGTTAGAGCCACTTTCAGATTCCACTAGGCTATAAAAATTGGCAAAGAAATTCCAATCCAACAGCCATGTGACCCAGTCAATTCCAGTTTACGTTTGTATTTGTTTTAGATATTTTGTTAATCCCCATTTTTTTTAAAAATGATTATCAGAAAGGTTTAGCAGAGCAGAAATTGGACATACCAGAGAAGGAAGCAGAGAAGAAGGCAAGAACTTACAAACAAAACTGCATTATCTCTGGTCCAGATTCAACATCAGCAGTTAAGTGTGATCAACGATGATAAACCTGATGATATTTGATTGCATGTTAATTCATCCATAAAACTAATAGACAATCTTAAACACAATCTACTTGTAAAAAGTGACCCATCTCTTGAGAGTTATAATTTTTAAAAAAGATGCAAAAGGAGCATGGAGTTTCCCTCATGCGCAGCTAAATCAATATTCACTATGGCTTAGTTATTCTCCATGCTTAAAAGGAAGAATCTGTAAATATTGTATAATTTTCCCACAGCCAGTTCATTGTGGAACTCAAGAGACCCTTCCTTCATCATGGTACCTTTTACAAGGTAGAAAGACATTCATGTAAGTGCAATAAGTCATATTCGTACTGCTTGGCACAGAAATGCACAGGTGGGTGAAACTAACTTCTTGGCCATCAGGAAAAATCAGAAATGAACAGTGTGTGTCAGCTGGTCAGTGCTTTGAAGCGGGACAAATTTTAAATGAATCACAAAAAATATTTCTAAGTAAAAATTATTGATCAAACATCAAATACCTTTGATAGGAAAAAAGAAAACATTATTATCTTTTAATTTTTTTTTATATAGGCACATCCTCCAGACTTGATATTATTTTGTCAATCCCTCCTTTTAGAAAAAAGCCCTGCAGACTCCCCCAGCTATATGTTTTTGTTTTGAAGTGAAGCTTTTATTTATAAACAATTTTTGACAGTTTGCAAGAAATATGAACATTGATATTCCAATAGAAACTTTTCAGATAAGTAAACCTATAAAATATAAAATGGAGAAAATATTCCACCTGTAGGCACAGGTTAGTCAGTTATTTTAATACCTCGGTAACGTGAGCTAACAGTTTGTTTGTTTCTCTGGCAGCTTTGGGCTCAGAAATTATTTATACTGAAATCAAAGCACATTCCATTAGCTTGAAAGAAGCTAATGTAAATTCTGGCCTAAAGTTTTTTTGTTTTTCCAGTTTTCTCCAAAATCGGGAAAAAAGAACATTATGCCAATGTCACAGGCCCTTTGATGATTTGAATACAAGTATTGCAATTACAGTCAAATTTCTTTTTAAAAATAACTAGTTGTTGTTGTTATTATTAATATTATTTGTAGTAGTAGTAGCAGCAGTAGTATTGTTGTTGTTGTGTTATTATTCACTTCCATGCAGTGTTGTTTGTATCTGAGTCTACATCTGCATTTGTATTTCAGTATGATAAAATTATGGTAGTGTTTATATTTTTATATAAATTGGTAAACAAAATTATATTTCCAAACTGTTTAGAGATCTCATAACAAAGTTTTAACCTTTATTTTTTCAGAAGTATATTACCCATTCTTTGCAACTATTGTTCTTTCGACAAATAACAAAAGTAATATTTTTAAAGAAATTTAAGATGAAAAGCTTAGATTTATAGCATCCTCTAAATAATAATTTAAATATTCATATTGAGTATGTTTTACAATGACATTTCTATTGTCAAAGAATTAAAAAGATCAAAGAGATTATCTTTAGTAATGTGAAATTAAATGTTCTAAAATTCATTCCTGATAAAGGACTAGATTTAACAAGCATACTAAAGATGTAATTCAATGACTAAACTAAAGGTTTACTGACATTATCAATAAACTATAGTAAGTATCATTAGAGATGCATCTTGGCTGATATATGTTAATGGTATAAAACAACTTTTAAACTTCTGAAAGATTTTAATTGTATTCATTTAGAAGACTGGAAAACCTTCCTTTGTATTGTTGTTTGTGTGTAAAAATTCAACTAATGCATACATTTTCATTAAACTACAGCATCACAATGAAATTAGAAATACCAGAGGGTAAACTATGTACTAAGTCTATATGGTCTGGGAAACCTTTTGATGTTTGCAAAATGCTATCAGGTCTAAGTAAGATGTTGATTCTGTTCAGATTTTTATTTATTTTATATATCAGAAATCTATGTTGAGGGAATTTTGTGAAACCAACCACAGTGTGCATTCCAAGTTAGATGCCAAGAAACAAAAGTATATAATCTTATTCAAACATATCCATCTTTATTTGTGAAACCATTCAACCATCATTAAAGAAGTGATAGAGTTTCTAAGATTACACATTGACTTTCTATGTTTTATATATACACATACTCCATTAAAAATAAATCAAGCTACCAAGAAAAATTATTTAAGAAACTGTTACTTTAGTTTCACCCATTTCAACCCTTATCTAATGTATAGAATCCAAGATATCTGCTTTAGTAAGTTACAATCAGAACTCTGTGATTGGTGTTTAGTGGTTATGTACATTTAATTTCTTTTGTTTTTTTTAAAGTTTGTTTTTAAAATATACACAAAGTAAATAAAAGCAGAAGTATCATCAACATGAGATTTCAGCAGATGAGTAATTTCTTTTGTTTCTGTTTGTATTATCATTTTCTTTATTTTTAACATTATTAAGTATAAGAATTTTTATGATAGTAATACAACACTTTCAACATGAATAATTTCAATGGGGGGGACAACAACAAATTTCCAAATGAAGAAATTTGAATTTTTAAACTACATTTTATAACATATTGAAATGGAAACATTTATTAAATTAATATGTGGTAGGGGACAATGCTCCAATTAATATAGAAGCTTTAGTTTTTATTTGAAACCCCCCCTTCTCCAGCATTTGTTGTTGTTTTCTTTGACAAATGCCATATGGCAAACACCATAGCAGAAAAGTGACTCACTTGCTAGAGATCTTAATCATACAATAATTGAACAGTTTGCGGTAGATGTTTGAAATCCAAACAGGAAACAGGTAGGATACATATTACATATACCACTGCTGTAAGAGCAAGAGATTTTGTTGTTATTGTTAAAAAGGTCAGGTTAGAAAAGTTATACTAAAATAATTTGGCATTTATGTATCAGATGCTGATTTATGTAAAAAAAGATTCATGCTTATAGTGAAAATTACTGCTTGATATTTTTGTTAACTGTATTGCAGATAAGATAAAAAGTGTAACACAAACTTTAAAATGTTGTAAATTTTTTTAGTACTATCATTAATGTGTAACATTAGTTTGTGAAGTTTTTGTCAAAGATGACCTTGTCATAGAAGTTGTTGAAATTTGTCAACAAACCATGCTCTTTCATTAAAATAATAGTATAATTATTTTATTTATGAAAATACAGTATTACAAAAATCAGTGAGTATCAGACCAATAGTTTGTGGTACCTCTTTTTGTCTTTATCACACAAACAGTGTTTTGCATTGTGACAATGTATTTACAGAAAATTTCAGAGAAAATCTTGCACTACTACTGTTTAAACTCATTATACAGATTATTTAGAAAACATTTTAGAAGATTTGTCTGACTATTAAGCAAATTTTAGATTTACTTAATGGGGGGTGAGTTCAGGGTTTTGTGCTGCTTTACTATTTGCTTTAGATACTTGTCTATCTTCAACTAGATCTTACACATGTTATGACTGCATTTAGGGTCATTGTCTTTGTGAAACTATAGTGGTTTTCTTAGTAGACTTATTCCAGATAGAATGGCTTATCTCATCAAAATTGACTATTTTCCTGAAATGGCCAACCACACATGCACACATCCCCACATTATCACAGTTTCTTCTCTGTGCTTTATTCTTGGCAGCAAATAGTTATCTTTGGCTCCTTTTGTCCCCTTTTTATACAAATTTATCCACTTATACTGAATAACTCACTTTCATTCATCAGTCCACAGCACTATCTTCAGCCTTATTTAATCTGTGCATTATTTGGAAAACTCAACTGTCTTTTTATTGGCAGGACACAGTAATATTGTCAGTTTTTTACTTCTTAATAGCAACTCTTTTATTTGGACCATGTCTCTGGAGACCTTGATACAGCTGATCATGGGACAGATGTACCTGCACAATTACTCACGTGATCTACCAGAATTTACCCAAAATAATCTTCATTTTTTTGTTTACTTTTAACACAGACCTGTGTGACACTTGCCTTTGGCAATTATCTCTTTAACTCGCAGAGTATCTGTTATGGGTCTTTTCCACTCATTAAGCATTTTATAGCAACAGAAAGCACAGATTACAAATATATTTTAATTACCTAAATACACATAAGAATAACAACCCCCCCCCCAAGAAAATACTTATATACAGAGTCTATAATATTGTTTTGCTACAGTATTGCTAGTTTGTTAAAAGGTACTAGATTTTTAATACCCCCAATAACATAAACTTGTGTAATACTGTACAGTGTATTTTTCAACCAAACACACCCAAAATTTAAAAAAAAAATTTATCACCTAAAAAGAAAGTTCATGTTTGGCAGGTGACCCATAATGAGATAGTTATACTTTTCTCTTCAGCTAGTGTTTTAAAAAATAAGAAAATAAAAAAAGAAAAATGTAAGAATGAAGAAACAATAAGAGTACTGTATGTAATTTTTAATAGTTCTGTATTTCTTTCACTGAGAATCAAGGATGAAGTTTTGAGATTATTCAGTATTTAGTTTCATATTATGTTGTGTGGAAGGGAAACATCTGTCAGTCACCATGCTGTGTTTATCAAAATGGAGTGAAGCCAGCCCTCTGTTGAAATATGTTTTGAAAGTCTTTATTAATGTGCAGAACCTCCTGCTCTGCTAGAGTAGTATACTAGTTTTAAGTTTTCCGCCATTTTGCTTATGTTTTAGTTTTATATTAATTTTTAATGACAGAACAAAGCTCAAAATTTGTAAGTTTTTTTTCAAAAATAAATGTATGTTTTTGAGGGATCTACTTGGTTTTTGGCTTACTATGTACTGGTAGATAAAATTTCAAAAATTTAATTTAATTTAATTAATTTTTTTCCTTCTCTTAATAAACATTTTTTGGTTTTCAAAGTCTTTTTCCTTCAGTGTTAGCAATATAATATTTTTTTTTGCCTCATTGTTTGCAACTGAGATAGTCTTAAAAGACAGCTTGCAAATAAATGAAGTGATAAGAGATGAGAATTTATCTACAATTTTGTTGGGTAGTACATGGGTTGTCATGCAAAAATATGTGGAAGGGAAGGTGTTGCCTTGGTAAATAAAGTTTCTTTACATTTGTATCTGAAAATTCATTTTTACTTTTGGAAATCTCAAGAATTTCAGTAGTCATTAGAAAATAAAATGCTATAATACCAACATCTGAATACAGTATGCTACTTCCTGATTAAAGTGAGTTATTCTGTCAGTCTGGTATCAAACTATAGATATTTTCAGTATTTAAACATGTTTTCTGCATTGCACATTTTGTACAGACTCTACTAGCTTCAATAATAACTACACTCATTCTGCTTTGCTGTGAATGCCTTTGAATATTTCAATGATGAATCAATGGATTTCTATATTTTCCTGTTTCCTGAGAGCAGTTACGTAAGTTCCAGCAGAATTCTTTATAGCTGTTACAGCTACAAAACAAAAGTGACTCATAACAACAGGGCAACAAAAGTGTTTTATAAATCTCCATCGTTAATTAATTTCTGGGGTTTTGGAGAGGAGAAAGACAGAAAAAGTAAAATAAAATAAAAGCAGGCAGCCTCACCTCAAAATATAGGAGTTAGTTGAAAAAAGATTAAATCTGATGAGAGAAATGTTAAAATAGGATTATGTTGCAAAGTTTTTTTGGATAATAGAATATTCATGTTGTTACCACATGGTTTTATTAATTTGATAACAATCAGTTTAAAGCTTCCTCTGAAGTTGTGAGTTCGATGCGTGTGAGAGAGTGTGTTTTTGTGTGTTTGTTTTTTATTATTATTTAATTAAATTTAGGTCATCAGAATTTTCATCCTTTTGATTGGCTAAACTATGTTTTGTTTTAGCATTCCTTTATTCCATTTATCTCTTATACCACTCCAGCTCTTTAGGCCATCCTTGAAAGTAACTGTTTATATTGTTCAATTTTATTTTTTACATTTACATATTTAAGCATTTCCTTAATACTGCCACAGAATGTGACATTGGATTCCAAAATTAACATTCATAAAGTGGCCTCATTTTTTTTCCCAGAGAGCCAAACATTTTCTATTTCATAAAAATGAGAATAAAAAGTCGTTTCAGAAGCCAAAATGGATACTTATGTAGTCAAATCACAATTAATTGGATGTTTTGTAAGTAACACAGTGCACCAGCAATATACCAAAGACCATTATGAAGCAAGTAGATATCTAATTTGTCATTTTTAATCTGAGTAGATACAAAATAATTTGAATCATCATAATTTTTTGTTGTGAGATATTAATTACTATTTATAAAATAATCTTTACTACTGGGTACTGTTACTTACAGGATTAAGCTTGTTTTAATTATCTTAGTCTGTAATGAAAAATACTTACCTTTGCTGCAAGGACATAATTAAGAGGTCAGTACTATATCTTTCAAACTTGTTATGAGAGTTTCATATAACCCCACCATCATTCATGCATACATTTTAACTAAAAGAAAGATTCCTCTGTAAATAACAGGATGCCAAAATAATTTTAAAACTTTTACATCATTCATGCAAATTCTGCAGCATCAACTTTTGCTCTTGAGAATAATTGTCAATGCAGCAATACAGGTAATATTGTCAACTGACACCCAGATAATGTCATTTATCTTAGGAAAAGTGAAATTTCTCTGACTGTGTTGCAGAAATTTCATCAGCACACCTCTGGCATATCCACATCAAGTATTGCAATAGACAATGGAGAGAGCAAAATACATGAAAGAAAATAATTTGAGGACAACTTAAAAGTAGCTGAGTAAGCAGTACATGAATGATGCTAGTATTAAAATTAGTGCTACGTTCAATTTATATCAAAATGTATTTACTAGTAATAATAATACAGTTTTTTCTGTTACTATCAGAATTTTAAAATATTACCATTGATGTGTTTTGTTTGAGATAAAGATATTCAAGATACATAAATAGTATTTTAGTTCACAGATAAACGTATGCATAGGATATTTAGAACTAAATATTGCTGAACTTATGTATGTCAATTCTCAGTAGATGTCTGTTCTTGTCAGAAAGCACACAGCCTATCTAAGAGGATTGTATTGATGTAGTGGAAGTAACATAACACACCACATATGGTTATGTTATGGTCATGTCAAAGCTTTTGGAAACTTTCATCATACAAAGAGAATTACAAGCTTCCTCGACATCATAATTTATTGTGTAAACATGCAGTCTTTGTTGGTGGACAGTTCTTAGCGAACAAGCTAACTAGTACTGAAGGCTGGCACAATCTTCCAAAATCAACAAAGTGGACATGATTTGCATATTTTTAAAATATGCAAACAATAATAAATGACTTCAGAAAATAAAGGGATTTTCACATCTTTATTGTATGAGTTAAGTTTATAATCTTGTACAACTATAATATATGAGCTACTATTCTAATATGTTTCAAATTTTAGGACACAATGTACAGTATGTCAGATTTCTGATGTGCCTATCTTTTTAAATATCTGAGAAGTAAGTTTTGATAGGATTTTGGTAACTTGGACAGACTTCTTCAGAAAAATGGTTTCTTGAAAAAATTATAGGGGTGCAGCTGTCAAATGCCTTAGTAAGTCAGCCATGTCACAATTTCACTTTAAGAGATTATGCCATCAACAACAAATACTGTACATTTACAACTCAAAGAGCATCAGATTTATCCAGATTATCAAATGTATCTGTCATCATCCTTAGACAGACAGATACCAATATATTCATATTTACTCTTCAAATTTGTGTTTGAAAACATAACAGAATGTCAATCTACTTTTAGGAAATACTAGAGAATCACTCGTATATCAAGACAACGAAAAAATCACATCTTTTAAAATGTTCACTTCTTTTGACAACTGATATGCTTAAGATATTTTTGGAGATTTCACTACATTATAAATATAAGCCCCATGGTCACTAGAAAACCTCATTTATGGTTTGTTATTTTGTTACTTAGTTGCTTATTTCTTTTGACAAAAGTTTTGTCCTAGTCTTTCTTATTTTATTGACATTAATTTGTTGTGAAAATACAGAAGAAAGCTTATTTGTTTTCTCAAAATAGGGAATAGTTCTTCGATGATAGCATTCCTTTTAGCTATTATGTATGCAGACAAATAAACATTTCTATGCACTAAAACTTGAGTGTTTCCACAGTACAACAAGCAAAGCCTGGTAAGCATTAATCAACTGCTTCATCTTCTCAAACAGTTTTTAGTCTTACATTTTCTCTGCTTAGATTTTTCTATTTGGTTTTTCTTGATTTTTCATGCATGGCCTGTTTTATCTGCCATCTTTAAACCAATCTTTTAGTAGCAACCAGTGATGCATTTGATTGAAGATAAAGTTTGTACCCAATATTTGTCACATTGAATTTTTATTTTAGCATTTCTTTCCCAATTGCCAAACCATTAATGTTATAGCTTTTATTTTAAAATAAAACCACCTTTCCAAAAGAGACTCTTCAATTTCCACAAATAAAATAAATTGAATAAATTTTTTATATTATTATTATTAGCAAATTTATTGTAAGAGAAGATTAGCCCTTGTAGTATGGATCACCACTATGTGAAATAATGGTTTTGGAGAATATTTTAACACATTTAGTAATGTGTTTTAAAAAAAAAATGCCGATGTATAGTTGGGTCCTGTGATAGCTAGCTGTGCGACAGTTTCAATAAAACGGAACCAGTAAGAAATGGGTTAAGAGAGAATTTTGATGATGTAGCAGTAAAATGTGGTTTTTACATCTTTCTGGATTCTACACAGTGTCAGCAGCTGCTTGGTAATACTTTTTTGTTGAACATTTACACCAGCAATTTAACTAACTAGTTTAAACTTTCTGCACTGATTTATACATCATCTTGTGTTTATCATTCATAGTAATCCTACTTATTGTGATAACAGATCAAAATATATATGCTAATGTTTTAGTTTTTTATTTAGATTAATTTATCAATGCAGAAGTTTAGCCACTTCCATTTTATAAAGAGAGAGAATATATAATTAACCCTCTTTGAATTTTCTTTTTTGAATTAGCACTACTATTCACAGACAAGGCCAGTTGTGTCTTTTCATTGTGTGACAGGTCATAGCAAGCTATGCAACTTACAGACAGCCAGTACTGCTTGCAATACCCTGAGTATCACAAATAAACTAAACTTATTTCAAATATCACTACATTTTTTCAACATATTTTACAACAATGTAATTGTACTTTCTGAAGGTATGAGAAAAATATTATCTTGTTGGTCCATGTCTTCAGATGTACCAGTGTTTAAGCATGTCAGGCTGACCTTACCCAGTGTATGTCATTGATTGTGATAGGGGTAGTTAAACAAATATGCAACTGATTTCAAAAGATAAATGATTAATGTACTTACATTGGCTTCTCAAATGCTATCTTAACAGATGTCTTTGCTTTGTTGTTTTTATCCTGTTAATTCAAATACCAATGGGAGATAACCTATTTGAAGTATTTGGCTAAAAACTAATTTTTTAAAAGAATAAAATGAAAATTGTGCAAGTCATTTTAAAGTCATTTTAAAAGGTGAAGGGCTATTGTTGCTTCATCTAACATATTATTATTTATTATGGTTTCATTGTTAAAATTACTAATCATGAATTAACAGATGCATACAAGAAATGATTTAATATTCTCTTATTAAATTTTTGGAAATTTCCACCTTGTTTTTCTTTTTAGCTTTTTTGAAGTATATGTCAGAACCTTATAAACAACAGCTTCTGTCTTCTTAGCAGGAGAGTTAGCACCTCATCAGATGTTTAAATTTGCAATTTCTATTTGTAACACTGATATTTACTTTAAAAACACTGATAATGTTTGTTTTTTTTTTAAATTTTAGTTAGTTATTACTGATTATGAGAACCATGCAGTAGAAGGTGAATTGGTTTTATGACTATTCTCAAAATAGCTACTGGCTATACCTTCTAAGTGAGAAATATCTAAGTGGGGCCATAAATGTTTTGAAGACTGCATTAATTTCTTAGAAACATATACAATAATTCTTAATGCAGGTAAATGTTCTTATTTTCATACATATTAAGTTGTATAAACTTTCAAAACCTCTAAACTGTGTGTACTGTTTTATGTTTGTGGTTAACAATGATTCTGTATACAGCTATGACAGCCAGACATGGGCTCAACCTAGCTACATTACAACACTTTTCTCCAAATAGAACTTTCTTACAAAATAAAAAAACTGTTTGTGATACACGCATCAGACATTGGCTCCACCCAGGAGATGATGCTTCACTCCTTAAAACCAAAAGAGGTAAGCAGTTTAATGTGTTTAAATAGAAAATTAAATGCACCTTTCCAGTTATTGTCTTGTTTTATGAAGAAAAAAAAACATCTCTGGCACAAGAAAATGTGCTATTTTGTTCATTCGCTTTAGTTTAGTTGAATGTATTTCAATAGCAGGTGCTTAATGCCAGAAATAGAGTGGGAAATGTATTTAATTCAAAACCTAAAATGTTATAATTTCTGATATAAACAACAATTTTCAAATTAGTTATACCTGGTTTGGCTTACACTGTCAATGGAGGCTTTGGCAATTTTCTAACCTTTCATGTAATTTGTATGAAAGTAAAGCTATACATGCCAGATGTCTATATAGGTCTCTCAGTCTTTCTTATTTGACAGTTTTTTTTTGTTTTTTTTTTACTTAGCCTTTAATGAGATTTTTTTTCTGTAGTAGTATGGATTATTTTCTAAATAAATATAAAGAAGGATATTTAATTTCTTCTTTTCTGTCTCTTGAGCTCACATCCTGTCACTGATATTTGTCTAGCTGAACAGAAAGCTCTTTTGTTTTGTTTCTGATCACTTTGTTGGAGCTTACTTATGGGTTATTAACATTATTGTCATAGAGTAAAAGAAAAATTGTCATTAACACACACATACAAATGGTAGATTTAAGTAAGTTCCTCTTCCTTACTAACTTCTATGTCATTATTTAATTGGACAGCTCTGAGAAATCTAAAAGTGAGTTTGCTCAAGCCATGTTTTGCATTTTGGTGATACCTATATGAACAAAAATACCAATGGCGAGACCAAGCAAACCTTGAATGATATTTTGTAATCATATCAAAATTTCCAGGTTACATAAAAACTACTAAAATTCTACTCTCTCTCTCTCTCTCTCTCTCTCCCTCTCCTCAGTCTCTCTCCCCCTCTCTCTCTCTCTGTATGTGGTGTGTGTGTGTGTGTGAAATGAAAGAGAAGCCATTAAGCAGTTAATGCATGATGGCACATGCTACTCATCAGTCAACTTCATTTCCACAGTCTTCTGTGAAATGAGTGGTAAAAAATGTTCTGGTGAGGATTTTGTCAGGAAAACCGCAGAACTCAAATCTGGCTTCTGATTGCTTAGAATGAGTGCAAGCATTCTTTCACAACACCCTTTCTTTCGTTTTAATCTGTCATAATTTTTTTTTTTTTTGTGGGGTTTCTTGATTTCTTTTAGGGCTAAATTCAATAATTTCAGGTTTTTGAATGTAAATTAAAAGTTAGTATGGCTGCAGACATAAGCTGAAAAGTTTCAAATTCACAAGGCCTCGAAGGTAAGTTATAATAAGACTTGTAGTGGTGGTTGCGGTTATATTTGTCAAAATATTTTAAAATGGCAACCCGTGTAAAATCTCTGTTAACTGCTATCAGGTATGATGAGGATAAATTTGTTATAGTGTACAAGAAAATTTTATAAATGACAAGAGGTAGTAAAGCTTACATCCCCTGAACTCCAAAGACAATAGGTAGGGCTCTCTTTCCCAACAGTTCAGTATCCAATTTGGGGACCCTCACAAGCCAAGCCATTCAGGCCCTGAGCCAGATTCTCTCATCCATTAGTTTGCTTGATCAACAAACTGTTGACTCTGTCCTGAAGTATACCATAGAATAATTGTCATTCTATATTCATTTCTGCGGCAAGTTCGACTCTGGTGCAACATATGCGGAGAAATCAGGACAACAAGCCTGATACCCTAACCCTGGGACTTTAACACACAGAAGGGCTTGCTCACTGATGCAGCCAAACATAACTAGTATCAATCAATCTTGGCATCAGTCACTTCAAGATGGACTTGAGAGAGTACATTCACCTCTGAAACTAATCACAAACTCATTGCAAAGCTGTATGGGAGAGGACCATTTCAACTCCCTGGTTTTGATGTTATACGCATGAAAATATTGAACTAGACATTGGCATGTCTGCTAGAAGACTTCCAAGAAGGTTGCTCTTGTCAAATCACTTGCCCAATAAGAAAACTGTTTTACTTTGCAAGCTTGTTTTGTTGTTCATGGTTACTAAATCACCAACCTACTCTACGTCCCCTCCAAAGAAACCTGAAACCTGGATCTGATTTCACGCACTTATGGCTGATTTTACTAATATTGCAGTACTTATTTCTCCTAAGTTTCTAGTTTTGCAGAAAAATAATTTAAAATTTGGGAACTAACATTTAAAATTTTTTTTAGATTGATATTAATCCGTATTAAATTAAACTTTGCCTCAGCCAATGATTGTGGGTGTTTTTTGCGTTTTTTTGTTGTTTTTACATAATGAGAAGTAAATTCCTTGTGTGTACATTTAAAAAATATTTGATAGAAAATATACTCAATAATAACATTTTTTTTTAAGTTTGAAAGAAATAATGGTAGCATCTCTGATGAGTATCTTGAGGTTGGGTATGAAAAAATCTGAAGAAAATGTAGAATGTTTAAGCTGAAAGATTAATTTAAAGCTGAGAAGTTTTGAAACACCTTTCTAATTTTTAAATCTTTGATTTGTATGTGTACACATTAAACTTACAGCCTTGCGGTGTTGGGTGTATTAATTTTATATGTTCATATTGCAGATTCCTGACATTATATTGGCAATGATACATAAATCTATAACAAATTTTAAATATTACATGCCAGTAAAGAATAAATCATGTAATCATAGTCACAAATTATATCATTTTGTCAATGGCATATGCTCATGACAATTCTTCATGTAACAATTACCTATAGCAGATGAAATCTCAAGTTGTAGTTGATTATCTGTGTAATTTCAGGAAACCTTATTAGTACAGGTGCATCTCAAAAAATTAGAATATTGAGGAAGAGTTCAATATTTTTTGTCAGTTATTTCAGAAAGTGAAAATTGTATATATTCTAGACTCATTACATGTAAACTAAAATGTTTCAAGCATTTTTAATTTTAATTTTGATAATTACGGCCTACAAGTCAAAACATAGAAAAAAACGTATCTGAAAATATTAGAATATTCCATTTCTAGTTCGAGTAAATCACTATTTATGCAGTATAAATACCATGAATCTCTCAGTCTGGTTCAGTGTACACAACCACAATCATGGGGAAGACTGCTGACTTGACAGTTGTCCAGAAGACACTCATGACACCCTCCACAAGGAGGGTAAGCCCCAAAAGATCAATGCTGAAAGGGTTGGCTGTTCGCAGAGTGCTGTATCATCAAAACATATTCATGGAAAGTTGACTGGAAGGGAAAAGTGTGGTAAGAAAAGGTGCACAAGCAAGAAGGATGACTGCAGCCTTGAGAGGATTGTCAAGCAAAGCCAATTCAAGAACTTGGGGGAGCTTCACAAGGAGTGGACTGAGGCTGGAGTCAGTGCATCAAGAGCCACCATGCACAAACGTGTCCAGGAAATTGGCTACAAGTGTCACATTCCTAGTGTCAAGCCACTCCTGAACAGAGACAACATCAGAATTGTCTTACCTGAGCTAAGGAGAAAAAGAACTGGACCGCTGCTCAATGGTCCAAAGTCCTCTTTTCAGATGAAAGTAAATATTGCATTTCATTTGGAAATCAAGGTCCCACAGTCTGGGAGAAAGAGTGGAGAGGCACAGAATCCAAGTTGCTTGAAGTCCAGTGTGAAGTTTCCACAGTCAGTGATGATTTGGGGGTGCCATGTCATCCGCTGATGTTGGTCCACTGTGTTTTATCAAGTCCAAAGTCAACGCAGCCATCTACCAGGAGATTTTAGAGCACTTCATGCTTCCGTCCGCTGACAAGCTTTATGGAGATGCTGATTTCCTTTTCCAGCAGGACTTGGCACCTGCCCACAGTGCCAAAACTACTAGTAACTGGTTTGCTGACCATGGTACTACTGTGCTTAATTGGGCAGCCAACTCGCCTGACCTGAACCCAATAGAGAATCTATGGGGTATTGTCAAGAGGAAGATGAGAGACACCAGACCAAACAATACAGATGAGCTGAAGGCCACTACCAAAGCAACCTGGGCTTCCATAACACCTCAGCAGTGCCACAGGCTGATCGCCTCTATGTCATGCCGCATTGATGCAGTGATTCGTGCAAAAGGAGCCCTGACCAAGTATTCAAAAGTTCGACATTTCTATATTATAAATCCTTTTTTTTTTATTGATCTTATGAAATATTCTAATATTTTGAGATTGTGGATTTTTTATTTTCATGAGCTGTAAGCCATAATCATCAAAATTAAAACAAAAAAAATGATTTAAATATTTCACTTTGTGTCTAATGAATCTAGAATATATGGAAGTTTCACTGTTTGAATTAAATTATGGAAAAAAATGAACTCTTCATGATATTCTAATTTTTTGAGATCCATCTGTACAATTTATGTAGAATGGACATTAAGAGAGTATTTGTTTTGTAGTCTTCTTATCAGTACTTTCCTTTTTAAAAAGAAATTTTGTTTTATTTCAGTGGGTAGATGGATATCTCTGTTATCAGTATTGTATATAGATCTATCTAGCATGACTGACTACATGTGTGGGAAAGTATTATTTGTAGTATACTGAATTTTACTCAATTGACCCATTGCATTTTTAAAGTCTTTAATAGGAAACTGAATTGGCTTTAAGTTTGTATATTGCAACTTAAACATGTGCATCCATAGTAAATTATTTGAGATCAGTATATGCATAAAAGCATCTGGACATTTCACAGTAACATAAAACAAATAATAGTTTGTTACATAGCAATTAAATATTATCCAGTATTTTTTTTTGCATTTTATTTATTTTTAAAAATGATTTTTATGGAGAATATCTGCTAAACATTTTTTCTTTGTTTTGGTTCAGTGCTATTGCATTAATGAAGATAATATCAGGCAATTTTTTTTTTTTAAATACACTAATGGCTACGAGGGAAACAACTCTGGTGGTGGAGCATAATGTTGCGGTTTTCTGCTAGGAAGCATTGCCAATCGCACACCACAAAGGGTCAACTTTGGGAGAGAAATCTCTATTAGAACTCATCGTTTTTAGATGTGGGAGGAAACCAGCCCCAGGAAAAACCCACGTGGCTGGCTGGTGAAGAAGAGTGAGAAGAAACAAAGGCAGGTAGGTATATCATCAAGCTGGTTTCCTGTGGAATTGAACTTGGACCTTCAACCTTAGTAGTTCAATAGTTGTTAGGCCATTTACTTATTGAGCAATTTATCTTTGAACATTCTTCAAAAAATAAAAGGAATGAAGGTTTAAAAATCTTAGCTCAATACACTTTCAGTTTTTGGTATTGACTAATTTCTGAACTATTGGATCAAACTTAACATCTTTTAAATACAAAAAAGTTATTCCCTGTATACAATTTAACTTTACTTAAAAATTCTGTTTGTATTGTTGTTTTTAAACTTCACTCATTTGACCATATATATATATATATAAGAGAGAGAGAGAGAGACTAGTTCAGTAATCATTTTATAATAGGAAACTTCAGTGAAGTACTCTGAAAATCAGATCAAGGTAGTTTTTTAGGCTTTTTCTAGTATATAGACAATCCTTGTAAATCAGTCCCAGCTGTGATTTACAATGAATGAACCTAAATAGTTTGTTATTTTCCAAATTCTAAAATGATAGTTTTGACCTAGTTTAGTCTCATCATTTTTGTTGCTACTGTTTTTGCAATATTTAGTTTTTCATCTGAAATCCTGTTGTTTTGCTCACTCACACTGTAGATGATGCATTAATTACAGATAGTTACTGTGTATGTCAGGCAAAAAGAAAATAACTTTTTACTTCAAAAATAGAAAGATGATCTAATTGAGGTTTATACCTTTTAGGGAAAGATAATTGTGGTTCATTAATAATATATATATATAATATTGAATCTTTAAAACATTGTCAAAGCATTTGAAAATTATATTGTGGATATGCATCCGGTGAGTGTTGTTTTGATAACATTTGTCGCATCCAAACTGTTTTGAGCAACCACCTGTCTGAGGGTGTTTTGATAACAGCTGAAGTTTAAACAGGTTATATTATTATATGAAAGCCATCTCAAGTAAATGTTCTGGGTGAAGGTTATGATGCGATTTTAGCACTATAATGAAACTTAAAACTGATATTTTGAAAGGTTATTCCAAAGTGAATTTTTTTCGATAGTCTGATCTAGAATAATTCGAAAGAATGAGTTATTGTAACTAAGTTTCTTTGCATAAAATCTAATATTTCTTGCAGGATTCTTTGAGATTTCTGATGAAAATGCAAAGACTTGTCCTTTATGAAAAAATGAGAAGTGTGTTTGCTTGTGAGTGGAGGGGGGGCAGCAGTTACCTTTATTTTAGTAGCAAGAAAACCATTGTGCTCGTAGTGTTTCGTGAGAACTTCAAATCATGAAATTGTTATTTGGTGGGGAGAAAAATAATAATGAAAATATCACTAGTTAACACAAATATCGGAAAGTTGCATGTAATGTAAAAAAGAAACAGTTGTAACATCATCAGTAGTATTGGGGGGTAACTACTGCAATTTAATGAGCTTTAACAATGTATTACTTTTTCTGAAATATAAAGCCTCAGAAATGCTCTTTAATAAATACATTTGTAGGGGCTAAAGTTGTTTTTTATGAACAGGAATATATCTGTATATATTTTTTAGATATTTCAGAAAGGTGATTAAGGAAAATCTTTCCCTTTTTAGGTAAGATCTTTACAAGATAAGAACTGTATAGTGCAATTATTGATTTTTTAAAAATTGTTTTATTATGTTGGCTTTAAGAAAAGTATGGATGTATTTTACTACCAAGTTAAATACAAAAATTAAGATTAATTTCTTTTCAGAATGTTAAATTCTGACTAACATACGATTTTTAGCTACAGTAAGTTAAACTTTTGGTATATGAATGTACAGCATGGATGAGTGGAAAAATGAATAAAGTGATTGTTTGCAGGGCAAGAACAACAGAAGTACAGCATTTGGGCCTGATAAGATAAACATTAATCTTAAATGCTGTGCTCTGGCCTCTGCCATAGATTTTTTATTCAAGATTTTCTTTTTTTTTCCCATCTAGTTTGAAAGGGATTCACTCAGGCAGTAAGCACTTTAGCAGTAACAGTCTGTACCTGAACAAAAAAAATTAAATGACAACAGACTTCTCACAGTTGCATGCTATAAAACACCACAGCACCCATGAGGATAGAAGTAATGAAAATGACCCTGACAAATTAATTTCAACACTGCATTCTTCACATAATCTGTAACCACTCAATCAATGTACAATCAAAGTTTAAGATCAGTAGATAGTTTTAATAGCAGTGTTGTACAGTAAAATAATCAATTAGTTGGTTTTTTTTTTCTATTTGAACATTTTGTATACATTACAAAATTTATTTCTGATACAATATGCATTCATTATTCAGCAAGAAATCATTTTTTGTTTAGTGCAAATAAAAATCTTTGAGAATGGATATATTTATTTATATTAAGTGACACATTTAGAAGCAAGCTGAGGTCATAACTAGAAATTATAAACAAAGCCATTGAATTGAGCTGATTGTGAATATAGTTTCAGCTGTACTGAAACATTATATACAGGCTCACTGTGATGTAGAACTACATTATCCACTAAGTAATAGACTTGATGTCAGCTTAATCTACAGGGGTGACTTGGTGCATAATGTTCCTAATAGCAAGGTCTGGCATAGTATTTATTGATTATTTAGGGAAAATATTTGCCTGTGTGTTTTTTGTACCATCTCTTCTCATAATAGTGTGTGCATTTATATATATATATAAATGGCAGACCACATTTAAGATATGGTACTTTTTTATCCCCTTTCTTTCTCAACCATGGTAAAATGTAAACATCAGTAGGCGATTTTTGATCATGAAGAATTCAAAGACCTTTTTGCTTTTAAATCCCTTTAGTGCTTTCAAGTACACAGATCTTTATCTATAAATGAACTATTAAACCCAACATACTCTGTGGCCTTGGCTGGGTGTTTATAAAAACATTCTTTGTCAGATCTGCAGCTGTTAGCTGAGGTTGATTAATGTGGAACTTGGCTTAATGGCTCTAGGACAGCAATAGGGAAAGACACTGCATTGTGCTCTTAGAGACCAAAAAACGTCTTACAATCTTTCTCAGGCATTCATGTTGTTGTTATTATGCATTAATTGATCATCTTAAAACAAGAATTCAACAATTATAGAAACATGAAAGCAAGTTCCATTGTTGAGATGGTCTATATTTTTATAAGACTTCATAAAAAAGAACCAACAAAAACAAATCTGCCTACAGTTTCATGTATCTGGCTTATTGTGCTTCAAATATTTGTGGACCAGACAGACATCTTATCAATGTATATATACAGTATATGTGGTCTGCATTGGATGGATGGTCTGAAAGAATATGATCATGGAATTTACAGAAAGAAAAATATCCACAGTTACCCATTATAACTTCTATATAGCCAAAGCATTTTTGATAACTTCTTGTTTAAGTTTGTCTTCTTCTAAGGATAAATTATTTTAACATGAAATACTTACTGCTGCTTACTAATCTGTACCTCAAAATTAAACTAAAATACATTGTGTTGCTATTCTAGTTTTTTTGTTTTCAGACTCAATAGGTTACTAATAGAAGCTACATCAAAATTTATTTCAGTTTTATTTTGTTGTTAATTTGGTATTTATCCCAACAGCAGCATGAAAAGATGTTAAATCCTAGGTCATTTATATGTCATGCCCAAAATGTGAATTTTGCAATGAGTTGTGTTCATTACCTGGGAGTAAGCAATGACGCATTAAGCTTATTTGATTATCGACTAAAATTTGCTGTTTATGTGTTTCATGTCATTAGTTTGATAAATATTTTACACCACTGAAATGTACTAATCTGTGATATTATAATTTACAATTAATTAACTGCATGATGTAATAAAGCTCCTTAGGAAATGCTTCCAAAGTTGTTGCTCATTCTGTGGGATTACACAGTCAAGTGTGCTCATTCCACAGATTAAGCAAGCAGGGACCCCATTCCCAGGAATGGGGCAGCAATTACCTTGCATAATTTGCAGATTGAGCAGTTCTACAAATTATGCAGGACCTATGTATTATTTGACAAAATAATTAGATACTTAACCACAATATACATTCAAAGTACCCAGAAGGAATTCTCATTGTTGCAATAACAACCTGTTAGACAAGCATGCTTTTGCATTAATTTTATACCATCTTAGCAGAACAACATTCCAGCAGAACCCTTAGCTGCTGAAGAACACACCAGCAGGTTGATTTGTGGTGGACATACTGGGAAGGTCCTGTTCTGATTTTATCAGTAGAACTTAATAGGAGACAGCTGGCTTGAACTAATTACAAACACACAAACTTCACACACATACCAGGCATTGAATGTGTGCCACTGGAAACATTCATCAGGAGACCCTATCAACAATCATTATATTCTGTCCAACTTAACAGGGATATATTTAAATTTAAGGCCATGCAACATTATTATATTTCTTTTTATAGGTATTGGTGTAGGAAAAACATTCTTTTCTATTTTTAAAATGATTTATAATGTGCAAATTTAATAAAAGAAAGATGCAACATATGTTCCTTCCTATATTTAGTTGTTTTATTTCAACATTTAACTTTTATACTTTTCAACTCATTCATTTAGTGTGAACTAGTATTGATATGTTCAGCAGAAAAGCTAATATTTTTTCTTATTCTCCCCTTTCTCAAAAGTGGGAAGTAGCTATTCTTGAAAATGTTGTTGCCTTAAAGTAGAATTAATAAATTACATTTTTAAATGGCTTAGTACTTCTTTCTTTTCATAAATATATTTTTCTCCTCGTCCTCATTGCAAGCCCCCATATCAAGTATAGATCTTAACAGTTTGCGCTCGAGCCAGACCAGAGAGTCTAGAGGTGCGATGTGAAACCATCAGAATTTGACTTGAGCGGAAACTACATAAAAAGTCTTGTTTAGTGGTTTAAATGAAAGTTGTGGTCATTCTGATCATACAGATACTTTTATTTTCTCCAGAAACATCCTAGTTATGTAGTTATGGAGATTTACATTAATCATTGTCCGTCAAGTAACTTATGGCAAATGAACACCTTTTAACACCTTCTCATAACTGTAGTTCACCTGTTTTCTTGAATTTATTTTGGGTGTAACTTGGCTTTTTGAAGGATAGTTTGCTTCTTCAAAAGATGGGTGAGCTTTTTGAAACCCACTCCAAGCTGTATTCCCTGCTATGGCTCCATTGGACTCCACAAATATACACAGCATGGTGGAGGTGTAAAGTTCTTTCAACCCCTTGTGCTTGATTGCAATGTCACTACTGCCTGTCCTTTCGTTTATTGAAAAGCATTTGAATTGCTACTCTAATTTCAGATTCCAAAGGGATATCTAAGTGACGAGGATACACTTGCATTTGTTTCTCTCGCATTCTACCAGGGCCCATTTTCAGTGACTTGTCTTGAACCCCATCCAAAAGCATCATCTAAACTTTGGCTTTGAAAATTTCAATGTATTTCTTACCAATCCCTTACCCCAGGGCAGCTGACAAGCCAACCTGGTCCAAAGTCTTCTGAACACATGAACTTGAATGTTATTTCATAATCTTTCAGGAACATTGTTCAACTTACCTCTCTCAATATGCATCATCCTGAGTCACTGTGCAACTTACAACAACATGTTCTCTTCAATCAATTTTGACACATTGAATCACTTGATCAGTTGAGACTTTGATTCCTTATTCCGATTCGATATGATCAACATCTTTCAATCTTGAATTTTTTTCGTCGGAAACATTGTACACTTTGAATATTCCCTTTGGGCAAACTGCTGATCAACATCTTCATGTCATCAACAGTTTGTCGTTTGAAGCACTCTCCGCTGATGGGTTATTACATGCCCATGCTTCTTCTTTTTTCAATAAATCAGGATTATGAGGATATGTCACCCCACAAATTCTATCAAAACACAATGCTTGCATAATGGATCATTCAGCTGACTGATTCTTCTAAATTTGTCATTGATATGATCTCTCTTCTTTTCTGGGCATTCTGCATCCAATGTTGGCTGCTATTCACAAAAGTTATTGAATATTTGATAAAGTTTGCATCGTTTGCTCCTCCAATTCCTCAAAAGGGTGCTTTGTATGTCCTTTTTTACGTTGCTGTTCAGTCTCTTCATCATCATCATTTTCCCTGTAAATCGGTTTGGATTGATCACGTCTTGGCTGTTGCCTTCTGATCAGTTGGTACCTAGGTGTGCATTTACTGCATTCTAATCAATTATAGCATTTAGCTCTATGGGCAGTTGCATAAAATGGCCATTGTATAATGCTTTCATTTTCTTCCTGATTTATGAACGGGTAGAATTGGATTGAGAGGGAGGGTTATTTAGCTTGATGATGGCGTGATGAAGAAGACCTCTGGATTTGACCATTTCAGGAACCAATCAAAATTTATGAAAATATTTTTTTATCCAAATATGTAATTCTACAAATCTCACCTGTTCGGAGTTTCCAACGAAACTCCCAGGGCCGGCTCGTGCAACCAGTGTTAATATAACAATAAAGTTTTTTTAATTTAAGATTTTTTTAAATGCTTATTTATTTTGTTTTTAGTTCTGTAATTCTTTTAAAACTCAAAACAGTTATTAATATGGTATACATTCTTTTTTTATATTTCTATTTTAAATACTTTATCTTTGAAGTTAAAAAACAAAAGACAAAATAATTTATCTCATAACAACATACACATGTATGTTTTTTTTTTATTTCCTTATTTTTAAAAAAAAAACTTTGTAACTATTCTATTAGGTTTTAGTAGCATATATTTTAATTCTTTTAATCCTGGAAAGTAGCTTTGATACAGGCACTAACAATCACTTTATATTATCCCTGTCAAAAACAAAGAACTTAAGTGATTAATGTTGAAAATCTATCACAGAGCACTTTTTTAAAAAAAAAAAAGTCTTATATACTTACAGAATAACTGCTTTCATGCTCATTGAATACATTTATATAATCCAAAGTAAAAAAAGAAAAAAAAGTGAAAAGTGAAAAAATGCACAAGTATCACAGGCAAAGTTTCAGCCGACCAGCCGTCTTAGGTCATTTGAATTAAATGTGTCCAAATTCACTGGTAACACAGGTAACTAATTTTATTATTTAATATTTACATCCTACTACAAATAATTTATGACAAGTTCATCAATCTCACTGTTGATAGTGTTTTTACTTCACACTTTCTTTTAAGTTTTTTTATTTTTTATCAAAAAGATTTTGCTTAATTTTGAATGCATTTACTTTAGTATATCGAATGCATTTGTTATTGTCATTTTCACTAAAATTTGTTTGGCTTCTAACACTGAACTTGTAATGCCAATTAGTTTTATTTTTTTATGACATCAAAGCTTTTATAACTTGGGTAACAAAAGCAGGAACTTTGATTTTATTGGCTGAAAACATACGATACCAATGAATGAGATAGTAAAACAACAGCTGTTTCACAATTGTGTAAAAAGTGTCTATAGTCTGCATCCACCATAGATAATTTTAGTTTTAGTTTAGTTTAATAGTCACAAGGAGACAGGAAACCACAGCGGCTTATGCAAAGTGCCCACAGTAGTTAAGGGCTTAATCAATCCAATTCTTAGAGGTTTATGTTGTAATTTTTATGTTAACGCTGTTAGTATTAGGAAGAAAGTACCCCCAATCCATCAAAGAAGAAATGAAGGCTCATCACTCTTTCTTTTAAGATTGACTTTGAAACATGTTTGGATTTTTCTGCTTTGGGTATTAACATCTATTTTGTGATAGACTGAGATTGCAGTGCATGTGATAACTTAGAGAAAGACAGGCACCCACAGCATCTCAAGAACATGCTTCTTGAAATACTTACTAAGATATCAGGGTGCAGCAAATATGCAGAATAACAAGTGTATCTAATGTATGCATGATGATGGTCAACAGGGAAATGAGGAAAACTTGGATACTAGAGAATATATGACTTCATGTTGATCACAAAAAATCAGTTTTAGGCAAAATGCATGAACTGGAACAAGTGAGACGGACTTGAATTTGATACTGGTGTGCAGTAACAAGTGTCCACTACTCAGTCCAGACTCTTCAGCTAGTAGTTAATGATGCATTTATAGATTAAAGTGCTGCTTGTACAATAAGCCTTGTTCCATCTGCAAAATAACTGAAAACTCAGAACGTGCATGGTTAATCGTAAGAAACTGAAACTGAAGACTTATCTTAGACTGACCTACGAGATGGCACTCAACTTCTGATAAGCTTGAGCGCTTGCTCAAATTGAAGGAATTCTGCCAGGATATTGCAGAAATGCTTAAAAACCAGATCTTGGTGATTAACAGACCTTGTCAGCTTGGTTTCTAGCCTAAAAGCCATGTTCAGCGGCATTCTTTTCAAATAACCATTAAAACTTGTATTTTTTTGTTATAAATATTAACATTCAAGTAAAATTTCTAAATGATGGAGATTTACATGAGAAAAAGGCAATAATTTCTTATTCACTCAAAATATCCAATTTTTAACCTATAGGACTTTTTTTGAATGCGTGTGTGTCAATAGTTGGCAAAATTCTTTTCTGCACCAAAAGGTGAAATTTTACTGAAGTGTCTTGTTCTTTTAATGCTGAGGAAAAAATGGTTTTCATAACTCATTAGAATTTTCTTGCTTGAAAATATTGTGTATTTCTTGATTTTCTGAAAGTTTTTCATTTTTGCTCTAAATACTTTGTTATTTGAAACATGATAGGCCTTCCTCTATTAAGTTACCACTTCTTAACAAACTTCATCAACCATTGGCAATTATAAAAGTACATGATTAACTACCTTGATGACTGGAGAAAATACTACAAATCTGCCAATTTACTTACTGTCAGGGTGCTGTAATATCATTAGTTTATGTTGATTGCACTATGCACCTTTATTTGACCTGATTGCAGTGATGGGTGATGATTTTTACCTTTTATGTACACATTGTAAACTTGCATTCATCATCAGCAACATTGGGAGTTATTGATTTATTATTAATCTTATTATCAGTGCTGCTTTCAGTTTGTTGTCTTGAGGGTTACATATATCTAAGTATTACACCACAGCACCCCTTTAAGTCTCTGTACTGCTCATTGGTTAAAACTAATTATCTGGTCATCATCAGAGCTGCCATGACTGATTAAACTGCAAACTTATCTTTGGTTAAAACTGCTTGGCTCTACCAGATAGCACCCAAGATGACATCCTTCGCTGCTGTCAACACTGACTTATCTACAATAAATTTCATGCTGTGCCCTCAAGTTTTTTTAGAGTATTTTTTTTACTTAATACACAAAAGTTTGTATTACTTTATACTTTTTATAAATAGTGGCTAAAAGATTTAATTTTAGATTATAATTCTTGTTTCTATTTATAATGTGCAGACTTTTAAATTTTTTTTAAGTAGCTGTTCAGCCACCTAACTATCAAACTTTTTTACTGGTTCCTTTAAAGAACACTGAAGTTTATTAATAAACAGACTTAATTTACTCCAGAGGGAAAAATATTTTTTCTACTTGGTAATAACTTTTCTCTTTCTCATCAAGAAAGCCACAAACAGCTTCATGCTCATCATGGTTCCTACTGCTGCATGGTGATTTCAAAGTGATATAAAAATTATTACTCAATTATTTTTTAAATTCCTTTGATAAGTTGTTACTAATACTTTCAGCACTGAACCCACATCATCTAATACATATTTTCAGGTGTTTGTGCATTTGTTTCTTACTCATTCACAGCCGAACTGTAGCACCTGGAGGCTCCAAATTTTGGGTGTAGGTGCTTCAGAACCTGAGCAGGGTTCAAAACTACTGCACGCTGGCCTAGAGCCACCTCTTACCTGTGCAGCTTTGGGTACCCAGCTAGTTGTTAATAAATGTTAAAACTGTGTCCCTTTAAAGAAAATTTGGTGTCTGTAAGCAATGTATTTTACCAAAACAATGTTTGATACTTTATCACCTGTAATGCTGCTAAAAGTGAGACAGCATCTGTTGTACAAAAGGAAAGAAGTATGAAAGTTGAATGAGAACACAGAATGATGTAAACACAAGATTGGTGCACAATCAATCAATCAACTTTGAATATTTAATAACCTAGCTCTTCTTATACTGTTTTACATTCCAAATATCATTTTGTTATATCTTTTAAATAGCAGTAAAGATAAATCCATTAAAGCAATTATTTCATGATAACAAGACACCATACTATATAGAACTAACAGCATTTAAGCTCCTGTATTTCTGTTGTATTATGGATAACATCAAATGGAATTCTGCCATATTAAAATTTGTTTTCTATTTACTTGATAATTAATTTTTAGATTATGTAATAAAAAAACAAAAGGTAAGCAAATTTGATAATATCTCAATTAAAATACAGTATAAAAATAAGTTTATTTGTCATTAACTTGCTTCAGCTTATGGAATTTTGCTGGTCAGAGTACAAGTTTGAAAACAGCTTGTTACAACATACACACACTACATCCAGCTCAGGCTGTGTGCGTGTTTGCTACATTTTTCAAGAAAAAGTTACATATTACCAAATAATCCTTTCTTTTTAGTGAGCTAGGTGTCTCCAAACTCATTCAAACATTTTATTTCAGTAAAAATCAATAATACATTCATCAGATGCAAATAAGTCTATTTATGCCTTTTAGCCATTTTTTCCTATTTTATTGCTGAAGGTGTTAACATTTCTCATGCTTCAGTTACTGCTTTGTAAATTCTAGTAATGTTTTTTAATATTTTATTGTTGTTTTTCAAAATAGTTACTGAAGTCCACATCCTATTTGATAAGACTTGTTCACCTCAACAATTCAGTTTAACAAATACTAACTCATTGAAATAGGAGTTTAAGTTAAGGAACAATAGCTACTCTGCATAATCTTTGCATAACTTTTTTTTTGGTCGAAGAAAGTAGGGGCACTGTTTTATTAAAAAATTCTTTGTCTTGATTATTTTCTGTTGTATTCTGCATTTTTCACAGATCACTAACCTTTCTAACATGGACTTGGACCACCAAATATTAAACTTGACATGACTCAACACTAAGAAAGAAATTTGTACAATATTACTTCTATCTGAAGTAATTTATCAATATGTGCTCACTGGTTCTAATGGGGCCATGGGTTGGTTCCTGATAGCTCTGATGTGTTTGATATTTTGAGCCAGGACCATGTTTTTTCTCTCCTTCCTCTTTCTCAGCCCATGATGCACAGGTATTTTACGGGTGCTCTAGTTTCTTCCCACTTCCAGTCAGAAAAGGTTTTAGGTTTTCCAAACAAGTTGTGTCATTGATCAGCTTTGAACTTGGTGAGGGCCAAAAGAGTTTCCATATATCATAGTCACAACAACAAAATATTTTGTTTCAATCATGTAGTCTTAGAATTTGAACAGCTCTTTAAAGTATATTATCTCTTGACCTTTTTAGATTGGGTAAAAGGAAATAATAAATACTGTATACTTGAATTTTTCACTTTAAGTGAACTTCAGTTCTTTGTTAAAAATTTTTTTTTTTGGTGTTTGTTGCTTATGAAAAAAAAAGAAAATTAGTTGTCTTTGCTTGGCAAGTTAGAGTAGATACTGATACTCTACTGATTTTAAATCAAAATTTGCAGCTACCAAAACAAATAAGAAATGGATTAAGGTAATATTATCATTTTAAAAATTTCCAAAAAAAATCAAAGCTGAAGGTTTTCCCACTAAACTCTTTTAAGAAGTTGATATAATGTTTAAAATTAACCATTATTATACTTAACATTTAAGCAGTCTATCTCTCCTATGTAAGTTTTGATCAGTAGAGACGGTTAATAATAGTCAGGCCACACGCAGTGTGCAACAAAGTTTTATCTATCCTCATTTAAAACCAACTACAAGATTGACAGCTTGTACATTTCTTAATGTAGACAACAGAAGTAGTTATCTTACTTTATTTTTAAAATATAAGGTCTCCTAGTCAAAATGTTTTTAAAAAAAACTTGTTTGTACTTTTTTGTTTGTTTTTTTTTTTACCCACGTGGTCTTGTCACAAAATGCCATGAGTTTTTAGAGTGATCATTTTGATAGTACAGCAATTGTTGTTATAAGACACTACCATTATCAAATGTAGCATTATTTAGTCTGCAGTCAGTTTAATTCAACCATTATATTTATTTTTATTTTTTTATATATATATATTTTTTTTTTACTAACCTTTCTTTGTATAAAGATCTTATATCTGTACACCAAATGTAAATTTCTTGCATACCGTTTATGTAGTAGCATCCCTCTTGAAATTAATGGTAGCCAAGGACTCCTACAAATGTAGCAAGAGCTATGTTGGACTCTTTACTGAGCTTACATGTTGTCTCTCTTGTGGGCATATTTTGTTTCATGTAATTTCCAGGTTATAAGTTGATGCAAGTTATAAGATGAATGTGCTAAATTTCCCACATAAGACAAACTGTATTATAAAACAAAGCTGCATAAGATAAGGTAGTTGGCCAAAACTGGCCAGAACACCACGTGAAGTCTTGCACAACAGCAAAAAGAAATAATGCTGTGTACAGTACTTTCATGCTCATGAATATTAATGAGCTATTTTGAACTTATCAGTGAACTTCTTTGTGAATAAATTTGCTGAACTTATTGATAAAATAAATTTTTGACTTGTTTTGAATCATGGAGAGTACTTAAAAATTCCCTTCAAACATTAAAATTTAGATATTCAACTCAATACAATTTTTCATAACGTGTTGATATGCAAGATAGCCTTCAAGTAGTATAACATGTATAGAATAATAAATAAAACTAGTTCACAATGTATATTCTTTTATTACTTACTAAGCCCTGTCTCACTCACAACTCAGTTTCAGAAAAACCTTCAAATCTCTCATCTTCAGTGTCTGAGTGGAAGATAGTGGCAAGCTCAGCAGTTATCCTGATGGTCACCATTTCTTTTCCTTTGTTGTCTGTAGTTTTATCCATAGGAATATCAAATGGTGATGGTACTTTATCTGTGTTGATGATGTTTGACATTTTGATATTATCTTCCTCTATCTTCATTGTGAAAAATTTTTGAAAATTATCAACTTCTCTTTGATGTCTTCAGGCAGTTTCTGTGATATGGTTGTGCCCTGCCTGATATAGTCTTTTTCTACACATAAAGCCAAAACACCACAATGGACCACCCACAAAGTTCTCCCCTCTCAACTCAGCAGTGATTTGTTTTGCTTTTAATCTCACTTTAACTGTGTTAAGTCCATGAAGCATAGCATGTTGTAATGATATATGCTCTTCTAACCTGTCTTCAATGTTTTTCCATGGAGGCATACACCTGCAATTTGCCTTATTAATTTCTTTGTTATGCACAGAGCATCCTTTGCCTTGTGTCATTTCTGGATACATTTTTCACTGATACTGTACTTATGATGAGCAGCCATATTCCCTCCATTTTCCTTGGCAATTTTTATGACTTCCATTTTAAAGACTGCTGTGTAGGATTTACATGATGTAACAGGTGGAATTTTGAAAATGGATAAGAGTTTTGTAATAGGGGTTTTTATACTCACAATTAAGATATAAATTGATTAAGATGGTGGTGTCTTGTTATCAATTGGATAATTAAGCATACTTTAATGAACAATGAACACTGGTCCTACTGAAAAGAAACTGGTGTTTACGGATTTAGCACATTTTTTTTTTCAATCCATGTATAACTAAATTTGACTTATAAGATGAGACCTGGATTTCCAGTAAAAAATAATCTCTCATCTTATAACTTGGAAATTACAGTAATTTTAACTCCTTTACATTAATTGCACACATTGTCAGAAAAAAGAAAAAAGATAAGTCACTTCTCATCACTTTTTGATATTGGCTTCCAGGTAGAAATCAATGCAGGGGTTTTTCTCAGAAAATAATTTTATGGAGAGTTTTAGAGAGAATAAAACTACTAACCTTATAGTTTCTTTGTTCTAGTTCTGTAGCATATTTATAAATCAAAGAAACATTGAAGTCTACCATTTTAATATACTTTACTACTATTACTTTCTTCTTTGAATGTGTGTGCCAATATTGGCACACAAGGCATTCACCAGGAAACCCTTCTGTGTCAGTTTCCTAGACTAAGTGGAGAAGAACAGGGTGCAAGGTTATTTGCATGCTTAGGGCAAAAAGACCCGACTGGAAATCTTTTGTTTTAGATGTGCAAGGAACTTATTAATTTAAGCTGCTGAAATTACTAATCACAGATTATCAAATGAATATTTAAAATAATTTAAATATGTTCATATCATACTTTGGAGACTTCCAACTTGTGCTTTCGTGCAATTTTGCATTGAGGTCAGAACCCCTAAGCATATCATAGACTACACCATCTTGCAATCAGAAGATTCATAGTTTTCATGAAAAGCACTGGATGCTAAAATTTAGTTAAATATCTTTAAAATGAAATTTACAGGTAAATTATTATTACAAAAATGTGTTTACTTATGAAGTAAATTGAGTTTATTAATAGATTTCTGGTTCCTTTAATACAAAGAATAAGAACTGCATTTTAACGATGCAGAATTAAAATTTAAATCAATACCAATAAGAATGTTAGTCTCAGATAAATCTCAAATTTTAAAAAAATTTAACTTAAGATAAATACAAAAATTAAATATTAAAAATTAATATTCTGCAGGATTTTTATAATTGTAAATTAAACAATGGTTTCAGATGAACAGAGCCTTGCTTGACCGACCTTTTTTTACCACTTCCAGATAAATACACTTTTTTGTATCAGAATTTTTAAAAAAAAGAGTTGTGCTTCTTGAATTATTCCTATTATGTTAGAATCAAATTGCTTTTCTTTTTCTAAAATATCTGCACCCAGTGTTATTTGCACTATTAGAAATATTTCCAACTTCTCTTTTGGTTAGCTTGAATTGGCATCTTTTTATACAACACTTGCAACCACTTAGCTGTTAAACTGATATTGATAAATTAATTTCAAATGGAACAGGCATGAAACAATCGACAACTTAGATGTTCTGTCTAACCCTTCAAGTGCTATAATACGCAAAGCATATTAACATTAATCTGTTAAGTTCTTATTTTTTTACTTTTTTATTCAAAATTAATTATTTTTAATCTGTTTAATACTATAATTATTTAACTTTAAGGACTGGATCTGAATTAATGAAACTAGTAGTAATATCATGGCAAAGCAATAATAACCTGTAAGTTCTTATTTCTACTTTATATATGATTTTTGTACATCAGTGATTACTGTACTGTTGATTTCTGCTGGTCATAGGGTCATGAAACATTATAGAAAAAAGACAAGTACTACTACTCATTGGTAGTAAAATGGTTTTAATAAATACTTTTTTAACAAAATGAAGCAAAAAGATGAATTAGAGTTTTAATTCAGACACCAAAAGTCAGTGAATTCAACTAAATTTATTTGTTTAGCAATATACACATTTTAAAAGTTTTCCTATATAGGGAAATTGAAAGTATTGCAGAAATTTTGAAATCTTGCAGCCTGATTTCTAAAGATAGCTACAGGAATTAGCATCATCGTGTTCCTCCATAGGAAATCTGATACTGTAAGTATTCATTACAATCTATTGATGTTTATGGTCAAATGTGAGATAGCAAAACAAAAATGTATTTGATGTCTTAAAAAAATTCACACTTAAATTAAGTCTGAAGAAAATATCAAAATAACTGTACACTAAGAATCAGGGTAGAAAAATAAAAGCAATTAAGTGGTTGTTAATACTTTCAGGAAGTCTTCCATTTAGATTACTAGTTGATTAAGTATCCAAACTTCTTTTTGCATTCTTTTAAGATATAACATAGACTTTTAAAGATTTATTTTATTTTATTTTTTCTTTTTGCTACAAAATCTAAGTTTTTTTTTCCTCAAAATTTACAATGAGAGGTACATAGAGAGATGAAGAGATTTCTAGAACAAAGAGAAAGGAAAACATAATTACAGCTGTTGAAAAGAAATAATATTTATCAGTTGTTTGTGACTATGTATAGTATATATACATATATAGGTGCATCTCAAAAAATTAGACTATCGTGGAAGAGTTCATTTTTTTTCCGTAATTTAATTCAAACAGTGGAACTTTGATATATTCTAGATTCATTACACATAAAGTGAAATATTTCAAGCCTTTTTTGTTTTAATTTTGATGATTGATTACAGCTCATGAAAATCAAAAATCCACTTCTCAAAATATTAAAATATTTCATAAGATCAAAAAAAAAAAAAGGATTTATAATATAGAAATGTCAAACTTCTGAAAAGTATGTTCATTTATGCACTCAATACATGGTCAGGGCTCCTTTTGCACGAATCAATGCGGCATGGCATAGAGCCGATCAACCTGTGGCACTGCTGAGATGTTATGGAAGCCCAGGTTGCTTTGATAGCAGCCTTCAGCTTGTCTGTATTGTTGGGTCTGGTGTCTCTCATCTTCCTCTCAGACAATACCCCATAGAGAATCTATGGGGTTCAGGTCAGGCGAGTTGGCTAGCCAATCAAGCACAGTAATACCATGGTCAGCAAACCAGTTACTAGTAGTTTTGGCACTGTGGGCAGGTGCCAAGTCCTTCTGGAAAAGGAAACCAGCATCTCCATAAAGCTTGTCAGTAGACGGAAGCATGAAGTTCTCTAAAATCTCCTGGCAGACAGCTGCATTGACTTTGGACTTGATAAAACAGTGGACCAATACCAGCAGATGACATGGCACCCCAAATCATCACTGACTGTGGAAACTTCACACTGGACTTCAAGCAACTTGGATTCTGTGCCTCTCCACTCTTTCTCCAGACTGTGGGACCTTGATTTCCAAATGAAATGCAAAATTTACTTTCATCTGAGAAGAGGACTTTGGACCACTGAGCAACGGTCCAGTTCTTTTTCTCCTTAGCCCAGGTAAGACACTTCTGATGTTGTCTCTGGTTCAGGAGTGGCTTGACACTAGGAATGTGACACTTGTAGCCAATTTTCTGGACACGTTTGTGCATGGTGGCTCTTGATGCACTGACTCCAGCCTCAGTACACTCTTTGTGAAGCTCCCCCAAGTTCTTGAATCGGCTTTGCTTTACAATCCTCTCAAGGCTGCGGTCATCCTTCTTGCTTGTGCACCTTTTCCTACCACACTTTTCCCTTCCAGTCAACTTTCCATGAATATGCTTTGATACAGCACTCTGCGAACAGCCATCCCTTTCAGCATTGATCTTTTGGGGCTTACCCTCCTTGTGGAGGGTGTCAATGAGTATCTTCTGGACAACTGTCAAGTCAGCAGTCTTCCCCATGATTATGGTTGTGTGTACTGAACCAGACAGAGAGATCCATGGTATTTATACTGCATAAATAGTGATTTACTCAAACTAGAAATGGAATATTCTAATATTTTCAGATACGTTTTTTTCTATTTTTTGAGCTGTAGGCCGTAATTATCAAAATTAAAATTAAAAAATGCATGAAACATTTTAGTTTACATGTTTACATGTAATGAGTCTAGATTATATACAATTTTCACTTTCTGAAATAACTGACAAAAATATTGAACTCTTCCACGATATTCTAATTTTTTGAGATGCACCTGTATACACTGATTTGATTTTAAACACTTTTTTTGGTTAAAAATATTGGACCCAGGCAAAGGCTTCTTATCATATCTAATCAAGAACTTTTTTGCTGCTACTTGGCTAATCATTCCAACCTTTCTTGACTTTCATTTGGTGGTAGAAGTCAAGATGCTAACTTTTGTAGAGGAATTGTAGTCAGAAACTAATTTGGCAGCCTGTCAAGAAAGAGTTTGCTGCAGACTTTCAAACCAGCAACTTATTTCTTTTTCTGTGGTTTTTCTCTTTTCTCCTTGGCTCTTTAAATTTATAACCGAGCCAGTTTACTTTATGCTATAAATTGTTGTTTTCACACCAGCATGTGTAACTCCAACTAACTTCACAATTTTTTATTGGAACTGACTTTAAGAAGGAAAATAACAGATAGCCTTATTTCAGATAGAATTTTGTTTTATGATACAATTTTCTTACTCCAAACGAAGCAAAAGCAGTTAATAATAAGGTCTAGTAAGAAATAATATTGGATTAACATAGTAATACTGTGTTTGCATGAACTAAATTTATAAATTTAACATTCATAGGTTCAGTAATTATGCAAAACAGCTTAGAATGATAACAACATCACAATTAATGGTTTATATGCTTTGATACAAGGTTCATCTGATTTTTATTTGTTTGCCAGAATATTGCAATTTTATTAACAATTAAGTAGTTTTCTATGGTTTTCTCATAATTTTGAATGCTTGCATGTGTGAGTATTTCATTTATATACAGCAGATTCTTCATAACTAGATGTTGGATAACTTGAATGTACTGTTTGTAGCAAGAAGGTCTTGGCAATGCCAATCTTTCCCATTATAAAAATTTTTTTAGTCCTTTGAAGTGCAGTTACATGTTAATTTTTTTTTAAAATTTACTTAAAGTTTGTCAGTTGACATTGGTTGAATGATTTTGATTACAATTTTCTGCACATTTGTTAAGAAATCATAAATTTTTGTTCATAAATTGCTGTTCATTAATGATAATAATTACTTTAATAAATTATTAACAGATAATGAAAGGTTGTTTATTGTGATATTTTGTGACTTTTGAATTTTGATATATAATTAAAAGAAATAAGAACTCAGTTTATTTTCCTATCCGTAGAAAGATGCACAACTCCTTCAAAGTTGAAAAAGGACTAAAAAAGTAAAACAAAAATAGCAAAACAGTTTGACATTTCTCCAAATACTTTTTCCATATGACTTAAAAATTGCCTATAAAACTAAAGGCAATTATCTGAACAGCAGAAATGCACAGAAATGTGTGATGGTTCTCATTATCCTGAACAGAAACCAGTAACTTACATAAAAAGATCAACTTCTGACAAATAAAACAAATCAAAAGTATTTTGGGAGGTCCTTTGAATTATCAAGAGTATGCTGTATATATAGATAATATGTACTTGTATGTGCATATACTAGGGTATTTCAGAAACTAAAGCTAACACATTATTTTAAAAATTACCAAGTATTATTTATTAGACTACATCACTTTTCTATGTGGTTCTCTTCTTTTGCAAAACATGTAATCCAATGACTCTTCAGTGTCTTGATATCATCCTAGCTGAAGCTTATTGGTTGCTGTGTATGCCACAATTGCATCACCTGCCTCAGGATTGCTAGCAAATCTTTGACTTCAGGGGCCCAAAGATGTGAAAAATCAGATGTGGCAAGAGATCTAGACTATAGGGAAGATGTGGTAGAGGTTTCAAAGTGTAGATGGTCACCAAAGTACTCTGTGCTCATGCATTATTATGTTGCATCAGAAACACTTTGTGTCAGTCTTCCGTGTCATTTTGTTCAAACACTGGCTTCAGGTAGTTCTCTAGCAGTGATTGTGACTTGAAATGAACAAGTATTGGTCTTTGAGAGTCCCAAAATAAGAGCATCATGGTCAGAGAATGGTTGTTTTTTCTATATTTTGAGTGTTCATGGTACTGGATGTTTCCACTGTGTGCTGTCTTTTGCTTTTCAGATAAAAATTGTGCATCTATTTTTCATTGCTGATGACATTACAGAAATAAATTAGGTATTTTCATCTTGATAACATTGCAAAAGCTTGGTACACGTGTTCACACAATTCTGTTAATAAATGTCTATCAATAGCTTTTGGAACCAACATACACATTTTCCAGAAGTTTTAAGTTTTCATGGATAATGGCATGAATGCTGCCTCCTGCACTTATGTCATATATGTTAACAAGGTCATCAGTACCCACTTGTCGATTATCACAGAGAGCTGTGTCCACCTTATCATTGTTTTTTTTTTCATTCATGGTGGCACCTCTAGCCTTTATCCACTACTGAGATTGGGTCATTTTTAACCCTGTCCGCTCACTCGAACACTTGTCTTTGTGCCAACATTCTCTGATGGATTTCGGTCAGCAGAACACCTTCAGCCTACAGAAAATGCTGCTGCTCCCTGATGCACACTGACAACTGCACAGCTCTTTTGTTTCAATGCTCACTAGCACCACAAGTGCACAACATGTGAATAAAAGGGTGTCCAAGTACTCACACACCAGTCTTGCTTGACAGCATGTCATTTAAAAATTAGATAATTTAAATAATTTTCTATATATGTTGCTTTATTCTGACTATTTGTCCTCACAAGAAAAAAATGGAAAAAACAAAGATGTATTCATAGGTTAAAGGAGCTACTCCAACATTAAATCATTAAGTGGCAAATACAGTTGAAGAAGTATATTGCCATACAAGTGGGTGGTGGGATTTTATCCAGAACTCCCAAATTCATTAAACAGTTCTATAACTTCTTCTGCTTTTGTATATCACTATTAAACACAATAATACAACTGAAGATACATTAAGTGTCACAAAAGCTTTTTACAAAATAGATCAATAAGAAGATCAAAATGAGTTATATATAGACATGCATGCATATATAAGTACAGTGCCCTGCCAAGATAATTTGGAAACTCATTATTCCAATGTTAGTTTGTTGTGAAAAACAGCAAACATAAACAAGCAATAGAGTGAAATTCTTTATACTATCATTTGTCAAGTCATCTTTTGCAGCACAAAGAGCCTCTACCCTTCAGCAAGATTTTTCATCATGATGTGGCTCAGGTTCTCCCCTATCCATCTGAGAGCTTCCTTTAATTCCATCATATTTGTGGGATATGAACAGGTTGCTTTCTAATACATTTATTTAGAGGGGTGTGCAAATTAGTATGGCAAGGCACTGCATAATATTCAGTGAACTATTATTTACTATATTCATTTAACCTTAGTTTTTAAAATTGTTGTATGTATTTTTAACTTTTTGTACATCACATCAGTTTTTACCTTATACTACATAGGGTGATTATCCTAGAGGCACAAGTTACTATTTGTTTTGAACTGGTTATATATTTAGTCAATACACTTGTAATGCAAAATGTGTTGGGTTGGAGTGATACAGATTTTTTTGTTACTGAGAGTTATATTAATGAGGAAGTATCGTGTGTAACATCCTGTATGGTTCAAACTGTGCTGAGTAATATAAATTTGAAGGATAGTGAGGTGCAAATGCACTCCAGGTGGTATACACAGGGTTAAAAGGTATTCCCATATATTTAAAATTTTATATAGTTTAGAGAATTCTAACTTATATAGCACTGATTTTATATATCAATATTATATATGTTAGTTTTTTGTATGAATGACATATGTGTTGGTGGGGGGTTATTTACATGTAAATGTGACAAGAATAAAAACACAAATGGTTTGAAGAAAATGAATTATTAAGTCAAAGAAAGAATTCAAGACATTGCTTTAACAATCAGCATTTCAAAGAGTTCATGCTGACATAAAAATAGAATTTGTGTTTACTGGAAAAAATGTCTCTAAAAACTCTCCTAGAATCTGTGTGAGAAAACGCAAGCCTTCTAAACAAGATAGTATATTATGCTGGTTTCTAAGAATGATGTGAAATACCATATTTCACACATTAACTAGATGAAGAACCTGCTTTTATTGGTTAAGATGAATATTACTAACTTTTTCAGCCTTGAATTTCATGATATCATAACCTTTTATGTGCTTTTTCATGTTGATTCGGTGATCTTCCAGACAGTTTTTTTATACTGCTTTTTTTTTAGTATGAACCTGTGTGGCTCCAGATGTCACCAGGTCAGATGACAGGTCTACATTTCCTGTACAAAAATCCTTGCAAGCCAGAGGAAAAATTATGCAAATGAAACTTCCTATTTAAGTTTATAAACATGGATTTTTTAAAAATAAATAGACTATTAAACAAATTGATTACTGTAATTCCCATTGAATTGAACTATCATAATTAACTTATCACTAATAATACCATTTTATTTTGTGTTATTAAATATTGCAGATATTTACAAGAAATGAATGATCTTGGAAGATATTAAACCTATGAACTGAAAAAAGAACTTCAGAAAAGACCATTTATTCAAAAAATATGATATTTATATGATTTAAATGGCCTGTGAAAATTCTCAACTAAACTATTTCCAGTCTTATATGATTATTATTATTAGCAAAAATCTAATCTGAAATTTCCTACTTAGAAAGATGACATGTTTTGAAAGATAATTTGTTTTAAATGAATGGTGCCATGAATGAAAAATGCATAATTTTTGTTTTGAAAATTTCATGCTGTAAAATTCTCTTTTTGCCTGAGATAATATTTCTTGAGGTGGGTCGTCCATGAAGACCAAAAGTCCCGATCAGCAATAACATTCATAGCTAACTGGTTTGCTTTTTTAGAAATACAAAAGAGCCAATTTAATTGTTTTAATATTATTATGGAGTTAAAATTATAATATCCTTTGTTTTGTTGCATAGTAACTTGATATTTTTAAAACTTAAATGGGAAAAAATCTGTATAAAGTTTTATTTAGTCGTCATTAAATTAGCACTATGCATTATTTCTGTGGATTAACAATGTAGTGAGTAAATTAACTTTTGTAGAAGCAGACAATAGTTTTTTTGAAGACAACCTTTTTTTTTTGAAAATTGACAAACTTAAAATTTTTGGATAGATTATTTATAATTTAAAAACCAAGAGAATGTATTTTTAAAATACTAGAAAATTTGGGCTCTCAGTAGTGCACTTGTCTTTAGAATTCATCATACAATGACTTTTAATTAGTCCCACGCACTGTCTTTTTTGCCCTTGTATTATTCTCTCTCCCAGAACAGCTCTACTATTTTAGCTGGGGGATTTTAGTCTCCCATGGGACAGATGATACTCAGGTTATAAAAGGTCTCTTCTCCACCCAGGTTATACTGCAATCATCTGATGAAATTTTTGTGTTCTGTTTTTTTGTCTGAAGGTTGTGTTAGTGTTAGGTGTTTGCTTTTACTTTGATTAGAATTCAGCATCTATTTCAGTTATTATACTATTTTGAAACTTTAGATTTATTACATTCCACCACTTTAAAAATCTTTTATTATAATTTTTTTCACTATATGGAAATATTGCTACCAGTCTAGCTACCCTATTGACAGATGTTCAGAGGGCCAATGTCACACACACAAAAAAAGAGTTGAACTGCTATAATGATTTCATGGATGACATGGCACTGCTAACAACATTGACAGAGCTTTGGCCAGACAAATGGGTGATGGAGAGTGCCTGAAGGGATCCTGGTGTGTCAGGCCCACCAGACTTCCTTCAGCTGGTCCCTCCTATCATGTGTCTTCCTTTGCCATTGTTTATAGCGCCACTTTATGAATTCTCATCTCTCCTACAAGACATCTTGTTTTGTTATTCCTCACCAAAATGGCCACCAAAGGACTCGGCAAATTAAACAAATCTCATAGTTATGCTCAAGAAGCAGAGAAAATTAAACAGATTGAGAAGGGGGCAAGGGGTAGGGATTGGAAAAAAAATCGTCTAAATTTTTTAGCTATCCTTTTGTCGGTCCATTTTGCATCAGGGACCTGACAGAAATTGGATAAAATACACTACAATAAGTTTTTATTTTCAGTTGCTCTGCTACAAAATATATGGTATGCGCAGATGTGTTTAATACCTCAAAGAGATAAATAGATGCAGTTTTTATATACCACACTGTATTTAGATTTCTGTTGTATGTTTGAAATTTAAGCAGTGGTCAAACTTAGAAACACATTTGATCTCAGTCCTTGTTTTAGTGACAGTTCCCCAATTTTGAGCAGCATTTCTCATTGTTTTGTTCATGCATTACAAGTTTGGCACTTGAAAATCTTTTTTGAAAACAAATGAATGTACTAAAAATTAATAACTACTGCGATATTATGATGCATATTTTACTTATTTTAATTTTCTTTTTTGTTAATCGTATAGTGATATAACTTTCAAATAAGATTTTGTTGTTTTTGTTTTTAAGAAAGTGCAAAGTAAATTACAATAAAATTTGGGAAGTGTTTTCATGGATGGCTATTTGCACAAGTTCAGATAATAATAAAACTGAGCAGTACTTCTAATAAAGTATATGATTTTTTATCTCAAAGAAGTCAGGTTTTGCATATATGAATAAAAGTGAGCATGGTGATTGCTTTTATAAGGTGAATATATTTTGAGTATAATATGAAAGATTTGACATTTGGATATCTGACAAGAAAAATAATTTTTCCTCCAATATTTTGATCTTAGATCTTGCTAATAATTGCGGTTTTAAAGTAAAAAATGTGAAAATTATAATAAAATCAAATTCAGATTACTAGCTTTTCCTATGATTTATGCTTGGCTGCTTTTTTCCATAGTTACATGTGTGTTGGGCTTGTTTCTTCTTTTTAATTTTAAAGGAGGCTTTTGGGGGGATTTTACTAATCCCATGGATGTTTGACTATTGGCAAACAAAAATATTAACTCTTTTAAAAATCTAAATACAAGCTGCATTTTCCAAAATTTTATTTTAAGCTAGCTAAAAATTTACAGGATGGATTAATAGCTTCCTTTTTATCAATGGCTAGAATAAGCTTTACATCCTTCCAAAAAAAAAAACAAAAAAAACAGCATTTGCTATATTTGAAGTTGGTACCAGATAGAATATGAAGAGGGTAGAAAATTCCAGACTTGCTGGATACAGCACCAACAAAGTTATGTTTCCTATTCCATCACCTGTTTTAAAATTTCTTCTTTTTTTTCAAACTGTCATAGGTTCGTTCAAAATATTTCTAAATGATCACATCATACAATTAAGCAAAATTAAAAATATAGAATCAATAAGGGCCATTTATACATACTCCTAATACTAAATAGAATTTTTGTTGACTGTAGTGTTGGAGTAATCTGTAACAGCATATGATGCAATTAATATTTGGCTTTAATGTGAATAGTGTGCTGGGTTTTCTTGATTAAGGATTTTTTTCTATTTGCACTATCTCAAATTTTAAGATAGGTCCTACTAATATAGAGAATATTCCACATTTCTCATAAAATAAATCCAAGTTGCTTTCCACATGGGTGACTAACAAGGCATAACTAATACTATAAAAGAAAAAAAGCTTAGTGTATGCAGGGGTTAACTAAAATAACATCTGTTTTTTAAAGGAGTACACACTTTAAAAAGAATGGTTTGCAGCTGAGGAAAGATTACTATACATCTTTTGCTTTTTTTGAAACTTATTTTTAATATAGCCAGACTTATCTGGTAAAAAGGTTTCTCTTAATCCTAGAAAAATGAAAAAATTTTTACCTAGAACACATTCATACAAATAATCTAGGAATGCAATATGATAAATTAATTGAAATAGAGAAATTACAGATGGAATGCACAAGTGGGAGCTATTAATTGGTTCAATGTTATTACAGTGATATTTGACAAATATCACAGACAGGTATCAATTCACACTGTATGTTGTTCTAGGGTTAATTGTTCTGATAAAAGATGAATGTCACAGGAGACTGCTGGTAAAAGCTAAATATGAAGTTAGTTACCAAATAGGGAAAACATTTTGGAATTGTAAAGCTGACAATATTAAAATCCCTATGTTAAAAAATAACTGTTTGTTTTGTTTTTATAGTTAAACTACAGAACCTTTCTGTAATTTATTCAATATGACAGAGATTACTCCTAAAGGCAGTTGATATTTTGATGCATGAAAAATAATCACAAGTCAAAGTTGGTCCTATTTCACTTACAGTTCCACATGAATTTATGGAGAAAAGTAAATTTAGTAAGTTAGCAGCATCTGTGGTTTAGATTATCTAGAAGAATGTTGAATTGGCATTTCTTTTTTAATTAAAGATTAAAAGAAAAAAAATTGTTTCTCCAGACATTGAAACATTTCAAATTCTAAAAACTGTGGCAGCATTTCTGTATATATATATTTTACATGTCTAACATATAGATTTTATTTACAATATAGAAAGATATTGAACTCAATAAGTACTTAAAGCATAATTCCAATTTGTATGTATGTGTGTGTGTATATATATATATATGGTAGTTTATAATTGTGTTACAAATTTTATGTTAAAGTTGTTTTTTTGTGGTAAAATATTGTAAATGTTTAGTGAAAGAAAAAAAAAGCCTAATGTTGAGTAATCTTATAAAGAATAATAGTTTCATAATCTGTAGACTCAGCTATGAATTATTAGCAACTTGCTAGACTTTCCTGAATTTTGTTCTTTATATTAACATGAAATAATTTGAACTTTGGTGTTTGCTTGCTTTTGCCAACATTTGTTGTGATTTATCGTCATAAGGCAATATGCAGATTATGTCACTGTATCATAATTTTATCTTTAACTTTTAATATATTCAAAAAATTCTTATTTTCTGAAAGCTTTATAAAGTACTTCTCATCTTCCCACTCGAGTAAAGGAAAGGGTTAAATGGTAGTAGCTAGGCTACCTTATAAATACAAGCAAAATCAACAAGTTGGATTATTTATAACCAGCTATGAATAACTCAACATCAAACTAACATAGATAGCTATACCACTTGAACATTTATTCTAAAGACCACACAATTTTCTTTGAAATAAGTGCTTCATACTTGAGCTTTACTCACTCCTCCATGCTCCCTCCCATACACAATAGCAACAAAAAGTAATCTTTATTTTTATTGTTTTAGAAAATTTATTGTAAATAAAAGTATTAACAATAACAGTTGTTTTAAGATTTCTTAAAACAAAATTAGCTGTGTAGTTTATATCATTTTGAAAAGTATATATTTATAACATACTAATTATTTCCCTTTGTTCACTTAAAATTTAAAATATATCAGGTTAACTCCCCTAAACACCCCAGAGCACTTATTCTAGTGAACACTTAACTTTAGAAAAAGAATTTGGAGCCAAATGGTTAAAAACATAAGGATGCATGACACTATTAATGAATATACAGCAAATAAAATGATCCCTACTGTTAAAGTGCAAATATTATGATTTCAATATTTCTTTTCATCAAATAAGGTACTTCCTTAGCATGGAAATCATCTTAACTTATTTAGAAATTAGTGTTAAGCTAAAAATACAAAAATTAGTCAGCATATTTCATGGAAATAATCTGAGCCAAGAGATTTCATGCAGTTAAAATTTTCAAAAATGGACTTCAATGCAATGTCTACTACAGATTGTATTTCATTTAATCATCTAATTGCTCACTGTTGGCTACTACTTTGTGGGAGATGGCCACTGGACCCAGCTGTGCTTTTGTCTCTTTTCAAAAAGAATATTAAAAACAAATTCTACCTTAGGGATAGAAATTGAAATATGAGGAACCTTACACCTGATCACCCATGCACTTCTCCTCTCAATAATCATCAAAATCATATTACAAAAACAAAAAAAGGGTAACAAATTACTGCAGATGTCTTTGTATAAGTCAATTTTAAGAGTAAAAAAAACAGGTGTATTAACAATAAGTTTACAGTTTTATCAAATTGGTTTGGAACTTAATGAATTATGCACAGTTGAGCCCATATCTTAAAGTTCAGTAACCTATAGTACTTTAATAAAGTGGTTTTCATTAACTAGTAAGAAAATTATCAGTAAGTACATTCCCTAAATTTAAAAAGAAGCATTTTTGATAAGAAGTATTATAACTACCTATATGGAATAGTTCTAACTTCTGTCATTTATAATTATGATCTTGAATTTATCTTGTATCTTCACAGAAACTATCTGAAGCAGACAATATTATTTTATTTATTCATTCATTTTATTGTATTAACTAACTTAATCATGCAGCAGATTTTTAATCTGCATGACAATAGATTATTTACAGAAATAATTTTTCTTTTTCTTAAAAAAATATTTTATCTTTTAATTATATTTATTTCTTATTTAATTTTGACAAAGAAATACAAAAAAGGTTATGTTAATCTTGAATATTTTTGGACAATTCCCTATTTATTTTATTTGTTTTTAAATCTGTAGACTTCTTTCTTAACTGGTTTTAACCAGTGCTCCTATATAATTTTTTTTTAAATTTATTCTTTTTAATAAGTATATTGTTTTAATTTGTATCTTTATGTTAGTTTTTTGTTGTTTTTAGCTGTTCATATTAGTTATTGGAAAATAACAAGAACTACTAATTACTTTAAAATCTTAAGGCTTATCAATGTTATAACACAATTTATTATTAATATGATGCATAAAAGCTACAGGAGGTAAGGTTTTTGTCTGTTTTATTTATTTACATTTTTTTTGCTGTTAATGTGCAAGGAACATTTGGTATTCTAGTTGAATTGCCATATGCCTGCACATAGGTAAACAAATGCTGTACATGTACTTAAGTACAAAATGAACCCAGCAGAACTCTTTTGTTTAGAAGTGGCAAAAAACTGGAGTGTACACTGAGTATGAAACTATGCCACTGGCTAGATAGCAAATATCCTAGTTAGGATCAGAATGCAGCCACAAGCATGGAAAGAGAGCGTGTTGTGTGCAATACTAACTCACTGTCCTATAAAATGTATGTTTACACAAGAATATGAATTTATTTTTTAATATAATCACCACTATCCCATATCTAAATTCACCTAGTATCTTGGTACTATACTGCCATTATGTATTTCTGTATTTCCCATAGCTTTCAGAAAATCATGTTTAAGTCATCAAATATTACCATTGTTAGATTGTAAACTTGTTATACATCAATTCTCCTAACACAAGTTTTCTGTAATTGTTTTTTTTTTCAAACCACAGATTAGATACTAAGACAGTGGTGTATTTCATAGGCATTTTAGCTGTGATAGCATGTTTAGTAAAAAAAGAAAATTAATTAATTAATTAAAATAAATTTAGAGTTAATATGATATCATATTCAGCATGTGCATTCTCCAATTTAAGAGTCAACAGGCAGTTCTGAATCATGATCCATGCTTCAAGACTAGGGAGAAAGGGTACTCATATGGTGGGCTCCAATAATCTTTCCATGCTACCCAGAAACGAACCTAATAAAAGTCTGTAGAGAACTCTTCATTATTAGATGTGGGAAGAAACCCATGTGGCTGGCTAGTGAAGAAGAGTGAGAAAAACCATATCAGGAAGGTATGCTGAACTGAGTTATTCACCTACAGGAATTGAACTCTGGCTTTTGACCTTAGCAGTCCAGTGGTGTAATCAGTGTGCAGCCCAATATGATATATAGTTTATATGAAATTAAAGTGTTTAAAAGTTGATCTTACAGGTGTATGAATAGGTGTATTTTGTTTATTAAACTGCTTTCCTATTCATTTTGAAATGTGATATTAATGATGCTGCTTTTTAATGCTACTGATCATACCGTTTTCTGTTATTGTAAAATATACTTTTCAAATATTTTAGTATTAATGAAAATATGATTGAGCAAAAATAAAAATACTGAAATAGCAATATAAAACAACTGTACAAACTGTAAATAAATAGAATATTTTGAACTATACTCCAGTTTATGTTCAACTTAGACACAAAAAGTATATTTCTGCTCATTTTTCTATTCAAATATGGTTTATAAACCTACAGTAGAATGGTAGTAATCAAAAGTTTATACAGATAGGAATTTTGTGAAATAATATTTTAATATAAGTTTATTATTATTATTATTGTTATTATTATTGAGTATAGTCACTATATCAAAACATTTTATTGAATATGTAAGATATATAGTTTATAAGTTTAATCTACTATATTCATCTACCATAGTTAAAAACCATATTCTGCATTCTGTAAAATACACACATTCTCAAAAATGCCCTAGAATTGAATAAAATTAGTTTGCATCATCCCTTCACTATCTCTCTTTTTCTCACACACTCACACCATGTGTAAAACTTCCTGTTTCTTCACACACTGTCTTTAATATATATATACAGTATAATGTATAGCATTATTGTAAAGCCACAAGATGGAAGAAAGGTGGTAGGAAGAGCTCTCTTGATTGAAGTGTGTTTAATAATCTTTTATCATGATAAATATGAATTTTAAATACTAAATCTGAAAAATTTAGCTTTGGGGGAGAGAGAGAGAAACAATAAAGGAAAAAATTAATTAATATTATTTACACCAAGCTTGATTTAGAATCATATGGCAAGGTGCCATTCTATAGATAAAAGAGATTTTCTTACCTGTCCTGTTGATGAAGTTTTTTTAGTTGTGCCACCTGACTCTTGAGGTCTTGCAACATTGTCATAGTATATAGATCCACAGGGGGTGTCAGGACCACATCTTGGTTATCATTTCTTTGCACTCCATCACTTAAAAGTACTTGTATGAAGCAGACATACAATGTAAAAAGTTTCCAAAACATTGTTCACCACCTTTTCTCACAATAATACATGTGCACAATGCAATCCCAGCAAAAATTGAGTTCTGTCTGCTATGTGATGAAACCAAATTTATGTTCCATAATCTGCTGGTTAATGCTCACTGGCTTCCTGGAGGTAGAGCAGCCTCCCTGATTCTGAGAGGTTTCGTATTTCAGCCATGGGAAAAAATCAGATCAGCATCTCAGTTTCCTCCTCCTCTCATCACTATTGTAGCCCTGTGGCTGCCTGAGTCTCCTGTAACCTCCCTGAGCCCTAAACAGTATTCATGGTTTGCCCCTTGATCCCCTAGCTGCCCTGGTGGAATCAACCAGCTGTTTCCATTTATCTTTGCCCACTATCTTCATAAATTTCTTTCTTTCTCTTTTCCTGTGATTCCAGAAAAATAAGTTTTGGTCTTCATTGCCAGTTATGTCTCCCCTTTTTTAAAAATTTAGTTTTGCACAAAATCTATGAAAGGTTTTTTGATTGAGCAAACCATCTGACAATGAAGAAGAGGTGACTAAAAGATTTTCCTTTTTGACCAGATGTAAAAAGTTTACACTTCAGAGAGCCACTATTTTGATTAAGAGAAGAGGATATATTTTCAACTTATAGGAATGAAAGAACATCACTACACTCATGTGTCTATTGTCTTTAAATAAGATAGTGTGCGCGCGTAACTTTGGAAAACAAAGAAAGCAGTTACTTGCATTGGTTTTAAAAGTTTAATGTCAAATGTCACATACATTTTCAAACCAATGCTGTTTTCTAAAAACCAAAATAAATGAATGACAATCTGAAATTTACTTATCCCTACACAACTTCTGCCACTGGAGTCCAAATATTATGCGAAGCTATTATATGGAGGTACCCAAGACACAATTTATGAATATCTAAGCAGCCGACAAAAATATTTAAAAGCTTCACCCTTAGTTCTTAATATAGTCAAAGTATAGCATTTCTTTGTTATATAAAAATTTTAAAATATATCACAACTTTAAACTACTAATTTTTTTTTAAATACTGGACAGGAGTTAAAGTAAAGTTTTTACTGAATTGAAATTAGTTTGTTATTTCTTCTTAGTATTGTTAATTAGTTATGATTTAAAGGTAATTCTAAAGAAGGGTTAAAAAAGGTTATTGATGAAATATGAGTGGCAGCATATGATATCAATTTTGTTTTTTGTCTTTAAAATGATTTTAAAAGACTGTAAAACTGTTTTTTCTTATTTTAAAAAATTTTAAGAATTGTTTTCTTTAAAAACAACAATAAATTTCAAAAAAATTAAGCCCCTATTAAGACTGTCTTTATTTTTGGTGCGTTGCATATTTTTGTTATCTGACACCTGTTAAATGAACAAAAATTCTGTTGGCCTATCATTGGAGATCAAGAACTTATTAAAATTTGTGTGAAGAGTCCACTAACCTGACTAGCAATTAAAGTAAAGATCATTCAGAGAGAGCGAGAGAGAAAGAGAAGTAAGTACCAGCCTCTTACTATGTGGATGGAATAGCATTGAAGATGTGTTACAAATGTGGATGGCAAAGGGAATTATGCATTGTGTGTATTTCTTAATCACCAGCCTGGCACTGAATTCCTTGCAGGGGCCATGCTACAAGCCCAAGCCATACAACATGTGGGCCAATTTTGTTTTAGGTGGTCATCTATCAGCTGATGATTCTGTTGATATAAATTCAGTATCAGAGTTTCATGTTGTTAAACTTGTGTTACATAGACCTCTTCAGGCATAGCTCTTCTACTTTAAACTATCTTTCCCTATCCAACATATGCATATTACCAAAGATGTCCTAAAGTACTCTAATGAGATCCCTGCTGTCCATTAAAGGTTTTAAAAAAAGAAAAACAGGAAACAGCAGATGGTATCTGAACTACGATTAACTGCCATATTTTGTATAAACTACATATTATATTTTACAGAAATTTCAGTACTTCTTTTCACTGATACATTTTATGAATTTAACATTCATTTTCCTTTTCTTAAATTTAAAAACAAACAAACTTTTTAACAAATTTTTATACTGTTTGCAGCTCTTTGATTGTTTTACCTTCTCTATGACTTTGAAAAGAAATGTTTATTACAATAATATAGCTCAAATGTAGCAAGCCAAGACAGTTAATCTGTCTTACATACTTTCCTCCAATAAGTAATATTATTAATAATAATGACAGCTAATATATATCTGTTTATCTTTTTCATGGTTCCATACCAACCATTTAAAGTATTGTAGTATGCCGTGGGCAAATCTTCCACAAATATGAACATCAATATTCCTGTTTCTTGTCAACTTAATTTGTTTATTTCTGTTCATACATTACCAGGTTTTACTTAGTTTTCATTAAACATCAGCCAGAAAAAAAAAAAGAAACTAATGGAAAAAAAAATTTATTTTTTAAAAGAGAATTGCATTACTGTTTACACAAATTGGATCCTATAAATCATAGATTTATATCTGAATAAAAATAAAATGAAGTATTGGTATTTTTAGATGATGACTTCAAGACCAACTTTTTAGGTTTTTTTGGATGACCTCCATCTTTTGAAGAGTATTGACTTGAATTAAAGTTTAATGGAAGGATCAAGAATGCTATTTTTAACATATTTTCTGTAATTTTTTAAAATAAATTTTATTTTTATAAAGCGAACAATCTGATAATTAGATGATTTCTATATGGACTATGGTATTATAAAAAAATCTGTTCAGAAAAAGCTTTTTTAAGGAAATATGATGCAGTACACAGCATCAATTCTGAGTTTTAATCTTATATTAATTGTTAAATTTGATTTCCTTTTTCTGCTGCTTATATACTAATCTTCTCCTTTGAAATTTTATTTATTTTTCTACTAAATACATTAAAGAACTTCCAGCAACTTTTGTGATACTGTATCATGGGAGTCAGTAAGTGCTATGCTACAGTTTTATCAATTTTCTTTCCCTTCTTATTTTTATAGATATTTACTGAAAAACAAAATGAGAAACAAAAAATTAAAGGCATTAATTCTTGAAAATTTCTGCATCCTCTTAAAAATCTTATTTTACAATATTGTTTAAAAACTAAATCTGGCTATAAAACATTATCCACACCATAATGACTGTAATCTTTGTTTTCTCAAAGGTTTATGCTATGTTAGACATTGAATCTCATTGTTTTTCTTATCTTAGCCATCCAGTGTCATTTCATACCACTGGTATTACATTGATGGCTTTATTTTATTAATCAAAAATCATAGAATGCTGTGATATTTGAGATGCAAAACATACAGTACGTGTTCATTGCAGTTGACTGCATTTTATCCATAAATTGCTCCCTTCCACATCCTGAAGTCATTTAAGTTAATGCAGTATAGAAGTTAGTGACTGAACAAATGTTGTCTGGGTGTATAGTCACTGGTTGACCAAATAAACTTTTTTTCTTGTTTTGGTGTCCATGAGATGAAAATAGGGTTCATTTTCATTTTTGGGGCAGAATGGATTACATATGAATTTAACCCCCCTCCCCTGGCTGTCTATCTGTCTCCATATCTAATAGAAGATATTCATGCAAACAGATAAAGATAAATAACAGAAAATGTATTTATAGCATACTTTTTGTAGTTACATTAAATATCATGAAATTACTATAGTCAGTAGATACTTTTAAAATGTTATATATAATAGCTAATGAGTTAACTTTTATAAAGGATGAATGATTTTTTCATACTGTTAAGTGCTGGATGCATATTATTAGAAGATCATAGTCTTCATGGTAGAATATCTCTCTGGCATCACCTGCTGTTGTGTCATCATCATCTTGCTGTTTTATCTGATAAATTACATGTACACTTTCTGATGGTCAGTATTTTACTATTACTTGTCATTTCTTCTCTCTTAAATTTATTTTCTCTTGCCTCTCTTCATTCTTACCTCTCATGTGATACCAAGTGTTTTCTTTCTGATATTTCCTTTTTTGTGGTGGTTTTCTTTTCTTTTTCTATTTTTAGTAATCAGAATTACAGTTGGGTCAAGGTACACAACCTGCCTTTTGGAAGAGAAAGAGTAAGTGAATAAGCCAGGGAGAGAAAGTTTATAGACTATGTTGTCACTAACCTGTCGACACTGATATTATCCCAATCCCAGTTATCACTCCTGCCCTGTTCAGTGGCTCCTGGAACAGCCTTTTTTATTAGTGTCTTTGAAAGTAAACTATATCTGAGTTATAACAATTTCCTAAGTAGTGTGTACCCGTTATTATTGATCCATTCCAAAATGGTTTATTCTTCCATATATATCCAGTATCTCTTATGTTTTAATTTGACATATGGTCAAACTAAAGAGCATTGTTATAGAAAGTAAAACAAACTCTCTGTAGTACATGTTTTATGGTAAAGTTTATAGGAGTGGTATTTTTCTGATGATCACAATTTCAATACATTTTACTCTCTCACTGTCTTACTGTGCTACTGGTGTTTTGGCTAAGGCTGCAATGGAAAATTTGATTTTTAGGTAACTGGATGGCAGATAAAGAATTTTACTGTACTTAGTTTATTTATTTATCATCTAATTGGAAATATTAAAAGCAAATGTTTGTTTCTGTTATTTATTTTATAGATAATAGTAAAAATTTATAAAACCAGCCCTTGAAAGATCTGAAAAGTCTTCCTTTATAAATTACACTTAGAAATTCTTAAAAGCATACTCTTTTTCTTATTTATGTTTGGTTATTTTTAAAAAAATTATTTTCTTCTCTGTTCTCACCTTAAAAGTGTGCTGACAATGGAATGCAATACATCACCTTAACCTCTCTTATAGTTTTGGCAAAAGAAACATTTTTCCAGTTATATGATATTAACATTTAGGCTGCACTGTTCTTTTTATTTCCAGGCAGTACACTTGATTTCAGATGCTATGCTACTATCAACACCCATTTTTCAGCTCTCTAGATTTATAAAGCTTTTCTTTCTGTCTAAGACATTGTATCCATCCTTATCATAGCATCAAGCACCTGCTGTTGGAGACATTATTGGTTCTGTATCATCTTTATTTATACCAAGCACTCAAAAGACAGAGAATTAACTTGAAAAATAATACCATCTTATCTGTATGTGTATTTTATATACTAAAGTTAAAATTAGAATTACATTTGTAGCCTACGAGCCCATATTTAGAAACATTGCTCTTTTAAAATAAAATTTTGCATTTTTTTTCTAATATATCATGTTTAAGCTGGATTTCTAAAATTGTTATGCTTTCCACAAAATGGGGGATTTTTACTGACATTTCAAAAACATTTTTACCTGTCTGAAGCATTTCATGTAGCCCTTTTAACACTTGATTATAACTGTTTCTTCCTCACTAATGCCAGTAAATTTTAAACTCTAGATCTTAAAAAAAAAACCATCAAACAAATAGCTTCCCATTTTCAGGCCTGAAAGCAGTACTTAGATCGTTATTTTTGTATTTTGACCAGTAAGTTGTTTTTTTTTCAGCACAAGCTCAATATTTTAAAGCAAAACTTTTGCACACACAAGGCAAAATGACTTGAAACCAACAAGCACCCATAAGGCAGATTATCTACCCTTGAGATTCTAGTCAAGGTCACCTTTGACCAACATAAATTTTTTCTTTTTAAAATTAAAAAGCAACTGAAAGCAGTATAAAGCCTATTATATATCTTTGTTGTTGTTTTTTATTGCTTGTGTGTTTCCACAGACTCTTCTTCGAATATGGGACTGTTTTTTGCTCGAAGGTCCAAAAGTGCTCTTTCGTTTCTCATTGGCCATCTTGAAGATGCATGAGAAGGATCTTCTTCAGAAGCTGGACACAATCAGCGTGATGCGGCACTTGAAGAGCTGCGCCAAAGTGACATTTGATGCAGATGGACTCATGAAAGTAAGAAACACAATCAGACTTGCTTGTTATGAAGAAACTCAAGTTTTATTTCTTGGAGATGTCAACATTTTCAAATTATACTATTTTATGCAAATTCTTAAAATTCTATGTATATATAACTAAATATTTTTGTCATTTTATTTTAAACTCTGTATCCTAAATCTGGTGAAATTTTAGTTTGAAAAAAAAAGTTAGGTTTCTTTTTGTTTTGTTTTATATTTAAATTTAATTAAAAGGTGGGAAACAAGGAATTGGACCATGTAAAAGCAAAGGAAATTGGATTCAGTGATCTCTATCATTTCATTTAACTAGATTTGGCTCTGCTCCCAAAATAGTTTCTTTTTTTTAATCGAGTATCACCTTTGTTTAATTTAACATAAATATAATTTATTTTAAAATTAGTTAACTACAGTAAAGTCTGATTATTTCAAAGTCCAAAGGAACACAACTAATTCAAGCTAACTAAAAACCAGAAATGACATGCAAGAAACAGAAATTGCTTACTAGATATTGTATAATTACTTATTTATTTACTTAAAGGATGTGCATACCTTGTGTAAAAGTAAAAAAGAGCTATGTTATTTTTGTAGTAAAAAAAATTAAAAAAAAAACATTTTTTAAATTTTGCTTCTGAAAGACTATCAAGAATTTTTTTTTCTGCTGATGCTTTTCCACGGTAGCTCTCTGAGAGTCTGTTCACAGTTACTATCATGTCAGACATGGTGCTGGCATCTTAAGATGTTTTGGACCCTCTTGGTTTGAAACATCAGACGAAGGTATTTTTTTATGTTACAGTTTGACTAGTTTAGTTTGTTTATTTTCATGCAAAAATCACAAAGTATTACAATTATTTGGAGAAAGCAGTTCAAGTTGCAATATACAGCTAAATTTCCTGATATATGTTGGATATGATTCTTTAAAGATTCTGAAGAGACAAATACAAAATGTAACTTTTTTGTGTATGAAGTAGAGGTAATCTGAAAACCATTCGTGAGGCTAATTCTAAAATAAAATGTTTGAGACATACAAACAGTGCCAAATTTGGACTATCAAAGTGCCAGTGGTTTGGTTTTTATCTTAATGAGGGAAAAAAAGAAAAAGATGAGGTACTTTTTTGACAGGTTGACAAGTAACGTGCATTAAACTATATTTGTGTAAATTAACTTTCTAATTTTGTTACTAGTTACAAGTCTTATAGGACTAAAGTGTATTCTAAAAATTTTTAAAAACTTAGATCATAAAGACTACATGCATAAAAAAAACTGAATTAAGCTGAAACATTAAAAGCAGCTTTGAATGATTGCTTTGTGCTGGGTCGATATTTGAGGTAAATAATCTAAGTAAACAGACCTCAAAATACACTGATTGGTATCAGCTTTTGACTGAGAAAAACCTTTGCTTCAATGTAACTAGATCTTTGAGGTAAGGAGATTCCACTCTATGTTTATTTTATTAATGCAGCATTTGAATCACATTGATTTTTTTCTCTTTACCAATGTAAACAAAAAACAACAGCAATAAATTCTTTGGCTTGGAAAGTGATTCATTATAGTAAAGAAACCATCCTATTATTACAGTATTGCTTGGTTATCATTTTAAGCTTTCTTAAAATTTTCAGATTCATATTGATAGGTAAGTGCTGATTGAATACATAGCAACAGTCATATTTAACCCATTGCTTTACTACCTCCAACTGTGACTTTGGCACAGATGTTGATAATACATTCTCTAAGGTAAGCTGCCTGTTGCTGCTACTGAATCTGTGTTTGATGCAGATTAATTAACCTGTATCTCTTTTCACTCAAACATTCCACTAAATTTAACTTTCCTATTTTGGAAAGAGTTGTGTTTTACACTTAGAAATACCAAAATGTTTATATGGATTCTTTGGAAAAATTATAAATAAGCAGGTTTCTTCATTACTTGAGACTTTAAATTAAAAAGAATGAAAGAAAGTGACAATTAAAATAATTACAGGTCACATAATCATTACTATCAGTAGGATTTTGGAATCTAAAAAAAAACTTTAAATTATATATTTTGAAACTTACTTTGAACTCATTTTATAGTTGTGTTATGTCAGATGCAGATAGGATAACATCTACAATTTTGCATAGGATGTTAGTTCACAAAAGACTTCTCTTACCATGATCAACAACTGTGAAAATCTGTATTGTTTGTTTAAAATTTTGGCTGCATGAAAATAAACTAAAATTTAAATCTTTCTTAAAATAGCTTCTATTTCAGCAGCATATTTGTAGATTGTTTAGAAATATTTTGAAATCTATTAGTTTTAATTGGAACTACCTAAAAAGAGATGGATTGCAAATTAAGAACAACAATACAGTAATTTTCTAAGGATTAAATCAAGAAAGTTAACAAAGACACAGAGTACTGGTTAAGTTTTAGTATAAATTTTAAAATTAATGAATTAATTAAACAAAAACAGGTTTTTTTCACAAAGTAGTCATGTCTGAATAACAAATAAGTTCTGTTGGAGAAGATATGCAGAGTTATGGACTCTTGGAATGTATTAATAACATGGCTCTGTAGCAATACATTCTCTGCTGATGCCGAATTTCACGATTATTCCACACTAAGAGAATAGGTTAGGTTGGTTTTTGTTTTTGTTGGTGGTGTTTTAAGAAATCTTTGTGCATTAAACTAAGCAAGCCAAAATAAAAAAGCAAGAGATTTTATAAACAGAACACTTCAAGTATTACTTACACATGCATTTCTGAAACATTAGTTCATTGGTTTCAAGTTTTATTCTAATATAAGGCAGTGGGAAAATCTTGAATAAATTCTTTACTTTCTGTAGATAATACATCAGAAAATTTCTGTTCTGTTGCATTTATAATCAACAGCATTTATCAGTACTGGCATTGACATTTATGTGACTCTAATCATTGCTTTTGGCATTATGTTTACATGATGACAATCATCACTTGTGGCATTTTGTTTAATGCACATATCTACAGCCACTGCTTGTGACACTAAAAGTGCCACTGGTAGAAAAGCTTTCCATCTGTACTGTTCATGCCACCCTGTCTGCTCCCTGACTTACCTGCATGTAGAACAAGTTGTCGTTTTTTGTGTTTTTCTCTAGATAGCTTTTGAGGAACTTAAACCATTTCCCCGGCGTCAGACCATCTTCACCAAGCAGACCTACTACCTGAATACTCTGAAAGAAAGATATGAGAAACAGGCCTTGCATAAGATGACATTTATAGAAAACAAAGCCAATGTATGTACAGACCCCAGAATATTATTGTTGGTGCTATTTTTAGACCTCTCATGTTTATCTCATTTTTTGTTTAGATAGTCAAACATCAACTGTATGCCTAGAAAGTTAGTGAATGCAATAGGTAGCTTTTTCTTTAAATGGATTAAAAACATTTGCACCATGGTTCATAGCTGAAGTATTTCTCTTAAGTAAAAATATATTTTACGATTTTTGTTTTATATTAATTGTATAATAAAAATAGTTAAAATTTTATATTATGGTTTCAGCGTGCTCCATTTCTGAGAATTTTGTTGCAAGCAATGAAAATAAATTTTGGCAAATTTATTTAAAATTGCAATCATTTTTTAGTTTCTGCTTAGTTTGTAAAGATTGTAAGACCCCTTAAATCTTTACTTAGTTCATTTCATTTTTTTCTCTTTTTTGTCATGTATAATCTTTTGTATTGATTCAGTTTTATACTAAAGTAAACAATACTTAAGATATTTTGGAGAAATAGTGATGCATAATAATGAAACTTAAGATATTAGATTTACCTAGCTTATTTGACATCTGAGAAAAGATTTGATAAAGATATTCAAAATAATAAAGTAATTATAAATTATTGTTGGAAAACTACAGTTTAAAATATTAGGGGCCATAACTATAAACTGGCTGAACTATCAGTATGGCTTATTATTTTTAAGACAGATTATACCAACAAAATCGTAAATGAATGTGCAAGTTAATAAAATAAATTTATTAAAGAGATGTCGTCGTGTTGTACACCAGTCCAAACAATAGATATAATCCTGGTGAGGGAGCATAGTGCAATGGATATCCACCAGAGAGTGTTGCCTATCCTGTACCTCAAGGGAACTGGCATTCCAACTCTGGCAGAAAAATCTCTACTAGCACCATTCATTTTTACATGTGCAAGAAAGCCCACACAACTGGCTGGCAAAGACCAAGAAGAAACCATGCCAGGGAGTTACACCAAGCAAAGCCAACCTAACTATGACCAGGAATTGAATTTAAGCTCTCAGCCTAGATAGTCTAGTAGTCTAACCACTGGGCTATTGGCCACCCATTAAAAATAATTTTAGTCAAGTAATATCTGAGTAATGCACTAAAAACATTAAAAGAAGAAATATTCTGCTTTTTTTTTGTTGTTGCCATTTTATAGTCTAAAGAATATACTGTGTATATAAATGCTTATAATTTTTGTTACATTTCAAATGTTTGACACCTGTCCTTTAACTACACTTTTACTGAAAACAAAAAGGAAAGGTAACACTTCAAAATCTAAATAATTTTTTTTACAAATGTGTATTTTGCAAATAATCTCCATAAGAGATTAAATTTAATAATGCAATGGTCAGAGGTGAAAATGATTAAACCATTAAAGTCTACACTTGGAAACTTTTGCGGGTAAATTGTATATATGTAACTATTATTTAAATCAGAATCTCAACATTAGTAGACAAAAACATCTTTTATGTATCAGTAAATATAATATGAAGTTCATCTTTATCAGTAAATCTCATGTAAAGGTGCAGAAGGACACAATAATAATGTATTAGCTATTGTGCAAAGCTACTTTCTCTCACTAAAAAGGAGAGCTGATATTCAATACTTAGCCATCTAGTCATTTTGATTTCGTTTATTTATTAAAAACACAAGTTTTGTAATGCATTTTAAAACACTCAAAGTTTCCTTAATCATTAAAGAAAAAAGAAACAACAACAATTACCTAAACTGTTGTTTTTTTTTTGTTTTTTTTTAATATTAGTATCTATATACAGAAGTTGGACTTACATTTACCATTCAGGCAGCCTGTTGTTATCAGGACGGTAAGAAAAATGTAGTTATTTTTTTACTTTGTGATGAAATATTAACTGGCTTTATATAAAATTTCATGCTAGAACATTCTAAAGTGTTAATGCTTTGTTTTGACGCACTGTATGCCATTTCAAAGAGGAAATGTTTTAAACCAGTCATCACAAAAGGTGCAATCTTAATCTTATCTAGCGTGATTGACAAAAACAGATTTCTTTATCTAATGCTGGATAAACAGAAGTACACAGTTAAAACTGAATCCTTTATTATTTGCATTCTATTTTTAAAAAGTGAACTAAGCTTTCAGAATTATAAATGTTAATAAATTTATTAGTGATTGAAAAAAATTTTTTAACTTTTCATTTCATTGAAAAAATATTGAATTTCTATGATATAATTATGTTGATAAAATACAGGCATAGACATTTTAACTTTTCTAGAGATTCACTGTACTTAAAATATTACTGCAATCATTTTTGGATATTTTAAGAACATCATGCTATACTGTGTTTTTAGTTTAGTTTGAGTTTGTTTGCAAAGAAAATAGTTATGAATCATCTGGCTTCACAAACATGTGAGTGGTATATTTGTAGGCAGTGCATTGGCACTGTTAAAGACATTGCTGGTAATGCTAATCACAATGCAAATCCACTCAAACAATATCTTGGTAATGCTTTTATACACAAACATCTACAATCCATTCCATAAATTTTAGCTGGAAATACAGCACTGGATTATTCACATATATAGTAGACATGTAAGCAAGATTAATCCTAATAAAGTCACTGGATCATAATCAGGGGCCTGTTCTGAAGGGATAAATTATTAAGGGGGTGTAAAATATTTTTTGGCCCATATATATAAAGAAATTTTGAAAAGGCTTTATTAGAATATTAAAAATATAAACACAAATAAATTTTGACCTATTCTCAGGTGACAAACAAATATTGAGGTGTGAAGTGTAACATTTGTAGATCATAATAATAACTGATATGGGACAAGAACAAAAGCAAATATCACGTGAAGCTAACATGCCTGAGTGTATTTTACAAACAATTTTGTTCTAACACTATATATAAAATTATATCCAAGACAACAACAACATACATTATAAGTTCTCTTAAACACAAATATAAGTATTTTTTCCAAATGCTTGTATTTAAATATGTATAAACTCTGTAGAAAATACATTTTTAATGAAACATGCCATGACCTCTCCTAGCTACAAAATATTGAGTTTAGTGTCACCACCTTATAATGGTGAAGATCGAAAATTATGTGTCAAATAACTGTGGGCACCTCAAAAGTATTTCCTAATTTGACTTATAAACTGCATATACATAACTAAGTGATATGAGGCCCCACACAGTTAATGCTAAGAGATAAACAAATGCATCATTATTTATTATTGATATCCAGTAAAAAAAAAAAAAAATTGCAATTAAAATGTTTACTTTTAGGGCCATGGGCACCACAGCAGAGTATCATATGCAAATTATCAGTAGATAAAGGGTTAAGGAGGTTTCATTCCTATTTAGAAGAAACTAGAAATAAACATTGAATAAACTTGGGCCAATGTGTCAACAATATATATGAGTCTAGAGTAAATGAGTAGAAAAATAAAAATCACTACATAATTATATATTACCTCATGGAGAAAGTTACATAAAAAAGTGGAAATTTTGAAATTTTCTAACAGCTATAATAATAAACATGACTCATTGAACATATTATTGAGGGGGTATAACAGTCACCATGACTCTGGTCCTGATAATGTTATCCTAAATACCCAAAGTACAATTTTAAATCAGATAAAGAGAGAGAACTGCTTCAGTGGGAAGAGCCCAGGCTACTACAGTATCTACAAAATAATAATGAATCCTGGAAATCATTGCACAATTAGCCAACATCAGTGATGTGGAAACTTAGAAACTTTGGTACAGAGTAGAGTTCTTAAAAGTGTTGTCATGTTTTCCTGCCCCACACATCCTGTTTGTTGAGGATGTTACAAGCAACAAGGCTGAGCAGTGCCTGTTGTTTGTTTAGTTTTCAACAAGGTCTAACAGAAAGAAGGGAAAAATTCCATTCATATTTCAAAAACAAGTTTTACTTTTCAGTCTAAAATATAGGTACAAAACATCTATGACATTCATGTATCAAGATTTAAAGCATAGTTTTAAAAAAATTTTGCACATCATCAAGAGCTAAATTATTATGCATCCAGAAATTCACTGCTTAAAACGTGATGATAAACTTTTGTATTATGGGATTTTAAAAATTATTTGTCAGTAAGAAGACAAATAAAAGAAAATAAGTGCATTACATTTTTGAACGATTTATTGGTTTTGTAAACAACTGCAGATGGAAAATAATTTTTAAAAAATTTTATTTCACTTTAATTTTCAAATTGTTCTGGGAAACTAGGAAGCTTGCCATGATATGATCTTGTTTTTAAGTACTCATCACAATTTGGCAACATCTATCAAATCTTTCCTGCCAAATTACTGGTAAGATTTGCCACATTAAAATCCTCTTCACAGTAATTATCAAGAATTATAATTGGATACTTCTATTAGTTTTTCTCATTTTTTAATATCACTAAGTCGAATTTTGTTCATTTTCTCTGCTAGATATGAGTCAGTCCCAAACTATTTCTTATGTCTGTTATCAATGGCATCAAAAATAAGTTTCAATAATTACTAGAGGAAATCAAAGCTGATATTATATCAAATATTTCATTTTATTAAAATTATTTAATGCTGAAACCACAAAAAATATTTTGCACAAATTAAATTGGATATTTTTTTATAATCTTTATCATGGGATTAAGGTATAGCAAGCAAAATCCATTTAATTTCAGTTTATATATTTTAACATTATTTAGAAATATACAACAAATACTAATAATATTTTTCAGTCAGTATTTCATTATTTCCTTATATTTTCTGTCTAGGAAATTTGTGAATAAAATCAAAAGTGAAAGGAAAAGTCTGAAAAATTACTTCTTAGTACAAATAAAAGTAAATTTATGTTGTACAAAATCTATTATAATGTTTAAATGTAAGAAGATTAGGTTTGAATTTTTCTACATATAATTTTTAAAAAATACTGTTGTAAAAGGGAAAATCATGTCTCTTTAATTTTAAATTCCTTGTTTTAGTAGCTATGCAGTTGTAAATGTAAGCAAATATGAGATTTAATGTGATTCGTTTAAAATTTGTTTATATGAATAACAATATAAATAAGAAAATATTTTCAGAAATGACTAAAAAATAGAGATATTAAAAGGCATTTAAAAAAAAAATGATTTTGTGCAAGTGGCATAGTGACATATAACCATAAATTATGATATAAATCTCAGACAATATAACCAAGGGCTAATTCCTATTTTCCTACATTATCTTTGAGGAGTTCCAGTATTTCAAATTAATTTTTTTCTTACATGACACTTGTTTGAAGCTGGAGTATTCTCTGTTAGCCTGCATAGATATCCTGGATTTTATTTATGGTTATAACAATTGCACCACACCACCACCACCCCAAAAAAGATAATTCATGAGTACTGTGCTGGTGGTACCAGTGAGATGTCTCATCATTACTCTTGGCTGAAATAATACTTGGGGTAGGCCAGGACAGTAAACAAACCCATTAAAAGTCTCTACTAGAAATTTTAATTTTTATATGTGAGAAGCAACCAAAAAAAATCATTGCCATTATTTGTTGTTATCAAATTTTAAGAGACACTACAGGAGTATATTTACACATTTTTATAAAGTAAATAAAGTTGAATTGATTTTTTTTTCTCCCCCTCTTGCAAGCTGCTCAAAACATAACATGAGAGTACATTGGACAAAATCATTTCATCAATTGTCTTAATGTATTTTGCTTGTTTTCTTCTCACCAGAATTGTTTGGTTGTTTAATTACAGGTAAGGTTTGGTTTTGGCATGGAGAGCAAAGTCAGTCCAAAGCATTAAGTAGATTGCACCAATGGAACTATGGTTGACCTTTCAATAAAGGTAAAAAATTTAAACTAGGGCAGCTATAGTAACTTTAGGAAGATCAGACTTTTAGACTGCTAATAGTTTATCCTCTTTTTTTTAGTTTAATGATGGGGACGAAATCCTTTTTTCATAAATGCCAGTAATTTTAGTACAAGTTTTTATCATAGTCAGAAATTTGATCAGATTATTAACAATGTCTACTTTTTAACATTTTGCTGAAGGATAAATAAATGGTAGCTATATCATTACTTTAGGGCATTGGCAAGTTATGAAAAAATAAGCTATTAATATTTTATATATTAGTCTCAAACTAGTATTGTTAGAGATTTTTTAATAACAGCTCTTAATATATTTTATTAGATTATTAAAAATAGTGCTTGACTTTAAACTTTTTTTTCATAATTCAGGTAAACACCGAAATTTTGTGCCTGACAGCTTTAAGCAGTGACATTGTGCTTTTAGGCACTCTCTCCTGGATGGTCTATGCCTACCATGCTAAGTCAAGGTAATAGCTATTGTTTATCTGATACACACATTTTAGTACCGACTAAAAACAAGACTTCATCAAATCAAACTGAACAAATAGGATGACAAAAAGGTTGTTTTAAATGACTGTGGCCAGTAAAAAGCATGGTAAAGACTTCCACTTACTGGTTTTCTAGTGACATAACAAAAGACAGAATATGAAAATAAGAAGCCACTACAGTTTTCTCTACTTTCAGCAGCACTGACATTGATAAATTATTTTGCTCATCCACAGTTTTGTTGCTTTAAATTTCTGTTTGCTTTGGTGTTGGTGATTGCTTGTGTGTGGGTCTTTTTATTTGTTTGTCTCCAGTGAAGTCATGGCGGAAAATAATGCAATTGCTTTGAGTTTCTTCAGTATTTTATCCTTTTTCTTTAGAATAATTAAGGCAGCAAACAATTATGAAATCAAAGCAAATTTTAAAATAAGACAACTTGAATACAAGTTTCTAAATCAAAGTAATATAGGTGTAAATGTGTGCAATCAAAGCATGATATAAGCAGATTTGTAACTCAGAATATGCCGGCACTCTAAATTTGAAGAAATGTGTGACCGGTACCATTATGGAATCTTCAGAGCTCAGAGATTCCTCCTTGCGGTATTTGTCTTCATCACAACTTACTTACTGTTTATTATAAGTAAATCATCATCTATAAACACTGACTCTTAGAATTTTTGCCCTATACATCAGACACCTCAGACTTGATACACTACAATAGGCATTCAAAATGTCCACTATAAGCATCCACACAGGCACTGCAGCATTTGACAGAAGAGCAAATGTTTTCACAGGAATAATCAACATTTTCCTGTTGGAGCTCGTGGGTAGATGGTAACTGGTTTTGTGGTGTTCACCTTGTCTTTCAACATAGCCCACAGAAATAAATCTGGTGATGCAGGATATAGAGAGTGGCAGGTATTTAACTGGTCTGTGTTATCCAAACCAGAGCTGTTCCAAAAGTAGATTATTGCAGGGGGGGGGGGATATTTTTGGTTTTGAGCATGTTTTGTTGGACTTAAACTAGCCTTTTTTCTCCATTCTATAATGTACAAAAGGGTATACATTAGTTTACTTTATTGATTTTCCAAAAAAACCGCAAATATAAGCAGTTTACGATGGCACTCTTAAACTTTTGTTGGTAAGAAATTTCTTCATAATGTAAGATAAGTAAGTATATGCAAAATATTTACTGTGGATCATGATGCTGTGTGTATCATTTAAAAGAACAAGAAACTACTTTTCAATTAGTGTAATGCCCATAGTGGAATGTTTATTTGTGCATATTTTACCTGTCAATTTATTTTCATTCTGCCATCATTCTTAAACTTTTGTCTGTCAGTGTACATACATTTAAGCAAATTTTGAAAAGGCTTTATTAGAATATTAAAATATAAACACAAAATAAATTTTGACCTATTCTCAGACGACAAACAAATATTGAGGTGTGAGAAGTGTAACATTTGTAGATCATAATAATAACTGATATGGGACAAGAACAAAAGCAAATATCACGTGAAGCTAACATGCCTGAGTGTATTTTACAAACAATTTTTTTTTACACTATATATAAAATTATATCCATGACAACATTGTTTTCTCAATAGACAACCTTAAAAATTGACCATTACATAATACTGATACCCCTGCACTTGTTAGAGAATAACAGACAAAAAAAATCTTCAAACTAAACACTTGGTTGGTGCAAAATAGAAATTCTGTTCTAAAATATGTCCTGAGATGTACATATGTATTTTCATTATCTCAGAATACTGTAGACGGCTGATGCTGACGCTGGGATTTGAACCAGGAATCTCTGGTTCACATGGGTTAGCCCTGGAGATACTGAAAACACATACATACAACACATCACTCTACTTGTGACAAAAGGTACTAACTCAGTTACAGATACTGCCGTGAGTTCTGGAACAAAACACCTGTTGTCCTGAGATGTTCAACACCAGGGTGGTACTTTAGATATATTCAGTTTAATGTCTAATTTAAAGGGCCCCACTATAAAATTCTACCATTCAAGTAGTAGTCAACAAACATCAAGTGTAGGAGTCATTTTTTTCATGAACAATATCATTCAACATATTTTTAAACAAAATAATTGTGGATGTTGCCCCCCCACTACTACCCACCCCCCCCTCACACCACACACACACCACACACATACATATATATACAGTGCCGGACAAAAGAGTTGGGACGCTTGCTGTGAAATTGATATTTGAGCTCTCTTGTTTTTACATTTGCATACAGATAGCCATCCTATTGTCCATAAGTTGTATAAAACGTGCCTTTACAATGTGTAAAAACAACAAATGTCATATGTGTATCTATTGTCTGGAAAAAATATTTGAATTAGCATAGTCAAATTTGTACCGCGACAAAAGAGTTGGGACAGTGAACAAAATCTGTGCATACATTTATTCCCCTCAATATATTCATTTTTAAAGGATCAACTGAATAGAATCACATCATCTAAGACCATTTAAGATCATTTTTGCACCATGCCTGGCAAGACAACGTCGTCTGAAATCAGAGACTTGATAGTTGAGCACCACCAAGAAAATCTGTCTTGTCGGGAGATAGCCGATCGAGTCATTTGCCTGAAAAGCACCATAAACCGCATTCTGAAGCAGTACAAGGAGACCGGAAACAGGAAACCAAAGATGTGAATTGGAAGACCGCGAAAATGTGACAACAAAATGAATCGACTCATTTGTCGCAAATCCAGGGCCAATCGTTTGCTGACATCGATGTCCATTCGAGCCTCCCTGAATGGAGTGAATGTCTCCAGTTGCACTATTCAATGTCATCTATGTGAGGGGAATCACTTTGGACGAATCGCCCAGAAAAAGCCATTGATCAGCAACAAGAACAGGCGCATCTGCATAGCATGGGCTAAGGCACACAAAACCTGGACCAAAGTTCAATGGGCTAGAGTTCTCTTTTCCAATGAAACGATGATCATGCGCATTCACAGTGCTGGCCAAGTATATGTTCGATGTTACCATGGTAAAAAATACAATATAAAGTGCACCCAACCGACGGTACAGGCCAGAGGAGGATTGTTGATGGTCTGGGGGTGTATGAGCATGGCGGGACCAGGCCCCCTCGAGTTGATCAGGGGCAGAGCGACCGCCAAGACCTACTGCAATTTACTGAGGGATGTCATCATCAACTACATCGATGAGAACATGCCAGTCACTGCCATCTTCCAGCACAACAATGCCCCAATCCATACTGCCAGAGTTGTCACTTCCCTCACCACCCAGCTAGGAATGGATGTCATGCGCTGGCCACCCAAAGTCCGGATCTCAACCCAATTGAAAACGCCCTGGAAGCAGCTGAAGGCCAAGGTGGCCAAACACAATAATCTCATCCAAGACCAATTCTGGCAGGCCATTGGGAAAAGCTGGTAGGAAATTGCCAATTCCGACTGCCTTCGTTTGGTCGAATCCATGCCCCATTGCTGTCAAGAAGTGATCGAAAATCACAGATACGCCAGCCACTACTACTACTAGTCAATTGATCATTTCTATGCATTTGTTCGATTGTAATTTGGAATGTTGAAAAATTATGGTTTTGCTCACTGTCCCAACTCTTTTGTTGCGGTACAAATCGGACATTGCTAATTCAAAAATTCAAATATTTTTCCAGAGAATATGTCAACATATAGCATGTGTTGCTTTTATACATTGTGAAGGTGTGTTTTGTGCATATAATAAACAATGTGATGGGTATTTAAATGCGTGTGTTAAAATGAGGGAGCTAAAATATCAATTTCACAGCAAGTGTCCAAACATTTTTGTCCGGCACTGTATATATTAGTCAGGATGGGCCTGGTGTCTCATTTAGCTTCCAATAAAGTGTTCATCCAAAAACATCCATACATTTTTCCCACACACACTGACAGCACATGTCAGGGTTGTGCTGTTGTGTTGCACAGTACTGTAATTTGTGAGCTTCCAAATGAATTGTCTCAATGGTGAGAGACAAAATGCTTTTGTTTGGTAGCATACAAAAGTCTATGCACATCATTTTTGGACACCTTGTGTATATGTCAATTCTTAATTATTTTAACATGGATAGCTGTAAAAAATGTATAATTTATTTATGTTTATTTTTCTTCTTAGTCATAATTTCTAGCAATACCCTGAACTACGATCAGCAGTTCCATTTATTTATTTTATGTTCTTCTTGATCATAGGTGGCATTTTGGTTTTCTTTTTAGGGAGGATAAAGTCAATTTGTTTTCTTTAGTTTTACTTGGCTTCTATCTAAAGCAATTAAAAAACAAATAGAACAGCAGTATTTCAAAAAAATGGATATCAAAAGGAACCATATGTTGACATTTCTTCCAAGCTTTCATTAACGTAAAAGGAAATTTTTGTTGAAATCTTTTTCTGTTATACATTTATAAGTAGTATCAGAAGAAAAAACAAAACTAATACAGAGACTTAATACCTTGGAGATAACTTGATTCCATTTCACTGCAACTAATATATGTATATATATATATATATAAGTGTAGTCTTGGTCATGAGAACTTAAGATAAACTTTGGGTTAATTTTCCCAAGTATAAGAGTTGAATCTAATTGATCCAACTTAAATTAAACTGGCCTATAAAAATAAACAAGTGAGATAAGTCTTTGATGGTTGAAGACCTTATTTGTAATCTCATTAAATAAAGTTTAAAGTTTTTATAATCACAAAATGAACTTTTTTAATAATGGTTATGCTAGACACACTAAACAAATGTTTTTTTGATTTTGTAATACAAAGACTATTGAAATCCAGCTTAGTTTAGCAAATATTTAATGTTACAGCTGCTGCTATGATTCATTGCATTGTTTCCATTGTTTAAATTGCACATACTTATCAGTATTGTCATTTAGAGCAGTAATGAATGACCAGGAAAACAATCTAGTCCTTTAGAAAAACAAAAACTAGACAGAGGAACCAAGGGCAGGGGATGTTCTATAGCCATGACAGAGGCAAGTCTCCTATGACGAGAAGTCAGAAGAATAAACCACTGCTGAAGACGGATGCACTGGGCCAGAGAGCGCATAACGACGGTGCAATGCATCTCACTCTTATGAAATGAGTGATCGAAGAAGAAGATTTTTAAAAATATGTTGAAGGAGGGGGGCAAGAAACATTATTTCTGCTTAGTGAGTAAATATTCTTCATGTAGTAAGAGAGAGCACCTAATATTTCCATTTACATTTTTTTAAATATGGCAAAGAAAACACTTTATTTTATTATAAATTCAACAACAAAAAACAAAAAAATTTGTAGTCATTTACTATTTAGTTAAATGTGGTAATTTGCTTTTAGAATTTATAAAGGATGCTTTCTGATAAAATTTTTAAGTGCACTTACTTTTGACAAACCTTTAACACCACTTGAAAACTTACATATTTTATGAATATGACTTGATTAAGTGCACTCTAGATGTCTGTGAGCATCCATTGAGGTAGTTCATGCATAATAGTCAGAAGATAAAAAATTCAACTATTTCTACCACATTTGCCATGATCGTCTTTGGTTTAACAGGCTTCCTTTTGTACCATCTTGTTACTATAGAGTAAATAGGAGCCCCCCCCCCACATGCACACACGCATAACCATTCTGTATTTGTGAATTTGATTCACTTTGGAGAAAAATTGAATGATGCCTTCCTGCTCAGTTTTCCCTACAATTCACACAGTTTGTAACAGAAATAAATAAGCACTTAAATATGTCAATCCTAAAATTTAAGTACTGTACATATTTTTAGTATTTAGGGAGAACTATAAACTAATTTTAAAATTAGGTTGAACTCTGTAAAGCTGCTATGCATGCAGTCTATATTTGGTTTCTCTATGTTGATAATTTAGATAACTTTCCCACAGTTCAATGTTACAAAAATTCTCATTTGTCTATGAGTAAAAGTTAGTAAAATGCCTGCAGCATTTTTTTTGTGTGTAGCATTACATTGTGGGAAGGTTATGTAAATTATCAACAGATGAAAACCAGATTCAGATTTCTTGCTCAGCTTCTTTGTTTCAATATCTTATTTTCAGGATCTTCCATATAGGTAACCTAAAAATTAAGTACTTTGCGCAACACATTTTTGACATACAATGTATAACTTTGTATCTTAAGTAAATAATTTGATTTGCTTAACTTTTATTGATTTCTTTTATCTCACTATATAAGAAAATTAATCAAAACTAATTTTTTATACCTTTTATAAACAAAATTGAATAAGAACTTTAAAAAAAACAAACTTCCAGCTCCCTCAGATTCTCTGAATCTATATCTAAAGTTAGTGCAAAATAGGGTTTATTAACCATATGGCTGTCATACAGTAGACCATCTAATCTAAAAAAAAAACAAAAATATTTACTTCATATTTTATCTTTCTTTTATTTGGTGACTAATTATTTTTAATACCTTTGCTTCACCTACCAAATGTGAATTTTTACCTATTTTTATTACAAATTGTATTACAATAAATAAACTAATAATTTCTAGATATTATTGAAACTAAAATTTAAATCAGCCTATGATGTCATTGCAATGTGTATGTAAAGTTTCATATCTGTAAATGAAAATTATGTCGATGAAACCTCTCTGCCAAAAACTGTATTAAGAATAGCACACAAATATTTTCTCAAAAAAAAATAAACCTCAAACTAAGTTTTTCTAATTTGTGTGATGCTTCCACCTGTTATTTCATATTTGTATAACAAATATTTTATATTACAATTTGTGGATATGACTATCATATAGAGTTATACTATTCAAGTATGTACATTAGGGGATATCTTTAATTTCCTAGACTGCAAATAAACAAGGAATGTCTGGAGTGTTGAGAAAACATTAAAAGTCTGCACAATGTGGCAAACTCTTTATATATGACTTGATCATAGCAATAGATTAAAATACAAATGACATTACATTAGCTTCTAAGAGCTCATTAATTAGGAAATTATGAGACTGCCCTTCTTTAACTTTATAAACTTGCTGATATTTCTGATTTTAAAAACTACAACCTCATAGTTGTTTTTACCATCAGAGGCCTTGTTTCCTGTATAAACTAAACTGCTAGCCTTAAATGTTATATTGCAGACATCTTTTTTAGCATCAACCTACATCTTCAATTTCTTTTAGTGATGGTGGCCCAGATACAAGCATTTTAATAAACTATATGGAAAAAGATAAATTCTGGATAACATTTAATCTGAAAAGATAACACTTTAATAAAGACATGTTCTTTTTTTTAAATTTCAACTTTGGTGGTCATGAAGATAGGATTGTAGAAAGCTAAGAGAAGTTTTGTCTGTATGTAGGTTGTGTACAGAATTCCTTGACTGATAGCTTTAGCATGTGTATGGTTGTCAAGCCTGCTTGAAGATAAGACATAGGTTTTTCTCAATAACTTCAAGCAGGTGTTGACAGCTGAATTTTACCAGTTAGCTTTTGTAACATTATACTAAAGTGAATTACTTTATTAACTTCTGAATTTATTCTCATTTTATTTTTTTCACATATGAGGTTTTAGTTAATCATTGTCAAATTCCATTGATTTTTTAAAATTTTATTTTGCAGTGAAAGTTTAAAATTTTTATTTTGCATCAGAAATAAATAATTTACTGCATTGAATTATCTCCCTTTAGAACTAAAGTATGGTAGTAGACATTTTTCTTTGTAAACAGTCTTGGAACTTCAACCAAACAACAGTTTTGTTGTACTAAGAACATTTTAATTACATGCTTGATTATTAACTGAAATGGTTCATGCAGTAGTGAGGATTCTTAGGCATAAATGTAAAGCTTATCCATAAATTCCTTTGAAAATTTCCAAAATGTAAAGATTTTTGCTTTTATACAAAGTTATAAAAAGAACAGAAGATTCCAATACTTTTGGAAGATGTGTTGTAATATTTGCTCTTATTGAGTTAGATATATTGTGAAGAAGAAAAAAACTGCACAATTTGTCAACAGGAAGATAAATGTTCAAGGGATTTCTTGTTTGATTGAATGTTTCTATTGAATTTAGTTTAGATTTCCTGCCTAGTCTAGGTTGAGTCCTGTAGATTCAGAGACAGAACATTTGTCTCAGTAGCTATGTTAAATATCAACACTTGTTTGTTTGCATAGTTCACTTAATTACAAGGACAGATCACAAAGAGATAGCTTCTGCAGAAACCTTTTAATTTTAGACTTGGTGTTTTTTCCTCAATAAAACTGATTAGAAAATTTATCTACATAAAAACCTAAATAAATCTTTCTGAAAAAACATTTGTTTAAACAGGGAGAAAGTTTTTTTTTTTTTACTTTCACATCTCCAGCTCAAAAATGCCTTTCTTTTAAGTAATTTGCAGCATTTATAATTAACTGGAAAAATCACAAAATAAAGTTCTTGTTTTATTTTAGGAAAATAATTTAACTTTTTTAAAAATAATTATATGCTACTTAATTATCTTCTTTACTATAAATTACCCAAGTGATGAATTATTGACACAGCTATCCAATCTCCACATTAGCCACAACCTGTTGATGCTAAAGCTGAAATCACTGTCCTGAAGCATCAGACTCAGAACAGAATATCCTCCAGTTGTTCCGATGTGAAGAGGTCCACAATCCAAGCTCTGGAGCAATTTATCCTTCTTAAACAGGTCCAGGGTACACATCATCTGACTGATTTCTCAAGTTTTTAAAAATTTCCCTGAAAAGTTATATGTAGATTGGATAGTTTGTACTTGATCTTTATAAAATAAATTATATGATATAGGCTGAACTAGCTCTACAATATTAATGTGAATATTTGGAGATGTTATCATGAAATAATGTCAGGGTTAGGAATTCAACCTCAAACTTTCTTTTAAAAAAACAAAGAGAACTGATTTTGTTTTACTACCATATTTATTCATTTAAAGGTACAGTGTTGAGGAAAGAATGGGTGATTACATTTCTTCAAATAAGTTTCTCTGACTAAAGCTTCGTCTTTGTAAGTAGACTTCACAAACAAAGCACATTCTTATTTTATATTTATTATTTGTCAGCAGTCATCAGGATACTGAATATGATACATCTTATTCGGATCTTTATCAGAAAATTTTTTTTCTTTTAAATATCTAGCCATAGAATGACATCTCTTCACAGTGCTAGTTCCTCTGTAATCACCTTATATCCACCATCATGAAAAGATTTGATTGTGACAGCGAAAGACAAAACTAAAGTGCAACTAAACACTGCTGGATGCTACTTATCGTAGATCGTTCTGAAACGATTTCTTCTATCTTTTTTAGAAGCAAAGCACTGTATTTTCTTTTGTTTGCTTTTTTTAAAAAAGTTTTTGTTCTCTGCAGACAACAGCTGTGGGAGGTACGACTTCATGATGCTGTGTTAACACTTTGTTCCAGTCAGGATGACAAAGGAAGTAAGGTTTTTGCTGGTTTGGCTGATGGGACCATAGCAGTAATTGAAGTGAGTGCAGTGGTCTTTATAGGTACATATGAAACTCTTTAGAAGGCTATGATTTTTAAAAAGAAACATACCTAATTATCTAAAAGTAATAATAATGAAATTGTGAACTATTTTTCTCTTAGTGCAAAGAAATCAGTTAATAGGAAAAAAATGTTAATTCTTTAAAAAAATTCAGTTAAGCAATGTTTTATTATAAGTAAAAAAATCAACTTTCTATTTTCTTAATATTTCTAAATTAATGGTATAATGTTATACGTTTATTTTTTTACCCTTCCAAAAACTGAAAAAGAAAAAAACAAACAAAAACATTCAGAGGTATCATCTCAGTTTGTATAGATGCAGATTTTGACTGAAAATTATCTTAGTATTCAGGTTTCATTTGAAATGAATACAACTTTCTTTTTCTACAATGCATGAACATTTGAAACTGACAGCAGTATTTCTGAAGTTTAATAACATTCTCAATTAATTCATTCCTTCTTTGACTCTGAGTAACCATTAGCAGTCATATTTCTCACCAATAATATCATCAACTTTTAATGTTTGCAGACAAGACAGCCATTCCAATTTCACTGGAAGTATATTTTGAGTCAAAAACCACAAGCAAGTGGTTGTTTAATAATACATTAGTGATCAATGTTAATGCAATTAGTACCATTTTTTTTTTTTGGTTGGTTTTTAATACAGTCTGGGTAGATACTAACACAATTAGTACCTATTTTTGTTGTTTTTAATACAGTCTATGTTAATACTAACAAAGTCTGTACCTATTTTTGTTTGTTTTTAATACAGTTAGGGTAAATGCTAACACAGTTCCTATTTTTTTGTTATTTTTAAAACAGTCAGGGTAAATACATACACAGTTAGTACCTATTTTATAGATGTTATTTAAGACAGTTATTGCCTGTTTTGGATACTCAGTAAATGAATGTTTTTTTATATACTGTCTGGTATATAATAAAGTTAGTAACTATTTTTGGTTGTTCTTAATACAGTCTGGTTGTAAACTAACTCAGTTGGTATCTATTTTTATTGGTTTTTCTAATAGAATAATGCTAAATACTAACGCAGTATCTACTTTTGGTTGTTTTTTTTAATACAGTCTGCGAAAAATGCTAATACAGTTAGTACTTTTTTTGTTTTTTTCTAATACAGGCTGGATAAATACTTGCACAATTAGTACCTATCTATTTACTTATTTTTTACTTCAGACTGGGTAAACACTAATTTATTTAGTACATATTTTTATGGTTGTTTTGTAATGCCGTCTGGGTAAATGCTAACAAAGATAGTACCTATTTTTTGGATGTTTACATTTCACTATAGGTAAATACTAAAATGATTAGTAACATTATTGCATTGTTTTTCAACACAGTCAGGATAAACCCTAACACATATCTATTTAGTTTTTTTTTTTTATTTGAGTCAGGGTAAATTTTAATCAGTTAGTACCTATTTTTGGGTTTAATTTTAATAGTCTGCAGAAAGCTTACACAGTTAGTACTTATTTATTTAGTTTTTTAATGTCAGTATAAATTTTAACTCAGTTAATACCCACTTATTTAGTTGTTTTGTTGTAATACAGTCTGGATAATCACCAACACTGTTAGTACCTATTTATTTAGTTGTTTCTTTAATACCTTCATGGTATTTATGACAATATGATTACTTTTTTTTTTACCTGTTAGAAAATTTATTCTGTCTACAATAAATTCCTCTGTCTAACTGTGACAGGTTTAGTTCATTTATTCATGGAGGAAAATTCTTTTGTTTTTCTCTATTTGGAACTACCTCTTAATTTCACTTTGTTTTTCATCATTTGTACTTGTCGAAGGGATGCAACTCTGTTTGGTCTTGGTATACAAACAGTAATTATCGTTTTTTTAAAAATGATTTTAATTTGCCTTTTTAATTTAGCTCATAACCAAAAAACGACATAATATGAATTAATTTACTTTTGTAGAAGTTAATAAATGGTAGCCTTTTTTATTTTTTTACTTATGTGAATGATGTTTCAGATTTTCTCATTACTCGGACATTAGACCTATACTCTTCACTGACTTTTAACTTGAAAAATTTGTTATTATAAATGTATCTACACTTATTGAAGCTTTTGTTTTTGTTTCTTTCTTTAAACCATTGAAAAAAGAAGCAAAAATAATATTAAAGCAACTTCCAGTTGTCATAAAGCAAGACATATCTAATGTTTTGATAATTTTCTTTTCTCTAGGATGCTTCATCAAGTTCTCCTCAGCTAGACATCTTGTACATTCCAATCAGCTTGGCTCCTGTCACATGTTTACTTCTTGTGAGCAGTCAACTGTGGTGTTCATCAGCAAATAAAGTTCATATACTGCATTCCAGGTGATCAACTCCATTATCCACACTAATTCTAGTAAAAAGAAATGGTGGATTATATTCATAGACTATATCACTAATTGCAATCACAAAGTATAAATTACTCTCTCTCTCTGACATGATTCTGTCCTGAATATTTTAATGTACTGTTATTTATTCTCCTCCCCTTTCCCTTCTCAGCACCCTGGATACACTAGACAAGTTCACAATATCAGCCAACATCTATGACCATGTCTTATCAATGAAGTTCTCAGTTCAAGGGGTTTGGATTGCTGTGAAAGGTTCGTCAATTGTAGAAATGTGGGACCCAGAGTCACTCACATGCAAGTTAATGTTTGACACAAAATCTGGAAAATATCCTTGCAGAAAGGTAATACTCATTTTTTTCAAGTATCTAAGTCATTTGTTTATAGGATGTTAATTTTGTCAGTTAGCTACATGTCTTTGTGACTGCTGCTAACCATGTAATAATATCTTCTACTGAAGCACCATGGGAAGGAGGTAAGGATAGTTTATACACCTTCATCAAAATTAGACACCAAAACGTTCATAGCTTTTATATCAAACCTATTAGTGTTTTAAACAAACAGTTTTTTTTTTTCTTTTTCCTATTGCTGTGCATTTTTTAAATGTGTTGAAAAATCAGTTTTAACTAACGAATAATAAATATTCTATTGAGATTACATAAAAAAGAATAGTTTTATCTGAACTTTAAATTTAAAATTTAGTTTAAAAATCTTACTGCTCACAGGTACACTGATTATGTTTATTGTAATATCTAAATGTACTCTGTGTTTATCTTGGAGGAAAAATAAGTAAACTGCAAACCATTTATTTTATTTTTTAAACCAACATCAAGCCATTTTTTTGAAGTTACACATTTCTATAGCAGAGCTTATAGTAATTCAGTAAACTACTGCCTAAAAACTGACACTGCTGATCATCAACATATATCCACCTGATCAATGACCATATTTCTTTTTATTGTTGTTGCATAGTAAAGTTATATATTTACACTCAACTCACAAAACACAGTTTTGTGAATATTGCACATGTATGCTTTCTCACATTCCATGAAAAAGAAAGATTTAAATTATATGGTTGGCTAACAGTACTCTATTATTATTTTTAGATGATATGTTTATAGTTCGTTTTAAAATTTCCAGTTGAAAAATCAAATTTGTACCTCAGCGTTCTTCACATATTTATTGTAGATAAAGTCCTGAGTCTTTCAGTATTAGGCAGAGTGTCACTTAGCAACAGAACCTCTGTAATAAAGTTGGGTGGTGTCAAAATGACTTGCTCCACAAAAGCAGCAGCAGGGCTGCTCTTACATATTTTTACTTATCCAGTATATCAGCAGCAAAACCGGTTAGTTATCACCAACTTCTTATGCTGGGAAAATTTCAGGAAACAATTTTTTTTTAAATTACATCTTGAGACTAAACAAGAATGATTGCGATAAAGTTACACATTAGAAGAAATTATAAAAGCAAGAAAAGAGAAAGGTTAGCAGGTTTTAGAAAATTTAAGATTTGAAGGAGTTTTTAAGCTTGTATTGTGCTGCGGCAGATCTTCCCAAAGTAAAACCTTTAGATCATTTGCTCATTTTAGTAGTTTTCTGAAAATATACCTTCTTTTCTGTAATTTTGTGATGTAATATCTCCTGACTTCTAATCAATCAGGTGGCAGTTATCTTAATAGGTGAGGATTAAAATATCAGTAAAGACATAATTCTGTTAATTTGTTTGGATTGTGAAATTCTGTTACTGTTAAAGTTCAACACATTTACACAAGTCATGAGCCTCATCCTGTGCATTCATGTTACAATTTATTAACCAAAAATATTCTAGAGGAAAGAATGAGAAAAATTATTGTTGATATTTTTGTTTAGTTGTACACACACATGATAATTGGAATAAATAATTATGTAACAACAGCAGTAGTGTTCTAATTTTTTTATTTTTTTTTTTACAGAATGATGATGGGAATTTGGATGAATGCAGAGTGACAGCTATTCTTCCTTATGAAGACACAATTTTTGTTGGCACTGGTAATGGAAATCTGATTATCTATGGTCTGGAGGACCAATGGAAAACAGAGATGTCCTCAGTCAACAAAAAGAATGTCAATGAAGCAAAACAACATAAAACTGCTATGGTTGCATTGCCAAGAAGCCATAATTTTCAGAGGCCCTTGAATGAAGCATTTTTCAGAGACCTTCAAAAGGATAGCAAAGAGATACAGAAACTACAGGAAAACACTGAGGAAATGCTGTCTGCAGCTCATGTAAAACGGACACAAATCTTACAGTACCTTCACAACCAATCAAGCAGCCAAGAAACTGGTGAGCACAGCTCATTTGAAAGCAATGATACAGAATATGAAATAGGTGATAGACAAACTTTGAAAATTGTCTCCCCTCTTTCCAACACAGGTGATGGAAGTATGAATTCAGGAAAAGAACAAATCCAATCTGGTAAGATAACAGAAAGTTGTAATGTGAATCTAGCACCAGGTAATCAACAACTAGAGACCAACAACAACACTAGCAGCAATATTTGTGAACTAAACTTTGATCTACTTTTTAACATGAATCATGATTACAGAACCTCTTTGAAAAAAGTTGATTCACCACCTGCACATCAAACTAAACTGGATCCATTTGCAGACGGAAGTAGCAAGAACTGGGATCCTGGTCTCAATGAAAGTTTGCATGGGCCACATTTTAAAAAAAGCCTAAAGGACTGCAAACTGGTTTCAAAGAGTTTAGAAAATTTTCCCCTGGACACTTTGAATACAAGATGCCATTATTCAGAAAGTAGAGAAGTTGCCAACCAAAGCTATAAATACAAACCAGAAACTTTCACAAATGATGAAGAGATTTCATTGCAAGAGAGTTTTGAGGCTTGCTGTTCTTCACAAGAAAATGGTGCAGCTTCCAGATATAATAGCTTGGATTGTCCTTTGGCAGACACAGAAACCAAGAGTATTAATGCTATATCAATAGATACATTGTACACTGAAAATAAAGAACAAAGGTTTACTGGCATGACCACTGAACACAGGGAGCAGCAGAATGAACAGAAATTAGAAGATTTATCTGCCAATCATGAGTTACGATACAGACTTGAATTTTCAGGTGTTCACCTTAACCATGATTTTGAACCACCACTAAACAGACTCACAAAACGAGCTAGAAGTGAACAAGATATAAACCATACACTATCTACAACAGACTCTTTGTATATAAACACGAGTTCTGATGATACAGAAATGGATTCCAAGACCAGTCTTGAAATAAATGACTTGAAGAAATTGCAGTATTCATCTATAGATACTTCTGTATCAATAATGTCAAAGCTATTTGACTTTCTGAACACTCCAAGCTTGACACCTAGAAGCTCCCTGAGCTCCTTACGAAGCACTAAGTCTCAAATGGACATAAGTGACATACACAGAATGTATCTTCAGGACCAGAAAGACCTGTTTCAAAGTCACATGTCTGTAAATTTGAACTGTATACATTTAAACTTAATTGCCAAAGTGAAAATCTCAGATAAACCTGTTAGTTGCTTGCTTATGACTAGGTAAGTAGCTAAAGTGATTAATTTTATTCTCACAAATAAATAGAAATTAATTTTTTTATGTAAAATTCATGTTATCAAATTATAAGTTTAGATTATGGAAAATCTGATAACATAAGTAAACTTAAGTTCCAAGGTACCTTGATTGTCATATTCTACAACATGGCTGCTAGTTTTAGTGATGTGAGAGTAGCTGCTGCTCATTGAATTGATTTAAGTGAAGAAGGTTTGAGCTGATTTATCCCCCCACACACTCTTAGCCTTCAGCATACATGACTCCATGTGGGATTGAATGTTTGAAACTATGGTACATGCAAAAAGGTACAGCATGCAGTCATGCCTAGAAATGGAGAGATCCTACTAGCACTATTCTGTTTAACTTTGGGACAGAGTGGTATTGGAAAGCAAGAAGGAACCTTACTGTGGAAGGTTGCCATACCAAGCCTGATCATATACATAGCAACAATTTAGTAATTAAAAATTTAAGAATCTGACTCATGCAGCTTCTGATTTTCATTTAAAATGTGGTATTATATATATCCAGTTGTGTTGGACATATTTGTACAAATATGCAAGCCTTATTCCCTTTGTTATTTGAATAGCTTAAGCCTGCAACCAATTATTGTCAGTATTTGTTCTATTTGATGGTATACAATCTTCATATCCATGAAGAGTAGCCACCTTGTTTGTCTGTTATTTTTTTAACTCTTACATTTGATGATTTGTTTGCATCAAAATGTAAAGTTAATTTTCTTCATTCTTTGTTTCGATTTCAATTCTATTTTATATTCAGGAAACTGAATTGTTACTTTTATAATTACCTTGCATATGTTTTGAAAAGTTATAAACATATTTTGGAGGGTATGTCAGTGGTCTATAAATGATATAAATAAACACTCCTACAATGATTAAAAATTCAGGCATAGGCTAAGTAAAGTCAGAATGGTAGATCAAGCTGCTGAAATGAAAAGGATCATTAGTCTTTTAACCCTTTACACACAATATAAATAAGGTTCTTTGTATGTAACTGAAAGATTTAATAAGTATGGATTTAATTTACCAGTTAACTTTATACCTTACAAGAAAAATCAAATTCTTTTATTTCTTTGATTATACGTTTTCTTTACTATTCCATCTGTAGTTGCATAATGTTAAAAAATTGAAAACACATGGCAGATTAAGGGTAGATTTGAATAATTTAAGGAATCCCTTTAGTTTAATTAATAGCATTTTGTACATTGTTGGCTATAACTAGAGTGTTGATATTGCTAGTAATTAACAACTTTTGTTCTAATAGATAGCAATACCCTATGTGACTTATAATTTTTGAATAATGCTTTATTGCAGAGCTGAGGAAGAACCTGTTATATTGAGCTTCTCTGGATGCTTTACCGATGATGAACCAGTACTGAATTGGAGGAAAGTTCCAAATGAGGTATTCACCTTTGTAGCTATGTACAGTTTGACTACAATTAACTGTGGTAAAAATTGATGCTGTCTCTACTTTTCTTTTTGCAGATATTCTGTACATTCCTTTTTCACTGCAAACAAATTTCTTTTGTAAATAAAGCTAGAAATTTTAATGAAACACTAAAATTAAGGCACTATTTTTAAAAAATACAATTATTAAATCAAAAATATTGAAAAGGATTTTTTGTATCTACATTAACAAAGTTTTACCACTTCCAAGACCACTAAACCAGTTAGTTACTTTATTTTAATTGCTAATGAAACAAACAGACAAACAATATGAAACTATGCTGCAATAATTTGTTAGGGGAATTATAATAAGAAGAGTTAGTCTGCAGCCCAGTACTGAATAATTAAACATCACTAAAGAATGTGAACATGATTAAATTACTGTTGTTTTATCAGCAATTAATGAAATTTTAGAAGTATATCACGTTTTTGTTCTTGCTGATGCTGTTTATATTTAATCAAAGGATGATCAAGGAAACTTTCAAGTTCTTGAGCATTGTTTTACAGTATAATAACCTATGAGCTGTTTTTGTTTTCTACCAGTTTCATATTTAGCAAGTGTTTCTGAGCAAACTAGAGTGTGAATTAAAGTAATGGAATCAAGACAGGCTTGAAAGTTTTATTAAGTTCTGAAAAACCTAAGAACAAAAAAAAAAAAAAATACTACTAAAGTATTTTAATACCCAGATATTCACATTTTTGGCATTCTTGAATGCATTTAACCCTTTCAGTTCTGATGGGACACATGAACACCATGCCATTAAAAATGACTGCTGGTAACAAACTTGAAAAAAATGTAGTCTTGAAAGAGTTAAACTGTTTTTGAATGTTTTGAAAGTGGGGACTTTCATTGTCTAGATGTGAAAATGAGAGACAATGCTAAAAAACACCACTGATGATAGAATTAAAAATGCTCTGAAAATTCACTATGTTTGAATGTTTGCTAGCCAGGTGAAGAATAGGATTGTGTTACACCAGAACACTGGCTGATGCATAAGAAGTGCCTGGTGCATTCTGACACTTTGACTAAACAACAAAGTCTCCTAACCCCCACCCCCAACCCCCAGGAAGTACCCTCTGCTAAATTTATGAAAATAAAAACTATTAATGAATAATGGTCAGTCAATAAATTCAATGTTCATTTGGTATTTTAAATCAAATATATGTTTACAAACAAAAAAAATTAAGAGCATTAAATTATTAACATTTGTCTTCAATTTTTTTCCTTTCTTAGAAAATTTGGAGTAACAAACCAATCATAGAGATTTCTGTTGATACCAAGACTCCAAAACAATCAGTGTTTGTAAGGAGATTTTCTACTATTCTATCCACTGCAAAGAGATTTGATATGGAACAAAGACACACTTCTCTTCAAACAAAGGCAGCTACCATAGGCAGACACTCAGGATTTGAAATTATGAGGAAAAAATTTTCATTCTCATGACATCACCAGGAAAGCTGAAGATTCACTCAGGTGTCAAGAGCATTACTAAGTATATTTTGTATATACCTTCTAGTACTAATAAGTTGTAATGGCACTTGTCTGTAAATTTTGCATTCACTTTGTTGCCACACTAACACCACTCTCAAATCATCTGTTTTTTTACATACATTTGATCATTGTTGTGTATACAGGAAGACCCCGACTTATGTAAGGGTTCCGTTCTGGAGACCCTTACATAAGTCAAGTTTTACATAAGTCGGAATCGCCTAGCATACATGTGTAAATATACAGTATATGTATTACAAAAAATCCATCCTTTTGGATTTGAATGATAATGAATGCACATGGATTCTCGGAATGGTAAACAAGCAATGATTTAAGCCTAAAGTCACCAGCCGCATTTGCCCAAAATAAAAGCGTTAGTCTATCTTTTGCTACTTTGAACCCTGGCATTGTTTTCTTTTCACTGAAATGTATGTGGTGTTAGGCCTTTTTTCCAAAATAACCCCATTTCATCAACATTGAACACTTGTTGCGCCATATAACCACCTTTCCAATTATTTCTTTCAACACATTTGAATACTTTTCAGCTGCATTAACAGCGTCATATACAGCCTCACCACTCATTTTAACATTATGAAAACCAGCACGATTTTTAAATCTATAAAACCAACCATTGCTAGCCACAGAACCTTTCGGAGTATTCGCCTGCTTTCACTAATGTCTGCATAAAGGCTTCATGCTTTTTCCTGATCGCATAAAGGCTTAATGGAACACACCTTTGTATCTGGTCTTCCATCCACATGGTAAGCAATTTTTTCCAGTTCATAGACAGCACCAGCTCGCTGTTTCATTATTATTGTAGACTTTAGAGGTGCAGATCCTTTCACATGTTCTTTAATGCGGACAGCATCTTTAACTATAGTATTCACTGTCGACACCGAAAAATCTAGTTCACATTCAATGGCTGATTAAGATGGTCCACCTTCATATTTCTTTATCATCTTTATCTTCATTTCTAAGTCTATTTTAGTGCATTTACATACAGGCTCAGCACTTTTACTGGCACTTTGCCTTCTTCCAGTCATAATTAGGGCAAGTAAATCACTAGAAAACAAAAACTTTCGAAGAAAAACTACGAAAGATACACGAGATGCATTATGCGTAGTGTCTAACGAGAGAATGTGTGCATGAGAGAGGGAAATAATGTAATAGCATCACAGAAACTCTACAGAAGTTGCAGAAACGACCACATAGCGACAGCAGCAGCGCTCTGCTAACATAACGTAAATTTTGGGCTTACAGGAATTGTTTACATAAGCTGTGTATTACGTAACTAGGGGTCTTCCTGTATAAAGATTTCTGGAATATAATATATATATATATATATATATATACATTAAAGTAAAAGTGTATTTTCCCCTATTTTTATATAGTAATCCTACTATTGGGTACATAAAATTTCTGGATGCTAAGCAAATCCATAAAGCCTATTTGATTTTTCTCATTTATTTTCAAATGACTGAAAAATATGGAATGGTACACTTCGACTCTTTTCTTCCAAATACCAAGTGTAGAATTTCTCAACAGATTTTTATACTGTACAATTTTCAAACAATGGGAACAACTGTAAACACTGCAGTATGGACTAATGTTTTATATTATAACTTAGGATAAGGTATTCAGTTTGTAAATAAGAGGAAAAATTTGTTTCATAGGATGCAAAAGTATCCACAGAACCATATTAATCTCAAATTTTTCTTTTTCAGTAATGACAGTCACAATTTTAAATGTTTAGTGACTAAATGCAATTCATTTTCTCTAAGAAAATAGGGCTGAAGTTCTGAATGTTTTTCATTTTTTCTTTTTAGCTTCATAGTCAAGGAACTTGATATAGTTGTTCAAAATATTTAAAGGTTTGTTGATACTGTAGGTAGGATAAATTGAACTGTAGGTTCACTATAGAGAACATTTTGAATACATACAGTACTTTCCAATTACGTGTAATTAGGCAGTCGATGCCCTTATCTTATTAAACACACAGTTTGGAAAATGCATGCAAGATTCACAAATGATTTCACTAATTAAAGACATTACTAATCCTTCAGATTGTTTCATATAATTTAATGTTGCTAGTCTTGCCTGTTAGTGGTTGTTTGGGAACCTAGCTAAGATACTTAATGCTTGGTTGGTGTCTCCATGGGAGTTATAGGCTTGGTTGGTCAGACCAGTTACATTAGTGAAGGTGGTATCTCACTTCTAGAAACCATTGCTATTCCAGGAGGGGGGACACTCAAACATACCCTTATTGCACCCCTGAGATACTTAATAAGATTCTTAAAAGTAACAAAGTTTGGCTTATTTTCATAATTTATTTTCTAGGCATCACAGGTGGTTTTCAGAAGCAAAATAATTAATATGGTGGCATTGCAGGTTTACCACAAGTTAGTTTTATAAATGTCTTGGATAAGTTATTCTACGAAAGTCTTCATATAAATCATAAGATGTTTTTGTACTGCTTTCTAACAGTTAACAGTTTATGAAATGTATAAAAATAAGAATTTTTTAAAACTGTTTTCTTGTGTATAATTTTTTTTTTTTTTTTAAATATAACCCAAATAAAAATTTCTAATTGTCATTAAACTGAGCATTCATCTTTTTATTGACAGAATTATCATCATGGTACAGGTTTTTTTTATTTTAAAAAAATGCGATGCATTTAATTTTGTTTTAGGAAAATGTAAAAAATTGCTTCAATAGTGACATTTCTTGGAAACAGGAGAGGACAGATAAAAGGTCTGGTACTTCACATTGTATGTTTTATGAAGTGTTAGCACTTCAAAACTAGTTCAGTTATGAATAATTATACTTTCATATAATGTTTAATTATTACAACTCCTGTACATTTTATGGTAATAACAAACTGTTTTGGCTTCTTTAAAAATATATATATATATGTACATACATATATTTATTATCAGATTTCTTTAGTTTTGAATTTTTCTGTCCAGATTTCTTGTCTCTAGCAGATTTTACTGCTGCCTTTTTATTTCCTTTTTCCATTTCCACTGACATTTTAGAATCTGAATCTGAATCTTCTGAGAATTCATTTCTGGTAGGCTTTTCTATGCCCTTCTGCTCTGGAAATTTTGATGATTCTAACAGCTTTTTTTCCAATGCCCACAGTTTCTCTTGGCAACTTAGCAACTTCACTTCTGCTGCCAGTGCTCTCTCTTCACTTCCTGTGCTCGCTGTTCAGTGCATCTGCTTGGAGAAATGGCCATTAATACTATAACTGCACTTTACAGTAATTTATTCCATTCATTAACAATTATAATATCTAATCATGCCAGAGTATTGGCTTATTTGTAATTATGACCCTAATATTAATAACTGTAGATAGCTGAAAAACTTGTTGAAAATCTCAAATTATTTTGAAAAATTTTATTGGGTCTCCAGTTAAATGTCTGAAATTTAAACTGGGTAGATCTAATATTTTTAATTTATCAGTATATTCCAACTGCTTAAGATCTAGAAATAATCAGCATTATTCGTTAAAATGAGGACTCCAGAGCTGCATAGCATGTTTGAGAGATGGACAAACCATTACTAAAATTTCTCTACTTTTATGTTTTGATACTCTGGTTAGATTACTCCTACTGCTCTTCACATTTAAGATCTTGGTTAACAATTATCCCTAAAGTGTTTTCTCTGAAATTATACTTTCCAGTTTAGTGTTTCCATATAATAATAATTGTAATTATCTCTGTTGTCTGCAGTTAATTTTACCCTTTTTATCATTAAATTACCAACATTTTTTCACTTAAATTTGAATAATTTATCAAATTGGAGTTATCTGAAAATCTTTTCTTTTCTTTTCAGTATCAATATGAGTATTAGAATCATCTGCAGACTTTTAACATTAACATCTATTAAACTTCAATCAAAAACAATGCTGAACCTCAAACAAAACCCTGTCTAATTAATATTACACATTGTTTCTTTGTTTTCTAGAAAGTTCTCTGTCCATAGTAAATGCCATACTGCTATAATCTTAACTTTTTCTATAGGTGGGGGATATTATATATAGGTGCATCTCAAAAAATTAGACTATCGTGGAAAAGTTCATTTTTTCAGTAATTTAATTCAAACAGTGAAACTTTCATATATATTCTAGATTCATTATACATAAAGTGAAATATTTCAAGCCTTTTTTTGTTTTAATTTTGATGATTACAGCTTACAGCTCATGAAAATCAAAAATCCACTACCACTATCTCAATCTTAGAATTTTCATAAGATCAATAAAAAAATAAAAGGATTTATAATATAGAAATGTCAAACTTCTGAAAAGTATGATCATTTATGCACTCAATACTTGGTCCCTTTTGCACGAATCACTACATCAATGCGGCGTGGCATGGAGGCGATCAGCCTGTGGCGCTGCTGAGGTGTTATGGAAGCCAAGGTTGCTTTGATAGCAGCCTTCAGCTTGTCTGTATTGTTGGGTCTGGTGTCTCTCATCTTCCTCTTGACAATACCCCATAGAGAATCTATGAGGTTCAGGTCAGGCGAGTTGGCTGGCCAATCAAGCACAGTAATACCATGGTCAGCAAACCAGTTACTAGTAGTTTTTGGCACAAGTCCTGCTGGAATAGGAATCACAGCATCTCCATAAAGCTTGTCAGCAGACAAGAAGCATGAAGTTCTCTAAAATCTCCTGGCAGAACGGCTGCGTTGACTTTGGACTTGATAAAACAGGGACCACACCAGCAGATGACATGGCACCCCAAATCATCACTGACTGTGGAAACTTCACACTGGACTTCAAGCAACTTGGATTCTGTGCCTCTCCACTCTTCCTCCAGACTGTGTGACCTTGATTTCCAAATGAAATGCAAAATTTACTTTCATCTGAAAAGAGGACTTTGGACCACTGAGCAACAGTCCAGTTCTTTTTCTCCTTAGCCCAGGTAAGACGCTTCTGATGTTGTCTCTGGTTCAAGAGCAGCTTGACACTAGGAATGCGACACTTGTAGCCCATTTCCTGGACACGTCTATGTGTGGTGGCTTTCGATGCACTGACTCCAGCCTCAGTCCAATTCTTGTGAAGCTCCCCAAGTTCTTGGATCGGCTTTGCTTGACAATCCTCTCAAGACTGCAGTCATCCCTCTTGCTTGTGGACCTTTTCCTACCACACTTTTCCCTTCCAGTCAACTTTCCATGAATATGCTTTGATGATACAACACACTGCGAACAGCCAGCCCTTTCAGCAATGACCTCCTGTGGCTTACCCTCCTTGTGGAGGGTGTCAATGAGTGTCTTCTGGACAACTGTCAAGTCAGCAGTCTTCCCCATGATTGTGGTTGTGTGTACTGAACCAGACAGAGAGATCCATGGTATTTATACTGCATAAATAGTGATTTACTCAAACTAGAAATGGAATATTCTAATATTTTGAGATACAGTTTTTCTATTTGAGCTGTAGGTCGTAATTATCAAAATTAAAATTAAAAAATAATTGAAACATTTTAGTTTACATGTAATGAGTCTAGAATATATGCAATTTTCACTTTCTGAAATAACTGACAAAAAATATCGAACTCTTCCACGATATTATAATTTTCTGAGATACACCTGTATGTAAGAAAAGATTCTATTAGTGAAAATAAAGGCTATTGAGGTATAAAATCACTACATTGAATAAGAAAGGGATAAAAACTGTCCAGGTTAGTGAAGGTTTAGCAAGAGTATTCTTGTGTTTTTTCCATTATAGAAGAAAATTCTATTTTGGGCTATTGTTTCTGTGCATTAAAAGGAAAAAAACTACTAAAACAAAAAATTTTTGCAAACAACCAGTTAAATCAGAATCATAGATTAAGCAAACTTGTTTTATATATTCAAATAAAGTATGAAGTGGGCCACTATTTGTTGTAGTTAAGAATTTTAATGTATTCTGTTATATAATCCTAAAATTTCATATCTGCTAAGTGTAAAAAGCAAAGATTAATTATGTTCTCATCATTCCTTCTAAATTTTATGCTGGAAATTAATATAATTTTACTGTCAGTGAAGCATCAGCAAACAAGATGTAACACCTTTCTCTTTCAATGTTGCCAGAAAGTGACTGTTACTTAAAACCTCCAATCATTGCAGCTTCAGCTCCTCAGTTTATGTGTATGATGAGGTTGCAAGCTTATATTTGGAAGACAAATTAAAACAAAAATGAAGTTGTAATGACTTTGTGAACTAATAATGGTAATTTAGAAAGAGGTTTGATTGACAAGCATCCCATCATCAAGATCAAAATTTGTGTACTAGCAGTAGCAATCATGTGGCGAACATTACCAACATGCAGTCCTATTTACTGATCAGTGAGAATATTTATTTTGATCAAATTTCATTCACAAAAACTTGAAGCTGTTAAAACAATGCAAATAATAGTTTTTAAAATTTTCTAAGTTTTCACTTCAACTTTGCAAGCATCAGAAAGATGATTCTGTTGAAAATAAAGTTACAATGCATACCCACGTATTTTCCCATATCTTATATAGCATTTAACCAGCTATAACAACATGGATTGTGTGATAACAGCTTAACTAGCATGCCCCCAATTCCACTGGCACCTGGTGTCACATCTTGCAGCGGTGAGGTGTTCTTCATTATTTGAAATGGGGTGAGTATCTTGCTCTTTTTTTTTTGGAATGAAAAGTTGATAAAACTTGGATGTTGTTTTATGTGCAAATTTAAATATGTAGTAACACTGCTATCACAAATCACTATTTGTTTCCTCCTCATTTTTTTGCTATAATAGTTTAACAAAAAGATGCAAATATTTACTTGACAGTTTTTTTTATTTTATGGTACTTATCTAATTTTTCCTTAATGCATAATTTCTCAGAGTACACACATTGGCAGTGTCAGAACAACTTAAATGGTGTGCCGCATGCAAATATTATCAGTTTTGCTGTTATAACAACAACAATTGTTCAAAATAATAAAAAATTACTTTGATAAAGAGAAGTCATTTAAGTTTTTCTAGCACCCAAAACTTAGTCAATATTTAAAAGAAAAGTATTTTTGGTTTTCTGTTGACTTGGCCATAATATTTATTTTTCCAAAAAAATGTTTCTATGTGCAAGCTGCCCTCAATTTTTTTAGGCTTTCAACAGGGTCTTTTTGAAAGAAAACAGTAACAGAATTGCTCTGTTTGGTAAATGTAATAATAGAGCTGTCAGCTTGACAACAAAATCATCATAAATCTGCAATTATTTTTTAGAAATCCATAGCTGTTTTTGAATGTAAATCCATACATTTTAATGCTAGTCTGAGGTTACTGTTGTATATGTAACATATACTCGAGGGTATTGCTAGTTTTATTAATCATTGGGGGAGGAGCTATTTCTTTTTGGCATGAAAAGAGATGGGTGACTTGAAAACATTGTTCACTTTTGGTTATTTCAGCTCAGGGAGAAATGAGAAAGAGTTCACCTAAAGTAGATACACTAAGATTTTTAACTGTAGAGTAAACATTAACTTACATGAGTTTTTGCTGCAAATCAGTAACTAATGCTACAGCCTCATAAGCATTTTTAGTGTCTGGAGTTTCCAATCGCAGGAGGAATTCAGCTGGAGTCTTTGGGAGAATCTGAAAATATACATGTGGGATCAGTTCACATAATAATTGAGCAAGAAAGTTTTTCAAAGCAGTTTGAACTGGTTAGACAGCTTCATGTAAACAAAAAAATCAAAGGCGCTAGATCACATACCAAAATAATGTCCTCCTCTTAAGTATCAAATTAGTCTACATTGATCATGTTCTGCCAAGGATACACCATTTGTAACACTAATGGAATTCAGAGAAACTAGCAATTATACATTTTTTTATAAAGAAAACAAATTCAAAAATTCAATTAATGCAAAAATAAAAATAGCAGTGATGACCATAGACTTTTTATACTAAATAAATTCTAGTATTTATACTGTATATTGTCAGAAATCTTATAACTTTCCACTGTAGAGAAAAATAATCTATTATGTGAATATGGTTGTTGTACATTTTAGTGTAGATATTTTCTCCAAGTAGTGTTCAAATATTCAAGCGGCAGGCAAAATAAAAATCTTTTTTTTTGCAAAAACGTAAGATTTATTGTTGAATTTTTTAGCTACCTCAGACAAATTGGAGGTTCAAGCTATGCTTCTTGTGTGATGGACAGGAACCTTGATATAGTTGGGTGAGGAATTGTTTCTTTTTACCTCCAACAGCTAACTACTTACACCATCATCAGTCATTATGCATATTAACATACCTGAAGTTACTACCAGAAGCTGTGAATAGCAATATTACAACTATATCTCTACAAAGCATTTCCAATTACCAACCCAATTAAAGGAGCAAGCCAGTCAGGTAACATTATCAGAGTAGCCAGGAGATATTCCATTTGGCTAAAACTACATTCAGAAGCATCTAGAGTTCAGCTGACTAGAGGGCAATGATAAACTTTGGCTGTTTTTAGCACTAGTTGAGACAGGGAGCATCTATCTATCCATTTGAGTTGCCAATATCCAGAGAAAGCCAGTAAATTCCATGAACTTTAATATACATGTATTCAACAGAATAAAATCTCAATTCCCATTTGGAAAATTAAAACACTAATCAGTCAACTATGAGTTTCTGGTTTCAATATCCAGAGACAGAAGATTACTGTACCATGTGAAATTTTGTATCCCTTCTACATATAAGAATTGCTTGTTGCATAAGGGCTCATTAGTTTAATTTTAGAATTATGCTGATTTTGAACTTTTAGTTGTCCAGTTTAAACTGACCAATCAAAAAGTGTAATTGTATTTGCTCATATAGATTGGTTTAATAGTTACATTAAGTTTTTTGTTTGTATTTAAAATTCAACAAAGTCTTTAAAATGGAATTCACGATTACAATTAATTTCAAAAAAGATTAACCATGAACATCTTGAGTAGTTATATTCAAATCAAATACAGTACTATATTTCTTATTATTTCAGCAAGTTCTTGTGCTACAATTACCAAATTTACTTTCAAGGAAAATATCCAGAAATGATGTACAGATTCCTGCCATTATAATTTGAACAACAGTAGTTTTGTAGAGTACATTTATTCTGCAATATAAGAATAACTTTTCAAGAATTCATTTTTAGTATTTGCTAGGAGCACCTGGCATGAAATATACCAGTGTATTAGTGATGGCATGGTCCCAGTTTTCCCATTGCTGCTGCTGAGATTGTCCTTGGTCATGTGGCCCTGTGTTGTGTATCAAGATGCTCCCATGGCCCCATTAACAATGGTTAGACATGTAAATTATGGATAAATTCACTATTTCTAGGCATATTCAAATTACTATGGTGGAGTTGTGTTATATATCTCACCAGTGGCCATAAATGCAGACTCACAAATGAAAATGAGGATATTCAATTTAAAAGTCGTGATCAAAGTTCTAAAAAATTTATTGTAATGTTTTGTCATCTGTTTATTTTTAATAGCTACTGATTGTATTTCATTGTTGAGTCTACAATTATGATTAAAAGTGTATGTATAATGTTAATCTTAAAAAAGTTTATTTTTTTTTTACTTACGAATGTTTGATCATAGTGAAGTTTTTGAAGATGGGTATTTCCATCAAATGCAAGATATTCTACTTCTTCATTTTCTTTTTCATCTTCTTGCTTGCTTTCTAGCAAAGTCTGTTCCTGGAAGAAACAGACAAATTTTGCTTGTTTTAAGGATACAAGTTCCACAAGAAAATGTGTATTTAATGTACATATACAGAGGTTCTTGAGAAATGCATTCCAAGAATATGTAGATTTTTTCAATTGGGGTTGCAACTTAAACTGTGATCCTAAAGTTTGAGCAACTGTCAAACAAAAACAACTTGATATTTCTTTATATGTAGGTATTCTGAAAATAAACACACCAATCCAGGAAATGCCAGCAATGAAGGTCATTAAAAATATCTACATACATTCTGTGGAGTGCACTCTCATAAATTGCAATGACTACTTTCAGAATTATTTAAACAGAAAAAATAAAAACTCTCTATTTCTAAAGATGTTATTTTGTGAAGCATCATATTTCTTCAATCCCAAAATTAAAACGCCATTCATATCCTCAGAATCCCTATGCTAAAATACTATAGCTAATTGATACAAAATCCACACCTCTACTTTAATTCAGTATCTTTCCCACTTTGATAAGAAATATGGATTATTTAGAGTCTAATGGACTAAATGTAAGAACCCCAACCAGTCCTTGGCATTTTGCATAAAATGAAAGCTATAGTGTTAGTTTCTTACTCTTCTCTGGTGTCTACTGATAGTGATTTTCCCCCAAGGGTAGTACATAAACACACTATGACAAACACTCATTAGTAGTCATAAGTTTGCTTGAAGATTAAATGCAAAACTTTTAAAAAATATTAAAAATTGCATATCTGGGTTCCTTATTGATTAACTCACATTAATTATTCCAATGATTGCTAAAGTAATGATAACAATAATTAAAATGGCTGTTCCTTTATTTGTTTTTGTGTGTATAAAAAATACAGACCAAGAAATACACAACTGAAAACCCTGGACTACATCAGACAGGTTACTGAATGCTGAGCTACAGTAATTCACAATGAAGATTAGAGTATTGACTATTAATTACAAAGATTTCGATTACAATCCTTTTCAATTTCTATGCATTTATTTTTGAGATAATTAATTCCTATTTGGTAATATACATCATAACCATTGACCTATTTGTTATTTTAGTAGGTGAGCAGTTTTACTCAACCAGAGACCGCATTAGCATAGTCTTTTGCTCACAATGAAAAAAACAATAATGAGTTAACTTTGGTATCACATACATTTTCCACCTGATAGCTTTTGGAGTCAACTTCTTCTTCCTCACCAACTGGCATATCAAGCCCATCAGCTTGTATCAGTGAGCTCCAGGCAATTTCTTCCTCATTTTCTAATTCTGTTGAAGATTGGAAGCTTTCAGATGACTTGTTGCGCACAGAGACAGGAAACAGTTCATCTACACACTGGTTGGTCAACTGACTAAACAGAATTTTGGCTGTTTCAATCCAGAACTGAGTCTCCATCTATCACAACAGAGTGAAGAAAATGCTGAGTGAGTGACTGAATTAGATCAAGCAAGCAAACTCCTTTTGGAGAGTGCCCTAATACCACTGAACATACAAGCATGCAGCAGTGTTAACACACCACCTTTCACTTACCCTGATTTGTTTTAAAGTAGTCATCTCTTCCGTCGCATTATCCAGAAGTAATTCATGCTGGCTTCTAGACAGAATATCTTCACAAGGACTGGTGGGTGAAAGTGAAAAGTGCAAACTTTACTATATTTTCTCTATCTTTTCCTTCAAACAACTTATTGTTTGGTGAAAAGATAAATAAAAACAAATGTTTTTTTCTGATGATAGTGTTGGTTTCTGTCCATTTTTTGCTGGTATATATATATATATCTCTCTCACTGTGTTATACGTATTCACCATCCCAAATATAAAATTTAAGTGATCAACTACATAATTTTTACATTTCAGATTTTAAAAAAATGGAATTTTATAATAAAAATTTCTAAAATTTTTTTTAATTTTCCCAAATCAGAGGAGATAATTTAAGTGTATACAAAATGAATGATAAAATAACAAACCTGTAATTTTTGCAAACGTTTCCAGGTGATATGTAATCCATAATTTTTATTTTAAAGAAAAATTAAATAGGCAGATTTGCATAAGTAGTGTAACCACAAAGTAGAATAATTAAGAGAAATTTGATATATAATATACAAGTGGTATGCAGCAAAATATGACAAATTCTACAAATATTCTTTCAGAAGATAAAGCCTAGAAATACTTAGCTTAAAATTTTATACCATTCGTGGTTTCCATTGGAAATCAGTGAGAACTTAACACAACATACTATATATATATATACGAGGTGTAGTCAAAAAGTATCCGACCTTTGGCCAAAAAACAAGTAATATTAAAAAACTCACCATTTTGATTTAGTTTCCTTCAAAGTATTCGCCTTGGGAGTCTACATACTTCTGCCAGCGTTCCTGCCACTGCTGGAAACATTTCTGGAAATCCCTTTTTGGGATGCTGTAGAGCTGTGCCATCGAATTTTGCTTAATGTCCTCTGTTGACTCAAATCTTCTCCCTTTGAGTGTTTTTTTGAGCTTTGGGTATAGCCAAAAGTCACACGGAGCCAAGTCTGGGGAGTAGGAAGCCTGATGAACAAGTGGTGTGTTATGCTTGGCGAGGATTGCTTGGACGATGTGGGCGGAATGAGCGGGTGCGTTGTCATGGTGGAGTTGCCAGTTCTTTGCTGCCCACAGGTTGGGTCGTTTTCGCCGCACAGCTTCACGAAGGCGACGAAGAACCCCCAGGTAGTATTCTTTGTTAATTGTCTGACCTTGTGGTGCATATTCATGGTGCACAATACCTCTGTAGTCAAAAAAACAGGTCATCATCAGTTTAACACTGCTGCACACCTGTCTTGCTTTCTTTGGTCTTGGCGAGGATGGATGCTTACATTGGGATGATTGCAATTTTGTTTCAGGGTCATAGCTGTACACCCATATCTCATCGCCAGTGATGATAGTGTTCATGAAGTTTTGATCTTGGCTAGCACACTCCAGTATGTCCTGGGAGATTTCCTTTCTGTTTTCTTTCTGCTGGTCAGACAGCAACTTTGGTACGAATTTGGTCGACACCCTCCTCATGCACAAATCATCTGTTATAATTGACTGAACTGACCCATGGCTGATTCCAACTTTGGCAACAATCTCCTCAATAGTCACACGACGGTCTTCATAGACTATTCCTCGAACCTTTGCAATCATTTCATCGTTTCTGCTAGTCGATGGTCTGCCACACGTGGCTCACTGTCCACTGAGGTGCGGCCAGCTTTGAACCGATTGTACCACTCCTTTATTTTGTGTTTTTCCCATAGCATCATCTCCAAAGGCCTTCTGATTCTTCTCGATAGTCTGGGTTTGCGTATCACCAAGATTTTGGCAGAATTTGATACAGTATCTTTGCTCAATGCGCTCGGTCATCTTGACTCAAAAAGAAAAATCGCACAGCACACTCTTCACGTCTGTACTCAACGTGTCACTGCGGGCAACTGGCGCAACCTACAGACATGAAAATTTTTGCGCATGCTCAGGAAGATACGCGGCCACCTAATACCCATGCGGATTTTGCTCACACATTATTATTTTGTTCTAAAAAATTCAAGGTCGGATACTTTTTGACTACACCTCATATATATATTTTTTCTTTTTAAATTTAAGATAAAGTAACAAGGTGGAAATGTTATCATTTTAAGGGACATGATCTTGCCTTAAATTTAAATAAAGCAAATGTTGGAGCAACAAATAAGCAGGCAACAAAACTGAAGTGTGTAGACTCACATGGAGCATGCAAAGATATCACCACTGTAATGAAGCTGCTGCAATACCTCGAGAATTTTTTCAACAGCCCTACAAATAAAGCACATCTAGCACAATGGAAAAGATTAACAGCAAAGCATTGCATAAAGCCAGCATATGCAAGTTGAGCATTCAATGATTGTACAAATTAAATATGCAATTTAAAAAAAAAAATCAGTCTTAAATTTTAAAATGCAGTGTTACCTTATTCTGGTTTGGCAAAAGCATAAATTACAGAAATCCCTTTTTTTATATTTAATATGTATGTCACACATTCTGTGTGCATGACAAGCTTTGTAGTAATTTTTATTTGGTTTTTAACTAAAAGTTTAAGGATTAATTAATTAAATAGATTTAATACTTCATGTAGCTTTGACCTGAAAGTCAAATAATATAAAGAATATACATATACATTGGTGGACAAAAATTTAAGAACAAAAATTGACACACAAAATATATAAAAGTAAACATTCCACCATGGGTATTACACTAAAAGAAAAACAATTGTTCTTTTGAATGACATATACATCAATGTGATTGACAGTAAATATCTTTCATGCACATGCGTTTCTTACATTATGACAGAATTTCATGGCAACAAAAGTTTAAGAATGAATCAAATATTCAAAATTTTGTCACAAAAATCCAATTTTTAGATATTACATGACATAAGCAGATCAGGGAAGTATTAGTATTTGATCGCATAACCGTAATCATCAGTTATAACCTGACAGCGCTTATGCATGGAGTCCACAAGATTAATACACCAGTCTATACAAATATTGGCCCAAGTCACCTTAATAATTTAGAACTAATCCAAATTTCTGGGCTTTTTTAAAATCTTAATAGGATTCAACTGAGGGCCTTGAGCCAGCCACTCTAAAACTAGAATTTTCTGATCTGTGAGATCAGATGTTGGTAGCTGAATGCTTTGGATTGCTATCATGTTGGAAAATCCAGTTGAGAGGAAAGTAATCTTCAAAATATGATTCTAGTATATTGGTTAAAATGCCCAGGTAAACAACCTGATCCATTATTCCCTGGATATGATGAATAGGGCTTGTCCCTTTTCAAGAGACAGCTCCATACTATAATGGACCGACCCTGACCTTTGTTGGTTTGCTACACTATGAATGGAATGTCTCAATGAATCTTTGTCACACATAAGTCCAACCATCTGATCCAAACCTCTGGACTATCATTCATCGCAGCAGAGCATCATGGCTCACTTTTCTGAGGTCCAATATAAATGGTCCTTGGCAAACTGAAGTCAGGCCTTCAATTCTTCAAGGAAACAAAGAATTTCTTCCTGCCAAAATGTCTCAAATATAAAATCAAAAATTGTCTCTCAAGAAAGTTCTCTTGGAGATCAGTAGGTCTTCCAAATCCCTTAATACAGGGTGCGGCAAAATGATCTGACACATTTGTATTTTAATAAAAGCCAAAGAGAGTAAAGAACAAAAAATGTGTTTTTATTTTCGAAATGTACATAGAATGCCATTTTGTTTCAATTGATGCATTGTTGACATTTTGTTTCATTTCGTTTTCAGTTGCCGACATGAATTGGACGGGCAAACATCACGCTTTCATCGTGGAAACCTTTATCAAAAACAACGAATCCGTAATTGCAACACAAAGAGCATTCCGTGTACACTTCAGGCTTGGTAGACATGATCCCGTACCTACTCGAAACACGATTTTGCTGTGGGTTACCAACTTGAGTTAGTGGATCAGCATTGAAACGAAAATCAACCGGCCGACCTCACACTGCCAGAACTCTGGAAAATGTGGCAGCGGTAAGAGGTTCAGTTCAACAGTCTCCACGACGTTCGGCATGGAAACACACCACTGCTCTTAGCCTTTCCGATAGAAGTTTGCAAAGAATTCTTCATATGGAACTGCAAATGCATCCATACAAAATGATGTTGGCACAACAACTCAGCGAAAGAGACTTTAAAACTCACAGAGCATTGTGTTTGGAAATTCAACAACATGTCCCCCGTGCAGCTGTTGTGTTGTTCAGTGACGAGGCGCATTTTCACCTGTGTGGCAGCGTGAATAAGCAAAACTTATGATACTGGGCCAAGAATAACCCTCGTGAGTTGCACCAACGCCCTTTGCATTGTCCTCGGGTAACCGTATGGTGTGCAGTAGCAGAATTTGGCATTTGGGGTCCTTACTTCTTCGAAGAAGACAATGTTACAGTGACTGTGAACTCTGATCGATATTGTGTGATGCTAGACACTTTTCTGAAACCCAAATTGAACGAACTTGATGATAAGGACAATGTTTGGTTTCAACAGGATGGGGCAACAGCCCACACTTCTCGACGTGCGATGGGAATTTTGAGGGAGATGTTCCCCGGTCATTTGATTTCATTGCGTGGTGACATCGGTTGGCCGCCCGATCACCTGATTTGAACCTGTGCGATTTTTTTCTGTGGGGATATCTGAAATCAAAGGTATACACTCATCGCCCTCGATCTATTGAGCAATTAAAAGATGTCATTCGCCAAGAAATTGCTGCCATTCCACATGAAATGACCTGCCAGGCTATGGACAACTTTCGTGAACACCTTCAACAGTGTGTGGACAATAACGGTACCCACTTGAGTGATTTAATTTTTAAAACCAAATGGAAAAAAATGGCATTCTATGTACATTTCGAAAATAAAAACAAATTTTTCATTCTTTACTCCATTTGGCTTTTATTAAAAATACAAATGTGTCAGATCATTTTGCCGCACCCTGTATATCATCAAACATCTTGTGCCAGTCCATTTCAGACAGATGCTATAGAACAGTGAACAGGTTTGGTAAAAAATCTGTTTTCTAGTTAAAATAACTGGCCATGAGAAGATAAAATTCAGCATGGTGCTATTCTATATATCTGACAGAACCAAGTTGAAACTGATGGTGATATTTAAATAAGAAAACATCCTCAAGAAGATGTTTCCAAAAGGTGTAGTCATCCATATTTATGAAAAAGGATGGATGGATGAAGGCAGCTACAATAAATGGCTGAAAGAGATGTGGAATTTATGACCTGGTGGATTATGACAGAAAGAGTCTACTCATCAGGGACATGCTTAAATTTCATCTAGTAGATGAAGTCAACAGTAAAGTTTTATTGCATAACAGAGACAACACAGTGGTTCCCATGGTCTTACCAGTGTGGTTCAACTATTAGATTCAACAAGCCTTTCAAGGACAACATGAGAGAGAAGTAGAACAATTGGATACTGAAGGAAGAGAAAACACATCAGGGGAGGCAAAATGTGGGGCCTGATGTTAGTGACATAGTGTCAATAGGTTGTGGATGCCTGGAATTAATTCAAAACTGATATTGTTGTTAAATCATTCCTGAAATGTGGAATTTTGAATGCACTCAATGGTACAAAAGATGATTATTTGTCGAATGATGGTGCCAATTTGACTTCTGATAAAATTGTAGCTGATGATCAGTAAAACAATTTTGTTCAGGTGATTGGGACAAGTTAAGGTAAATTCAATGCTTCAAATGATGACAAAAGTTATTTCTATGGATTTTAATGTGCTTTTAGCTTAATGAAGTGTGTCAAGCAACAATTCCTGATATGGAAAATATCACATTTATAAATATGAACAAAAAACTAACTAAATAAAGTCATTGCGCATTCACTACATGTTGGAAAAAATAACTACTACACTGCCTTTTAGTTAACTATTCCAAACTTCTGTTTATACAGCATTATAAATTCATAAACTATTTGTACTGTTTTTTAATAATTTATTTTATTTCATCATCATCATCTTAACTAATGCATAATTGAACCCTGGATTTCTTTACTTGTTCAAAAATATAAATATGTAAATAAATAAATAATAATAATTTAAAGTTTATTTGTTTATATTATTGCCTAGTAACTGCTATACTAGATCTGAAAAAGTAAAAATATTTTGTTCAAAATCCTCACCAGTTAAACAATTGGTATCTATCTCAAATATGACAAATATCAATCAGATGAACAAATTTATCTTTGAACTAATGAGAGAAGATGGAATGGATGGAAAAGTTACCAATTCCAAGAAATTCAAAAAGGTAATTCCTGTCTCATGACTTTAAGCTATAAGAATAGGTACAGGCCAGAGGAAGCCTCAATCTACAGAGTTGGGCTACAAACAGGTGTTTTGCAGGAACAGATGGATTCTGAAAGAGGTCACATAGCCGACAATTGGACATTGATTCCATTGTCAGCTGTTAAAGATGACCATACAGTTGAAATGAAACCATAAGACTGCAATTTGAATGCCCCAAACCAACAGAATGGAAACTTTTGAGCTTGAAGAGAAGTATGAAAACTAAACCCTGACAATTAGTTGCAAATGTAGTAGAACGTGCAGGTATCCATAAGAAATATCAAATATTATATCCATAGCACTGGATATAATGGAAAAGCAGCAAGATACAAACTACTAACCCCATGCAATGTTAGTCATCAACTGCAATGTTCAGTGCAGATGCTAACATGTCTTCCTTCCTTTTTCAAACTGTCATTTTTTCCAGTGAGTCCAGGTTTTCTTACCTCTTAAACAGTGATTATGTATGGGTGTGGTACCATCCAGCAAATGAATTTTAATTTAATTATCTTCAAATCTTGAAAAATTATAGTGGTCAGCCTATCATAGTGTAGGGTATCATTTGGGCCACTTTGATCATAGCTGCTGTTTGTGAAGAAACAAATTTCTGCCCAATCAATGTTCTCCAATTGGAACTTTTGCCCATCTATATCAATGGTCATTTCTCCAAGAAGGGAAGTATTTTTATGGAAGATGTTGCCACAGTTCACAATGCCTTTGCAATGCATAGATGAATATTAGAGCATTACAATTCTACCATGGCCTGGACATGAACTCCCTTGGGCAATTATTCTCTCTCCTTGAATGATTCCTGTAAAAGTGTACCCATAATATAGTAAGTTCCAGGACTCCTTAAACAAGTTCTGTACCAGGAATGGACTCTAATGTTGTAAATCAGGATTGCTGATTTTGTTCACAGTGTGCCAGCATGTTTCTGCTTATATAAGGTAAAGAAGGGTTGGTTGCACTGCACCATAGAGTATTAACCAAAATCATATTTTTCCAGTGCTGTGTATAACGGGTAATGTTAAACTTCAGTGTCTGTCTACTTATGTCAAGTTTTTGTATATATACTCTCATTTATTTTTTTGCCCAATCTACTCTTATTTGAAATTATTCTCTATAGTAAAACATGTAGACAAATAAAAAAAAACCAAGTAAATTTACCGTATTATTTTGTTGGTGGTGGCATGCAGTCTTGAAAAGAGACCTATAGAATTTATGAAGATTGCTGATGGGTGGACTGGTGAGCAACATCAGCTCTGCCATCTCATTTGAAGTGTCTTCATAGTTCTGTGCCAGATGTATCAACATCTGAGACATCCACTTAATCATGTCTGTATGGAGCTTAGTTACCTGGTAATTAAGCAGAGAGGAAAAAACATTGGTAAGAACTCTTGGAGTGTCACATTTTGCTTTTACAAAACATTTGTAACATGTATTAGGTTAAGATTATTAGACCTGGAAAATGCTTGTTGTACTTACATGCACTGACTTCAAAAGTTTTCTCTTGTTTACAAATTTATTGAAAACAAACTTTAGCTAGAAATAAATCTATGAATCTTATAAAAAATTAGAATTATCAACCGTTTCTGAGAGTGAAAAAAAAAGAGGAAAAAGTTTGCCAAAAACTAATCATGAACCAATTCTAGAAAATAAATGAAAAATAATGACTTACATATTTATTAAAACAAGCCTAACTTATCTAACATATCCAATAAGAGATTTTAAGCCACAGTTTGAATATACCTGTCTATTCCTTCTCTTATGCTGTAAAATCACAGGTACAATCATTATGGTTTTAGACTTACATAGAGGTTTAATCACATTAATTATAAATGGTATCATGCAGAAAAGAAAAGTGCTTTTAGCACAAGTCATCTTTTGTGCCCTTACTTCATCTGCCAACTTGGAATCTTCACTGTTGATAGCATTACAAACTAAACTGAACCAGCACTGAACATCCTTCACCACATCAGAAAAATTTGTCCTACAAAAAGGGATAGATTTACAGAGATTTATCAATTACTAGTATAGCCATACCTCTTATAGCACTGTTTCCTTATAACACTCTTAATCCTGGAGTAAAATTCCCACCTGTTATAATGAGCTCCTATAGTGCTCTGTTTACCAAGAATGCACTCTGGGTGCTATAAGAGGTGTTTGCTGTATACCATACATTGCTGGAGGTCATTAGATTAAAAAAACTCTCAAGAATAGACATTAGGAAATATTTCTTTACTAATTTTGTAGTATCTGCATGGAATACTTTTGCCAAACCAGCTTGTAGAAACAATGTGTAAACACTTTAAAATAGACCAGATTAACACATTTGGCAAAAGGAGCTTTTTTTATATAAGTTTTAAAAACTTCTTTCCCTTCTGACTGTTTATGTCTAGATCAAACAATACTGCACTAAAAGTATTAAAGCAACATGACAGTAGTAAGAGATATGAATTTTTACTTTCAAGGTCTCAGTCTCTCTAATTCAGAATAAAAATGAAAAAGCTTGTCAAATAACTTGTTTTCACTTCTAAACCTTATTTTCCATGATCTCACTGCCACTATTTTAAAGGTAATGTTGGTGTCACTAATTTTAATTTGAGGTTATAATGAAAAACACTACTGTTTGATTGCCTGAATAAGTGAAGATCTTCCTTAGTCATAAATAAGCAGATAAAATGGATTTAAAATAATGACATTTTGGCTAAATACAACTAGAGAAAATTTGTGCCATAAATTAAAATGAAGCAAAAAAATTCCTATTTACAAAAAAAAAGGCTAAAAAATTTATACAGTAACAGAAAGTTATCATCAGACAAATGTTTATTAATTTTCTAACTATTCTATGATCATTTTGAAGAATAATCTCTGAACTTTAGATTTATCTGCAATCATTTCTTTCCTTTTAAAACCAATCTTCTTTTACTTTCACAGGCATAGATAAGCCTCACTCATAAACGCTATGATGGCTAAATGTTGAACAAATCTAGCTACATCAAACACAACCACAACCTTACACAACAGTTAGTACTTTATAATTTGAATAAACTGGTAAGCATACAAAAAATTTGAAAATAAAAAACTAAGTATTTCTTGTATAGGGGATATCATTTATGCTAGGAGAGAACCAGTCTATGTATATTAACAGCTAACCACAAAGGAAGTTACTATAACTCACATTTTTTCTTCCTCTTTGGATTCTGACTCCTGTATATTTGATTTTCCAATAGTATCCAGAAATTTGTCAAGTAGAATCACCAAGTTGTTGAGCAGATGATAATAGGCAATCAAGTCTGATTCACTGAGGCTTTCTGCTTTTAGCTTCTTGTCCCATGGATCCAGAACTTCAGTTATATCAACTAGAATACTCACTAACCCTATCATCAAAACAAACTTGTTATACAGAAATATGCTGTCTCTATGGAAACAATGGTTAGAATCCTATTGACCATTATGCAATCATCATTATCTCAACACAATTATCCTTAATGACATTTTTGATTGTTTAAAAAAAAAAAAGAAATTATGCTTTCTGCCAGTCACTGTATAGAAACAGATGGTTCAGATAAATCACCATACTTCATCTTTAATATGTACACTACCAGCCAAAAGTTGGGGAAAAATGCAAATATGTGGACAATTAGACTTCCCTTCACTTGTCCCATAACCATAGGTCATTGGGGAACCTCAAGAGGGGTGTCTAGAACATTTTATAACTGAGAGGAGCCAATACTTCTACAGGTTGAAAGTCAAGGTAAATGTCAGCATCCAGAGGGCTGTACAGCTATTTTGGGCTTTCGTCCTCATCAGCAGCATATACCTCCAACCCCACCAGGGATGAACTCACGACACAAGGATTGACAAGTGAATCCACTACCCACAGCACCATAACGCCATCTAAGATTCAAATCACAGATAAAATAAAATATACATATCTAATAAACACGGACTTAAAACCTTTGACTCATCAAAATAATCTCCTTTGTGCTTCAGAACACAGATATTAAAAGTAGTCTGGAAGTTTCAAAAACATACTCCTACCAATATGACATGATCTTATTTGATGAGAAATTGGCCAATAAGATGATGCCACATGTTGCAAAGCATTATAAATTGAACATGTTTTAAACCTTAGAGAAGTCACAACTGTTGAAGGACATAGTTATTGAAATTTTTTGTTGTCAGGGTGGCAAGAGGAAAGAAAATTGATTTTGAAGCATGATCTGCTATTTGTACTTTGTATTTGAGAAAGGTAGGCCTGATAGAAAGAGAGATTGCTAAAAACTTGGAATGTCCAACAAAGGTGTTCACCAAACACCAATGATGGGAAGTAAACAGATAGAAAATGCACAGGGAGAAGAGTGACATCTAAAGGAAAGGACAAATATATTAAACTGTTGAACAAACAAAATAGAGAAATTAATTCACAGATAACTGACACAAAATAAAATATGGTGTTCTTGAAAAGAGTAAAAAGGCGTCTTAGAGCTGCTGATTTAAATGGCGGTGTGGCTATGAAAAAAACCCTGCTTAGGCCTTATAATAAATGGAAAGGTTGCAATGTGCAAAAAAATTGTATGAGCATTAGAATATAGAGGACTCCAATAAAGGGTTATGGACTGATGAATTAAAATTTGAGATGTTCAAGTCTCAACATAGAATATTTGTGTGAAAACAAGTTGGAGAACACTTGTGAGAACTGTGTTGCTCCTTCAGTCAAACATGGAGGTGGTAGCATAGTGGTTTGGGACATTTTGAGCTGATGCAGTTAAGCTTTTTACAATTAATAGAACATTGACAAAAGAGCACTAACATTGTGTTCTGCAAAGATATACAATTTCTCCCAGCAGTCAACTAATAATTAATTAATTCTGCAACAAGGTAATGACTTTAAGCCCACTTCCAAATTTAGATAATATATAGAAAACAAATAAGGGTAGGGTATCCTTCAAAACATGGTCTGGTCACCAAAGTCACCTATTTATCTATATTTTTGCTGAAATTATTCTTTTTTCTTCATTTCCAAGCACCAGAGGTGGCACATCTGTTACTGACATGATAGACAAACAAATTAGCATTAGGGAAAAATCACCTGGAAAAAAAAAGCAAAGCCAACATATTCCTCTTTTATTGAGATCGGGCAAATAGACATCAGCCTAATATAAATATTTGTTGTTGTTAATATTTAATATACTGTTTGCAACTCACCATTTTCTCCTGTCATTCGAATTTTGTATTGATCAATGATGTTATTTATGTGCTGTAATAAAATAAATAAATAAATAAACTATGAAATGAAGTGTGATCATGGTATTTTTACTGTGTCTAAATACTGTAATATACAGACAAAATATACAATTAAGTCACCACCCCATAACCTTCGAGTAAAGAAAATCCAAAAATATGATTTAGGGGCACCACTTATATTGGATCATGCCAATAGCTTTATGAGATTTTCTAAACCACAATAAAAATCATATGTAGGAAAAAAGTCACACTTTAACAAACAAATAGAAATATAACAAAACTTAAATAATTTGGTAAGATTACACATAATGTTGGTGGTCAAGACAAGCATTCCACTTTATTTCTGTGACTTTGTTTTCCTGATTTTTTTCTGGGCACAAGAAAATCTCCCAGCATCACTTCCTGTTTACACAATGAAATTATGATCGAATCAGTGGAAAGTTTTTTTTTTTTTTCCTTTACCTTATACAGAATTATTTCAATGAGAGTTTCCCAAAAACTGTTAGGAAAATCCACTTTTTAACATTCAGAAGCCAGACTGGTGTGAGCTTACTAACCATACTATCTAATAAGTTCAAATTATTCACCAATTTTTTATATTTTAACAGTGACAGAATAAGATTTATGATGACAGACAATGTTTTCTTTGTTTTTTTCCAGACAGTGTTTTGCTTCCTTTTGTTGTTAAACAACAGGAATACATATGGCGATGAAGGCAATACCAAGACACTACCTTGTGATGGGTCTAGTTCTGAATGGGTTTACATCAGAGATATAAATTTCACAAAATTTTAAGTAACAGACAGGTTTTAAAAGTTAACAGGGTGTATCAGATTATTATTCAGGTCTAAGAATCTCAGTGTATTGCGTGATTTAGAAATAATTGTTAGAGGCAATGACAGACACTCTACCTTTAAGTGATAAGGAAATTATAATTTACTGAGTAAAATGTCCATTAAAATATGACGTTTATTACCGGATGTGTGAAAGCGTTGTAATCACAACTTCAAGTTTGCTCAAAATTGTTAGAAATAAAGCATTACTGCTGTAATCTCCTGGTGCTGTCCATGCTATGAAACACTGACCACTGATCCCCCCTCCCTGTTCCTAGCCAGCTGCCAAGGGCTACTGGAGGATTTTAATAGCTGAACTATAATAACCAAGAAAATACTCAGCCAGGCCATCTTTGTGGACAGTAGCAGTTATAATTTCATGGAGAAAAGAAAATTGTGTTTGCAATTTGTAGTCAAAAGATATAAACAAATCACAAGACTGACATGTTACAGATGTCTGTGTCACTTGGTCAACTTGGTTCTTCTCTTCTGTTCTGGCTCAATTACATGGGTTTACTCCTAGTATTGCAGTTTCCTTCTCCCACCCCACCTAAAATAATGTTGAAATATACAGTACTGGAAATAATTATGGAAACAGAGGAAAGACTGGGTATAAAATACACATAATGCAGGTCATCATGCAAGCAATCAGAAAGTGCCACAGCTGCACAAGGAATATACAAGTATAGGCAGTGATATTGTAGTGTGGTGAATAAATACTATGGCTCCTGAGAAGAAAATATCACATGGTAAGCATATAAAGATCAAAGTTTTAGCTAATGAAGGCTACTCCATACAGTTTCAGAAGGAGCTGTATGTAAAAAAATGTGGTTGAGGAAGGAAGCCCAAACTCTGTAAAAGGGATGTTAAGTACCTCAGGTTATGTTTTATACATGATAGACAATGAACCTATAGAGATCTTGCAGATGACCTAGCTGCAAGTACAGGTGTTAACATTTCTTTAAGAACAGTAAGATACACATTAGTGCAAAGCAGTCTCGATGGATATGTAGCCATCTAGAAATCCTTTGCTGAGGAGATGCAACCATACTGCAAGGGTGAAATAGATAGCAAAAATGAAACGGTTGGATGGTCAAACCTGGAAGGTGCTCTTTAGAGATGAGTCCAAGTTTCAACTGTTCAGCGATGATCAACAGCAGTTTGTTTGAAAGTGAACTTGTTGAGGGGGGGGGCAGTATAACAGTCAATGTACAACAGCTACAGTGAAGCCTGAAGATGGATAAATACAAATGAGTGGAGCTACATATCAGCTAAGAATGTTGGAAATTTGCATAAAATCAAGGGATATTCTGATTGTACAATGACCCAAACCACACAGATAATGTAGGGCCTTGGACTTCCTTCCCTAAGTCCTCGTACAACATAATTGAGACTATATGGGGTTATATGGCTACCAAACACAGTCACACATTGATAACCTGTATGAGAGCACGAAAACATGATGTCATGCTCTATATTAAGCAAAGGGCTCACGTAACAAATACTAATCCACTGTGCAACGTATTCATTTTGTTTTTGTTTATTTTCTGTAATAATGCATTGCGTATTATACACATTCTCAATTTAAATTACTCCTTATTTGTGCATATCCTGTGTTTTTTCCATAATTATTTCCAATACTGTATATGTATGTTGGTAAATCATAAAATGATAAGTGCTTTAAGTTTTAGAGGTTAAAGACTTAATGCATTTAGGAAAATTATTTTATTTTAAATATGAGAAAGTTTCAGGACAGAAAGAGATGTTTAATGGTGCAAAAGTTTCCACCAAAACTGGGAGGATCAACAAATTCTGATAAAAACATTTTAATGAAACTGTTCACAATTATGCACAACTATCAACGAAGTTGATTCCGTATTTCTAATAAAATAAATGGTAGTATATAATAATGGACAGTCAAATAATGCCACTTAAATAATGTGATTAAAGGGTTTGTTTAACCAGTATGCTAAAAACATATTTGTATTGTTGGTAAGGAATATGTTTTAATACTATGTGGAGCTACAAAACTCCCTTAAACAGATCTCTTTTTTTCCCCTGGAATTTCAATAAAAGTTCAAAGCAAATGCCATGTCATCAAGAGCAAAGCATTATCAGGTTGGTCAGACCAGTTAGCAAAGTGTAGATAAATTTGTTAAGCTACCATCATGCACTCTCCTGTGCTGGACTTTAATATCAGGAATATTTAACACAAATTACTCACAGTATTTCTCCAGCAAAAGCTATTCATGTGCTCACCTCATCCATCTCCTTAAAAGCCTCTTGCTGAAGATGTCTGTGACTAGGTGAAGGCTTATGACGCTGAAAGATTACAAACACAGAGTCAGTCCATTCTATACTTTTTCTTTCAATCTCTTTCATCTGCTTCTGACTGGTCAGAATTACATCTCCAGTAAAGTTTTCTATTTTTTCATTGGTAATCTGAAGAGAAATGAGAAACCAACGCATCAGTAATAGTTAAAGGGTTCTAATCCACCTACTGTCAACTTTTCACTCAGCATGAAAACAAATAAGAATCACCTGCTGAAAATAAAGAGAAATGATTACACTTTAAACAGGTACATTTTGTCACATTTCAATAGAAATACTAACAGTCAGAAGTGATGTGAAAGAAAGACAATCACAAAGTAGTAAGCTACCTCCCTTTGGACCATGCTTCTTACAAATTTCAAGTATCCCAAATTTTTTTTTGCAATTTTTCCAGATATTTAGCATAAAGTAAATGCTAAAAAAAAAAAAAAAAGATTAACAGGAAATTTTTTAATGGTTACATTAAAGTTTAACAATTTAGTCTTTTTGCTTAATTTAAACACGTTTCACACATTATATATATTTCCACACCTTTATCCAAGCAAGCAGTTTGTCACGAATCTTGTTAATAGATGTCTTATCAGGTAGTAACAGGTCTCCCTCAAATGTCCTGAAATAAAACAGTGCAGGTAACAATAAGGCTGTCAAATCAAACACAGAGAAAATATTTTAAAGCCAAAGCTTTGACATAGCATCAAAAGATCTATTATCCTCAGATCAGTAAAATTTACAAGTTTCATTTACAATCTATACATTCTTATTAACTGTATAAAAATTTTTCTCATTTTTTTTAATCAGGTGGTTTCTCTTCACACTTTTAACACTGTAACACCGCTGACTGACCCCAGATTCCTCATATTGTTAACAGTCCTTAGAATTTACTGCAAAACAACAATCAGATTGTAAAATTATTATCTTTTAGGTAAACATCTATAGCTATCTAACCCTTCCAACCTTTGGATTTCAGGAATAAAGTTTTTGTAAAGTTTTGATGAATATCTCAAGATTGAAAAAATTCATTAAAATGAGATTTATAAAAGTGCTGCTAGGTGAAGGTTATATGTAATTGTGACCCAACCATCCATGACAATGGTTTAAAAGGTACATATGTATCTTCAGGTTTGTACGGAAAGACATAAAAAATAAAACTTTCTCACTCACAGATAATCAGAGGAGCAAATTTTTTTCAAAGCTCTAGTTGCCAATAAAAAAGAAAAAGTGAATCAATCTAATTTTAAAAAATGACATATTTGCATAACTCCATACACACATCAGCTATTTGTCTTGGCAAACAAATATGGCCAAACTGTTAAAGAAATATTCCCAAATATCTAGTCAAAATGGTTCTAAAATTCTTTGAAATCTATTATGGTAAAAAAGTAGGATTAAATTACTTCCTTTGCCAAAATGAAAAATAAAGGCCCTTACCATGCAAGTTTTCATCTGAGTAAATACAGTACACACAATGAAGCAAAATGTCAAAAATACAAGTCTTAAAAATAACTTTTATGTTGATAGTTAGATTCACAATGCTTAAATTGATACTAGTAAGTGTTAACAGCCAATTCCTTGAAGACTGGCTGAAATTTATTTAAAATACAATAAAGAAACTTTAAAACATAACTTAGTATCAACATGGTTTTGCTGTGCTAAAATTTCACAACATTGTCTGAGAACAAGAGAAGTGATGTGTATTAAATTTCTGCTAAAAAAAAGACACTGGGGATGTAAAACATACAAATAATTTTCTTTGAAATTCATTATGCTGTGATCTATGTCATCTCTCATCAGTACAGTCTCTTCTCTGATCCCCTGCTCATGCTCCAGCACAAAAAAATTAAAATCTTCAAGGTTGGCACACCACTGGTCAATCCTACTCTGGATGTCAGTCAACATCTCAGAGTCTTTGTCACTGACCAGAATGGTAAAATGGTTGGCTAGTTTGTCCCACGTCTTCTCACACACCTGGAGCCGCTTCGCTGTGGTCAGGTGATGGTAATGAATTACCTGCAACAAAATTCCAATCAGCAGTGAGATTTACAGATCACAATGCTATCTTAAGTGAATTCATATTATTTTAAGTAGAAGGTTATCCAGATTTTTTATAGCTACAGCTGAGCGATCAAAAAAATAGCAAAATATTAAAAAAACAAAAATCTTTGGCTCAGGAAAAAAGAACCCATCAATTAGAGTACATTTAATGGAATTTTTATTGTATATAAACCCTGTTGTAATAATAATAATAATAATAATAATAATAATAATAATAATAATAATAATAATAATAATCTGAGAAAACTAATAAAACTTGATAAAATCTTAAAATTATTCAGAAATTCACTTTATTGAAGATACCCATCCTAAAATATTTACAAAAGTACAATTCTAACAAATCTAAATAAAAAACCTATCATTACAGATTTCAAAATTTATTTTTCATCAATAACTTTTACTGAGTTTCATTTATAGAGGTATTTTTATTATTCAGTTTATACAAAACGTTTGAGAAAACCATCAATTTTAATTATTGTAATTACTGCCTAAGTAATAGATGTAAATGAAATTTTATTTTAAAAAGTACACTGCTGTTATTTTTGAAAATGATACGTCTTAGTGGTTAACTTACTTTACAATTTTGATTTTGGAAGATTCAAGGGAAAACAATCTAGAAATTCTACAAGATATGAAGCGCAAAAGCTTGATGTAAATTTTTTTTTTGTTGATTTTGTCATGCTTAACTTGCAGCAAAAAATATTTTCAAGTGTAATTGGTAAGTCAGTTTTGAGCATAGAAAATACAAGTATTTTAAGAAATGCAATGCAGATGACATTCTGAAACAGCTGGTACAATGCTTGTAGCAATGAGAAATGTGTGTCATATTCCCTTTGAACACTAGATTAAAATCAAAAGTCTAGACTCCAGAGCAACAATTGTTATATGAGTCAGTCACGATGTCTGATGTACTTAGAAACACCGATGAGACAAAGAGGCTATCTTTCTACATTGACGTACTTTTAGGTTTAGAATTTCAGAAAGTGGGTGGGGAAAGTATAGTAAATATACTCTGCTTACTGTTTTAAATCTCACTAATAAAGACATTTACCAATAACATAAACCTATTCTTTTTGCCTTGAAAAAGATCTGAGAGAATGTCTTTTTTTTTTTTAAGTAGTATTTGCAGATTATGTTTATTAACATCTCCAATTTTCCCTTGGACAAAACTGTACATCTTTGTCGTATAACTTATACACTGCACTACAAAAATAACAGAAAAAACTGTGTTGTCAGTTTTTTTTTTTGTATCGTCAACTTTATTTGTAAAAGAAACATTTTTTATTGTCTAACAAGAAACAAACAGTACAACCACCATGTAGGTAATACCCTTTTGTTACATTTGAAAAAAAAAGCAAAAAGTTCTTTAGTAAAAGTTTTGACCCATAATACTCAAGATTTAGAGAGAATCTGCAACTTTAAATACTTTCCTATTTTCACATCCATCCAAAGATATAATTTATCTGCAAACACACACACTTGAAGAAATTTGCATAATGAACATTACTGAGGTTTCTTTTAAATTTTCTTGTTGGTGCTCAGTTTCTTTTATTTTTATTTTAATTGGCCTATAGATAAAAAATGGAGATAGAAAAAAGAAAATATATCTCTTTGAAATTAAATATTCTCATTAAAATATCAATATATGCAAAGTATTTTTGGACTACATCATGTTAGAAATGTATCAACAAATAACATTCCTTTTGTCTGAGCAGTCAGTCAATCATTGACTGAAGCAACATTACTGCCATGAAGTATTTCCCTAACCAAAATATTCAAAAGGAAGGTAATCGTTACTTCAAGTTATCTCCTCCTTTACACAGCAATTTGCTAAGCTTAAAAGAAAAATTCTAAATGTGTGAGGATGAATTTAGGTGGGGAGGACAGCATATATATATTTACATGAATGCCATTTTAAAAACAACTGTCTTTTTAACAAGGTCTAAAATTAATTTTGTAAAACTTAAAAAAAAAGAAGAGGTAACTTTCTATAGAGATGGAAAACTGTGTCCCCAAATTACAAGGCAACAAGAATTTAATCCATGGAGAAAGGACACACAATATATGGAACAATGATTACCTATTCCACTCATCATAAGAAGAAAACATTACTCTTTAGCTCTTATGTAGTAAAACAGTTTAGGGGGGGCAATTTTTAAAGAATGAGATCCTTTCTAATATAATTTTTAAAAAACAAAAACAATAAAAAGTTGATACAAATACTTATGACAATTATTTATGCTGTTGCTTCTTTATTGTTTTTTACAAAATAATATATTAAAGCTATATAAGAATTTTAATATGAATTAGTTTATTACTTAGTAAAAGTTTCTCTTCCAATAAAGATAATAGTAATACTCATAATAACATAATATTAAAAGTCATACTATATTTAAATATTTATCAAAATATAACTTCAATCTAATATTTTTCAGGTTTTTTGTTGTTGATTTCAGAGTTCAGAAGAAAGGGTAAAATAAGAATTCCTATTGTAAAATGTATATTAAAAAAAAAAAAAAGTCAAGAGTTACTTTTGAAGGAATTTCTCAAAACTCAAAGTGAACGGAAAAGATTTCTGTCCTTTATTAAGGTGTTCTTTGACCTCAGGGTGCTTTTGTGCATGGTCAGGGATTTCAGATGTCTCTTTCTCTGACTCTGAGCTGAAGGATGTATGTAATTGTTTTGAGAATTCTTCATACTCGGTGTTTCAACTGTCCTGATGGTCTGGAAAGGCTGGTAAAGTTGCTGACAAAAGTCACCACATTCTGAAAACTGGATGCTGCCAACTTGATAGTTTTCAGCTTTCAAGTGGCTTTCTTTAGCCTTTGATTCTAAAATCTCAGATTTTAAGGGTTGGCACAACTTTAAATAAGATTCATAATAAGTTGCTTTCTGTTTCCAAATATCATATGATCTTTTCATCTCATTCTCAGCGGATTTTCTCCACAAGTCTTCTAGCTCCCTCACTGTTTCACCTTCAGCACGGTGAACAAATTCTTTTATCATGGTATTGTCAAACTTTTGAAATTTCTTCCTGGCCTTTTCTGCTTTCAAATGCAAGATGATTGTTTCAGCTTTTGATAGCTGCAAACAAATGTTTTCTTTGACTTTTTTAACCATCTGAGGTTCCATTCCAATGTAATTGCCTTTTAGTATAGTTATAGGTAAAACTGGACTTTTCTTTTGACTCCAGGATCTACAGATTTCAGCTTGTTTCCAACATTTCAGTGCCAGCCAGAATGCATGCTTACGTTTTGTAAGGTTAAATTTCCACTGACTTTCCAGTAAATGTTTTATTTTAGTGACTCTTTCATCAAGACTTCCACATACATATTCTGTCTCTGTGATTATATCTTCTGAATTACTTGGGTCATCAGCAATGTCATAACTGCTTAAACCCTGTCTATCATTTGAATTCCAATCATCACTGCTTTCTGTCTCTGAATCAGTCATGACTTCATCTTTCAACAAATCAGTAGATAAAAAAGTTTTATAGTCCTCCAATGAAACTGTTTCTTCCTGTTTTTGAACATTTATGTCTGAGTTGTGTAATTCTATAGCTGATGAATTTGTTTTCTTCTCTGGTGTCTGTTCCTCAGTTCCATTGCTCCCTTCTGATGAACAGTCCATCAATGTACTCTGGACCTCCCTGGGAGTCATATAACAGCAATCTACAAGTGTATTTACTAAGTTATCTATAGTCTTCTCTATAGACTGCACCTGTTTACTGTTTATCACACTGTTTTGATTTTCATTTTGGTCTGAAATACACTGCATGTTGTCTTTACTATGACCATGAGCACTCATAGCATTCTTTAACTCTAAATTGGCTGATTCTTTCATAGCCACATCCATCTTCTGATTAAGAATCATCAGCATGTTTGATATATCAATCAAGAAATCCAAGCCTTCAAAAGATGACATTTTAGCTTTAGTTTTTTTTGACATCATCAAATCTTAATATTTTCAATCAAAATATATTTTTTTTATCCAGATCACTATCAAATAATTATTTTACACTCCTGAACAAACAAATGGCATTGCCTTTGTGATGTCATGTCACATGACATTGCCCCTAGACAATGTACAATTTTTATTCTAAGGTAGATAACTTTGATAAACATGCCAATACCACATTTGTGCATTATATCTGTATTTTTTAATTACCAGATAAACAATTTTAAAATCTTTATTCTAAAAAAAAAAATTTTTTAAGGATTTCAATATTTTAATATCTTTACAAACTACAGACAAAGGCAGTTGTCATTTTAATTTGAAAATTGATTAAAAGGTATTAAAAATAAAATTTTAAGATAGCAACATTAAGAAAGAAAAATTGACTTATATGCATGAATTCTAACCTTCCCCAGAAAAGAATGTATTTTGTATATGTTTTCAATAATAGTAATATGTTTTCTTATTACCAAGTGAAATCTCAGACAATTTTAACAAATGTATTGATGCAGCTATCTGAACAAGCTGGCTGATATAGTCACCAGATAGCTTAGAAAAAGACTCCATTGTTTTGAAAAAAATATCTGCACATGTTGAGTACTATGTGAAACTGATGGTTTGATGCAAGTGAACTATAATTACTTTGTCTAATTAATATTAATTAAAATTAGTATTACATTATCCCTTAATATAACATTGTTCTTCAGATGGTTGTAATATAAATATATATATTTTTAAGATTAAAATTTAAAATTTTTTAAATACCAATTTGCAAATCACAAGTGACATTGCATTACAGTTAATTAGATAAGTATTCAACCACAAAATAATCAAGCTTTGGACAAAGTTGTTTGCTTAAATGTGTTAAATGCCTATAAAGTCTCCAGATATTTTCATGTATAAAAAATACAAAAAGAAAAGTATTATTGCAGATATCTCCATTTAATATGCAAATTATGTATTGTTTATTATAGCATGAAAATTTCTGTCAAATAAATATTCATCTAGTTGTTTAAACTTGTAATATATTGATATTTATGTTAATGTGTCACACTTTCACAGTGTTAATACTTAGTTTTCCCTTAGCCTTAATAACTGCTTTCAATCATTCTGCCATGGTGGTAACTACTCTTCTACAGTATTCAGTAGAGATGAACATCCATTTTTTTTCTGACAATAATAGAGATTAACTGAATATTTTTTCCAGTCATTCACTTGGTTTAGCTGCAGTTGTGGAATCCATTCAGTACCTTCACCTTTTTTATTGTTAAAAAAACACATTTCCTTCACATAGTTTGAAGTATGCTTTTATAAAATCTTCCTTCCACTGAAAGTCTAACCACCAAATTTCTGAGTAGCTCATTCCATAAAATTCCCATTTAACAGCATTTGACCAAAGCCAAAAGAAAAAAGCTCTATTAACTCAATCTTGGGCAAACTCAGGAACTGATCCCCTACTTTGTAGGACCAGAAGCACAGAATTGATTTATACTTGGATGTCTGTGTTAATAACTGTTTGTAATAGCTAGTATTAGTCCATACTGTCACTACACCCTCTTTCTTCCTATGTTCAAACCATTAAGAAAGAACACGTGTGTGTCTGATATTATTATAAGTTTGTTCATGGCAATTCTGGCACTATGTCCCCAATGATCTTTGTTTTGATGACATGTACAAGTAGTGCACTGTTCAACAATGAAACCACAACATTATTAAAATATCAGTGTAGTGTATAATATTATTAGCATGCATCTGTATTGCTTTTCATTTTTTTTTAGTCTTACAGAATTACATAAAGGTTAAAAAATAAATGTTTCCCAATATTTAATTCAAATTTTAGTTTTAGTAAAAATATATCCAGAAAAGAAGAGGACTAACACGTATCACATATCAGATAACCATAGATAACACAGAGATCAACAAATTAGCACACCTGCACTAGGTTACTTACTATATTACACTGCTTCAGCTTACAATTATACTTTAACACTGCACATAAGTGTATTTAGATAATTTTTGCATCTTAATGTACCATTTTGATATCTGCCTTGCAAACAGAATGCAAGCCTACACTACTGACTGTGACATGCTGTTTTGTCACAATTCACAAAATTTACTTCAGCTAATCAATTTACCTGTTTTTTCTTTAAAAGATAATAGTTCTAGAAAAATTATTCCAGTGACACAGCATTATTCAACATTTAAAAACAGTAAGACTCACATCAACTATTATTAACAAAGATATTTTTTTCTCAAATTTTGATTTTGATTTTATCACTAATTATATGGTGGTGCTTTTGCTTATGTTGATGAGTTATTTTACTAATGTTCTTGCCAATGTTTAGTTTGTAAGAAGTTGTTAAATAACATTATCATGGTAGTACCTAAAATCTGATGTGTTAAATATTAACAGTGATAAATATCTAGTTTGAAATTGTCAATTAATATTTAGAATGGTATTGAACAGGTTAACACATTGAGAAATACAGCTTTTTAAAATGTTTGCAGATTTTATTATGGAGTGTGCTTGCTTCACATAAAAATAAAAAGAAAAATTATATTTTATTTTCTATTTAAATAATAACAAAGAAACTTAAACTTGCTTCATTCTGTGAAATATGTAAAAGTGAACTTATGAATAGTCATATCAACCCATACAGTTGTGGACTATGAGGAAAGTACCAATTGTTATATCAATATAACCTAGAAACTATAAAAAAAAAGATAAGCTTTTTAATATATTCTGTAAAATTAGGGCAAAAATAGATTTACATAGTTTGGGCAATATTTCCTTAAAGATTGGGAAAATTATGAAAGTTCATTAACATCCCAGTGTTTATAGATCAACATCTTGGTACTGAGATGAATTTGGAACATAATATATTTATTGATTGCATAAATTATTTAAATGCAATTTTGTGCCAAAAAATGACCATAATCTGAGATTGGTGAACTTAGAAGGTTGGTTCATTTGATGCAGAATGACTCAAAGGGCTATATTTTTATCTTATAATCTACACCAATATTATTTTAATTACCTTTTCTGGTTTATATATTAAAATTAACTCTTTAAGGTTTGAGATTCATTAAAAGATTCATTAAATTTAAACTTAGCTGAAAGCATAGAAAAATTTAGTGCTGAAATTTTTTTTCCTCAAATTTTATCAACTTACCTTTTTGTATATTTTCACCCTTCAGAAACCTAGTTTTGCCTTATTGCATATTTTTAATAGCTAAGTTACAAAAAAAATTTTTTTTTCATGCTTAAGAAAACAGTATGATGTTTGCATCTGCTGTAGAAATTGCTAGCTAAAAGTAAGATAAATAAATAGATATATCTTCTCCCTTTGCAATCAGTTCTTTTTCTTTTTAAATTTTACTTGTAAAATTTGTAAAAGGAAAATAATTATCTCCCTTAGATATGTCATTGAAACGGTATCTTAGAAACAATGCCATTTATCAATACAATGATGTCATGTTTCATTATTCTTGATTTTATGGCATAAAGCAGTTTTGGATATATTTCTAGATTGCAGGCAAAGAGTTTTATAATGCAAAAAAATAGAAAATTTACAGTTTCATCTGAGAGCATAGATTTTCTGAGTGATGTATTGAACACAATCATCATCTTAAATCAAAAAATAGATGTTGCTATGAAGGAATTGGCTACGCAGGACCTAAAAAATGCCATGAATGCAAAAATGAATAACACTAAAATGAAAGGCAACTGCATTGCAAATGAGAATGAAAACCAAAACAGTGTAATACACGTAAAAGTCGTAGATAAAGAGTCAATCGAAAAAACTTTGGACACTCTAGTGAATATGCTTGTGAAGTGGTGTTATAAAGCAGCCTCAAGGGAGACTCAGGAAACAATAAATAAAACTAATGAAATTAAAGTAGCAATGCAGGAAAACAGTCTAGCTGCGATGGTATCATCAGGTGATGTAGACACTACAACTTTAGAACAAGATATTCAAGAAAATACAATGTCAGCAGTTCCACAAGTAAACAGACAAAAGGTTACTAGTTTTGAACAACAAAATCTTGCTTTAACACACAACGAAGAGTATGATGACAACATGAACATAGTAAATATAATGTTGCAGCAAGATTTTGAAACAGCCGATGATAAAACCAGTCCTTCACAACATTATCAGTCAGGTAACAAAGCTCTTTCATTGACAGAAGATGGATACAAAGATCTTGAAAATGAAGTTACTAAAGTATTAGATCTGGTAGAAAGCCAGTGGAAAACTAATCTAACCAAACGAAAACATGCTTTTTGGTTGGCACTGAAGTCTTGGAAGCAGGCAGAGATTTACAAGTCTTTGAGTCTGATCAATGCACCAGTTATTTCTGTGAGTATTTTGAAAGATAATCACACAAAAATGGAACTTCAGTTACTTAAAAAGGTCAACACCAGCATTTCTTTGCAGCTATCAAAATTTGAAATTATCATCTTGCAGTTGAAGGCAGAAAAAGCCAGGAAAAAATTTGAAAAGTATGATAATATCATGATAAAAGAATTAGCACAGCATGCTGAGGGGAAAACACTGAGACAGCTGGAAGACTTGTGGAAAAATGCCACAGAGGAAGAGATGAAAAGGTCATATGATATTTGGGAACAGAAATCAGCTTATTATGAATCCTATTTAAAGTTGTACCAACCCTTAGTAACTAAATTTTCAAAAGCAAAGCCTAAAGCAAGCTACTCAAATCTCAAAAATCAGGAAAGTATGTGGGTGAGGAACCCATTGAGAATAAACAGCAAATGTAAAACTCGCTGCAGAAACCTTTGTCACCAGACTTCTCAGCCTTTCCAGTCACTCAGAACCATCATGCCAAAATATATGAGAATACAAAATTCTCCAAGTGATTACTTATTTGATGCTCAGATACAAAAGAAAAATAATTCAAAGATTCAAGAACAACACAGTAGAAATCTCAGCAAATACATAAGAAAGTCACCATGCTCACGTACAAGCAGCAGTCTTCTTTCCCTCAGACTGAACTAACCAACACTTACATGATGCAACTCTGTTTATATTTAACAATGCCAGATGGTAATTTTCACAAAACTTTTGTTTGTTCTAAACTGTCTACCATTTATTTTCTTCTTTAAAAAACAAAAGAAGTATTATTTATTAATTTGTAATAATTAATTGCTAAGTTTATATTTTAATATGCATGTATAAATGGAAAAAGTCCAATAAAAAGATAACTTTAATACATCCGGACTAAAATATTTCATGTTTTAATAAATGTATTTAATTAAACATAGTTCAATAATTTATTTTAAAATTATCTGATTTAGGAAATCACTTCAATTGCATGTTTAACAGCTAAATTCAATTATTTTTTAATAATGTTTACATTGCCTGTTCCCTAGCAACATCCGAAAAACTATAACGTTTGAGTTATCTCCCTTTGTCTGCGTAATGAGATTTATTTATAAATTTACTTTTGAGACATCTAACCTTTTTTAATTCAGAAATTTTTAAAAAAATTTTTTTTACTAATCTTTATTTTCATGAAAAAATAGATTCTAAAATCTATGTTTTGTTTTAGAAGAAATTTAAAAGTGACAAAAGTGGATCTTTGAAATTCTTCTAGAGAGATGATTTTCCAGGAAAAATGTCACAAGAGTGAAATGGTCTTTATTATTGAAAACAGTTTCAATTGTATCTAAGCTGAGACAATACCACTGTTTATTGCATCTGTTGATAAAATGAGACGTTTTTAGTTTGCGCTATTCTGTTTTGTTGTTCATGCCATTTTTTTTTTTGTCAAAATCCAAAATTCAGTTTTCTATCAAGACTTTCTTTTAATGCTGTTGTTGTTTATGTTTCTGCAAAACAAAACCTGCCACTATTTGCAAGTCTCAATTACTATATGCTTGTGATTCATCTACAAAGACTACAATCAAATACATAACCTACTATTCTTTTGCATAAAGATGGTTAGCAGCTTTTTAAATTGTTTACTGAAACAAAAGATAGCTATAGATATAAAACTCAAAAAGGCAGAAAGTTTCTGAAGTTTATATAAAGCTTCTTTTACAGAAATGTGCACATCTAGTCTATTAAACATTATATTCTAAGGTCATTCAAATGAAATCCAGGTGAAACAGAATCAGCATAACTGTATCTGGCCAGATTTCATTTGAACATCCCTAGCATATCAAATTTTATACTTTCTTCTATCACTACCACATTAATAAAAAATCCCAAGCAGATACTGTATGATAAAAAAAAAAAATTTCTTAATAACTAATCAACAACATTTCTTACATATCATATATTCATGATCCAAAGTGATTGATATATGATGTACCACAAATATCAAAGCACTTAACCTCTTTCATGAAAAAGATTTTTTACATTGCAGCTATGTCAGCACAAAAATGTCATTAGGCCAAGTTGTGCAACCAAAGACTCTTTAGACTTTCTTCAGTCAGGTTACTTATGTTCCTAATTGTCCTAGTAAATAAAAATATCTATATTCTTAACATAACATGTGCTTTGTGTGTGAACCACTTACTCCAAAAATACAAACCAATAACTTATACAGAGAATCAGAACTATTTAGCATACCTATGACCCTGCTGGCTTTGGGACATACAATTTCACATAAAATGCACAGCCAAGGATAATGCTTGGGGGTGCTTGAGCATCATCCTCTCCCCATCCACATGTATAGGTGTGCCCATTAATACATTAGTTTGCTACCCTTAGGTTAATGACTAATAGCTCACTTATTTAATATTGATTTTACTGAATATTATTCAGGCTCAACAACATTATAAACAAAGTTACAACATTAAGCACAGGAAATCTGTGGTATTATTATGATTTTAAAAAATGTGAAACCTATGTTTGAATACACAGTGAGTGGCAACATTCAGCTTATTTTCATTTGTATATTGTATATTAGGACGTAGCTGACACAAAAGTCACCAGCACACAAAGGGTTTTTTCGAAGACTAAAATACTAAAAAAATATTTCAAAAGCTAAGGAAAGAGTGAGCATCTAGACAAGATAATCACACGTTAAACTTCACAAAATATGTAAATTAAAATTTGTACTCTTCTTTTATCTTTGTAAAGTTTTGCAAGCTCCTCATTTGTAATTAGACTTGATGTAACAATTGTATTAAAATTTTTTTCTTTCATTTTTTTCCTTTGGTAAAGTTGCCTGGTGTCCCTATTCTCTCTCAGCAACCTCCAGCCTCCAGAAAAGATCTTGGCCATGTGCATTTCTCACATTGCTTTTGTCTTTTGTTAAGATAGTACTTATTATAACAAATTTTTTCCTCTCTCACCAGAATAATTATCTCCCTTAAATGAGTAGTGGGGGAGAAGAAAGGAAAAAGAATTTTTGGAAATTACTTGTAAAATTAACTACATATTCTTTTGTTTCAAATATCTTATCTTGCAATTTGATCAAGACAAAAAATTTATATTACTTTTTGTTTTCACTAAGGACCGTGTTTAAAAAAATGACATTTAATTTATTCATGAGAGTAACATTGTAAAAAAAAAAGTGAAGAAAATTAGATAAACCAGATATTTGAACAATGTTTGTAAGAGACTAATTGTCCATAGTTTCTCCAAACTTAGGATTGTTGATGAAACAAGACAATTTACAGTATACTGACAATATCTTTAGTCATTCTATGTATTTCAACTTTCACTAAGAAAAAAAAGGAAGTTTAAATATAAAAGACCACAATGAAAGCTATAGGAAATAAAGCTATAAATGTTTGTAAAGTTATCTCAATTTAAACATTTAAATGATAAAATGTGATTCATAAAAGATTTTTATTTAGAATTCCAACCAGCTTTAATATTCTTTTAATAAAGTTGTGGTTCACCAGCACAAATATAAAATCGGTGAAAATGAGTTTTTAAAATGACCCACAGTTATAACATCTGAATGAAAAAATAAAATTGTATAACATACATTTTATCCACCTATTGTATGTATACCACAGACTGGTAAAAAAAAATTATAAACCACTTTAAATGACTATTAGAATTTGTTTTCCATTTATGTACACCTAACATATAGATGGAGTGGAAACAAATGTCTAGTCCATTGTTGAAGGTTTGTCACAATAGAACATGTCCACATGTTGAATCTGTCAAGAATATCATTAATAGGATTTCTGTATTTTTACACACTTTCTGAAATATAGATATTCCAGAAACATCCACAGATCTGTTGTCATGTTCAGTATAGTAAATGCAAGATAGCAGTACAGAGTTTTTTTCTTTTTTCCTTTATTATCAGAGATCTTTCCATGATGTTATCTAAAAACTGACACTCTGATCCCTCACATCTAATAAATCATACATTAGATATAGCATGTAACCACAAAGGTGTGCTTACCAAATTTAATGAGATAATCACAAAGGTTTGCTTACTTTGTGGACCAAACCTCATGAGACAACTGTACAAATTTACTTAGTGGACAAAAAACATTAAATGACAAGTTGACATATGGAGTCTATCAGATGTCATGAGATAAATGCACAAGTTTGCTTACCTTGTGGACCAAATTTGAGGACGAAAACTACACAAGTTTGCATAACCAGTACATTCTAGTGAACTGAAGAAATCTAAACAAGTTTACATATATAATGGAACAAATAACATGAAAGAGCACATGTTTATATTTAATCAGATCAAATTTTGTGAGATAACCAAATGTTTTCATATCACTTATCTAATAGGCCAGATATCATGAAGAAACCACACATTTGCAATCTTAATAATTCATAATGACCCATAGTAACTTTCAATGGATCACTGCACCCACCATCTTCTGGCAAAATATTTTCAGAGAATTCTGACACCTCTAGCTAGACATAATGCTTCATACATGAAAAATTTCTCAACCCATAGTCATAATTAAGAATTACAATGTATAACCTGGAGATACACTAAATGTGTCCTTACCCATCACAACGAACAGAGTTAAACAAAACAATGGCTTAAAAAGTGGAATCAGTCTACATATTGAGAGCATAATGAAATTAACAATCAATACTTTCAATTTCAAAATCCCTCCTACAGAAAATAACTGAATGCCTATAGGCTCATCTCTCTCCATTATCTTTGCATATATCATCTACACTGAGCAATTTCAAAAAATTTGCAATAACTGCTAATAAGAAGCCAAACAAATTATGCATCACTGACACCATCGTTATGTGACCATATTATAAAATGCAGAGCAATTCTTAAAAAGTCTAAGCAGCATTCACCCAGCTATCAAATTTACTGTAAAGATAGAAAGCATTAACTGCCTTTCTTAGATATTCTGATTTCCAGAAGAGAAAATAAACTGATTACAGTGTATACAGAAAGAGTAACTTGCTGAGTATTACCTTCACTTTGACTCCAATCACCACCAGGGAGTAAAGAAAGGAACAGTTAAATGCCTTACAACAACAGCAGAAAATGTAATGGTGTAAAACTAAGTCTGGCAAAACATCTGATATTCTGCTTTGTAAAGAATGGCTACCCTGCACAATTTATCAGAAACAGTAGAGTCAAATAAATCATCAGCTACTACAGCAAATAAAAGTTTGTAATTTCATTCATTAAAGAAACTTCAGAAAAATTAGCCCAAATCTGTAAGGACTCTAAATAAAATCAGTTATTAAAAAAGTAATGTAAAATAAAGAAATAAGTTAACACAAATGGTCCCATAGCTAAGCCCACCACCCATCAAGAGTGTCACCTGTGGCTGTTGTAGGAAGCACATTGGTGAGACCCTAACCAAAACCAGAATAGAACAACATAGAAAATCAGCCAGGCTTTGGCAGCTGGAAGTGAGCATTAGCAAATCGGCATCACTGATTGTGAGCAGCATAACTATAAAAGAAAAGCGAAAGAGGTGATCTGCATAGACCATGGGCAGACACCCTGATTCTATTTTGACCGGTTTCAATTCTTCATTTTTCTTAAATCATTTAAAAGTAAAAATTTTTAACATTATAATTTTACTGTGATAACTGGTTTAAATTGTTAAAGAGCAAAAAGTCACAATGTTTTATGGGCATGGCAGATAGGCATCTTATTAGTCAAACAAATTTTACAACATATTAGCTTTTAAAAATTATGAAATTTAAGGCTCTTTTAGTGTCAACTAATTATCACACCATGATTCCTTTTTAACTATGTTAATAACTACCACATTCATTTTTTGCTATCAATAAAATTAAAATGTAGTCATTAAATAGAATTCATATCTACAATGATTAAGTGATTGAATTAATTTGATTAAAATAAAAATATTTTTCAAAGTTAAAAAACAAACAAGCATTAGTAAATAATAATATTAAGTAATAAAAGTCATGTTTAAATAGAATCTATTTATTAAATTGCATTCATATTAAAAATAATTCACATTAATTCTTCCAATGTTTAATTACTTTTGTTTAGGAATGTAAAAATAGAGTAAATAAATTTGTTAAAAACTAAATTAAAAAATTGTACATTTACTAGATGCTCTTCAAATTAGTTTTCTGTTGCTACATATTCAGGATCATAAAATTATCAAATCTGCTATCTGTTAGAATTTATTGCAATGGAAGAAGAAAAAAAACATAAAATCCATTTTAATTATACTGTTGTCTCCTGAAAGAATTCCTTAAAGCAGAGTCGGGGAAGGAAGACTGAAGATTTTTGTCTTTCTTCACCATTCTTCTAGATCTGACTAGTGACTGTAGTTTAGCTTCAACACTATGCTGGATCCTTGCATTCCTCTTCCTCTGAACTTCAGCTGAGGCTGTAAAATACTTGGTCTGGAAGTTTCTAATGCTCATGTCTTTTTCAGTATTTATGTGTCTTATTTCTTGAAAGGACTGATGATAATGCTGCTGAGAAGCACGTCTACTGTGAGGATGCCATGTGTTAGATCGTGATGGTTTCCTTGCTTTGATAGCTTCATACTTCATTGAATTTGTGTAAATATCTTTCATCTGTAAGTACAACACCTTGTTTTTCTGTTGCTGATATAATTGTGAATAAGATTCATAGTAAGCTGCTTTCTCTTCCCAAATATCATATGATCTTTTCATCTCATCTTCGATGCCTTTTCTCCACAAGTCTTCAAGCCGGTTTAATACTTCTCCTTTGGCATGTTGTGCCAACTCTTTTAATAGTGCATTATCAATTCGTTCAAATTTCTTTCTAGCTTTTTCAGCTTTCAACTGCAAAATGATAATTTCAGCTTTTGATAACTGTAAAGAAATATTTTGTTTGGCTTTTTTAACAAGATGAGGCTCCAGTCCTATATAATTATCTTTTATAATGGTTACAGGTAAAATTGGTGGATTTCTCTGACTCCAAGATTTAAAAATTTCAGCCTGCTTCCAATACTTCAATGCCAACCAAAAAGCATATTTACGCTTAGTGAGGTTAATTTTCCAGTGACTGTCTAAGAAATTCCTTATTTTTGCAACTTCTTCTTCAAGGCTATTAGAACTGTTTGGAAATACATGTGCATCTTCTTTTAGTGAATCAAACAGTGGGCGATCAATTATGTTGTCATTTGTACCATACTCTTTTTGCAACAGTTTAGCAATGGTATCAGGTTCCTCCTCAGAATCTGATGTACTGTAATCCAGCTGTGAAAAAGGAGACAAGGCATTAACCATTTGACTGCTCTCCTTTAATTCCATGTCTGAAACCTCTTGGTCATACTGTTGAAAAAAAGACAAATCCACATCCTGTGAAGCTATCATTTCAGAACTGCCTTCTTCCAGGCTTGGTATATCATCCTTGGTGAGTGAGATCATGGTATCTTCATTGTCTTGTTCCTCCCTTGAAGGTGTCCCATGACACCATTCCATGATTGTGTTTACCAAATTATCTATAGCCTTTTCTATTGACTGTTCTTCCTCTAAAGCCTCTTCAGCATTAGTCATGCTATTCTGGTTTTCATTCTGATCTGCAATGCACTGATCTTTTTGTTCACAGTTCTCGTGACTACTATCTTTCGAGTTCATGACATTTTTCAACTCCTGCGTTGCTGATTCCTTCATAGCGACATCCATCTTTTGGTTTAGAATTCTCAGAATGTTTGAAATATCAGTCAGAAAATTCAGATCATCAGCTGGTGGGGTCTCCAATTTTACTTTTTTGGACATCATTAGTTTGCTTTTCTATAAGAGTATATTTCCAATCCAATCTGGCTTTGGATAAAATGTAATTTAAAATAACATTGTCTTTCTATGATGTCATAAGTTACACTATTCTTTTAAATGCTGTATTATACAATGTCATTAAAGTATTGTTATAAGGGAGGTAATCTTTGTATTTTAACCCATTATTTACATATTGTAAAAATATATTAAATTTCATGATTTTATACTTTTATAATATGAACTAATGCTGAAATTTATAATATAAAAAATTATCATATAATGTTACTCGACTTCAATATAACAAAATAGTATAAAATCCTTGAGATCATGAAAAAAGTTTTATTTGTCCATCAAAACTCAGCAAAACATTCAAAAATGCTAAATATTTATGTCAAGTTTAAAAATACAAATTTCTTTAATAAATAGCATTAATCTGTTAACTAAGTCCCAAAAAAAATCCATTAGTAGCATTTCTCTACCAGCATGACTAACAATATTTGGCTATATTATTAGTTACTTCTATACTAAAACATCTTTTTTTTCTAAATATATAATCAAGATTTATTGAGATATATAAAATATCATATATTACATATGATCAATCAACTCAGCAATCATGACAGATTTCTAAGTCCAGCTAACATCTCACTTTTGCTTCTACTTAAAAAAAAATTCATTAATTCAAATGACACCTGGCACCCTTCATAATCAGCCATGCTGTCCCCACAGAAACATAAATTACTAATTGCTACACTGAAATGATGCAACCACATGAACAGCAAAAATTAGTTTTTTTATTGTTATTTTGGTAGGGTTGTTTTCACACAATTTCCTGTGTTCCAGAATAAAAGAATTTGGTATCAGAAAAAATAATGCAAGAAACAAATAATCAGCCTCATGACCTTCAACTCTTGTAAGTGGTTATCCAATTTGGCCCTGCTCCCACTTTCAGGAGTGACAAACAAAGTCTGACTCACAGCAAGTTCTGACTACAGGTCTGGCATTCAGCAAAAGTGTCTGTTCATAACAGATTCCAACTGTAGTCACTTAATATCATTGCAAAACAATTTATTGGACCAGTTTGCAATCATTCTCTATCATTCTTCCTTTATTATTTGGGATGTGCAAGTACAGTCTGCAATGTAATTAAATTAGTTTAATACCAAAAGTAATAATGAAATAGACACCAATAATCACCTGTAATGATTATAGATTACCTAAAAAGGTTGTTTTGTATCCATTGGTTGATTCCAAATCTTTCCTTGTCTATAGTTTAGTATGAATATTTGGTTTATTTTCTGTGCTTTTCCATTATGTTGTTTAATTTACAAAAATGTTGTTATTGTTTTTTCCTCAAGAAATTTGTTTGACTGCTTTATTACCTGGGGGTGGTGATGGTTGTAAACATTGCTGACAGATGTCAAGAAGCAGCAGCTTTGTTTGTATTACATGATCACATTCAGTTAAATACTGTATTCATAATATGCCTTCCAGTGTTGACTATTTAAAATTTTGTTTAAAGTAACAAGTGATAACCTAATTTATATTTCTATTATCTAGAGAAAGATGGTTGCTAGTATATCTGTGGCATATTACTGTAAGATGGCTTATTTTTGCCTATGAGCAGTTCAGTGAATTTGTCTGCAGATGTCACAATCACAAGTTGAGGCAATGACATGCTGAAACATCAGGATTCTAGAAGTGTCACGAAGATGTGTGAAAATTATTTTAGTTGAGATGAGAGTAAAATACTAAAACAAACCTCTCTAATCACCAAAAGTTGACAAGTTTGAGTCATGACTAATATTTTCACAAACAGGTTTAAATTTTTCAGTTTTCCTGTTGGTTAATAATAATAATCTCCTTCTTCTACATCAATACAATATATGCATGCATTCCTTTACTTCACCTCAGCCATCCTAGCAAATCATTGGAAAAATTTAATGAAAAAAAAAATCTAAGGACAAAAACTAAGGGAGACCACATGTCATCTGTAAAAGCTAAGTAAATAAAACAAAACTATAATGGTGTGTTAAAGATCATGAAATCTAAGGCTAAACTAGATCACCAAACCAAGGAAGCATAGCTGATGCACTGCTATCCAATCATTTCTACAATTCTTTCACTAATCAAAATTTTTTTTATTTTAAACAATTATCTCCATAATCTCTTACAAAGAAAATAAAATTTAATTGTTTTTAATTTTCTTTTAACCAATTTTTTTTTTTTAAAAATGGATTAAAAAGTAGGGAAAATACATTTTACATCAAGCACTTTTAGTTAAATCTCAAAGATCCAAAATAACACTTTAAGTAATACATACTCTAGTTATCAAAAGGTATCAGAAAATGAAACCATTCATTTCAAAGACTAAACAAAAAATATTCTGCCACTACATCAGAGGTGGAGATAAAGATGAGAAATGTTTATGCCTATCTGTTATATACTTGAATTTTCATTTTATTTAATAAAAATAAAAATTATCTTCTAAATGTTGACAAAGTTTTTCTCATACAAATTGACACTGTCATCAGATTTTTCTAACCATTAAAATGTGACAAAACTACTGTTAGTCATTCCCAGCTCTTACCTTTATAGCTATGTTGTACGTTGTCATGCACCAGATATCTTTCTCTGTGACTAGGTTCGTTATCTGTTGTTCAAGCCGCTGCCTCTGCAGCTCATAGAGATCATGAAATTCTGACAGCACATTTGCATTCTTTTCAGCTTCATTCAAAGCACGTTTCAACTGTAATATAAAAACACAAACTCACAAAAAATAGAACAGTATTAAATTAAATAGTAAGAAAATATTATAAATGATACATTTCAACCAATTGTCTTGAAGAAACCTTAATGCTTTATTTAATTTTTTTTCAAATACCCTACCCTCCATATCATAGAAAAAAGAAAAGGAAGTCAAAGCTTTTCTACACATACTGTGCTGATTAGGTTTCATCACTAGCTGAGCTTCAGTTTCAACATGGTCTTACTGTGGGCATTTGTTTTAAAATACATGAATTTTTTCAGTAAGCAAAACAGTTGGGTTATTACAAAAAATAACAGATTTCAGTAAGAATTAAAATTTTGTGTTTTTGTGTATAAAGTGTGTTGACAGCATATAAAGAGTGGTCTGAAGTGCAACTGTTTCTGCCCTAACAGGCAAGCAGAAAAGCACTTATTAGTAGGAGCTCCAGATATCTCATTTCCCAGTCTTCATGGATAATCTCTTTTCCCTCCTTTGCCATCTCTAACTTTATCTACTGAAAATTCAATAAGGGTAATAATAATTTTAAAATTGATATCTTCACTGGCAATGCCAAAAATAATTGAAAAAGATCAGACTCTCTGTTGCGGGCTTTTTTGTCAAGAGTTTTCAGTTTATAGATAGTCACACCATCAAGTGATACAGTATTTTAGTCTTCATAGCATTGAGAAATACTTTCAAAAGAAGCTATTCATACATAATCATAAATAAAAAACAAATTAGAAATGTTCAGATGTTTATTCACAAAGGAATTTACATTCTAATAAATATGAGACTTGTTATAGGGAAACAAACAGAGCTAAAAGATTTTATTCTGCTTCACAAACAAAATTTCATCATAGTACATCGTTTGACTATACACCTAACAGACACTTTTATTTTAAATTACAGATTACAGAGATAAGACAAGTAACATTCAGTGTAGACTGCATTACTATTAAGCTATTTCACAAAATAGTAATAAAAAACAATAGTATATCACATATTTGCAATATCAGATAAAAAATAAATATAAAGGCTTAAAGCATTTCAAAAATAAATTTAGATAAAAATAACAAATATTAGACATACATGTTAACTTTTATTTTAAAAGGTTCAGAATAATCTCAATTATCACATTTTATATATAAACATTTAAGAGAAATATAATATAACAAAAATGAATTGACATGATTTTTACAGAGATCTTAACAACAACTGTTGTAATTTAAATTACTTAATTTAATCAGTAAATTAACTGTATAAGATGAGTCCAGTTGCTTTGTGAGTTACTTTAGATATTGCCTCTTTCTATGAAGGGACACAATTGTATCCTTGTCATCACCAACAATTAATAATCTGTCTATAAATTCACTGCCTTTATTGTTGCATGTGATTATTTACCATTAAGAGTGTGTAAATGCTCACAAAATCCAATCTACAAGCATATTTCCATTAGCCTTTTGTGTTAATTATTGGAGCTCAATACTAGCTAATGTTGGCTTGATTTTGTGTCTCACTACCAAAAGAGTTCCTTACTATCTGCATGAGTTTTCTCTAGACTCTTCCAAGTTATACAAAAGGAGGTGTGCAAAGATCTTTCCCTACTAAAGTCAGAAGATAAATTAGCTTACTGGCACACTACCCTTCACATTTAATTTAATGCACAGGGTGGTCCTAAAGTCTTGTCACTCGCACACTTTTCTTTGTAGTAGTATGTTCAGATATCAGTAATAAGAAGTGTGGATAGTAATAGGCTTCATTTACACAAATCGACATGGCTGTGCTACACAAAATGTCCCATAGGACCTGGCGCCAGGTCATTTTGTGTCACGAAAATGATGGTTGTCATACTGGCCTTCTGGATCCTTAAAGAGGCCCCCCCTCACTGACTGGTATGTAGTAATAATGCACTTATACGTACGTCTTGTCCCTTTTTATATGATGCAGTACACCTTGCTCCGCCCTATGTCCAGGTTATAGCCCTTTTGAGGGGGGGGGTAACAAGACTTTCGGGCCACCCTGTGCAGTACTTATTGCAAAGACTCTACAAGCCATCAAAGATCTGGGAAAATAAATACAGTCGACCCCCGCGTAATCGCGGCTCGGCATTCGCTGAATTTTCCCTAGAACCCAACTAATAATTGTTCGTGGAAACCCCCGATTATTCAAGGAATCACAAATATCTTCGGCGATTTTTTAATGGCTTTTTTCGTGGCAATATATATTTTTTCACGCTTTTTAACACTAAATTATTAATAACAATATAATTTACTAATTTTGTAATATAAATACTAACATAAATTCAGCAAAATATGAATATAAAATTAATGCTATTGGCTGGAGGTTTGAAAGTAGCCAATCAGAGAGCGTTATTCATTTCTCCTCGCTGCTGATTGGCTGCTGCCCACGAGGTGCTGTCTCAGGCAGATGCAGCCCAGCATCATCCCAGTTTACCGCGTGTAGCTATCTCGAGTGTTTCACTGGGTGTTGTATTTTTTATTAAATTATTATTATATATTTACTTATATTTTTTATTATATTTTACGTTATATTTTGACGTTTATAGGCATTTTTATGGACTACGTCCAATATTTGCGGTTTTTCACTCTTCGCGGGTGCTCAAGGGACGTAACCCCCGCGAATACCGGGGGACAACTGTACTTGGCAATGAGAGTTTTAAAATGATTCGTAATATGAATGATAACCACTAAAGCTGGAAAATCATGCATTCATTTTGAATTCTGTTTTCTTTTCTATTGTCTGGTTTTACTAAAAGTAGAGCCAGTTTTATAATGAGGACCTCTCCTACTTGTAACTGTAGGTTCTTGCTAAAAATCCCTCCATTATATCTCTCCTCAAGTGTCTAGAATCTAAACCATTATTGAAGAACCTTTGTTTTATCTGGTTTGGAATTTTAACTTTTCAAAACATGTTAATAAAATAATTAAACTAAATAACAGTCATAACAGTAATAAATAATTAATTTTAAAAAATTCATAAAATAAAAGAATAAATTTTTTGTTAAAAATAAAAGCTCTAAAAGAAAAAAATTTTATTTAATTTTATATTTTGCCAGTGGAGTAATCTAACTTCAGGAAAATACTATTATTTATAGCTTCTTTTTTTTTTTTCAAATTTTTCTGTTTATGAATAAACATTGCTTCATGAACATAAAGTCTAAAAAAATATTGTTATTTTTTTTATTCAGACCTATAACTAGAAAAGAAAAGTTTTGTATAAATAAAAAATAAATAAATGATAACGTGTTTAACTGTTTATACTTGGATGAAAACTTATAAAACTACTCCATTGTTTCTCAAGTCCTCAAAAAACCTGCCATATCTCAGCACCAACGATCCAAGACCACATTAAAGTGCATGGGTTTTTAAGAACTAAAAAGCTATTTTAAAAATTATTAGTTGTTTATATTCTTATTTGCTAAAGTTTATACAATACTGGATATATTGTCAAGCCTTTAACTGATCTCAACCTTAGAACCAAAAATAATAATACATTCTAAATGGTGTTCAACAAATTAGTCTTCTACTAAAAATTTTTTCTGTTTCCATCTTGTATGAAACATCAAATATTTGTTTGCGTTTTTTTAGTTAATAGCCATGCCAGCTCTAGCAGATTCTTTCCGCTTTCTTTTAAACAGTGCAAACAGCTCGGCTCTAAACTTACTGGTGGCAAGGTAGAAAAAAAAGTTGGCTGAATGATTAAAATAAACAAGCATGGTGGAAACTGCGAACAATACCTCCCAAACAAATCTGGATTCCAAGCTGGCATTTTCTCGCCATCGATATTGGCCAATTAGCAAAACAGTAGTTGGTGCTGTTGTGATAAGAGACAATATGTTCAGAGCAAGAACTATTCTGAGACTGTGCCGTGCCTGACTGCTGCTTTTGCTGGAAGTGGATTTTAACTCCTTGAATACACCCTGGTTTTTCCCACAACCACCCAGCTTGAAAAAAATTGCAAAATTACTTGAAAAAAGAATAATAAAAGGAATGTAGGTTCCTATTAAGGATGACAATGGTAACCATACATCAAAGAAAAAGTTTATGTAATCTATGTTTTTTAAGGTGCAGTTTGTGTACAGAATGAGTGTATTGTTTATACTCACATACGCCTCACCAAAACCATACAAGTAATGACAACTCAAAAGCAGGTAAGTGCACCAAATACCCAAAATTATCAGAGGTCCATGATGCCAGAATGTTCTTTGCATCCATGTATCCAGAGGCTTAAATACAGAATGTAGTCTTCCTAGTGTAATGACAACCAGGATCCACTGTGAAAGTTCTCCCACAGATTCTGCTATCCATCCATGGACTTTACACACAAGGGGACTGTATAAGCTTATATTTATGTTGTAGACTGTCTTTAGCCATCTTGGCAGAGAACTTAGATAGAGAACCAGTAGATCATTAACAGCAAGCATAATCAACTGAGATCCAAGAATGGTTCGTCTCATGGTTTTCCTGCTATAAACCAGAATTGTCAGCATGCTTCCAAGTGTTCCAAATAATATTATCACAGGCCAGCAATATTTCCAAATAGAAACAATTATCTCAGCTGGGACTATAAAATTAGCATCAGTTGTTCCATTTTTCATTTTCTCTTTCTTCTAAGATAACTAGTTTCTTATTATTCTAACTTTTGGTCCTAGACCACTAGCAGATTTACTTTGTAATCTGGACTCGGACAAATAACCTGGCTGATTAGTGTTTGTCTATTTCTAAACTACACCATTTGGTGGAAACTGTCAATATTTGATTTCAATGTGGCAAATCAACAAAGCATTGCCATGGAAATTAAGAGTTCAAGATAAATAGATCTCTCCACATTTTATGTTTTTTAAGCTTCTGGCTGGTGAGATTGTGAAAACATCACTCAGTGCTCAGCTTTTTATCTCTCTACCATATGTACAGAGTGTGGGTGTGTGCACACATGCCACACAATTTCTATGCCATAACTTAAATAAAAAATGATCTTCATGAAAGCAATGTACTTAGCACTTTGGAGACCAAGATATTTTCAAAACTGATCAGCAATAGCCAGATTGTAGTTATGTAAATAGTGTTCCATTAAAGACTTAACATCTCAAAATAAATACAAAAAAGTGTCAATATAATGGTTATTACAAGAAACACGACAATATTTATTTGTATTTATTTTCAGTCCCTATAGACCATATCTAAAGTAAAGTGAAAAGCCTTTGTTAACTAGAAGAGTTTACCACTTGAATAAAATACAAAGAAAACCTGTAATGATACTTATTATGAAGTTAATGGCAGTAAATGGTGCTGTATGACACATTTTAATGGATTTTAGAAAATGTAAGGTCAATGAAAAGAATTATTCAACAGCTCATATGCATTATTTATTAATAAAAAACAGCTCTGAAGTGAAAAAAAGTGTCAAATGCATTCAGATCAAAAATGTTTTCTTGCTAAATTCATGATTACTAAATAATGGGTAAATAAAATATGTGATGTCATGGACAAGAGTTTAATTTCACTTTTCAACGTTTTTACTTAAAAATTTTTCAAATAAATTAGTTGAGAAAATTTGGAAAGTCTAAAAATATACTAAGTATTTTTGGTGAACAGGGCCAGTCCTAAAGAAAATATGCACCCATTACATAACAAAAATGAATGCAAATTTACAGGAGAAAAATGTGCTAAAAGCATAATTTTTTAAGTAAGTGACGTTGCTAGTATGCATTTAAGCAAACTAATAGCATATTTAAAGTTTAGCTATTATAAGAAGTTGACATAGCCAAAAAACTATATATAGAGGATGATTAACAAGATAAAATCTCAGGTAGTTATGGGGAGATTTTCAGGTGAAAATTTTTCAGTAGAAAAGAACCTGCAGAATGTAACACTAATTTAAAAAGACTATAGAACGAGAGAAGATAAGTCATTTTGATAGTTCTGAAAAACAGAAGGTACATTAAAGAAAAAAACATCAGATTCTGAAATACCATGGAAGTTATCAGATAATCTATCAACAGACTTGTGAAAAGAAACCACTTTCAAACTGAGTGGGATGGCAAGGGACCTGTATAATAGAAGCACATAGCCAGTATTTCAAAACACCGAATAGGTCTCATGTGTAGCTTCAAGATCACCAAGGCTTCTATCTAACCACAGTACCAAGCCAATTACTAAAGTCAGGCCAAGGACCATAAATCCAGGATAAGATCAATAGCAGAAATAATGTATACGCAGATGACTACTAACATTACATACTCTACTGCACCTGTCAATTGATGCAGTATGCTCTGAACATAATGATGTGAGAATACTTTTCACAGAAACTTCATATGGTTCCAACTGCACATTGCAATGGCACCACTAATTGCAACAAATATATTGATATTGTGCCAGTGCTGCCTTCCATGAGTGTCAACTCATATGACCCCCTCATGCCAGCTGACAGATCTCAAGTACACAGGTACTACTTCTGGAGACCATTGCAGTGCTAGTATGGGGTTGAAGAAACCCTGGATACATGAAGTGTAATTGTAAAAGTTAAAGATTATCCAATAAGATATTGAAGTTAAAGTTTTGAATGGGCTAAAAGTTTCAATATATTCTCTCTTGTTATTAATACCATGTATATTTTATACAAAATATATGCAGTAAAACTCTAAAAAAATATTTAAACTCTTTCGAGGGGGGCTTACTATCATGAAAAACCTTGACACTGATATATGTGGCATGGAGCTATTTTGTTTGTTAATAAATACTAAAGTTGGAACTAAATGTCTCTCCATGACTAAACTATAAATTTGTTTACATTAGTGAAAAGTAATCAGAATATGTGCAGTACTTTAAACCTTTGAGGAGTATGTCATATATTTACAAGAAGTGGATATTAATCTTTGCAGAGTAATCCCATAAATGTTTCCAAAATTTTTCAGACTGTAAGTAGTTTGTTGGAAATCTATATTTAATGGATTACTCTGTAAAAACCAATATCTACTCCTTTTAAATGTACAACATATTCTTCAGAAAGTGAATCAAAAGACAGTTTAGAACTTTGCAGTAGATAACTATTAATGTAGCAGATATTGGCTAAAAATTTCTGAGAGAATTTGTTTGAATTCATTAACCTGTCACCAATTTCATAAGAAACTCAGTATGCTGATTACAGAACCTCTTTCTCTCAAAGTCTGGGTGAAAATTTAGAACACAGAAGCAAAAAATCTTCCAATGTATGCAAATGTTGCATGCATGTTTCTTGTCTCTACCAGCATTTTAAAATTTTAAAAAAAGTTATTGGGACATAGGGATTCCATCAAGAAATACACTTATAAAAGTTTTGAATCAAGAAAATATTTAATTACAGGAAGACTGTTATCTCAGTGGTAGTTAAATAAATGTGTATTTAATGCTATTCCTATATTATATTATCTTTATTTTTCCCACAGATATACCCAAGAGTAGTTTTGCAGATAGTCAATATAGACCCTGAAAGTCTCAGTCCACTTGTTAGTTATATTAATAAGCAATTTAAAGTGTGTAAAACACTACACTGTAAATATAGCATTTTCAAATGATACTTTTTCTTATTGTTGGTTGGCCAAACCAATGAATCAACTATACAAAGTCTTAATTTCATAAGAAGTTTTGTGTTTTATGGTATTTAAATACTTGTTAGCAATACATTATTTTATATTTGTTTGTATAAAAAAACAGTAAAATCAGTGCTGAATAAATTTAAACCAAAAATTTAGTGAAAAAGCATTAGAAATCCATAGGAAATCTTACACAGAATCCAAATAATATCTGGGTATAAGTTGACAATCATGGAACATAGCAGTAATTAGGATTCCTAAAAATGTACTCTATGCAAAAATAACAAAAACTTGTAAGTTTGCAGGTCTTCCATCCTTTCAGTTATTTTCCTGAAGGACATTTTCACATGATGATCACAAGGAAATATTTTCTTCTGTATCTCCACTTTTTATAGCATTAGATAATACTAATATGGACATTTAAATAAAACCCAACAAGATACCATTATGACAATGCTATTTCAGCCAGGTCTCCTTTGAATGTCTCCAGTAAATTTAAATTGCATTATTTTTTTAAAGAAATTTGTGTTTACTTATTTTATAAATAGAAATATAAATTCTTATTTTAGGCATGTTTGTTTATCCTGTTAAATTAATTTATTTAAAACTACTCTTTTTAAAATTATTTATTTTATTAAATAACAAAAATAGTATAAATTTAATCACCAAATGTAAATATTTGTCTTATTCAGCATCTAGAAATATTTGGGCTACAAACATACTGCAGCACAGGTATCCAAATCACAAAAAAACATTAGTTGTGCATGAAAATAGTTGTTTTCATTCAGCCTATGCATTTGATATCCAGCCTGATGGGCTTTGATAGCCGGTCACCTGTCCATAGTTTCTCCTCAGATTCAACAATAAACTTAATCTCCAGTTGTATTACTAACCTCATGGATGGCAGTCAAAACCACTGAGAGACTTGTGTATGAGATTGTTTTCAACTTTCAGCCTATCTAAAGCAGGTGGATTCAGGTGTGGTAGAGTAGAGCACTGTGCCCTACACATTTCATCATTTGAATATTTCTCACAGCTGGTTGTAGTATAATGTTCTGAGGAATGTTTACTTGGTATAACTTAGTCTCCCTCAGCTCAGTGCAGGGGCAGCTAAGAAAACCAAATATATTCAGCAATCTCATTTTTGTATCCAAATGATTGACTTGATGATCCAAGATTAATATATTGTGCAGGTCTGACTTTATGAAACAAGAGAGCAACTTTCTCATATTTTTTGTCAATCAATGCATTATATATAAAATTAAGAATTTAATTTAACACATTTGCTTATTTGCTTTTTTTATAGTTGCTTAAAGTTCAGCAAAACCAAAATATTTTATTCATGTAACAATCTAATAAGTTAGATTTCTTTTTTAAAAAACTGTTGAAAGTATCTTGAAAACAAAAGTAAATTTCTGATTCAAACTTACATCACATCTTGTTTCCTGTGCTTCTTTGGTTATTTTCATGTCATGCTCTGTCACTTCTGTTAGCTCACTGCAATGCAATAAATTTTTCTAAGAAATCAGAACATTTTAATTCATTCCTAAAATTCAAAGACCTAACATTTGCTATCTTTAATACTCTTTAATTTGCACTTTTAAGGTCATCGACTGTTATTTGCAAAGAGAATGGAGAAATAATTTGAATAACATATCTAAATGAAGGAAAACCCTCTACTTTTGTATTTGTACCAAGAATTATTCTACATTAAACAATCTGTTATCTGACCTTAATTGGACCTGGAGATGGTCAGATGCCTAGATGGATTGTTTTTAAACAAGTGTTGCTATTTATCCAATGGCTTCTTTCTTGTTCTTTCTCTTAAGTTCTGCTCTACACACTTTCCTTTTTTTTTGATTGCTTGCCAAAGCACTAGCCAAATTGTTATTAGTATTATTAGATGGCTTATTGCAGGAATTATTAACTAGCAAGGGAGAATACAAACAATCAACAAGCAAGAAGTGTAAAGGATGCTAACCATCTGACAAGAATAAATCTGAGTATGCATGCACAGACAGTGGATACAGCTTCCCTTCTGACCAACTTATAAACTACAAAGGTTGGATACTGAACTTGAATTATATAGGAAAAGTTAGTAACTGAAGAAGTCAATTATCTGGAGATCAGATAACAGGTTGTGTACTGTAGTGCTTTATGTATCAGTGTAGTTGTGTGTGTTGACCTTTCCAATGGAAAAGTCAAATTATTTTTTAAAATATTCAAAATATTTAGTGAAGCAATTAGAGTTAAGTTTGCTGGGTATAACTTGTGATATTGAAAATAAAATATTAAAATATACGTAACATTTTTTTTTTTACATATGTTATGGAATTTTGGAAAGTACCATTATGTTTTAATGATTATAAGTGTACTGCCTAAAAACCCAATTTATCCAAACAGGAAAATGAAAGTAAAAGGTATGCAAATTAAACTGTTGAAGAAACCTACTCTGTCAGAATGCTAATGGTTTTTTTGAATCTTAGCAGCTCCTCTGTAAGTCGCCTGTCCAAAGTTCTCTGTGCCATGACTTCTTCGTGTAAACTGAAAAATGTATTTTAAAATACTGTTACAGTAAGGGGACATAGATACAGTCAATGATCCTATGATTTCTCTCCAGCAAAACACCAGCCAGGAACATTCCCTGATCTTGGTCTGAGATGATAAATAAATAAATAAAATACAATTCCAGAATACAGAGTTATTATAAGACTAGTAATTCTTTTTCATGTTTCTCAGTTAATTTTTTTAGCTTTTAGGATTGTAGTTGGATTAATATATAAGTTTCTACTGTACTTCAGGTGTGTCTAGTATGTTAATCTAAGAATACCAAGAAATTTAAGCTAGTCACTGCTGCAGTTACTTCACATTTATTAGTACAGTCAAACCTGTATACATTTCTCTAACAAAAGGACTCTAAATCTCAGTCTTTAGATGATAAGTGTAGAAATTTTACTTCAGATCACCAAGATTCAGAGTACCAATTACTGACATCATGCCATACTGGCCTTTCACTCAGGCACTGAATATGTAAACATGACAACAATGATAAAAACCAAACAGTGACTCAAAAAGTCCCAGTTTTTGTCACTTTCACATAAGACAAATTTAACTGGTGTTGAACTCCAGACCTTTTAGTAAGCAACTCTAATTAAAATAAAATTCCATTTCTAAATACATGATTTCTGGCAGAAGCATTATGATTGACTGACCTTTTGATCTGCTGAGGAACTTTATTTAGTAGGTCATTATAGCGGGTTCTGATCTCAGCCAAAAGTTCTCCTCTTTCTGTGCATTCTACGCTGACCTGAAAACAGTCAACAGGACAATGTGAACAATCAATGGCTCATTTGAACTCCAATTTAATACACTACACCTTGACTAGATACTGATTTCTATGCTTCCACCAAAAAATAATGTAAATCCTTCCAATTAAACAAGTTGTTATTTGTCATCAACATATTTATTCAATGCAATGTGTGTGTGTGTGTGTGTGTGTGTGTGTGTGTGCATATGCTTGCATGTTGCTTTCAGTTTATCATAGTTGTAATTTCCCAAAACCAACTTGCTAGTGTGTTTCCCCTTCCTGTTTGAAATGTTTTTTTAAACAAATTTCATAAAACTATAACCTTTAAAATATGCAGATCAGCATTTATAAAACAAAGTAAAAAAACAAAATTAAGATAAAAATTCATTTATAAAATCGCCTGCCCATATGCAAGTCAAAATCAAATTCACAATGGTTAGGGCACTAGTAGAAAAAACTATTACTCTGCTAAGTCTCTGTAAGTTTGCTAATTCATTTTCATCTGTATGTTCACACCTGCAAGGTAAGAAATTGCTTCACATTTATTTTGCTTTTTATTTATTTATTTTTATTTGTAGCTTAAATTTTTTGCAGTCATAGGTTCATGTAATTCTAAGGATAGAAGAATATAATCAATAATGGTCCCCAACAGAAATAATCTACTGTAGTGTTCTCTGTGAATATAATGTACTGCAGCTAAATGATTTCTCAAACTAAGTCCTCACTATACCTTCTGCACTTGTTGCCCCCTCCCCCTGGCCTTATATTCTAGCCCCTCTATATGCATTACTACTCCATTCAAGTTACTCCATACTAGTCTTCACATCCACTCAGAAACAACATAATCACTAGCTTTCTATCCTTTATGACAGCAATCATCCCAAACTGTTTAATTGACTCTGTGAATAAATAAATAGATAAAACATGCACAAACACATACAAAGCTTCTTTCACAGCCTAGAACAATATATTGGGAGATTACTTAAAATAAGCAGTGAATTTTCTGGAATGAAATGCCTGATAGTAACAGTATAACATCAGAATGTGCAATTTTCATTCTTCAAATTACTAAGTATAAAATCTACTGAGGTATGGAATGTATGTCTTTGAAGTCAGGAAGTGGTTTCAATTTGCTAATCTTTATATCCTAGAAGTAAATGGTTAAAGCTAAATTACTATGTAGCATGAATTCAGTAGTAACATTAAAAAGACAGTTAACAAAAACATTAGACAAACAGTGCAAAGTCAGATTAATAAATCTCAAGTAACCATTTTTAATACTTTACTGTACAGTTATGATTTCATTGTTAATAAAAGATGGTTGTGCACCAAGAATTAAGATTATAATAACCATACCTGTCGGATGACTTCATGGAATATTATGTTATATATATTCTGCTCTTTTTTAATTAGTTCCAACAAGTTATGAAGCTGAAAGTAAAATCATATAATAAATGATTTACATACTAACATTTTAAAAGAATGGACCGTATCAAACACTTTTTGTGTGTGCAGCCTATTCAAGCCAACACAAACACACAGCTTTTACATCTCAGCAAGCTCTCATACATGAAATAAGACTTGTGCAACTAATTTCACTTACTAGTAATTTGTAATTAAATTTCTATGTATTAAACATCTTAGAGGTTATAATTTATATAAAGTTGTGTATTTTTTTTTTGGAGGGTAATTTTACCTTAAAACAATGAAACATAAATTTTACAGAGTGGAAAATGCCTGGAAAGTGGATTACCAATTGCCCCATTCTAAAATTAAGGAATAAAGAAACAAGCAAAAAAATTACTAAAATTTCTGAAACATACACATTTGATATTCTAACTACCACAGCACCCTTCTCTTTTCTTGCACCCTCTGCTAGACAGAAGATTTTTTAATTGAAGAAATAAATGGCTAAAGGCCACTTCTAAATGAGAAAATGTGAGGCTCAGCAGTTATAAAAGACTGTTTCATGTCATTGCTAACCTTAACAAAATATCCAGCATAAAACACAAGGTTAAGAGAAAAAAAAGTGTTTAAGATAATTAAAAAACATGCCTTATTTTTCAGTAGCAGGAATCTCTTTGTCCCTATTTTAAGCTCAGAAATGTTAGATAACTTATCATATTTCTAAAATACAGTCAGTCCTTTTTTTTTTTCATTTTTTAAACTGTTTTTTTATTGTGCCTTTCCTATCTATATGATAATTCATTTACCATTTACCAAACTTCAAAGCATACCTGTGTGGGTCCTTTAATCTCTACCTCTTGATCATTTATCCCTGCTTTTTCCAACATATCTGTCAAAGTACTCTTCAGCTTCACCACCTCAAGACGACTTGTTGGTTTCCTAGAAACAAATAAAATCAGACTTTTTCTGATCCAATTTCCTACTACAAACATGCTATTTCTGTTGATTTATTGCCTAATATAGTCTTTAATTTCAGAACCTGATTAAAGTACCCATGCACTTCAACTTCTCATCCTAATAAAAGAAGTCACTGGGATAAGAAAAAAACAAGTGCATGTTGAAGAAACAGTTTAGTAATATCCATGCTACAGTAAACAATTTGGTCTAGAAAATTATAAACACAATAATTCAGGCAGCTAGTTTTATACCTGGCCCAGTGATTGGGTTGTCTGTCTTACAAAGCTTTACATTAGAAATCTACCTTTTTAAAAATATGAAAAAAAAAAAAAACATTCTGCATTCATATTGTGGTGGCTACCTTTTTCTTCGTAGATGACTACAGTTATACAACTTTTACAGTGGAAAACTTGATTAATATAGTTAACTATAACAAAAAATATACAAATATGTAACTCTAAATATTAGAAATTTTAAAAAGTCAAATGCAAAAACTAAATAAAAAGCTATTTATTTGCATGTTTTAATGTTTTTATCATGAACAAATGTTAATACTTAATTCTTAACACTTCAACTAGCTTCTCAACTGTTTTTCAGTATCGTGCTAAAAAGTCAATCTATTAACACAAACCAGCCAAGAAGAAATAACTTATTTTTAAACACTACAATTTAATACATGTAAACAATGTTTCTTTATTATAAAATTTTTTTTAGCAAACTAGAAAACAAACATTTGTAATTCTCGCCTCTTGCAAGTTTTCATCATTTTTTCTGATTATTTTCTTCCATTTGATTAAGGCAAAAATCACCCTCTATAAAGTACCTAAATATATATAGAGGTGGATCAAGGACTTCAGTAGGGAAGTTCATTTCTTTTATTGAGTATCATATTCAAGATTATCCAAACATACTTAACATGTTTATCTAGTGTATATCTAGTTTTGAGGGGGCATCAAATTTGAGCTTGGCTGGCTGATGGGGAAGTTTGTCTGAACCCAACAAAATTCCTGGTTTCAACACTCACACTCACACACACTCCAATAACTTACAGTGAAGGAAATTGGACCAGATGCTTTGCATGGTCCTCGGGATGAACAGCATATTTGCTAAATAAATAAAGTAAACAACTTAATTAATTAATAATAGCATTCAATAGATCTATATCATAATGCAATGCTAACTTTCTCCATATACCAAAATTAAACATCTTAAACATAGGGATAAAACAATTATGAATTAAATCTACAAACAACCTTATTTCAGGAGTCATGCATAATGGACATGTACAGATTTTTTTAAGCTGTTAATATCCAAAAATTTTATCAATGATAAGCATATATGAAAATATGTATAAAATATTAGCATTTCATTTAAAAGGTTACTTATGAGATTCTATTATAGAAATATAAATCTGCTAACATATTCAAACTACATAATATTGGCCTTACCTAAAAACAGTATTCTACTTTCAAATATTTAATTTTTATTCACAGATGTTTTTTGTGAACCATAGATAAAACTAAATGAGAAAAGAGAGTTTTATTTAAAATGATTTTAAAATGCTGGAATGGAATATTTGACTGTTATCGATAGCCAGTCATCATAAGAGCTAAAATTTAAATATCAAAGCAAATACATGTGAAAAAATTTATGCAAATAAATAAAAGTTAAATAAGTATCAAAATTATATGAATAAATATTTTAAAATTATTCCAATAAATAAAGGGTACAATAAATTGTTAACATATAAGCATAGGCTGATCAAGTTTTGAAAAACTGTTGCATATCTAACTGTCTAAAACCATGATTTATTAACAACTTATCTTTGATAAAAATACTAACAGATAACGTTTGATTACAGGTTAACAAAAAATCTTTCAGTTATATGTGAAATATCTCACAAATAATTGTACATTATTTCTAACTTTAAAGTATGATGATTAAGCTTCACTATACATTCTGTAACTTATGAATTAAAGTAAAAAACAAATACAGAATTCAGGTGCATATGTAATCTAGCACTAAATTTTAAATAATCTAGATAATGAGATGGGAAAATAATGATAATAGCTTAAACAGATGCTTTCACATTCTGCAGTTGCACACATATATGCAGGACTTACTCTTCATGATATTCTAAGGTGAGAACTCCCTGGTTCTTAACAATGTGATATTCTTCAGGAATCACTGATTTTGACAACTGAACAGTCTGTTAAAGAAGACAAAAGCAACATAAAACAAACTATGATCCAATAAAAAATTCCTCTTTATCAAAAAAAGTAAAAGTTAAATATTTACATTAGTGATTCCTGCTGCTGAAAATAATCTGTTCTTAGGCATTGCCAACTAATTTTAACAGTAAATTATGATGAAAAACATTTTACTTTTATTTATAGTTCAAACAATTTATTTTCAAAAGCATTTCTTTATAAATAATTAAACTTTTGTCCTTAGTAATAATTTATATTCTACAGATATCAAAATTGATAGCAAAACACCTGTAATTTCAAGAACCAGTTAACACTTTTAATTAAAATAGAAATCCAATACTTGCTCAGAGTAGTTTCTTGGCTACCTATAGAAACAAAAACAGTATATTTCAGCTAAGATTTTGACAGACAATTGTTAACTTTAAATTAACCTTTTTTTTTTCTTCAAGAGTTTTCACCCTCACACTGCTAGGATCAAATTTGCTAGTCTTCTCTGTTTTTTTCTCTGTCTGTGCAACATCATATAAAAAAGATATATCCCTTAAAGTAAAAAAAATATGTGTGTGTGAGAAAGAAAAAGAACATACAATATTGTACAATAGTTTCTACATATTCTACTAATACATTTTCTAAGAATTTATAACAACAAAATACTACAGGTAAAAGTATTATTCATTAAATAAGCAGAATTTATTTAAAATGCTTGTTTACAAAACTTTCAACATTTTATTTTTGTTAAATGTCATATTACAAAGTTGGAGATCCAAAAGACAGTCAGAAACATTAAGAAATTGAATAAATTGAAAAAAAAACAAAAACATGGACTTTGTAATTAAAGATTATTTTCTTTCTTTGAATATAATACCTAAGTTCATTATTCACTATGAAATTTAGCTACACTAGTTTCTCAAGTGTGACTCATTAAAAAATAAAGATTCCCAAGAAAACAAATCTAGCAACAATCCTAATGGCATAAAGCAGTTGAAAATTTCAGAGAAATTGTAACAGATAAAATTAGATGGGATAAGATAACTTTTAAGAAGAATTTGACAAGAGATATTAAAGAATCTAAAATGTTTTATGCATTGCTCAAATCTAGCATGGTCTCAAAGCAAAGACTAATCTACTTAAAGATGAAAAATCATATTCAAGATGACACGAGAATGGAGAATATGTTTAATAAACTCTTCTTTAGTGTATTCACAGTGGAAGTGAAAGAATTACAGATTGAAAATGTTTAACATGATTCATAAATTACTTTGCAAACAAACAACAAAAATGTTTTAAATGGAGCTACATCAGATTTTGTAAGTGTCACTATTAGTGTACTTCATGTTTTTTTTTTTCTGTTATTCATTAATGAAACAGAGAAGTAACATCAGACATTAAAAAATTTGGTAGCAATAATAAGGTGCATGGAAAAGTTAATAATAAGAACACAAGGGCACAAATTTGGGAGTCACTCAAAAACATTTTTTTAATACTGGGCATGGAATTTTCAGTTTTAATGTAAATGTGTTAGTCTTGGATGCAGTAATAAGGTGCAAATTGAATGTTAGGAGACAGCATACTTCCTCATGAAGAAATTAATCTGGGATTCTTTTGCTTTAAAAATGAATGCCACAATTTCTTGCAGCTGCCAAGTAAACAAACCAAATTTGGAGATTTCATTTAAGATTTTCAAGAATCCACCAAAAATTCTAAATCACCTTCATATCTATCTGCTCACTCAATACTTTGTCTGCTGTATTATTGACTATTTCAAACATCTGTGATCTTCTAGTTTGATATTTGGCATCTTACTTTTATGGTTGAATGCATACATTAAAGGAATTTTTTTTCTTAAAGGGAGATAATAAGAAAGGCAGACTGACTTACAGAATTTATGGCAAGTTAAAATATGTATTCTAGCTTAGACAGAGTTCTTTACACAATTTTTAAATGTATTTTCTACATCAAACAGCATAGTTATGTTAAGGAAGTAGGAAAAGAAAAAGCAAAAATTAAATCCCACTTAGTGTAATTTACCCCTTAAAAACAAAGTAAATTATTACATTTACCTGGTTATTTTTATATTTGCAATTAAAATAAAATTCTCAAAATAGGCTTCTATCTATTTATAGTGTTCTGTAAATATTTTTTTTTAAATTCATAAACTTTAATACCCAAAACACTTTATCATAATGTATCTTCATATATTTCTTTTATTTTATTTCAGGTGCCCAAAATGTTCATTTCCTGCAAATATAGTTTCTTGAAAACCTCAAAAATATTGCAAAAAGTCACCTATATCAAAATCTAATTTAGTAGTGCAACAGGTCTGGTTGACCAACTCCTGGAAAATCACTGGCATCTTGTCTCTTTCTGATTAATTTTTTTAAAAAAATTTTAAAATAATAAAAGGATTAATAGCATCAACAAACACAAGATTAAAGTGACAGATTTCTACCTTCCTGCTCCACAAATACAGATAGTATTTTCTGTAAGATGCTTAAATTTATTTCTTCGGTTGTGATACCACGCATTGTCTGTTCGCTTCCGTGTCGGCATCTACAGAAGAAAAAAAAACAGAGTAAGCAAAGAAAGCAAACAAATGTTGGAAGTGTTAAATAAGACTTTTTCTAACTGATGTTATCTATTTATGTGCTTATGATTTGATTTTAAAATTATTCTAAACTAGTTTATCTAAATTGATGAAAACAAAGCTAACCTTTCAGAATTAAAGGATCCACAAAGGAATATTATATTTATAGCTGAGTTTAATTAAACAGACTTTGCCAGAGTTGAGTGTTGTAAATACTGTATTGCAAAAAGTAAATACTGGTAATTAGATTTTTAGAATTCCATAGTGATTTCGGCTTTCCTACACCAGTGTGTTTTGTTATATTTTTTTATTTTTCTTACTTCATTTTAAAATCTGTATCAGAAAATTAAATGGCTCTCTAACTAAAATAATGAGTAAAAAGATTTTTTTAGAAAAAATGTACAATTTAAAACTATTTTTTCACAATTGTGTAGCCATCAATCATTTTTTAAATTATATAATGATAATCTATATCAATATCATCACATGTATTTCAAAGGTATCAAAATCAGTAACTTTGTTTAAAGATTAATTTTTTACTAATAACAAAAACCCATTTTGATAATTATTAGCAAAAATATAATTTAGCTACTTAATCTACACTTTTTATCTAGATTAAATTTCTTGCCACAAACTTGATTATTGGCTCAGGATAATAATCATGTAACCATACACAAACACAAATGTACATAATAACATTAATTTGAAATTTTGGTAGATTATTTGTAATGAGATCTACATTAATTTTCATAACAAAATCCAGACTCAGTTCTGATCACCATAGTTAACAAAAAAAAGTACAAAACAGAACATTACTTATGAAGTAAATCTGTTTTATGTAAATACTATTCTTTTTTAAAAAAATTAGAACATTCATAACAAATACATGTTAATCAATGAGTCACTCAACTTACTGGTGGACAGTTAAGGCTACGGATTCTTGAAGGTGGTGGTAATTGGTCTCCACGTGTAGGGATTTGTGTGAGAGCAAACAAAACCTCTTCCGGGAGAAAATCACTTTGCAGTGAAGTAGGCAATGGCTTAGTGTTATCAAGTACTGAGGAACTTGATTGAATTTCTGGAAGAACTAAAGAAAAATGACAGTTACATTCCTGCTTAGAATATTATTATTTCATTTGTTTTAAAGTTGTTATATAGTTTAGCCTGTATGCAGGGGCGTAGCTAATGGGGGGCGGCAGGGGCGGTCCACCCCGGGCGGCATGTTTTGGGGGGCGGCATTTTTTGGTCCGAGTGCGCGTTTGTCAAATTTAATTCAGGACAGTATGTTACATATATAATGTATTTTTTCGTTCTATTTTTCCAGATATTATTTTTTCCTGAATTTTTCGTTCAATTTTTAATGGTAGTTTTTGAAAGGAAGAGAGTTTTTCTAAATTGCTCACTTGAAGTGAGTCACTTCTAATTAATTTTGAATTGAATATCAATATTTTCTCATTATATATTGATAATTTTTATTTTTCTAATGTACTTTTTTTCAATAAATAAATAAATAAAAAATGAATTTTTTGGAGGTTTTGAAATTCTACGTTATTTAGAGGGCGGCAAATTCTACGACCGCCCCGGGCGGCACAAACGCTAGCTACGCCCCTGCCTGTATGTAAAGTGCATATAAAGATAAAGTTTGTTTTCCTTAAAAAAAAGAAGTTTTTAAAATATATATTATATATTCTTTAAACAGAAGGCCCAAAATCAAAACTGGGTTAAACATGCTAAGGATTCTCCACCCCAAAAAGATTCTGCCCATTGGGCCTTAGTAAGATACTTTTGTTCTTGGTGCCGTCATGTGCATCATTTGCAATGTATCATATCTTCAGTCTCAAAAGGCCCAGAAGTGTAAGCCATAGCTGTTACACTCATTTTCCATTCTGGCTCCTTTTAAGCATTACATGCATACCTGAACACACACCACACCATACGCACCACACAAAATATATTTGTATTTTCAAACTAACCTTTATTTCATAACTATATAATGTTAATATAATTTGTAATATTATTTTAAAAAGACTCAAATTTACTTTACCATCTTTTGAACCAGGAGGACTTGTAGTTTTATCTTTAGCCATTAAAGCACTGTTTTTGCATGGTGTGGGTGATGCTGGAGCTATATCAGAGTTTTCAATCATTATACTCATTATTGTGACTGTACACTGTGAAGAAAAGAACAATAATAAGTTTTGAATTCATTATAAACACTGAACAAAAATGAAACATGAAAATATGACAATCGAGAACAAAAGTAAAACAAAACAAACTAAAACTGATACATTTTAAACAAAAACTACTTGACCAAATAGTGTATTGTATAGAAACAATTAAATAGAAAATGTTTATTAGATTTCCTCTTTTTTAACTTGAAAATTTTCTTAGATGTAAAAATCTAAAGAATTTAGAAAAAAAACATTTCCTTCACTGACACATTGAGTGAGCAAACATTTTATACTTTTAATAATCAAAAACCTTTACTATTAGAAAGAAAAAACTCAGAATATCTGCAACTCTACATTTACAAATGGCAACCATTTTATTTCTACATCAATTATTTCCTTATTTAACATTAATAAGAAACTTTTATTTATTATGAAAATTTTATTTTTATCGTTTCATCACAAACAGAAGACAATTCTAATTTTAAGCAGTTTAACAAAAAATTCATTGCAAAGGATCACACACACAACGCATGCACACACAACCATTAGAGTTTTATAAGCAAAAAAAGACAAATCTAAAACAGTTCTAAAACTTCAGAACTAAAGTTATGAATATCAAACCTGTTAGCATCTGGCATAAGTTGTTTTCTTTTTCTTTTAATTGTTTTACATTTGAGACAAAACTGAAAGCTTACTTATAATATGGCAAAAAATATCTAACTATTTTTCAAGTGATAATCTTGTGGAAAAAAAGCAACATTAACTTATTTAAAATATTTAAGAATTTTAAAAATTATTTTAGCATGTGTGCATTACTATCAATCATCATATAAAACAGATAATTATTCATTAAAGAAATTCATTATAAAACAGATTTTATTTAAGAAAATCTCCAAATATTAACATATGGATTATATTATAAGACTTTAATCGAAAGATTAGTTTGTCATTTTTAATTTTCATATTGGTTTTACATTCATTTCTAACAAAAAAATTAAATGCCCCATTAGTATTTTATGCATCAATATGATTTTACTTTTTCATGCTTTTTAATTTTTGTTTCCTTACTTTTCAGTATTCCTGTTAGCATATTTTCTACCATAAATATGCTTTTTTTGTTTTTCTTCAGATTAATGGGTTTTTTTTTTTCATTTTTTAACATTAGATTTTTTGTTCTGCATACTTTCTTATCCATACTTTTGAATTATTTGTCTTTCGTACTTTCAATGTGATTTTTTATTTCTATTAACCAAGCACACTTATAGACATTTTTCTCAGATCATTTCTTAGATACATTACATTTAAAAGCTCACTGAAAGTGTTGCTGTAGCTGCATTAACAGTTTTATTCTGAGCTTGTTCATTTATTAAATATTTTTAATCCTTTTATCTTAAAAAAGTGAAAGCAGCATTTTACACTTAATGAATCAAAGCAGTTACCTGTTGCGTTTTAATCAGAGCAAGACGACTACACTACCTGCGCCATTTTAATTTATACGTTGTCATAGAAACTAATCGGAAACGGAAGTTTTGTTAAAATAAAACATGGCGTCAGTGAAGGCACGTGGACTACCTAGGAAAGTTAAACAAATCCTTTCTGAGTTTACAGAATTGGAATACATACCGGAAACGAGAAAGGTAAATTATAAAGAAGTAAAATAATGTTATAGTAATATGTGAATAACTTTAAGAATAGTCGCTGGTAGTATGATTAGTTGTAAAGTCGTAATGAGATGGTAAAACGTGGCCTGTTTCGTAGGAATGAGCTTTGAAGAAGTTTCACTTGTAAGCAACTAATGTACAGTGGAGTTCATAAGCTAGTTAGTTGTATGTACTCACATTGGCTACTATTAAGAATATGAATTTGTCGTTACAATATTACTTACATAAAAAGACTTCAAGATATCAAATACTGACGAAAAGCATATCTACTAATTATATGCTTCATGACCAACGAGGTACAGAATGTGGTATTGCGCGCGCCACAAAAGACCAGATTCAGGTGAAGGTAGTAGAAAAGAGTTCAGCTGAACTGTATGCCGGAGGCTACGCAGCGGAAATTTTTTTGTATGTACACACGATAAACTTGACAGACGTAGCATTTGAGTCACATTTAGCGAAGAAAGAGTCACTGATGATATCATCTATTTACATACAAAGCTACATAATTCATATGTCTATTATATAATATGTGCATAAACCATTTTTGGCTGTTTATCTGTTTCCTGTTGGAAGGGTTATTGTCAACTTGAGGTTAGTTATATATTTATAAAAAAAGAAGATTAAGTACATGTAGGAAAAAAGTCTAAATACTTTATAGATTTTAGAAGGAATCCTTAAAAAATGTTAAAATGATTTTTTGTTAAGTCTTTGAAACTAGTATTCTCTGTTTTTAACTATTAGCCACTTATTACTTCTTATTTTTTACTCTCACCTTCCCTTCAGTGCGCAATTTCGAGAAAGGGATATCACATTGAATAAAATGATTTTTTTTAAGTTTGTCAAAATTAGTTTGCAGTCTTTTGATGCTATATATTTTATTGGTGATATCACATAATTACTTAGAACCCTTTGCGCTTATAAAATGAAAGGAAAAAAGAAAAAATAAAACAACAAAATTCTCCATTTTCGAATGTAGTTCTTCCATTTATCAGCATTTATTTTGTTTGTTGTACAGACTTTAAATGTCCATTCATGCATCCAGTAAATTCATTACTTGAAAATGCTCAGGACATTTTCTTGTTTGCCAGTATAGTAATAGATATTTGATAGAGTAGGGTATAAATAAATTTTTTTAAAAAGGTTAGCCTTACAGCTAGTCTTTGTGGAGTAGTGGGTAATATTATGGGAATTGGAGCATTGTTTTTATACTTAATGTAGGATCTATACCTTGCTGTGGTTTAACAGAAAGCATATATTTAGCATTTAAGTTAGTGTTAAGTGATAATTTATATACATACAAGACAGTAATTAAATATAAATGAAAATAATTAAGTGATAAATAGAGAGATTGAACAAATGATTTTTTTTTATGAGTTCTGCATTTTTGAGTAGCTTTCATAAAATCAATCCCATTATTGGCTAAATACCCCAAAATCTAAAGCCTTTTTTAGAATTACATTAAACCAACTATGAATAAGAGACAATGTGATCTTTAACCAATGAGATCAATGACTTGGTTTGTCATTAATGCTGCAAAAAACACAGGCAAAACCCCCAAAGCAGAATGTTTGTATTCTAATCAAATTCTTTACTGTAGTCTAAATCTTGTAAATATTGGTTTATACACACTCTTGATGGAGTCAAAGAGTCAGAAAATTCTAAAACTTATATGTTATAATAATGCTTTTACCTTTTTTAGACTGAAATCTTTCGTCTTTAGTTGTTTTTTGATTATATTAGTAGATGATGATATCACTCCTAGTTAAGTTAAGCTCATCACGTAAGTTGGTAGTGTTCAGCTTGCTTGTGAGGACTTAAATAATACTAGTAATAGCAGTAATACATACTGCAGAGGAAAATGCACTGCTAGCAACCATTTAAATTGAGAAGCATATGGAGAGATCAGTATTCAAAGATAGAATAATGAAGCAAAATGGAGCATATTGATATAATGTCAAAGCTCTAAAAGTCAAAATATTAATTTAATTAAAGGTATTTTATTAAACTAAAAAAAGATTAATTTATTAATTTTATTTCATAATTTGAAAATGTGAATAGTGCCAATTTTGATTTTGGATTACAGTGTGTGTGACAGTTTATTGTGAAAAAAAATAAAGTTTATCAGCAGGGAATGTAGCTGATATTTGGTTCCAAAGCAGCTACTTTTAATTTCTCTAAATACAAAAATAAATGTACATTTTTTAGTGAGTAGTGCAGATTCTACTTTGTAGTTGAATCACTGTCAGCCATTGCAAATCTTACCTTGCATGTCATAGTAACATTAATTCTGTATAGAAAATCAAGGAAGGCTCAATGTTACTGTTTTTTTTTTTTTTTTTAAGTTTTTAAGAAACAAATAATAATTTTGTTTTCATGGTCTCAGAGGAATGTCTATGAATGAATACACTGAACTTCTTTATTTTATAGTTTATTTTTTAACAGAAATGTATCTCATCAAAATCTTTTGTATGTGTTTTCAGATTAAATGTATATAATTTCTCTTATTTATTACCTACCTTTCTACAGATATATGCATTAACTTTATCTTAATAAAATACTGTTTTGTTTTTTTGGTGTTATTTATTGTCACTAACATTTCTTTTTTTGTTAAAAAATCAAAATCAATCAATTTGCATGTTTTCACTGATCAGATTTTTTGATATACATAATTTTTTGCAGGTAAAATGTTCTCTATCTGGACATGAGATGCCATGCAAAGAAGACATCATAGAAAGTTATGTAAATGGAAAACGGTTTAAAAATTTGAGAGTAATTAAGAAGTATGACTATAATCAGCATCTACCTCATCTGGTACCAAGCATTAAAAAGGGACATGAGTAAGTGATTTTAATGTTAGATTAGATTCACAGCTAATGTTTATGCTGCTTTGCACAGTCCATCATCTTTTTTTTTTCTATTTCTTATATGGGAATTAAGAATTTTCTAATTTTCAATCAAATTTTTAATTCTCTGAAATAATCTTTATGTACTGCAATTTATCATTTCAAAAATAATCTATAAACAATTTCTTTCTTGACAAATATTTTCTTACTTAAAACATGAAAAATATCACATATATTCTTTTATTTTAAAAAATTATTCCTTTAGTGTTATGTTAGGGAAAAATCTTTTTTGTATTGTATGCATTACTTTAATTGTTTGGTGATATTTTCCACTCCTATTTTTAAAAAAATAATAATAACTGCCTTAGTCTAAGGAAGAACGATAAATTTTTTTTAAAAAAGAGTTCTTTCCCTTGTTGTTCAATATAAATTGCTAAAAAGTTTTGGAATTTTTTTATTTCTAACCTTTGTAAAAACAAAAATAAGTCACCTTGTTTTTATGGTAATATAAATTCAACTTTTTATTAAAAGTGTATGGAAAATACTACTTTTTACTTTTTAAATGTCTGGGTTTTTTTTATTTTATCAAATTTGGTTGGTTTAAAAAATAATCTGATCTCTCTTAATTGATTTGGCCTAACTTTTCTCAGATCATACTTTTCTTTTCATTCTTTCACTGCTTCTTAATTTTATTATCTCATCCCCACATTTTGGATGCCTTTTCAGTTGTTAATATTTTAGTTTTTTTCAATAAACTTTTTTTTACACAATGTTTTGTTTTGGTTTTAATTTGTCTGCTTTCATTTAGGCATCATTTATTTTGCAAGTTAACCCTGAAACACATCAACAAGAGACCACGAGATGTGATGCTGCACGTAAATGGACGCAAGTTCAAGAATGCCCTTTATCGGTGTAAGTATTTTAATGTACTAATAGTAAGAAATAATGAAACCCATGGGCTTCTAGTTAATTTTCAACCAAACTGGGATGTGATTTTAAAAATTAGATATATTAGATATAAAAATTGGTTCAGATATATCTCTGTATCAATAATAGTTTATTCTTTAGGTTTCAGAACAATATTTCCTATAAGAAGAAAACAAAACAGCACATTGTTTATGCTTTGTGCTTGAATATGTTCAAGTAATTATACATCAGTAGGTGATCTATATGGTCCCAATATGGGCAGTTTGTTTGCTTTTTCTTTTCCATACATGTTTGTTTGTTGTTGTTTTTTTTTTTCATTTTTTTGTTGTGTTGTCTGTAGATTTTTCTAAGAGAAGCATGTTTTACACTTATTCGTTTTTTAAATCAGTACCTACATGTTACTAAGCAGATGGCTAGGAAATCAATTTATCATTGGGTTTGGAATACCAGTTTGTGTATGTTTTCCTGTCAACAATATTCTGATCATTATTTGTCTAGAAGATTAGTCAATCTTTCTGCCCTGAAATTCTAGTAATATACATGTAAACATATTTTGCCTTTTCAATGTTTGTTTTAAGCAATTTTTTATCGTGGAATCATTAACCTTATATTTCTCTTTGTGTTCACCATAAAAGTCTCGATGATACTGAAAAAATTACAAGTTATTTGCAAAGAATGTGGTGACAGAGAAGGATAAAGTATAAACTTTCAATGTTTTTATTTTAGGGGAAGAATTCCAGAAAACTGGGAAAACATTTATTTCTAGTTCAAAAATGAAGGCAGTGCATGAGAGAGATTACACTGATATGAAAAACAGTGAAGAAAGTGATGCTGAATCTGACAACCTTAGTGACTTGTATCCTGGTAAATCATTTCATTTTTTTATCTGCTTTGTTGCTTGTTCAACTTTTTCAACCCCAGCATAACACTAACAAAAGGAGGAAAATAGAAAAAGTACTGTCCATTGTTGTGTAGTTGGATGTTATTTTATCAGGAAAGTGATGATTTTGTGATTTTAAAAATTAGGATGAGAGAGATGAAATTGTTACATTGGTGAATGGAGTGAAATTTTAGTATCCTATGAAATCAGAAACATGTACATGTTTGCTTGTCATGGTTGCTGGTATGGTCTGGTCTCTATCTGGTGTCAAGCCATTTATGTGGTTCTCTTGCCCAATTTATAGATTTCTTTAAGAATTCTTGTAGAGTTTTTCCCATAAAACTTTCAAACAACTAAACTTGGTGGCTTTCTCTACTTATTGCTGATGGTTATCCAAGATGTTTCATTGGCATCTTGTGGCCAGCTAGCTTTTCTGGTCTCCAGCACTGTGAGGACCCCAAGTTGTCATATACTCTGTCAAAAGTGGCCACACCTGAACAACAAATCAAAACAACCTGCTGTATAAGTATGGACACATTTCAGCTACCAGGTGTAAATTTAGCTTCAGTATCTTTTGATCTGCACAATTCCACAATATTTCTCTCTCTAATTAATCAAATCAGTTAAGTTTATCAAACAATTTTATGATCAGAATTATGTACTGAACTGCATAACAACTAAAAATACATCATACAGTTTTTTAAACAAACAAAGAACTGAAAATAGAAACATTAAATTTTTTTAAATAAAAATAGTCAGTAATTTTCATTTATTTTCATAAATATCCATAAATGCAAGTTATCAGTGTAGGTTTAAACAGTGATTATCTCTCTTTCTAGATGAATGTGCAATTTTTTTGTGTGTATTTCATAATCACAGTTTTTGTAACTTGGTTCCAAATATACTTGGCATTTTCTGAGACTATACTGTGTGTGTAAATAGACTGACTCCTTTCGGAGAGGAATGGGTAAATAGAAAATTGCTTGGGGTTCCAAGGGTGGGGGGGGCATAAGCTGCAAGTAATGTTTGTTAGGCAAAGTTTGATGGTCCCCAACTTGAGGTCATGAATCATACTCATTATTACTCCCCTCAGCTAGGGAGCCTGCAATATGAGCCTCCAAGCAGTTGGGCCCATTGAATAAGCACTCTAACCCCTAGGGCCAGAAAGCAAGCTTGGGTAGGGACCAGAGCTGCTGCTGTTGTTGTGAGCATTGTTTTCAAGATAGAATGATTTTACCTCACTTTGATTCATGAAATGAAACTGCTGGTAATCTTGGTGTTCCCTGAAAGGTGGTCTGTACAGTATGAATTATGTCCCTTGATAAAGTTGCACTTCTGTAACTGTTTTCATCTGCCACATCCATCTTAATTTTAATTATTGAGTGAGCTTTCCTGCCATCCTCTCTATGAAACTTGTAATATCTGCTTCTTAAAGACCCATTGCACCACACTCTTATTTCTTGATTTTAATTATTAAGTGGGTTTTCATGTCACCCATTCAATATTTGTGAGTGGACTATTATCAAGCACCCCTTAAATCCAATGACTACCTATCTTTAGATGATGCCAGTTTTTAAGTCGTTTTGAAGACCTAAAACAAGTATGTGACAGCCAAACTTTGAGCAATTAATAATGTGTTTTCATTTGTATTTACTAAGTTATTTTTTTACAATACATCTTTGGTATAATTTTTTTTTTAATAATTTTAAGTTGTAAATTTATAACAAATATTTACTACTAAAATTTTTTTGATATTTATAAAACTAATTGCATTATACAATGCTAGTATGCTAGAGACTAAAAAACGTATTGACTAAATTTGTATGTAACCAAATAAAATGTTGACTCCAATTTTTGATAGGAGTTTACCAAAGAATATTGTAACGAAAATTGACTACCACATTAATTTTGTGGAGTAACAAACACTAAGCATGGCAAAGAATTTAATAGAACTATTAATAAACTCAATAAATATTTGTATTGGGACTTGAAGACACTTTATGAGATTCTTGAAAAAATTTACAAAAAAAATTAAATGTCTCTCTTAACTTTTTTTAGAATATCTAAAATAACCATAAAGACTTAGAGAAGAAAGATATGTAACAAATAAACCTATAAAGAATTATTTTAAAAATATAAGCCACAAATTTTTGTAAATTTTATTTTTGAACCTCAGTTTTTGTAAATCTTTTTAATGAAAATTTACAGAATAAAAAAAAACTTGATATATTTCTGGTGCCAAATCTTGCTTAAATAAATGGAGGAAATTGAAATATTTATGTTACTTGTTCCCAAGCAATCACACTCAGTTCTTAAGCCAACTAGGCTTATGAAGAAAAAAAAATTTTAAAGACATGTTTATGTCTTTGCTTTAGAAAATCACTTTAACAATTATAATGTAGAAAGCGCAATATATAAATTGACAAAAGAACGAATGTGTAAGCTTATGCTCTTGTGAAAATAGAAAAATATGATCCATCTAATATCATAATATAGAATTACCCAAGTTTATTAGAAAAAAAAAAAGGCTGTACTAAATATTCAAAATAAAAATAAAAAGGTTTTGATGATAAAAGTCACCCATAGGGCAATTAATATCAAAATTATTAATTTGAATTAAAGATAGAAGGAATTACTTTCCCTGTTGCAGTAAACAAGAACAGCTCAGTTAATCTATCCACATTTAACGAAGATGTGAACAAATTTGATCCCATACAATTATAAATTTACCTAATGTGAGAGAACATGTAGATCTCTTGCTTATTACACAGAGATCAAAATCATCATTACACTCTAATTAAAAGTCTGTCTACACTGATTAGAATGCAATTAACAAAGTGTAAATCAGAAATGTTAATACACCCTACTGTTTGCTAAATTATAAAAATGAGAAAGAATTTATAAAACAAGAGGTGTAGTAAAAAATTCACCAGTTTAATCTAGATTGCCTAAAAACATCTCATAATAATTTGATTTAAAAATATTACTAAAAATCTTTATAAAATATATTTTAAAAAAGGTACATAATATTTTATACAAATGAAGATCACATAACTTTATAGCTTCTGAATTTTGCCAAATCTGTGAGATGGAGATGTTATAAAATTAGATGACCAAAGTGTAAATAAATTTTTAAACATAAATTATGACCAAACTAAGAAAAATCTGACGTGTAAATAATCTCTCTGCTTGGGTTGTGTGTTAACCTGTTCCATTAAATGAATTTAAATGAATAAAACCACAAGATTTAGAAATAGTAAAAATATAATTACAAAAATAAAACTTGATTCAACAATGGAATATGCAAAAGAATTGCATAATTCCCAAAAAGACTATCCATTAGCTATAGAAAAGCTTCTGCAAAAGAGCTTTTGTCTTACCAAAGTAAAATTATAGAAATATAAATCAGATCTGAACCATAAAAGTTGTTAAGCACTTTATATGATAAAGAAAAATAGGTATTACATGATAGAAATCTTCAATTTGACTTGTCTCTAGGTATGAAGATAACAAAAATATGTAAAGATATTACTTTTAATCAATCTGCTTGAGTAAAATGCAGATATGAAAACTAAATATACAAATGATGATTTTGAAAAATAGTTTACTAAGTCAATGAATAACTCTTGTTTATGGTAAAATGATGGAAAAGGTAAGAAAATATAGAGCTGTAAAAGTTTGCACAACCCAGAGCAACTTTAAAAAGCATGTGTTAACAAGATTACTCAATATACTTCAGATATTTATCAAAACAACGATGCTGCACAAAATAAAGTGTTCAAGTAAAAATTATAAATGGAACAAATATATTGCTTCTGAGCTGGGATGAAAAAAATGATTAAAAGTCCAACTATATTTCGGTGAATGTGTTGTGCTTTTACTTTCAGATCCAAATCATTTAATTGAAAGACAGTTTACTTTTAGCATCTGAACAAGCTAGAAATAATGTTTCTGGTGAAATAAATGTGATTGGTGAACAATTATTTAAATTATATCTAATAGATGAAACTGATTTTTTTTTTAACATTATAAATGCTTGAAGAATTGTTGAATAAAATACCAAAAAGCACCCAACAATTAGTGAAATGTAAAATTTCTTATTTTTTATCATCAAAGACTAAATTTTAAAACAAATTTTTATCCAGTACTACATTTAGATTCTACAAAACAATGTGAAATTACCCTGATTAATCTTGAGACATTTTTTTTTCAAATGTTAATAAAATAAATAATATTTGTAAATACAGTGCTGATAATGAAACTACTAGGATCGTTATTACTCAAAACAAAAGACCCTCGGTAATTAATCCGGACACAGCATGGCCATTAACTCAATAGTGAAGCAGTTAAAGCTAACAGTGTTACTCTTAAATCTCCATTGTTGTTAGTTCTAACTATAAAGTTAATTTAAGACTTTATCTTCTGGTTATAATGAAAGTAATACTGTAGCTGATATTTTATCAATTAATTCTATTGTGCACTGATTAATTACAGATTAATATATTAATGGATATAGCACTGAAAATGTTATATTCTTTTTTCTTCATATTTCACCTGGATATAAAATAGTTGAAAAAACAAAAATGTAGTTTATCTTTCAGTTAAGAGAGAATTTTATTTCAAGTATTCAAATTTTGGTTAAAGACCAAAAAGGAAAAATGATTGTTTTAAGAATGAAGTTAAAACTTAAAGATTACTTCTAAAACAAGTTTGAAATTTTAAAAACTAAATGATATTGTTGGGGAAGGGATTTATTGGAACTCAACAAAATTATTAGCTGTTTAGAATAATAAAAGAAACAAAGCTGCTGAAAGTGATTTTGAATTAGATAGAAATGAGAAGAGGTTTCCAGAAAATTAAAATATTAAATGGATACATTAACATTACAGAATATTTGGTTTCTGATGAAACTATAAATAAATATGAGTTTCATGAGTAACATCCTATTATTGTGGCAAAGCTTAATTATCTCAGTTCAGAAAGTAATATCGCAGTACAAAATCAAGATATACATTTTTTGCCACATAAAGCTGGCCTATTGTTTGAAGAATTTCTGAAAGTTGATAATACAAATTATGCTGGTAATGCAAGTTTAGGATATAACAGCATTTTGCATTTATTTAGTAAGATTACATGTGTATTTTAGGTGGTAAGGAATTTGAGACTATACTTTATCCAGGTCAAGTAACAACTATGAAAAAATTGATAGCTTATTCAGATGATTTATTAAGCCCCAGGGAGTAAACTAATGTTGGTATAAAGACAAGTTTTTATATCTCCCTAGTCCACATCTTTGGTTTTTATGAAGACTATAAAAAATAGTATGGAATAAAGTATCAAATTGTTTTGACAGAGAAAAGAGATAATGATGCAATTTTTAAAGTAAGAGTTGATACTGAAAAAGTTAATTTGGTTAAGATAGTGCTACATATCCCACGTATAAAGTTGTGTAATGAACGACAACTATAATTTGTTAAGATGCTTGAAAGTAAAGTAATCTATAATATTGGCATGGTTTGGTTTAAGTTCTATAAAGTACTAATTTTGATTTGAAATTAATTGCCTTTTTAAACAGGAACAGAAAAGCCTAGAATATATTGTTAAAATTTCAAAATGCTACAGATAATAACCAAGCAAATTCTCCTGCATTTAATAGCTGTTCAATGACTAATGCTTATGATGTTCTAAATAGTGATAATATTCCACACAATCTAAATCTAGATTTTAGAAGAAACCATTTTCGTAGAATTTATAAAGAAATGGTAGTTAAACATAAGTTTAATGGAACAGATGATATAGTTTTCTAGTAATCAAGTTACAACACCTATTGAGTTTAAAAAGACTTTACACTTTGATTATTTAATATTTTGACCTAATTAATTAATTCATTTTAAAATGAGCCCATTCTATCAGCTATTCTTTAATTATTAAGTGAATAACTAATTTTAATGTAGAAAAATATGGTATAAAATTACAACATTTTAAGGATGCTTTTATCTGAGATACTTTGCCTAGTAAACCTAATAAAATAGAATGTGATATTTTAAATTTAGATTCAGTTAAAAATCATGGTACACTGAACTTGTTGGTATAAAGTTAATAAAAAATGCTTATTTTGATTTACTACCATCAACTAATTTTTAATTGCTAAAAATTTACAAGCAGATTTTAAAAAAAAATTGTGAAGAATTATCTTAAGCTTATTAAATGAATAAATTAGAAGTTATAGATGAAAAAGTAGATAGAAAATGTAGTGTTATTGTTCCTAGTGAAATAAACAACATAAAGCTAAGAACGTTTTAGGGAACAAAAATCAGGATTATGAAGAGTTAATAAAAGTACAAAGGGGTTATGTCTCACTTTCATGTCTCTCTCTTTTCCACTTACAGTCCCACCAAGTATCACTGTTTATTTGGTTTAACATTTATAGTAACTATATTATCAATTGGAAAATTAAACAGCAAGTAAAATCAAGAAATAGGAGGTTGGGGAAGTAGGTCTTCAAGATGAAGGAATAAGTTTCATAGATGGGGTGGTACAGATGAAGAAGGTGAAAATATTTTATCAAGAGGAAGGTGCAGAAGCTCATTCAATAATTATTATTAAGAAATTTAAAAATTAACAAATAGGTCAGGGTGCATCTTGTTTGTCAGCAGCTGTCATAGGCCCGCTGTATTTAGCTGCTCAATGAATACAGTTGACCTTGTTGGGCTTTTTTTTTTTTTTCAGGTTTTAAAAAACTCTTCATTGAGCTTGCTAATTCCTTAAAGGGCTAATGAATCTTTTATAATAAACATTTAATTTACTCCCTAAAATAATTTGTTGTAAGACTTTCCTGTATCATTATTTAACTGAATTTCGGTGAATTCAAACTTTGTGCATAGTGCTACATAGTAGACAGGGTGATTGATGTATAGTGTTTGCATGCATTCTGCTACATCACTGCAGAATTCAAATACTGATAAGTGGATATTTAATTAATTGTTTCTCGTGTTTATTTGATAGTTTTTATTTGTTATTTTAATCATTGAAACTACTTCTTCAGTAGTAGTAAGATATCCTAAAACCATGTGATGGTCTTAAGAATGATTTTTGTCAGTCGGGAAGTTTACTACAAGAGGGTGAGATACCCAAAACCACTAACTCGTCAGTATTAAAATCAGTTAGCCTTGAAATGCGTTTGTCTAATAACTGTTTGTTAGTTTTTTTAAGTTCTTTTCTATTTAACAGTTATTAGACAAAAGCCTGATTTTTCTTTTGTTCTTAATAAATTTATTAAACTATTTTGCTGTTGTGTCTATAATTTGTGACAGATTCACTTGAGAATCTGCCAGCAATGGAACAGAATCTTCCAAATCTCTTGAGAAATCTTAAATCAGATTATTAGTAAAGTATTGAGATGTATTTTTAATTCAAGTATAAAGTAAGCTTTTCTATTGCTTGTACCTGAAACAAAACTCTTATCTTTTTTAGTAAACCCAGGCTTTCTTTTATAGAAATTACTGTCACACAGTCCTTTTGTTTTGTTTCAATTTAACAAACTCTATACAATTTATATGTGTTAAAGAGAAAGAAAGAAAGAAAAATACAGATAAATGTTGAGTTCTGAACAATAAATAATCAGAAACAAATGAAACAAAATTGTGGTGGCGGCTTCTGTTTATTTAAGATGACTGGTTGAAAGTCAGTGGGGATGTAATTTATGGTTCTGTTCAATGGCAGCTGGTGGCCAGAGATTTATTGTTCTCTCCAGTTCTAATTCTAACAATGGTTTTTGTAGTGGTGCTGTTAGTTGTAAAACTATTTTAATGTGTGGAATGATTTCCTGCTGTAGACAGGCAGATAGATAACCTCTAGAAGTGACAATGAATGGCATGAAATATATAAATTAAATACCAAGTTAATTCTAATAATGTTTGTGGTTAACTTAATTTTCAAAACTCACCCCCCCACCCACACACACACACAAACTAGACAAATATGTGAAGTATTTTTGCTCTGTACTATATCAACATACAGATGTTTGTAGTTTGATCAATTGGACTGTGACTCATGAATCATGTGATCTACATGTTTATTTTGTTTTATTATATATTTTAACACAGCCACAAAATGAAAAATTCAGGATTCTCTATAGAGCTGAAATGTATAAATAAGTATGTATATTCCTAGCTGCTGCTGCCTGCTGCTGCGTCCTTTTTTTTTTTTTTTTTACTGATGTGGTTTAACATGGGTGAATAAAATCTTAGGAGGTTGTCAAAGATAAGACGTTTCTTTTTAATCTTAATTGCTGCACTCATTACTGGCACCACATCTTCACATCTGTAATCATTGGCTGGAATTCAGACCTCTGCCATGTCTTGTCTCATCAATCAGACTGACTAATGTAAAATATTTAACTGCTTCAGTCTGATTGAGTGTATATTTACTCTTTTTCTTTTTATTTTTCATATTCCAAGATGAGTATTTCTCAGGGCCAGATTTTGAGATGATGGAAGTGAATAAAAACAGTTCAGAAGATGAAAGAAATGTAGATGTGGAACAGTTGCAGAAGAGGAAATTAGAGGTGGTTATTATCAGTAAATATAGTTAGTAAAATGTATTTTTTGAAAAAAAATATTTTCTCTTGAAAGCTGCATTCTTTTAGCCCGAAGCTTCATGTTGCATGTGTGAGTGAGTGAAGTCATGGTTTAGTTCAAGGGTGCATTGGCTATTCTATGGAGTTATGTTGAAGCAGGTGATTTTCAGAAATATTAAATTTTTTAGTTTCTTTTTATTTAAAATATGTTAAAATAAGTTTTCATGTTTTGTGGTTCATAATTGTAAAATCATAAAAAGTAACTATCCCTTTCTTTCTTTTATTCCATCTGACGTAAATTCAATGGTTTACACACACAATACCTACTGCTGAAATTATTGCCTAGTTTTAGACATTAATAGAAATTCCTTTTTATAAATCAGAGATCTCAAAAATTTAAGTCAGCAGGAGAAGAAAGTTTTGATTTATATAAAACCTGCATCCCTCCAGAAATATAAATAAATAAAATTATAAATAAAAGAATTTTAAATATGAGCAGCCTTCAGCTTCTTAAAGAAGCTTGAGGCTCATGCTTGTCTGTCAATGCTTTGTAGTGCTTGTTACTTTCACTATTTGTTTTAATTATCTGACACTGCCAGATAATCATCCTAGACATGAGGTTCAAGCTCCCAAGTAATCTATCATTTTCTTTCCCCTCTCTGTCAGATGTTCAACAAGCTGTTTAAAACTTTTAATGTAATTATTGATAATTTCACCAGAAGAAATTTTTATTTTGTGCTGTCTAAATCAGAAGAAATTAAAATGGAGTCGTTCAATATTGATCTGCAGATTTTAAACTACTTTAGAATTAAAAATGTATTTTCAAATTCATTATTTCTGATGTGAAGACAGATGCAGACCATCCAGGGGTTGACTTAATATAATAAACAAATTGTTAATTCAGTTACTTCAAATATAGAAGCTGACAGTAGCCATTAGTTTGGTAACTTGAGATACAGGAGCCTCCCTCCACAGCCAGGTTCACTATCTGTGATGAGCTGCCAGATGTCTGTGAACCTAAAAATAAAACCAACCTAGGCAAATTGTTTCCACATTTTTGAGAGAAAGTATGTAATTCATACAGCTGGAAGTTTAAGCACAGAGAAGCTGGAGGATGCAGGTAGCTGAGCTTGTCTTTTTTGCAGTGATTCATTTCCTGATAAATATTTGAGTTGGAGGGCATTAGGTCAGTGGAGTGAGAATGGAAGAGTGAAAGCTGTGAGAGGGAGGGGAAGAGAGAGGATATTTATACAAATCACAATTGTTTTTTTTTTTTTTATTTCTGAAAAAGAATGTTCTGGCTGTCAGAATGGTTAAATATAATGATGTATCTATCTAGCTGATGTGTTTCAATAGAGTCTGGTACCCTGACTACTTTAGGGACAGCATTTTGAAAGTATCACTCAAAATGTTTAAATCTAGAGGGTATATTATGTCCATATCTACAAGAGAAAAAATAAAATTCTAATTTGTTTTGCATGTTAAAAACTATTAGCTGCACAGGTGGATGTATCTACTTCTGTTGTAAAGAATACATTTTCAGAGTAAAAAAGAAGAAAAGGTAAATTATATTTGTTAGTTGTAGACATTTTGTGTTTGCCTAGTAACTAAAAACTCTTGTTTCCTACAGTCACTGGCTTTATTCTAGTTTTTTTTTCAATGTTTATAAAGTTCCTTGGGTTTGTTTTTTAAAAGTGAGCATTATATTATTACTGTTTACTACACCAAAATTTGGTGTTTTTCTTCACGTTTTTTAGTTCAGTGGCAGTCAGCTAGCGCCTTGTGTAGAAACATTTCTCTCCCCACAGATGATCTAACTTCTCTCAAAGAAGCCATTCCCCTTTTCTAGCTGATGTTCCACAAGATGTAGTCCATTTGTAATCTGAGCCTGTTCACAGCCTTTGTCTCATTGTTGAAAATTAGTAGTAGTCAACCTGATGGGACCTTGGCCACCATATATGGAAAGGAAGGAATAAGTGTAAAACGATAACAACAACATTTACTCTTATTGTTTTTTCTAAGAAAATTAGTTTTTCTCGTTCTGTAGATGTAGATTGGATTGAAAACATTTTTCATCATGACACTGAATTTCCTAATGCCATTATGGCCTAGATGTTGAGAACAAGGCAGATTCTAGATTGTTCAGAAATAATAAATATAAATAAATAACTTGAAAAAAATTTTTTTTTCCTGTAATTTAAAACACTATACAAGTTTTTGATCATGTTTAAAACATCACACTGGTTTATTTGTTGTGGTTTCTGATACAGTTGCTTTTTTGCCACACTTTTTTTTGAAAAATAGTGATACAGGGCAGATATTCTGTATGATTCATTAGTGACAACCAGATGCTTATAAATTGTATTTCTATATGACCTTTAGATCAGGGCAGCATTTTTAAAATCCACTTTAGAAAAGAAAACAAAAGGAGAGAGAATCTGACTAGATGAATAGTTTTTATTTAAGGTCACGTCTCTGATATTTGAGAGTAAATTAATAATTATTAAGTTTCTGTCTTTCGTGCACTTGCTAACATGTGCACACATTGATTTTCCTCTTTCACGTGCACATTACACACCCTGTTTGTTTGTTTTTAGGCCGACAGACATGAAAGGAAATCACCTCAAAAGAAAAGACAGAAGACAAAGCAGAAGGAATAGTCACAAGCTGTGTATTAAATCAATAAACAACATAACTAAGTGAGTAAATGTCTCTTGCATTATTTATTTTCTCTTGAAGTTATGTGGTTGGAAATTGAGACTGTGGGTTAAAAATGGTCTACAGGTTTTTTGTTTAAGTCAGGTGCATTACAAAACCATATTAACTCGTTTGTACTATGCAGTTGCATGTTTCTAACAGTTATAAACTTGATCCTGGTAATTTAAGGAAGTGTCAACAAAAAGAATAGCTGTGAAAATGTTGATGGTTTAAGTGGAAAGGGGCAGTGTACTGAGTGTTGAAGTCAAGCAAGATGTCAGACCTATTGTGAGGAGTGGTGTTGTTTATGTGCACCAACATCACTAGGAAGCATTGCTGTTCTGCTCTACATGGAGCTTGATACTTCCAACTTCAGCAGGGAAATCATTACTAGAGTTCTTCATGTTTAAACTGGGATGAATCCAGAGAGCCCTACCACACTGCCCAGAGAGAGAGACATCACCCATATATTTTAGGTTATATAAAGTGTCTAACCCTGCCACCTCATCACATTTCTGTTTTAATTGACTGATTTATAAAGTTTTAGCCAGAGAACAACCCCATGTAGTATAAGAACGTTGATCATATCTTTAAAAAAATGTCAGTATATTGTTTCTCTGACAAGATTTGGCAAACATTTGGTGTAAACAATTTCTTAATGAAAATATAGAAACAATTTTTCCAACAATAACAATGCTTTTAACATCTGTCAAATGGGTTTAAAAAGTGCCTAAAACTCAATTATTTTCATGACATTAGGACCCAACATCAGACGTGTAAAATCAATATTATTATAAGAATGTGCCTGGAATAAATCAATAGACACATTTGTTATAATCTACTATATGGTACTATATTTGTCTGAATAGAAATGATGGCCATCAATAATTATTAGCTGCTTCTGTAATCCAGTAAGGGTGAGAGACCTGCTAATTTTGCTGTCCTTGAAAATAATAAAATGGGATATCTTTTTGCTTTATACCACAGTGAAGGTAGTTTTGGTATGATGTAAATCTGTTGGTGTTTTTATATCAGGCATTCAAATAAAGCAGCTGATGATGTACAAGCTCTCCTTGATTTTTTTAGTGTTTATCCTGAAAAACATCACTGTAAGCATGATTTTTTAAGTTTTGGCAGTTACTTTTGGTCAAAATGTTCTTACATAAACAATACTGTATTCTTCTTAAATGACAACACTTCATTTAATAATGTAAAAAATGATAAAACATGAGCTGGTTGGAGAGCTAGCTTATCAAGGCCTGCTGGATGAGGGTGGGGTGGTGGAGCTATTCAGATGAAGAGGCAGACAACTTACCTGTTTTTCCATCTACATTTGAAAATGGGTAATCTTCCTTCCTTTTGAAGAACACATCAGGTGTCTGCTGAACTGCTGTCTTTTTCTTCCAGCAAAGTTGTTTGTAGCATTCAGGGCTACTGGTTAAAAACCTGTTCCCTGACGAGCTGTGTGCTCTCTCCAGATAACTATCGTTGAAGGTAGCCATGGCCTTGTGGATGTACTGGAAGGCCTCAGACAACAATTTTGTGGTTAAATTTTATGGGAGTGGAGCGTCATCTGCTGCTACATTCTTTGGTTCATTCTTGATCCCACAATATCAAATCCTCTTTAGACAATGGCTATGCATGGGATTCAGCAACTCCACGATGATGCGATGCGTCAAGCTTTTTCCACTCACTCCTCAGGCCCTAAGAATTCAACAGTTACATTCCTTTCCTGAAATGAAGAATTTTAGAATAAAATGTAAAATCAGGGACAGTCCTTTGACTTTAGGATTAGTAGGCTTTGACTTTTAGTACTCTCGTTGTAAATTCCAGAGTTGCCACCTGTTGTGTTCATCGGTTTTATTACTCTGTATGAAACAAGTTTTGTTCTCTATACCCACAAATAAAATTTGTTTTTTTCCTTGTTGAAGCTAAAATAAAAAAAAAAAAAAACTCTTGAATTGGCTGGTTCATACTTTGGTTAAATGTTCTAACCATCCCTGATTGGCATATTTTTATATTACACTTGGTATATAGCAGTTCAAAGGTTAGAAACTTTTAAAAAAATATTAATGAAAACTGTCTGACAATGTTATTACATCAGATTAGCATTTCGGCATTTGTCAGTTCCCCAGATTTTGTAGTAGTTTTCTCTTGATGTTAGCAGCATCTCTTCTTTTTTTCTTTTGAACACTTATATAATAAAAAAACTCAGAAATATATGGATAACACTGGCCAACATTTTTTCATTTTTTTTCTGCTGGCTAAGATCTGTTTTTTTTACACGGCTTTTTTTTTTTTTAAACTAATTTGGGACACTGGTTTCAAAAATAAAATCAGTTTTTGCTTATCACGTCAAGTTTTTGTTCTAGGGCAGGGGTCAGCAATTTCTCGGACACCGGGAGCCAGATTATGGGCCCAAGATCACCTTGCGGGCTGGAGTAAAAACAAGGACACTTATAAATGCCAAACATATTTATTGCTTTACTACTGCGTATCAGCCTTCTTAACACAATGAGAAACATGATGGCGCTTTCACCGTGAACACAGAGATGAAATATCCGGTGAAATGCTACAAGATTTCAAAGCAAGGATATCATTGAGGTGACTATCAGTCAACCGTGCACGAAGGAGGTTCTTGGCAAGCTTCATTTGAGAAAATATCAGTGAATTGCGCGCTCTTTACCGAGTTTACTATAGCATTAGTGTGTTGGTTAACTATTTTTAGAAATGACGAATGACGACTTTTTTAAGAAAAGACTGCCCGCGGGCCGGATTCTATGTTAATATGCGTAAAGGCTCGCGGGCCAGATTTGCCGACCCCTGTTCTACGGGATCTTAAAATGGTTAACTTTTTACTTGGTCAACAAGGAGGATACACAAAATATCCAGGTTTCTTGTGCCTGTGGGATAGTAGAGCTAAGGACAAGCATTGAACTCAGAAGAACTGGCTGGCGAGAACATGCTTAAATGTATCAGAGAACCAAATGTCAGAGAACCAACCACTAGTAGATCGGGTAAAAATCATCTTTCCTCCTCTCCATATCAATCTGGATCTAATGAGGCAGTATGTTAAAGCTCTGAGCATAGAAGGTGACTGTTTTAAGTACATATGCACAACATTTCCTAGCCTCAGTTATGAAAAAATAAAAGCTGGTGTGTTTGATGGGCCACATATCAGAAAACTGATGAGAGATCAACATTTCACAAGCTCCATGAATGATATGGAGAAAAGAGCATGGAATTCTTTCATGGCTGCTGTGAAAAATTTCCTGAGAAACAAAAAAGCTGAAAATTACAAAGATCTTATTCAAACATTGCTTAAGAATTTTCATCATCTTGGTTGCAACATGAGCATAAAGGTTCATTTCCTCAACAGTCATCTTGATAAATTTCCTGAAAATCTAGGTGATGTAAGTGATGAGCAAGGTGAAAGGTTCCATCAAGATATACAAGCTATGGAGGAACGATACTGAGGAAGGTGGGATACTCACATGATGGCCGACTACTGTTGGAGTATTAAAAGAGACTGTCTGGAAATGAAGCACTCCAGAAAAGCCTACAAACGAAAATTTAATCCATGATGGAAGAATGTGTCATTTACTGATATCGGTTAATGTAAATAAACCCATGTCTGTCATTGTTTTGTTTGTACGGTATTCTAAATGAAATGATAAGAATATTTTGGATTAGTTTGTGCCCATTTTTAACTAAAATTCATTCAATTCTAGCATCGATTTATATTTTTCTATTTCAATATTTTGACCTGATATGTCATAGTTAACCAATATATTTGTTAATCTCAAAATTGATTCATGGTATTCTAAATAAAATGATAAGAATAGGATTGAGGTGATTGTGGAAATCATTGTAATCGGGTACTTTTTTATGGTGATTGATCAATAATGGGGGTATGTTGTAGAGCAAAAACTTGACGTGAGAGGCAAAAACCAATGTGATATTTGAGTTCAGTGCCCACAAATTAGTCAGAAACAAGTCTCAGATATAAGTCAGCAAAAACTGTGTTGACCAGTGTAATCAATCCCTAAGCAGAAAGTTGAAATTTTGAATATTTATTTTGTGCAGAGCTTCCACCCCACCTAAATCCCAAGTTGTCCTGTAATGGAGCTATGGTTTGCATTTTGGCAAAACCCATATGAACCAAAATAACAATGGCAACACCAGACAAATGTCAAATGATATTTTGTAAATCATCAAAACTGCGAGGTTACATGAAACTGTTCTCAAATTTGCTGCTTTTTTCTTTTTTGTGAAAAGTGAGGGAGAAGATATTAACTGATTAAAGCAGCAAGCTATTTGTCAGTCAACTTTGTTCCTGCAGTCATCTGTGAAAGAAGTAGAAAGAAATATGGGAGCAAGGACTCAGCAGGAAAACTACTAAAATCTGGCTTCTAATTGCTTAGGATGTTAGCATTCTTCTTTGCACCAACCTTTCTTTGTTTTAACAATATTTTTGCCTTTTCGGCCCTTTTGGTTGTAATTCTTGGTTTATTTTAGACCTAAATTTGATTTGTTTTGGATTTTTAATGTGAGTTTAAAGTTAGCATGGTGACAGACAAGTTGCAAGAAATGATTTTGCAAGGTTTAAATTTTACAAAGCCTCAAAGATAAGTATAATTATCCCAGCTCCATGTAGTGGTGTCAAAGGTGTATTTGGTGAAATGTTTTGTTTATATTATTTTATCTCAAAACATCAAACAAAGTGACTACATGGTCAGGAGCTAGTCAGTGGTTTGATTATACCAAATGGATGGCAATCATGTAAAACTAAAATCATCTAAAATCATTTGAATCAAACATTCATGAAATACACTGCACTGGATACATACCTGACACTAACCCTGTGTGCATAACCAGAAAAAAGGCTTGATTATTAATGTAGTATGTATTGCATCACAGTTGTACATCCAAACTTGAATCACAGGCCACATCCAGAAAACTAGTTTAACCTAATGTTTATAGCAGGCTACACATTACTAAAGAATAATGACTTTAACTAGCTTCAATATACATACCTTGGCATAGGCAATTTCCCCTAGAATTACTATTAACTCTATTTCTTACCACATGATGCACATCAAAAACAAAATAAAACAAAATAAAACAATTAAACAAGGCACTGATACCACACATGCACAGTGCGCAATAATAAATTAAATGTTTTGCTCCAGAAGTCACTAAAGTATCTGTAATTGAGTTAGTACTTTTTGTCACAAGATCTCAAGATACTGAAAACATATATACAATAAATTAAGTATTAATAATTCTTATTTAGAAGAATAAATATTGCAGGAGTAATTAATGAACATAGTCAATTAAACCACATTCCTTACAATATCTACTTAATGTGGCTCAATGTTTGGCATTACTAGTTGCTTGTTGGTCAATGAAAAATTAGTCAAAAATTTTTTTAAAATATGATATATTCATAAGTGAAATGGAAGTAATACACTGGATCTGTCAGAAAATGAGTTCCATGCAGCCCACAAGCTGCTGATATTGTGTAGTTGTATTACATGTATTGAATTGTTTTATTTGTACTCATACAAACAACATATTAGGGAGTAGGAACAAGAAAGTATTTCTCAGGACACTTCAACAACAGTATAAGCCACGAATAGTTCACTGAGAAATTCACAGTAGACCTCATCTTTTGTATGCTTAAAAAAGACAAGCCTCAATGACGTAGTACCAGAAAAGGACTTTACTACATAACTCAGGGTGATTCTGGACAGTGAAAACTGTCATGATCAACCAGCAGATTTAGGGAAATAAAAGAAAAGGTACCAGTATAGTGTATTACTGTATAAGACAATCAATTATAAATGTATGTTACATGTGAGTTATTTTCTCAAGGACCTCATAGAGTATTATTACATTAATATGTATATCATGAATGTTTCAAAATGTTGCTTAATTATTTTATAACAATACTAAAGACAATTACCTACAAATTACCTTACGGCAATAATTTTAACATGACTGAAATTGAAAAACTTTACTACGGTTATCAATTCTTATTTATACTTTTGCTTGCAGGATAATGAGCAACAACAGTCATTTACACACATTTCAACCTATGACAAAATTACAGAACACACTGTGCCACTGATGATATAAAGCACTATTTAATCTAAAGCTGAGAACTGAAGAGAAATTTCAAGTTTTCTTTGCAGCAGTACAAAGAAGAAAAGGCAAGAGTGGATATACACAAACATGATGATGATGTTGAGACTGGTTTAAGTTTAACTTTGCTTACTTGTCAAAAAATGCTGATGGGTTGTACTGTCTAGCTTGTTCTTTTTCCAGACACTTCACACATCTGCCCCAAAACCCTAATCACAGAACCTTAACAAAATTGAAAGGATTTCCTCAAAGATCTTAAGAAGAAGCAGACAGCATGTCACTACCTATGCAAATGCATCCAGTAGAATACATCACCATTGCAGATGAAAGCAACAGAAAAATAAAGCAGAAAAGGGAAGTATTAACGTGTCTGGTAAAAGGTCTGAAATTATGTGAAAGGCAGGAGTATTTCTCTAAAAAGCCATAGGGATGACGACACAAACAGTAGCTTCAGCAAAGGTAACATGAAGGCACTACCAATTTTGAGAGTTGATGCTGGTGACCAGATAAAATGCCATTTGAACAACTGTTAAAAGAATGCTACATACACATCAAAAACTTCTCAAAATGATTTCATGCTGTGCATCAAGTAGTTTATCCAGGACACCATTGTACAGGGAGTAAAGGTTTCAGTGTGTTGAAGTGAGAGACAGAAGCAGCTAGGAACAGTTCGGTCTTGTTATATATTACACCATTAACAAAAAAAATAGATGAATGGCTGCATGAAAGCATTACAGGTGAGGCAGTATGCCAAAATATTGAATCCTGGACATTTAATTGACTACTGATCTCTGACCATGGATGGAGCTGATAATATCACAGGACACCAGTCAGGATGTGCTGCACTGTTCAGAGAGAAATCCCCAAGGGCAGTCTGTCACTACTTTTCCAGCCTTGATCTAAACCTAGTAAGAGTTGCCAACTGAAGGAAGTTTACATCATAATAGGCACTTTTAAACAACTTGAAATATTTGTAAAATATTCTCTCAAAAGAAGTTGGAAATTATAAAATGCCATACAAATGGTAAAAATACACACGAGAAAAGACAGAGTACATCAATAAAACAAAATTCAAATGGGTTGAAAAACAGAACTCTACACAACTTTTCCATAGCCTCTCCAGAATTTGGCTGGTGCAAAAAGACAGTTTGACAGCATGTGGATTGATGAAGCATCACTGATCCTATCTCTTCATAACATGTTTCCAGACAGTTCTTCGCTCCTTTGGTTACACTTGTGGCCAAAGCAAGAAATTGCAAGGATGCGCTGTGGACATTGTTGAAGGTTTTAAATGGCAACCCATGCAAAATCTGTTATCTGCTGTCAGGGATGATGAGTTTGACAGTGTTCAAGAAAATTGTATAAATGTCAGAGGTAGTAAAGCTTGCATCCTTTGAACTCCCAAGACAATATGGCAAGCAAACACAAAGAAACAGTGTTTCTGCACAGACTCCAAAAGAATGCTTCAGAAATGCTCTCTTTCCCAACAGTTCAATATCCAATTTGGGGACCTCACAAGCCAAGCCATTCAGGCCCTGAGCCAGATTCTCTCATCCATTAGTTTGCTTGATCAACAAACTGTTGACTCTGTCCTGAAGTATACCATAGAATAATTGTCATTCTATATTCATTCCTGTGACAAGTTCGACTCTGGTGTAACATATGCGGAGAAATCAGGACAACAAGCCTGATACCCTAACCCTGGGACTTTAACACACAGAAGGGCTTGCTCACTGATGCAGCCAAACATAACTAGTATCAATCAATCTTTTCTTGGCATGAGTCATTTCAAGATGGACTTGAGAGAGTACATTCACCTCTGAAACTAATTACAAACTCATTGCAAAGCTGTATGGGAGAGGACCATTTCAACTCCCTGGTTTTGATGTTATACACATGAAAATATTGAACTAGACATTGGCATGTCTGCTAGAAGACTTCCAAGAAGGTTGCTCTTGTCAAATCACTTGCCCAATAAGAAAACTGTTTTACTTTGCAAGCTTGTTTTGTCCCGTCATGGTTACTATCCACACAGAATAGCACAAAAATGTTTTTTTATTCAAAGTATTTGCTCAAAATGTTTCAAAAGTATTTTTTTTTAAAAAAGAGGGGCTGGAAACTTTAAGACTGCTGACCTATTTTGGGTTTTTTGATGAGGGGGACTGTGCCCATCCCCCCTTCATTAAATCCTGGTTACTTTCCTTTTTACTGGTTTATGCATATAGTTGTCAGCTTTATGTTAGCTGTTGATTTAGTTATACAGTGCGGAATTGTACATTTTTATAAAAATAATAATGAAAATTATAAGAATTCTTCAGAAAAGTTATCTGATAATGTATACACACTGTTGCTATATTAAAAAAATGTGCATTAAAGATAGTGCGTGGGGGAAACTCAAAATTTTTATTGAAAATGTGTTAGTTAAAATTCTTACTTGCAGCAAGATAAGTCTCTCAGTTGCCTGTGGCTGTTAGATGTCTCTTTAAAAAAATAAAAATTTCTGGAGATTTTAGTTGATTTTGGCAAGAATGAAAGAAAAGCGTGACTGCACATGAGGTGTTGTGAGGCGGTTTAGCATTGACAGAGATTGTCAGAAGTAACTAGATGGAAGGAAGTTTGATGAGTGTCAAACTTGAAGGCACCAACACATGTAGAACACCTGCTTGATTCATTGTGCAAGTATAAATAACTAAAAAACATACCAGCTCTTGCTATCTCTCGTGGTATCATACAGTAATGGGAGATTGGAACTTTATTCACAGCATTTTGATCACATTTTATTCATGCTGAATTAGTGGTTAGATGTTAAGCTATAACAGCAGCTGTTTTTGGACAATAGTTTTGTTTGTTTTTTGTTGGTGCTTTATTCTTGCAGACCATGGTAAGTATTGGATTACTGGTTCAAGTAAATGTGCTTGGCACACCTGAAGCAATTAATACAATCATATAAGCAAATTTTAATATATTTAAATGCACCTTGCATTGTGAATTTAGAATTAAATTTGTACAGTTAAAAAAGTATAACCAGTTGAAAAAACAAACTTTTTAGATTGAAACATGCACATTCACACACAATAGAAACTGACTGAGCTAAACTCTTTTGCTGTTTAACTGTGTGTATTTGCAAAGAATTTTTTTTTCTGTGTATGCACCAGTGTTTGTTGCCATATAAACAATTCTTTAGCAGACTGAAGCAATTTGTGGAACAAGCTGGACCCATGCTGTGGACTGACTTGGTTTGGTAAACCTCTTCTCACATTTTTACTATTCACTATTCCATCAGCATGTGTTTTCTCTAAGCACTCTGGTTTCCTCCCACAGCTAAACAGGGGAGTTCTAGTAGGGATGAAAATTCTGCCTGTATGCATAAAGTCACTGAGAGATTTTTATATTTCTGTTTCTTCCCCAACACAAGTAGCTGCTTCTGCTACATTGTCAGCAAGCTGATTCATAACATTTAGTACAGGTGTGCCTGAAACCAGATTTTTAAATGAGGCCCATAATGTCAGGTGCTCCATAAAAACTTGATACTGCATTACACCAGCAGACCTATGTTTTGTCAATGAGCTACTTTGCCAGGGAAGAATTAAATAAATAACTCAAATAGCTGCCCTAGAACCTGTCAGCAGATGTCTGAGCTCCACTGATAGTTCCAGATAGGCTATTTTTGCAAGTTGTGAACTTTAGAAATAGAACATAAAACCTTTATTCACCTAATCAACTTTTCATTCATATGTCCAGTAAGCTAAGTATATTCCAAGAGTTATTACTCTAGCACACTAACTTTTTCTTTCACAATTTTCTTCTTCCTTAAAGAAAATGCTTGGCTGCCTCCAAATATTTGAGTCAAACAAATTTAGTTTGAAAAAATGTTAGTGAAGCAAATATTTAACACCAAATTATAGCTACAGCTCTTGACTTTCATATAATGCAATAAAATATATCATTATTAACTTTGTATTTTAATGTTACAGAGGTGGCCAAAATTATTGTATCACTAACATGTGGCATTACACTCCATCACCAGGGCTATCTCTATTGCAGACATCTATGTACAACACAACATATCCACTCTACTTTAGAGACCATGTTAAGCATGACGACAAAATCCCAATGCCTACAATTTTTGGGGGTATACTGCATAATTTTAAAAAACAAATTACCAGTGAAATGTCACTGTCAAACAATGCAGATGTTTAAAGAATGTCATCTTTACTAATGTGGTCTTGTTCACAACTGTACAAAATGGAGATCAGATTTTTCTGCTCTCTTTGTGTTGTCTACTCATTTCGAGCATGAAATTACTGAGATAGTTTCCTTACAGTACACTTTGCTTTCAAATTTGTCATTCTGTTTATTTCAATGTTGTTAATACCATTGTGAACTATGTAACATGTTAAACATTTCTTAGCTGTTACTTTAAAACTATCCAGATTGAGCCCCTGAGCTCGATGTGATTTTTTTTCAATATCACGGAGGGTATTTTTCTCTCTCCAACACAGCTCTGTTAGAAACAAAATCATACCACTTGATATTAAGATTTTTCTAGTGAAATTGATCCAGTTTCTTAAAGTGACATCTGTAGCAAATCCATTTTCAGCACCATGCAATAGGATTGAGACAACCATTGGTTTATTCAGTTTTATTCTAAACTTGTGTATAGAGTTGGCCATATGCAAAACTGACCTTTTTTTAGTCTCAATGAAATCTTGTTAATCAAACCATTTGTTAGTTCACTCCCAAGATATTTACGGTATGTAGCAGGGTTCAGGCACTAATTATTGACACATGTACTCGGTCTGACATGCCTTAAAGCAGTCTTTAAAATAATTAGTCTTAAAAATATATATAAAATAAAACAACAGCTAATTCTATTTTTTTTTTACTTTTCTTATGTGTATGATTTTTAGATTGGTTAGTCTGCTGTATGAATATGCATCCAATTTTTAGTAACATGCTACCTATTCTAAATGCAAGTACTTTTGCTTAGGAAATGTAATACAAAATGAAGAGATGTGGGCATGAATACAGAATTCAAGGAGCAGTAATTTAAGCTGTTTCCTCTTCTGATCATGTCAGAATGAAAGCGAAAATGCTTTTGAACCATGCACTCATTCCCACTTTTTTCATAAATTATTTCTTTCACAGGATGGATGGGGTAATTCGATACAACTGTAAATAAAATGTATTATTGTTAGAAAATTAGAAAGGTAATCTTTTCTCCTATCCCCTTGCAGTATCAAACATTGGAATCATAAATAAATCATATTAATTATCAACAACAAAAGCTAGCAGATCTCATTTATAACTAACCAATTTTTTAACAATAAACTCATGAAAAATCACTTTTTGACTTTATTTTTGTTTTAAAATTGTTTACATATAAAATAAGAATGTAATTTACACTTTAAAAAAAAAAAACTTATACAAAAAATATTTTTAACCAATATTCATGTGTATATAGTTGACAACATAGTATCCAAACACCTATTAGCCAGAAAGACTTGTTATCCATTTTATCCCAAAAAAAGCCTGTTCAGAAAAGTACACAGTTCCCAAATGCAGAGGTTCATGTGCCAGTCATCAGATGGGTCTGTGTTTTGATCTAGTTGCCTCGCCTCAAATTGGTGTACAAGTTGCATCCAACCTTGCCTTTGGATTATGTCATAAAAATGAGTCCATCTCTTCACAATGAAGGACAAAAACACTAGCAAAGCTCTGACAAGTTTCTCAACAGGGACCTAGAAGAAGAGAAACTGGAAGACACTCAGTATTGAACAATAAGTAGACATAAAACAGATGGAGCATGGTATGCCCAGAGTGAAGATTTGTAGTGAGTTTAATACTGGAAGATCAACTGTGATATTTTACAACAAAAAGATGGTCTGTTTAGGTTCTATTCTGCTAGAGTTGTGAAACAGACTATCTTAATAAACTAGAGTTATGTGGGAATGGTATAAGAGGAAGAGAGCTGAGGGAAAATGAATTACCATAGCTGACTAGATGCTACTAGAAAAAGCTAAGGGATTTTATGAGAAAATGGGATAAGTAAAACCATGTTCTTTCTTGGGTGTAGTTCTTTAGCAACCTGTGATATAGGAAGAAGGGCCTATTGACAAACTTTCACTTAACAAAGCTTTCTCCCTTTAATATTGCAGCATTCTTTTAAAAGTCTACACATCTGAATATTTCCCAGTGTTACAGCTACAATCTGTTTTACTAACTAGACTTGGCTCATCCCTGCTCATTCCCCATTTTGGTGAACATTGGGGTTACATGACCCTTAAAAAATGCATATTTTATACAAAATCTTAGTTTTTAAAGAAAAATTGCTATGAATATTTCAAATCTATCCATGAGTTATTTTCTCTTTTATGAATAGATTCAAAGTTAAATTTCTAGGCTAATTACTGATTTAGCCAAAAGCATTCTATAACTGTCATATTCTTTTACTTATGATCCTTTGTATAACTTGAGATCCTAAGTGTGTAACTATACTGCATGGAATTAGGACTGCACTGACAGTTTCTTTCTTAAATGTTCAATGTCAGAAATGTGAATGAATGAAACCAAATTATTTTAAAATGTATTATTTAGAAATCTGGTTGAAATATGTTTGATTAATTAATATCAGATTTTATGGAAATAGTCCAAATTTTCTGTTGTTGTTTGATATTTACTGTAGCAATAAAGAACTCTAATATTCTTCACCCTCATCTTCTTCCACTCTCCTTCCATTCCCTCGCCCACATACCAGTGAACAAAAGCTCTCTTAGCATACATCAGATCAAACTTGTGGTCGAGACGAGCCCAGGCCTCTGCGATAGCTGTCGTGTTGCTTAACATGCACACTGCCCGCTGAACTTTGGCCAAGTCGCCGCCAGGTACCACGGTGGGTGGTTGGTAGTTGATCCCAACCTTGAATCTGGTTGGACACAATCCAAAACTGGATGGAGCGTTTGGTCTTGATCGTAGCAATGGCAGCGTTGACGTCTTTGGGTACTACGTCACCTCTGTACAATAGACAGCAGGCCATGTATTTTCCATGACGTGGATCGCATTTTACCAGTTGATTGGATGGTTCAAAACAGGCATTAGTGATCTCCGCTACAGACAAACTGCTCGTGGTAAGCCTTTCCAGTAGATATCACTGGGGCATATGTGGCGAGGGGGAAGTGGATACGTGGGTATGGCACCAGGTTGGTCTGAAACTCTGTCAGATCCACATTCAAGGCACCATCAAAACCGCAGGGATGCAGTGATGGAGCTGACAATCTGCCCAATCAGACGGTTTAGGTTTGTGTAGGTGGGGCGTTCGATATCCAGGTTCCTGCGGCAGATGTCATAGATAGCTTCATTGTCTAAGCCGTTCCATGAGCAATGATGAAAAGCCAGAACCACTTTTGCCACCAAAACTATGGAAGACGAGGAATCTTTGTAGTGTGGTACACTGATCAGCCAGCACCAGGTCAATGATTTCTTTTCCGATAGTGTAGTGCCCACGGGCATAGTTGTTTGCTGCATCCTCCTTACCAGTGATGAGCTATTCAAGGTGGAAAAGATGTCGATAGGTTCCAGTGCTGACCTGCCAAATTCCTCTGGAAGACAAAAGTTTTTCATGTTAAGATCTTTTACAATTATAGGAGACTACAAATTTTATTAGGTTGTAAATCCTCCCAACTATTTTTATCTTTATGGTACATATTTGGAGTACTTGCTCTGGAGCCACAAGTTACAGCGGTGTGCAAAAGTCTTGCTTAAAAATAATTTTTCCTGTAAATTAGCTCGCATTTTGTCGAAAGCAGTTGTTATCAAATCTTGTTCATTAAAGTATTTCTATATTACTGTTGTGCATCTATTCCAATAATATCAAGCAAATTGTTTCATTGTAAGAAAAGTAATAATTTTTAGAAAATCATTTGCATCAAATCAACGTGGGCAAAAGTGTTGCATAAAATCCAGACAGCTGTCTAATCAATTCGGATTCAATTCCAATTATGCAGAAAGTGATCAGATCTATCAATAATGAGTAGAATATCCGAGATTCTTGATAACTTGTTCACAACGACGAGGCATGCTGGCTACCAACCGCTGACAATTGTCACTTCTGAACTCCGACCAGGCCGCCTCGATTTTCCGTTTCAAATCGGTTTTATTTTCGGTTTTGGGGCACTAACGCTGAGTTTAATCGAGTGCCAAATGTTTTCGACGGGATTTGAGCCGGCCAATCGAGGAGGGGGATTCGCAACTCTGCCATCAAGGCCTTGACACACCTAGCCGTGTGGATGGGGGGCGTTGTCCTGCTGATAGATGGTCGTCAGGGGCATGTGGTCACACGTATACGGTTCGACAATGTCCGAGACGATCTTAGCATGGTCATGAGCATTCATTCGACCCTCCACGTGATGCAACGGACCGACACCGGACGATTGAAAACAGCCCCAAACCATGGCCGAATCTCCCCCCTGCCTGCAGAGTCGGTCGAGTGCAACTAGGATGGCATTTCTCGGACACCGATCGCCGAACGTACACCTGACCCGCCGAGTGGACCCTCACGAATTTGCTTTCGTCGGGAAACAACACTCGGGGCCACGGTCCAGTGGAGATGGTCGTGAGCACACTGCAGTCGTTTTTGACGATTGTCCAGACTGATGAACTGCTTCTTCTGTGCCGATCGCCCGAACAGTCCCATGTGGATCAAACGCCGTCTGATGGTGCACGAGGCCAACTGGATCCCATGGTGCCTTGACAAGACGGTCTGGATGTCGGTGGAAGTGCGGAATCGGTCCGAGTTCGACATGCGGGCGATCAGACGATCCTGTCGAGCCTTCGTTTTCCGCGGTCTGCCGGCTCTGCGTTTCGAAATTAGGCTCCCATCGGCTTTCCAACGTTTCAGGGAGCGAGATATCGTCGACCGATTGCAACCGATACAATTCGCAATGACCCACTCAGCTTCACCATCTTCTCTCATGCGAACGATTGTGGATCGCTGTTAGGGGGTCAAATCCCCGCCTCTCGGCATCATTATATTGAACAAAAATTAATCAGAACAGAGGAAATGACAGTTTTTCGTATTTATATTCTACTTTTTTGTAGTTTGTACAACACTTTGCACACGTAGATTTCATTCAAATTATTTTATTAATATTTAAATTTTGACTCTGCAATTACAAAATGGATCTTATTGTTATAACTCGTTTAAAGACACCGATACCTTTCAATTAAAACAGAAAACATACAATAGTTACTAATTTCTACAAAATAAGAACCCATTTTCTAAGTCCAGTCATTTGTATGCAAGACTTTTGCACACCGCTGTAAGTCAAGTGTGCTAGACATTCAGTAATTTTCTGGAATCATCATCATTAAATTTGTACTTATAATTTTTGAGAAAAATCGAACACCAAAAGTAGATTAGCTGTTTTGTGTATATAAAAGGGGTTTGGGGATCTGCTGTTTTAAGATGTTTTTGGTTTTCTTCAGAGTTTAATCTTTTTTTAGGGCCCAGATAGTTGTATGCGATGCCTGACGTAAATATAGATGACTGGGTCACGAAATGATTTGTTGTAGATGGACATAGCTTGGCAACAGAGCAGCATCTGAAATTGTTCAGGGGGGGGTTAATGTAGCTTTTGTTTTCATTCCGACAATTCTCGTCCTGTGGGGAGGGGATGTGATTTTTTAAGCAAAGTCGATTTACTCCACAACTTTGTAATTATTCACCACACAACACCTATCATCGCGTCCCCAGCATCCACAAACACCAGGGGATGGTGGGAAAAACGATGGCTTAAAATAACTTCCTACATATGCAGACAGCGTAACAGCTTGTGACCGGTACAGTGGTTGTGACACTTCGCACCTGTCTAAATAAACACAAGCACAATGTACCGGGTTACTTTTCTCTACGAACAACATGCACATCATTGATCCCATCCTCTGCTCGCTAGCCCAAATGTTCATGAGACTGTTCGGTGGTTAGCATACTGTTCACCACGGAAGGGAATCAATTACAATACCAACATGAAGCTGCGATAACTCGAAGTTATCACGGCTTTCTTATGAGATAAGCAAAGATGCTAAGACCTGCTCATTTTAAATAAGGGGCAGTTCCGAACCTGTCGTACATAACCAGCACGGCCGTGCAGATGAAGCTTTTTTTCTGTTGTTTCTCATCAACAACATAAATAAGTCATTAAGTAGATTAAATGTCTAAGGGTGACATCCTTCCAAACCATAGACTACCGCCATCTATACTTTTCCCGTTCATTAACCAACAGAACACCAGTTATCAAATGAACCATTCCTGGCAGTAGTGAGCTGTTCGTTCGTGACGCCAGCCGGCTTCCGGTAGACGGAGGGGTTGGCGCACTGCCATTTACCCTTCCGACCTCCCACATATACGTCGCATTTGGAAACATGGTTCCAAAACTCCATTAATTTCTCTCTTCCCAGAAACAAAGTGAACAGTACATTCCCGTTAATTACTCCCAGACGTGGCTCGTGCGAACTCCAGCCAGATCTTCCCTTATCTATCTGCCCGGTAGGTCCCGGGCCTTGATTTTATAATAATGTCGAGTTTGGTTTGACTGGCTCAATAAGGGAACCGGATATGTCGGCCCCTTGACTAAATGAACGGAAGTATTTATTCGGTGTACTTTTTTTAATGTCGTGTACCTGACGCTGTGCCACGTTCTTAGCTTGAGATGATCCCGTCATAACGCGATCAGTGATGGCGGCAGTCTCGCTTCTCCTGAAAACAAATGTAAGGACAGACAGACGTCTCTGGGGTCTTCTGAAAGATTTTCAGTTAGTTACGCGGTTTTTTTTTTTGTTTTTTTTTTAAAGAAAAACGACCTTGCAAGATTTAAATAATTTTTTTTTAAAAAATTATGCCATTCAAAAGAAGAGCTTCAGCTAAGTCATAAGTCTGGGCCGGATTAACGTAGGGGCTGTGGGCCCTCCAGAAATATTAGGTTGTTACAAAAGTTTTGTCGATTTTTTTACCACAACAGTGAGACTTCATCTCATTGCTGAACATGAAGTTTATCAATCAAGGTGAGTTCCATTGCCATCAATGCAGTTCTGCCATCGAGTTACAAACGCATTTGTACCATTTTGAAAAAAATCTGGATTTCTGGAGCTGATAAACTGTTGGAAGGCAGTTTCTATTGCTGGTTGGTTGAGAAGGATTTCATATGGAGGAAGCTGTCGAGGTGTTTGAAAAGGTCTGGTGAATGGGCTGGGTGAGGGAGAACTTCGTACCCCCAATGGGTTCAGTTTCTGAAGAGTCACTTTTGCAACATGAGGACGAGCAATGTCATGGAGCAGGATTGGGCCTCTCTAATTCACCAGTGCCGGCTGTCGTTGGGAGAGTTTCTGATGAACACAACGTTTAATTCACGACAGTACCTTTCAGCTGTCATGGTTTTTGTTTCTTATGACGAGCGAAGAGCAGATCTCCAATCGACGTTTTTGTTGCTGTTCATTCAAATCGTGAGGCGCCCACCTGTCAAGCTTTTTCACCTTGCCGATTGCGTCAAGATTCTGGGAACAGTTTCAGTACTTACGTCAAGCTCTCCAGCAATTTCTCGCACTGTTTTGCTTGGATCGGCTTCAACTGGGGGCTTTCAGACAGTCGTCATCACAGCTGGAAGGACGTCCGCTATGTTCCTTATCTTCAAGGCTCGCATCTGATCGAAACTTGCAAACCATCATTATACTGTGCGCTCATTTGCTGTGTCCCTGCCCCATGCTCACTTAATGTTACGAGTTTCCTCGCTCGCTTAGTTTGAACTCGCGAAGCAAAATGGCACAAAAAAATTCTCTTTCCGTGCTTCACTCAGAATCCTGAAACAGATATCTATTTTATGGTTTTTAAAAAGGTAGGTTTTACATAATGTATGCCAAAGCACAGGCTACAAAACGACATATAACTTACCTACGTACACCTTCACATGCATGCAAAATATGGACCCCAAATTAACATAATATAAAAACCGACAAAACTTTGTAACGACCTAATAATAATATACCGACCAATGTATGGGGGGAATGCAGTGAAGAGAAATCAACAAACGGAGACGACCGATGCTGATAGATTACAATGTGAGTCGCTGGGAAGACAAAAATCTAGATATTAAAGTCAATCCATGTATAGCTGATGACGCTGCGCTCGGGGTCCAGTGACTGAGGTCCTGAAAAGGCCTCGATCATGTAAAAATAAAAAATTGCAATTTTTCAGCATCTGATGAGATTTTCAAAAGTCAGAAGCCCTGTTCACATGCTTTCTGAAAAATTGAGAGTGTGCGCCATGTGAGTGGCTGAGCATCGACAGACAGACGGCCTGTGTTGTTCTCTTTTGTATGTCGGTTATTCTGAGATATATCTTATGCAACTGGATTCAATTGCTACAGTTTCGCGTTATAGAAGATGAGAATAGTGCCTCCCGCCGAATGGACTTCTCGGTCGGTGGACTGTGGCGGGTGCAAAGTTTCTCGCTGAGCCTGTTCTTTCCCAAAGAGAAGATAATGCAACCTGCCTTAAAAACGGAAATTATTTGTGAATTCTGGAATTATTGAATCGTTTGGACCCTTTCCTCAATAAAGATATAAAAAACATAGAAGTGCTTGGCAAAAGAAAGCTTTCGTACCTATCCTCAACTATTTGCGGAGAATGTATTTCTTTAATGGAGTGAAAGCTACTTTTTGAAACCGTCAGCCAGATCTAGCTACTGCTGTCAAGTTTATGGGCGGCTCGCTGAAGGAACCGTTTGACAGCTTCGGAAGAGCAGCTATAACAATTAAAAACCACGAGTATAAGACCGAAGAGCTGGGCGGTGTTGGTAGAACGGGAACAATCTTGTGTTGAAGTTTTCAACGTTATGACCGAAAAACTTGTCGCATGGCTGCAACTTAGGCATTAATTATATAATTAAGTATGTGCCCACTTCAGTTTTTCCTCGACTGTTTGTATCCCAGATATATGCTTCTGCTGCTAATCTACATGAGAAAATACCACACGCGTTTGCGGAATGATTTCGCAGGTGAGCCGGTCCAATTTAGAGAGATGGTAGGAGATGAGGACAACAAATTTCCAAATAACTTGCTTCGCCAGATGGATTTCAATGATATCAATGAAGAGAAGGGAAAAGCTGATCAACAGCTGTTCTAATAATGATTTTGTCTGATGTTACCTTCATCCTCATTGTGTTCTAAATGTTTTATCTTACTATGCTTCTTTGTAACGGTGTAGCAGTTTGCTAAATCCCACAGGTAACTACAGTCATAGCACCGCTGTGTTACCGAAATTAAAATGGTTTTGTTTGTTTAACATTGATTCGGTTTTACAATTACTGTGTCCAAATTAAAGACCGAAACTGGAAGGGTAAGTTAGCAATTGAGTGTTTGGAGTCGGGTAAAACAGTAAATATGGAAAGAGGGGCCTCTGGCGACGACGATTGATTATCCTAGTTTTTGAGAAAGTAAGTCAACGGTCATTTAATTCTAATTTTGATGCTGCTGCTGCTGTTGTTGTTGTTAAGCGAGTTGGACATCCAAATGCCGAGTCCTCCTCGTTACTGAGAGGTGTTCGTCGAGCCGACAAGCGGCCCGGTCCACCCGACACCGGGGCCCCCCCAAGAACCCGGGAGGTCGCTCTCTTGGGGAGAGGAAGGGAAGTACTGATGTGAAATCGAAACAAAACCAAACAAACAAACTGGTTTTTAATTATTATTAAAAAAAAAAAAAGTACACGCACACAACAGGTTTTAAATAAAATCAGACGGACTGATGTCAACTTGTTCAATAGAAGACCCACCGACCACGGTCGGCTTCAAGTCGTCTCGGGGCACGTGCTCGCCGGCACCGGTCTCGTTGAAGAAGGTGTTTTCCCACAGCCATCTAACAGTTTCTCTTTATCGTTTTGACATTTGACACGCGTTTTCCCCTTGCATACCATTTGTAGACAGTAGTCCAAACCCGGGGTAACCAACACGCGGGTTCTTTCTCTCTTTTAAAAGTTTAGAGGGGCAGTAGGCTATTTAAAACTGTCCGCTGGTATCGATCTACAGTAGGTATACGAATCTGTACGAGACTTTGTCAGGAGGTGTTAACACTGAAGTGGGAGGGATTTTTAAGTGTTTGCTTCATATTTCTGTTTATCTTTGTTATTGTTGTGACTCACCTTGTATGTTTGGTCACTCTACTACAATGATATTTACCGTAAATAATAATAAAACTGACGTAGTTTCCAAGAGAACCAAACTATTGTTCACAAAAAGTCTATCACAAACCACAAGGAATCGGAATACAAATATTATAACAGACTTCTCTCTCTCTCTTTTTTGTCTGTTTTACTCTCTTCGTCTTCTCTTTATCTCTTTTCCCTTCCTCTCTTCTCTGTCTCCGTCTCTATTCTGTCTTTATATCTCTATCTGTCTCCTCTCTCTCTCTCTTTGTCACTTTGTTTGGATCTCTTTAATTTTTTTCCTTTAATATTAATCTCTTTCTCTCCTTTGTTTCTCTTGCTTTCTCTCAAACTTTCTATTTTCTATTCTTTCTGTGTATCACTCTTCTTTCTCTGTTTCTCTCTGCTTCTTTCTTACTTTCTACCTCTTCCTTGTTGGTCTTTTTTCTCTCCTTCCTTTTCTCTTTCTGTCAATCTCTGTTTCACTTTGTATTTCTACCCTGTTCTTTATTTCTCTTCCTTTTTCTATCTTTCCTTTCTTGCCTTTTCTTGATCTCTGTGCTGTTACCAGACCCTTTCTCGGAAGAAGAGCTGTTAACTCGCAAATGAATATCGAGAAGTACGTGTAACAGACATTCGAAATAAGACAGAAGACAACAGATTTCTCAACCAACCAAGCAACCAGAGGGACCATATCCAGAGCAGCTTTGACTGTCAGCTACTTCAGATAAGTTTTTGTATTGACTACTCTATTTATTGTATTGCAGTGTTGAATTGAGTTTAGTTACCTGTGAGTGACATATATCTGGATCTAACTGTATTAACTGTCCGTGATAGGATTGTAATAATATCACTGCTGGGTAAAGTCATTAGTGTTTGTTGTTTATTGGTTTCACTCGCTGTTGCGTAACGTAGTCCCTTTAAGGGGTACGCATCGTAACAGTGCATCACTATTCCTCTCTCTCTCACTCTCTCTCACTCTGTCTCTCTCGGTATCTCTTTATATTTCTCCCTGTCTCCTCCTGATTCTATGTCTCTATACTCGCCTCTGCCCTATATTCCTATTTCTCTCTCTCTTTCTTCCCTTTCTCTTCCATTTTATCTATTTCTATCTCTCTAGTTCCCTCTTCTGTCATTTTCTCTCTCTTCTCTCCCTTTCTGTTCTCTGTGTTTAATTCTTTTTCTTCTATCTCATTGGGTATTTCTCTTTTATCTCTCTCTTCTCTGTCTCTCACTCCCCCTGTCCCTCTCTCTCTCTCTCTCTTTCTCTCTCACTCTCTCTACTGATTCACTGTATGTCTCTCTATCATCGTTTGCTTCAGTATCTCTCTCTCTTGATTCGCTGTATGTCTCCTCTATCATCGTTTACTTCTATTTCTCTCTCTCTTTCTCCCTGTCACATTCATTTTCTCTATAAATGTCTCTTTAGGTCCCTCTTCTCTCATTTCTTATCTATCTGTCCTCTCTCTCTCTCTCCTCTCTCTCTCTCTCTCTCACACACACACATACACACACCTGCACACACACACAGACTCGCTCTCTCTCACTTTGTCTCACCCTTACTCTCTATCTCTCTTCCTCTGTCTCTCTCTCCTGATTCACTGTATGTCTCTCTCATCACCGATTGTTTTCTTGATCTCTCTCTCTCTCTCTCTCACACAACACACACACACACACACAGACGCTCTCTCCCACTTTGTCTCACCCTGACTCTCTATCTCTCTCTCCTCCTCTGTCTCTCTCTCCGATCACTGTATGTCTCTCTATCACCGATTGGTTCTTGATCTCTCTCTCTCTCTCTCACACACACACACCTGCACACACACAGACTCTCTCTCTCTCTCTCTCCTTCCTCTGGCTCTCTCTCCTGATTCACTGTATGATTCTCTATCATCGATGCTTCTCTTTCTTCTCACTCTCTCTCTCTCTCTCTCTCTCACTCCTCCAACACACCACACACACACCAGACATGCACACAGACATGCACAAAATTTTCTCTCTCTCCTCTCTGTCTCCTCATTCTATGGTATGTCTGTCTATCATCATTGACTTCCATTTCTCACTCTCTTTCTCCCTTTCTCATTCAATTTGTCTGTCTTTCTCTTTAGGTCCTTCTTCTCTCATTTCTCTCTGTCTGTCTCTCCCTCTCATACACACTCACCTGCACACACAGACTCTCTCTCACTCTCACTCTCTCCTTCTTTGTATGTCTCTCTATCATCGTTCACTTCCATTTCCCTCTCTCTTTCTCCCTTTCTCATTCAATTTCTCTATCTTATCTTTAGGTCCCTCTTCTCTCATTTCTCTGTCTATCACTATCTCACACACTCAAACACACGCACGCACACACAGGCACCAACTATCTCTTTCTCTCCTCGATCTCTCTCTCCTCTCCTCATTCACTGTATGTTTCCTCTATCATCGATGCTTCTCTCTCTCTCTCTCTCTCACACACACAGACATCCACAAACTTTCTTTCTATCTCTCTCACTCTTACTCTCTCTCTCTCAATTTCTCTCACAATGACTCTCTTTATCTCTTCTCTGTCTCTCACTCCTCTACTTTCACTCACTCACACTCACTCTCTTTCTCTCTCTCTCATTCTATGTATGTCTCTCTATCACTGTTTACTTCTATTTCTCTCTTTCTCCTTTTCTCATTCATTTTCTCTCTCTTTCTCTTTAGTTCCCTCTTCTCTCATTCCTATCTGTCTGTCTCCCTCTCACACACACACACAAATGCACAAAATTTCTCTCTCTCTCTCTCCTTCTTTGTATGTCGCTCTATCATCGTTCACTTCCATTTCTCTCTCTCTCTCCCTTTCTCATTCAATTTCTCTGTCTTTCTCTTTAGGTCCCTCTTCTCTCATTTCTCTCTGTCTATCTTTCTCTCTCTCTTACACACACACACACAGACATGCACAAACTTTCTCTGCTCTCCTCTCTCTCCTCTCTCTCACATTCAATTATCTCTATCTTTCTCTTTACGTCCCTCTTCTCTCATTTATATCTCTGTCTATCTCTCTCTCTTTTACACACACACACACA